>FR997819.1:2500-619848 GCA_905475355.2 Clostera curtula
GGTCCGTGTTTCGCCGGTACTTCGTCCTCTTCCCCGACTTCGCCTTACGTGGCGGCGGGGAGGGACGGCTCGTCGGCTTCGTCGTCCTGTTAGTTTTCCTGGCGGCTACCTCCGCCCAGGTGTTCGTGCTGGATTCCCTGGCTATTGCCACTCTTGGCACAGGCGCAGGGACAGCGGGGATCTCTGCAACCGGTGGCACGGCCACGACCCTCTTCCGCTTCTTCCTTCTGTTTTTGGGTGGTACTTGTGTCTCAACCCTTTTCGCCATGGGTTTAGGCGCCAGATGGGGGCTCGCGGCCCTGTCTGCCGCCAGAGGCGGACGGAACCGCCTCTCTGGCAGCAGCCGGTCCGCGATGCCCGCGATCTTCGCGTCCATCATGGCGCCGACTTCCCGCATTGTTAGCGGTGACACACCCTCTTCCTGCGTCGTCACTGTCTGCGAGGCTTGTGTCTTCAAGACTTGAGGGGATCGGGGCTGTGGCCGACCGGTCACCACTCCTTTCAGCTCGTCAATTTCCGCCCTCATACACTGGACTTGTTTCTCCAGCCTTTCCACGTCCTTGGCTTTCTCGTAAAGCTTCTTTGTCGCCGCCAGAAGCGAGGGCAGCGCAAGGTTCAAGGCCTTTAAAAAGACGCCCTTTGGTTTTCCTGACCTTTTGATGACCTCCAGGAGGATGGCCATATCGTCTTGAATTATACTGCCAAGTGACTCAGCACTCGGCTCTCCTGGAGGTATCTTCTCCCTGTTTTGGGTCACCTTCGTGACGACATCCACTAACTTCGCTTTCGCGTTAAGCGTTCGCGCCAGGTTTTTAAAGCGAATGTCCTCTGGGATTTCCGCTGCGTCCTCCTTATTCTCTGCGATTTCATCACGCAGCTTCACATATCGCCTGTACATGTGGCGGGAGTACTCGTGGTAGAAGCCACTGTTTAGCACCCCGTCCTTCTCCAGATCTTCCGGGCCGTCAGTCTCTTCCTCCTCCCACTCACTGGTGGGCGGTGTCTGTGAGCGACAAGCTGTTCCCTCCCTTGCGCGTTTAAAGTAACGCCTCGTCTTGTCTAGGGGGGCCATGAACTCCGAGTCACATGACTCCGACCCCGCTTCCTTTCTTCCTATCGAACTGTCCCTACTCTCCGCTTCGCTGACGTCACTTGGGACCTGCAGCTTCCTATAGCTTGGGAGCGGACTGCTCACCCTCTTTACTTCTCTCGCCCCTTCCACCGTGGCAGACTCCTCCGCTACGCGCTTGCGCGCCACTCTCGTCTCTCCTACCTCGTCCGTCGTTCCAACGGACGGAACGCCCAAATTGCCCCCCCCGTATACATGGGGCAGACCGCCCCCCCCAGAAGAAGGAGCGGTGCGGGATTCCCCAGCAGCCACCGGCTTGCTGGGACCCGCCCGGGGAGTATTTTTATTTGAACGCTTATCCATTTTTGAACTCTCCCTTAGCGTCGCCCTAATCACACCCCCCCTTGCAGACCCCCGGGAAAAAACCCGAGAGCCGCAACCCAAAGAAGCTACAAAACAGAAAACGAAACGAAACAAAAAGACAGTATAGAAGACAGACAAACAAAGAACAACAAAACCGAAACAACAAAACAAAACCAAGTAGAACAACAACAAAATAAACAAAAGGATAGAGTGAATTAAATGAAGTGAGGACTCGGTTTGACGGCCAACTGAGTTGAGCGCCAACCCGAGGACCTCATGGTGTGCCACGGCGGTGCGACGTCCCAAGGCAACTCTGAAAACAGAGAAGTCCCCGGAGCCGAACAACCGCGACACTGAAACAGGAAATGGGAGAGAAGGGAGAAGGGGAAAGGGAAAGGAGGGAAGTGGAGAATTAAGACGGGAAGGCGCATGGCTGTTTCGGCTACGTCTGTCCAGAAGGGCCAGACCAAAAGCAGGCGGCAACCACGAGCAGGATAACAACCACACTTGCCTTGGGTTTCGACGCAACAGTAGTGCTCCACCCAAGACCAACACCCCTCACATTGCCGGGAAAGACAATGGAGTACGGTGAAAGACGAAGTCACCAGGTCTTACCAGTAGCCTCTGTGACTTCCCCTTCCACCCGCCCAACCTAACCTAACCTAACCTAACCTAACCTAACCTAACCTAACCTAACCTAACCTAACCTAACCTAACCTAACCTAACCTAACCTAACCTTTTTTTTTTTTTTTTTTTTTTTTTTTTTTTTTTTGGTGCCCGGGGTAAAATCCTTTATGGACCCCCCGCAGCCTGGGGATGGCCGGCGGGGGAGTGTGGGAGTCTCCTCCAGAATGGAGGCATACCCACTAAACATCCCCGGGGTGTTCCTTCTCGTGGCTTTTGGATGCAGCGCCGCGGGTACGTTAGTAATCTATATGTACTGCCACCACGTTGCTGCAACCAGAGGCTTTGCGTCCTCTTCCATACTCTGGCTCATTGTGAGCACTTCAATCGGGAGCCTGAATGCTCCTGCAGCGTCTCGCCAGGAACACGCGGCGAGACGCTGCTACACGCGGGTCTCATCCTCCACTGGGCGGAGATCTCCCCAAATCTCACGCCCGGAGACCCAGCTTAAGGCGGACGGCGGTTGTGCGCCAGGCGGCGACGCCCAGTGCGCGCTCTGCGCTGCGGAGGCGCATCCGGTGCGCGTTCGCGTTCACGCTCCGCTTCCTCCTTTGTCCTCATCACTTTTTCAGCGAATTTCGCTGTCGCTTTCCAACATCTGTCGCTCTCGACCATCTTAACGACCAGGGTCGGGAGCAACAGATCGTTACCCACACTTGCAGACAGAACTGCCCTTTCCTCCTCCCAAGCGGGACACACCGCCAAGGTGTGTTGCGCGTCATCTTCTGCGCTGTCGCAGTGATGGCACTCTCTCGTAGGTTCCCTCTGTGTTTTGTCGCATAAATATCGACCGAAACAGCCGTGGTCTGTTAGGACCTGCGTGAGGTGGTACGAGAGAGTGCCATGTTTTCTCGTCAACCATCGTTCCATTATTGGCCTTAGGGCCTCTGTCACACGGATGCCTGTCGTTGATTGTCGCATCATCTCCAGCCAGTCTACCAGCAGATGGCTGCGCTCTTGCGCCCGCCGGTCCCTAATCTCTTCTAGCATCAGAGGTTCACCTCTGCCTCGGGCTCCCGCAACCTGGTTGTAAACGGCAGCTAGGACCCGCGCCTCCAGATCCCAGGGAGGCGTACCGGCGAGCGCAACCGCAGCCATAAAGGAGATGGTGCGGTAGCCTCTCGACATTCTTATTGCCATGACCCTCTGCGGGCGTCTCAAGAGAGCAAGGTTCTGGTCGTCAAGAGCGTTGACCCAGACCGGTGCGCCGTAGAGGGCCATGGACCTCACAACATTGCCGTACAATCTTCGGCAGGCCATGTTTGGACCACCTATGTTTTTCAAAAGACCACTCAGAGCTCCTGCGGCTCGTATCAACTTTGGACCCAATCTCTCGAAGTGGTCGCGGAAGGACAGGCGTGAGTCGAGAGTGACGCCGAGATACCGCATGGCCGTCCCGACGTCAATCCCGACCCCGCTAACAATTATCCGTGACCCGGCCGGTGGTCTGCGGCGTGGGCCGTGAAAGCATATGGCCTCCGACTTGTTAAGCGCCACACTCAGACCCAGTCTTCTCATTCTGTACACAACCTGTGCGACTCCAGCCGTCACTCTGATGGAGGCGTCCCTATAGTCTCTGCCACGGGCGGCGACAAGCGTATCATCCGCGTAACAAGTAAGTGTCACCCCCGGCAGCAGCTGTCCTCTCAAGACCCAGTCGAATCCGATGTTCCACAGGAGTGGGCCCAATACCGACCCCTGTGGAACACCGCGCTCTATATTCCTGGATGACCAACCCGCGCTTGTCGGGTACCGAATCTGCCTGTCTGATAGATAGGCCTCAATTAAACGACACAGATATGTTGGGAATCTGTGATAGCGGAGTGCCTCGAGTATGCACGCCCAGGGGAGTGAGTTGAAGGCGTTGGCGATGTCTAATGACACCGCCAGCACCACGTCACCCTGGGCGATTGCCTCCTCCGCCATCACCTTCACCCGTTGTATGGCATCAATTGTGGACCGTTCGTGCCTGAAGCCGAATTGCACGTCAGACAGATTTGGTCCTACTCTCTCCATGTGCTGGACGAGACGGGCAGCTACTATACGCTCAAAAAGTTTGCCCATCTCATCCAGCAGTACTATCGGTCTGTAGGCCGATGGGCTTTCTACCGGTCTCCCCTCCTTCTGAATTAGTACAAGCCTACCCTGTTTCCATTGTTGCGGAAATATTCCCTGGACGAGGCATGCGTCGAGAAGCTTTCGCGTCCTATCGCCCATGTGTTCCATGGCTATGGCCAGGGCGCGACCAGGGACTCCGTCAAGGCCCGGAGCTTTGTTTTTAGCCCGGGTTCGTGCTAGAGCGGTGTTGAATTCGCCCTCTGTTACACTAGGCACGTCGGTTTCTTCTGGAGCGGCAACTAGCTGCATGTTGGAAGGCAGCGCCTGTTCTGCGGGTGGGAATAGTGACTGTAGCACCCGCTCGACTTGTACCGGCTCCAGAGTCCTTGTCAGAGGTGGGGCCCAAGGCCTCAGCTTCTGTCTCACCATCTTGTATGGACGCCCCCACGGATCTTCGTTGAGGGTGTCTATGAATGCCTCGTATGCCGAGGTTTTGGCTCTGCTCATTTCGAGTTTTAAGGCGCCGACCTTGTCTCTGTATGCGGCATAGAGTCGTGCCTCCGCGGTCTCGTCTCTTCGTCTGCGACGCCTTTGCCTGGTGTACGATCGCCGAGCCGCTATACATTCGACTCTCAGCTGGGCGATGTCCTCGTTCCACCAGTACACTCGTCGCCGTGGACCCATTTCGCGCTGCCGTGGCATGGCCGCATTACAGATACGTGTCAGCGCTTCTGTCACTTCCTGGGTTTCCTCAGCTACGTTTGCGGTCTCTGCGTGGTCGTGTCCTTGGTTCCAGGACTCTACGAGAGCCGCCAAACGTAGCTTTTCTGTATCCATCCTTTTCAGGGCCCACCGTGGCGGATCATCGGGTAAGGGCCGCATTGACAGAGGGCTCAGGAAGGCGGAGATCTCAAACCGTATATACCGGTGATCGGAAAGAGTTTCTACGCCCTCCAGAACCCTCCAGTTGGCAACTCGGCGAGCAAGATGAGCGCTCGCGAAACCCACATCTACGATGGACCCACCGTCTCGTCTAATGCAGGTATTTATGTTCCCGTTATTTAGTACGTCTAATCCGGTATTGACTGCCCACTCGTACAGTTCGTTTCCGCGTGCATCACTCGCGGGGGATCCCCACGCCACAGACTTGGCGTTGAGATCCCCGGCGAGGAGGACGTGTCTTGTCCTGCGGTTCATTACAACCTAACCTAACCTAACCTAACCTAACCTAACCTAACCTAACCTAACCTTTTTTTTTTTTTTTTTTTTTTTTTTTTTTTTTTTTTTTTTTAACCTAACCTAACCTAACCTAACCTAACCTAACCTTTTTTTTTTTTTTTTTTTTTTTTTTTTTTTGATCGCCCGGGGTCAAATCCTTTATGGACTATCCCGTCGGCCACGGGGATGGCCGAGGGGGGTGTGTGGGACTCTCCCCCAGAGTGGGGGCATACCCACTAAACATCCCCGGGGTGCTCCAACTCGCGTCTTGCTGCGGCATTGTGGGATCTGTTCTCAGAACCACGCCGCCGCAGACGAAGAGGCCCTCCTCTCACCTCAGGCTCTTGTGAGCTCTCGACGTCCTGCCGCAAGCACAGACGGCAGGACATCGCTTCCCCTCAGATCCCTCGTGGGGCAAGGCATCCCCGTGCCCTGCCCCGGGATCCCCGCGTCGCCTCGGGACCTAATCTCCCGTAGGTGGGGGGCGATCTACTGTGCCCCCACCCGGAGGCTCCGGTTAAGGGGGTAGATGGCGCTCGTGCGCCAATCTGCGGCGGCCCGTACGAGCGCGCCGCATCGGGTGCGCTTCGGGCGCCCTCTCCCTATCGCGCTCCGCATTCTCCTTACTTCCCATAACTGTCTCTGCAAACGTCCGAACCGCGGCCCAGGCCGCCTCAGATGCGGCCATTTTGCGCAGGACCGTTTGCAGAGACAGGTCAACACCGATTGTGGCGACGAGAGTCGCGCGCTCCTCTTGCCACGCCGGGCAGGCCGTCAAAGTGTGCTCCGCACTGTCCACCGAGGCGGCACAGTGGTGACAATTTGTGTTGGGCTCTCGCCCCGCCCTCTCACACAGATACCTCCCGAAACATCCGTGCCCCGAGAGGATCTGTGTGAGGTGATAAGATAACTCACCGTGCCGCCTCGTTACCCAGCTGTCGAGCATGGGCCCTAGGGCTCCCACCAGCCGATGCCCGGCTCTGGGTTCCCGCAGTATCTCCATCCAGTCTATGAGCAGTGTGCTCCTCTCCTCAATTCTCCAGCTCTGAACAACGTCCGCCGTGGGGCGGTCGCCGTTGGCCCGGGCCTCGGTGACTCTGACGTGCAAGGCGGTGAGGACCCGGACTTCAAGCTCCCACGGCGGAGTGCCGGCGAGAGCACACGCCGCCTCGAAGGAGACACTGCGGTAACCCCTAATAATTCGGATCGCCATGAGGCGTTGTGGCCGCCTCAGGAGCGCGCGATTCTTCGGACTGAGGGCGTCCGCCCAAGCGGGCGCAGCGTAAAGGGCCATGGAGCGGATGACCGCCGCGTACAGTTTTCTGCAGGCGGCGGTGGGCCCACCAGTGTTGCTGAGCAGCCCGCTCAGGGCGCCCGCAGTCCTCATCAACCTCGGCACCAGCCGGACGAAGTGCTCGTTGAAACTGAGCCTGGGGTCCAGAGTGACGCCGAGGTACCGCATGGCCTCCCCGACGTCAATCCGCACCCCCCCAACGACAATGTGCGACCCGGCCGGTGGTTTCCTCCTCGGCCCATGAAAGCAGAGGGCCTCCGATTTGTGGAGGGCTACGTCGAGACCCAGCTTCCGAATACGGTGCACCAGGTGTGCGACTCCCGCCGTAGCCCTCAGTTTCGCCGCGCGGAAGTCGCTGCCACGCGCCGTTACAAGAGTGTCATCCGCGTAGCAGGTGACAGCGACTCCCGCGAGAAGGTGTCCGCGCAGGACCCAATCGAACCCGATGTTCCACAGGAGTGGGCCAAGCACCGACCCCTGTGGAACACCGCGACCTATGGAACGGGTCACCCAGCCCTCCCTGGTGGGGAACCTGATGCTCCTCCCACTCAGGTATGACCCCAAAAGCCTCCTCAGATACGGGGGGAAACCGTGATATCGGAGGCCCTCCCGTATGATCGCCCAGGGGAGAGTGTTAAAGGCGTTGGCGATGTCCAAGGACACCGCCAGCACCACGTCACCCTGGGCGATCGCCTCCTCCGCAATACCCCTGACGCGCCCAATCGCGTCGAGCGTGGACCTGTTGCGCCGAAAGCCAAACTGCACGTCGCACAGATCAGGTCCAACGCTCTCCAGATGCTGGACGAGACGGTTGGCAACGACCCTCTCAAACACCTTCCCGATCTCGTCCAGCAGGACTATGGGGCGATACGCCGAGGGCGCGTCAGGCGGTCGACCCGGCTTCGGAATCAGGACCAGCTTCCCAGTCTTCCACCGACTGGGGAAGTGGCCCTGCTCAAGGCAGGCATTCAGCAATGCCCGCACTCGGTCCCCGAGGACGTCGAGGGCGACGACGAGAGCCCGCCCCGGCACGCCATCCAGGCCAGGGGCCCTGTTCTTTTCCCTCGTGCGTTGGAGAGCGAGATCGAGCTCCGACTCGGAAATCGAGGGGATGCCAGCGCTGCTGCTGTCCCCCACCGAGGCCACGAACGGCGGCCTTGTGTCATCCGCGGCGGGGAACAGAGTCCCCACGACCCGCTCGAGTTGGTCAGGATCCAGGGTTATCGTCGCGGCCGGCGCCCACGGCCGCAACTTTTGCCGCACCTGCTTGTAGGGGCGGCCCCATGGATCCTGATTCAGGAGCTCGATCCACTCGTCGTAGGCCCTCGCCTTCGCACGCGTTATGGCCAGGGAGAACGCCCCAATCACCTCCCTATAGGCGGCGTAGAGGCGCGCCTCGTCGTCCTCATTCCTATGCGCCCGGCGGCGCGACCTAGTATACGCCCGCCTGGCGCGATTGCTGTCCGCCCGGAGCTGGGCCACCTCGTCGCACCACCAGTACACCCAGCGACGGGGCCTATTGCCCCGAAGCCTGGGCATGGATGCGTCGCAGACCTGGGTGAGCGTCCGGTGAAGCCACTCTGCCTCCGTCGCCGCGTCAATGATGACGGAGCCGTCCGTCGGCCACGACACTATGAGAGCGGCCTCCCGGAGCAAGTCCTGTCTCAGGAGCCGGACCGACCACCGCGGGGGATCCCCGGGGGTCGGCCCTGTCGACGCTACTGGAGTTATGAAGGCCGAGACATCGTATCGGACGTAGCGATGGTCCGACAGAGTCTCGGCGCCCTCCAGCACTCTCCAGTTGAGCACGCGGTCGGCAAGGACGGGGGTGGCCAGGGTTATGTCCACAATTGAACCCCCGTCGCGCCGTACACACGTGTGCGTCGACCCCCTATTCAGGACCACCAGGCCCGCTGAGGCGGCCCAGTCCTCCATCTCCGCTCCGCGGGCGTCGGTCCTGGGGCAACCCCACATCACCGATTTGGCGTTGAAGTCGCCGGCCAACAGCAGATGCCTCGGTCCCCTCCCGGCGATGAACGCCCCCAGGTCGCTCAAGAAGACAGCGAACTCGGCGAGCGACCTGTTCGGGGAGAAATACACCCCTACGACCAAGGCATCGCGTACGTCGGCGGCGACCCAGCCCGTCCCCCTGTGGACATTGCGGAGCGGAGGCGCTCCGATCGCTGTCCTGGCGGTCAACGCCACCAACCCACTCAGGTCCCCAGCCCAACCGTCGCCGGAGGGAACCCTGTACGGCTCCGACACCACACCCACGTGGATACTGTGCTGTGCCAACGTCTGCATGAGCAGATTCTGCGCGTTGGCACAGCGATTAAGATTTATTTGCAGTATGTGGGTGTGGTCCATTAACGGTCGGACTGCGGTTTCTCCTCAGCCAGACCCCTTGCACCTGAGGGTCCGGCGGCTGCAGGCTGCGGCGCTGAGCTGCGAGCCGGCTCGTTTTGCCTGGCTTTAGGGGCCACGCACGTTCTGCGCCCCGACGTGTGATCCGCACTCCTGCCCGCCGCCGCACACACGGTGCAGTGCGGCTTGGCGAGGCAGGTGCTGGCGAGATGGCCGGGCTGACCGCAGCGATAGCACTGATCGCTGCGGTCCCACTCTGAATGGCAGCATGCCCGAGCGTGACCAGATTCCAGGCACCTGAAGCACCGGAACGGCCGCTCGGGCAGCAGCTCTATACGCGCCGAGGACCAGCCGATGAGAAGGCGGTCCCTGGCCGTTACCAACTTGGCCACTGGCAGGGGACACCTGACCCAGATGGACCCCAGACGCCTCGGCGCATCCCGCCGGATATCCCCGCAGGCGAAGGCCGACACGTCGCAGTTGCCGGCCTCAGCCAGCGCCTCCGCCACTTGTGCCTTGGTGGCCGCGTCGTCCAGGCCCGACACTCTCAGCTCCGCGGTCTTGGCTGGCCTGGAGACCTTGACCAGGGAGGGATTTGTCACCTCCCGTAGCTTGGCCGCGAACCGCTCTGCCCTCTCCTCACTGTCCTGGCCGGGGATGACCACCATCCGCGCACCCGTAATGGTGTGGCGGAATCGGAGGTCGTCAATCCCCAGCTCCCTCACTTTAATCCTCTTTTGGGCCTCCGCAATAATGGACTCATACGTGAGGCCCTGATCAACGGCCGCAGGCAGCAGGGACAGAACCACTGCGGCCGTGCGGGGGATGCGTAGTTTTCGGGGCTTCGGCCCTTTCTCCCTCACTCGCGAGCTTGCCCGGCGGCCCTCAGACTGCGTCTTCTTGGCCGCCTTCTTGGAGCGGACCGTGGTCCACCCCTCCTCGTCCTTGTTATGACTAGGAGGAGCATGCGCCGTGCCGCGGTGTTCCGCTGCCGCAGCTTTCCTGGCCGCCATGCTCCTCTTCTTTTGTTCGCGCCGCCTTTTGGATCTGCTCGGCCGCTCCGCCGACACACTGGGCGGAGCGGCGCGAGGCGCCTCGACTTGGCGAGCGGGGGCCACCTCCGCAGGGACCTCCTCCACCTCTAACACTTCCACCACCTCCATGGACTCCTCGTCCGGGACAGCCGAAGGAACCGGCGTCTTGGGGAGGGTGGGAGGCGGTGTCGCCTTCTTTACGACACTGGGAGCCGGACTGGCGTGCACCTGTGCCTTCGTCACGATCTTCTTGAGGCCCGATTGTGTGGAGGCACGCACCGTAGCCGGTGCGGCCTTCTTGACTGGGGCCGGAGGCTCCACTTTCTTCACGGGGGCCCCGAGGGCCCGTGCCGGCTTCTGCTTGGACGACGCCGCCCGTGCGTAGGTTTTGACCACGGGCTGCGTCACCTCGGGTGTTGTTGAGCGGGTCTTCGCGACGGCACCAGCAGGAGGAACCGCTGGGCGCGCACCCGTGGCCCGTATCCTCTCTAAGACAACGACCGCGCCGGTCCTCACTGGGAGTTTGCTGCCGGCCTTTGCCCCTTGTGCCGGTTTCGGAGAGGGCAGAACCTCCCCGTGCAGCACCGCGTCTCCTCCGCGAGCCCTGTCGGCGGCGAGCGGGGGTCGCTTGTCCGGGATCATGGCGCCCTGAACCTTTGCGTCCATCATGGCGCCGAACTGGACGAGCAGCGACTGCCTGAAGGCGTCCATATCCTCCGGCGGGCGATCCCTTGCCATCTCCGACCTTAGTTTCTGGACCTCCTTTCGGGAGTCCTCAAGCTCCTTCTTAAGTAGGTCGAGCTCCCGCTGGAGCCTGACCGTCTCCTCCGTGCTGTTGATGGCGGCCAGCTCCGTGACCGCGTTCGCAATGACAGACGAGGCCGCTTTGATGCCGGCCACAAATACTCCCTTAAGGTTTTTCGACCTAGCGCCAACCTCCCGGATGTAGCCGACGCTAGTCGTCACCTTCTCCACCAGCTCTGCGGCGGTTCTCGGCCCGTCCGGGCAGTTGGGATCCGCCACGCTCAGGGAGTCCGGCAGACTGCACGTGCTCCGGCTGCGGCTCACCTGCCGGTAGAAGTCCGCCGTGAGCTGCGTGAGCTGCGTGTCGGCAATCTCCTTTGCGAGATCCCTCTGGGCCTGGGCCAACGCCAATTGCGCCTTCGCCTTCCCAACGAAGTCCCCCGTCGTGGGGGGTCTCCCTCTCTCTCTACTGCTCCCGGCGGAAGCACCGCGCCCTCTACTCGAAGACCTCGACCCAGCTCGGGGGATCTTCGGCTCCTCGGGCTCGGAGTCGCCACTGGAGCCACCACGCTCCCTACGGCGCTTGCTAGGCCGATCAGGGTCTTCAGGACCCGGCAAGCTGACCGTCTCCATCTCCTCCGTCTCAGACGCGCTGTCTACGACCACGGCAGACTGCAGCGACTCTTTTGAGTCTGCCCGTTTCACTCTCAACATGTCGTTCCCACAATTGACGAGAACCAACTCGTTCGCTCTCCCAGCCACGACTACACCTCCCTGCCGCGGAAACTCCGTTACGGTTTGCTGGACAGGGGGTAACGCTACTGAACAATCGTCATCACTCTTAATTTTACTCAGATTTCTCTGGCTCCTTCTGACTCCTTCGTTATTTTCCAAAGTGGAAAGGCAATGGGTGCCCCCCCCGTATGACGAGGGGCAGACCGCCTCCCCCGAGGGAGAAGCGGTGCGGGATTCCCCAGCAGCCACCGACTGACTGGGACCCGCCCGGGGATTCTTTTCCTTATTGCACTTTTCCATTTTGGTTTTTATCCTCCTCTTAACGTCGCCCTATGCGCACCCCCCCTGCAGACTCCCAGGCGAACCCGAGAGCCGCAACCCAAGAAACGACAAAAGAAAACGAAGTAAAACAAAAGACAGAAAAGAGTAAAGAGAACAAAACAGACGAAAATCAAAATAACAAAGTAAATAAGAAGAAGTATAACAAACCAAAATTAACAGAAAGATAGAATTGAATTTAAGGTGGGGACTCGGTTTGGCGGCCAACTGGGTTGAGCGCGAACCCGAGGACCCCATGGTGTGCCACGGCGGTGCGTCATCCGAAGTCAGCTCTGAAGGCAGAGGAGACCCGGAGCCGAACAACCGCAGCACTGTGAAAGGGGAGTGGGAACGACAGGAAACAGGGTAAGGGAAAGGATGGAAGTGGAGAATTAAGACGGGAAGGCGCATGGCTGTTTCGGCTACGTCTGTCCAGAAGGGCCAGACCAAAAGCAGGCGGCAACCACGAGCAGGATAACAACCACACTTGCCTTGGGTTTCGACGCAACAGTAGTGCTCCACCCAAGACCAACACCCCTCACATTGCCGGGAAAGACAATGGAGTACGGTGAAAGACGAAGTCACCAGGTCTTACCAGTAGCCTCTGTGACTTCCCCTTCCACCCACCCAACCTAACCTAACCTAACCTAACCTAACCTAACCTAACCTAACCTAACCTAACCTAACCTAACCTAACCTAACCTAACCTAACCTAACCTAACCTAACCTAACCTAACCTAACCTAACCTAACCTAACCTAACCTAACCTAACCTAACCTAACCTAACCTAACCTTTTTTTTTTTTTTTTTGGGCGGAGGAGAAACCCTTTTTACGGGTCCCCGGTCTGAAGATGGAAGGCGACCGGGGTATGTGGGGCTCCAGGGCGCACAGATGGTCGTGCACCCCGCCTACCCACTAAAACTCCTCCGATCTCGCGTCCCAGTGGAGGGGCGTTTGGGACCGATTTCTCCAGCTGCCCCTACCACCTGGCTTGGCCATTTTTGGCCTCGACCCTGCGTGCGCGTGTGCACACCTCGGGGAGTGGGCCCGGACAGAACGGGCCCCCACTCAGGTCACGGACGGACTAAGTGTCCATCCGGACCGCAGCAGCCACCTTCCTGGGCGGCTTGCTTTTCTTTGGACCGAGACAGCTGACACGACCACAACGGTGGTCGGCGTCTCGGCCCTGCTCCGCGCAGACTACGCAGCGCGCCTTCGCTGCACAGTCAGCGGCCCTGTGGCCACCCTCGCCGCATTGGTAGCAAAGGCTACTGCGGTCCTTATCCGAGGTGCAGCAGGCCCCGACGTGACCGGTCTCAAGACACCGGTAACACATCCGGGGCCGCTGCCGCAGGATCTCCACCCTGGCCGAAGACCACCCGATTGACAGACGGCCTCGGGCGATCTTCTTCGCGACTGCCGTCGGGCACCGCACCCACACTGTGCCCAGACCCGAACGGCTTGACCTCCTTATTAGGCCGCACTTGACGGCCGCCGCATCACACCCACCGGCGCTTGCGACGGCCGAGGCGACCTCTTCCTCCACAATGGAGGGATCTAATCCGTGGAGGCGCAGCTCGGTCGACTTGACCGGCCGCGCCACCCGGAGAACCTCCGGCCCGAACGCCTCTTTGAAGCGAGAGGCGAGGGCGTCCGCCTTTTCAGCGTCGGGCAGCTCAATGATGAGCGCCCCTGTCACTGCCTCCCTGAAGGTGGGCTTGAGCAGCCCGAACTCCTCCAACGGCATCTGAGTCCGGGCTGTACGCAGGACTCCGCCGTAGTTTAAGTTCTCCTCAGCCGCACCCGGCAGCAGCGTGAGGACCACCGCCGACGTGCGTGGGACCCGCAGCCGCGAGGCTTTGGGCTTCTGCTGCGCCGGAGGCTGTCTGCCGACGAGTTGCGGCCGAGGAGGCTCAACTGACCTCTTTTTCTTGGGGGCCCCTCTGCGGACCACCATATTCCATCCCTCTCGAGCCGGGGCAGGGGCCGTGGCGGGGGCAGGTGCGACATCTGCGCGCTCCGCGTCCGGCGCTCGCTGGGCTGCGAGGTTCTTCTTTCGCTCTCTCCTCCGCTTGGACTTGGAGAGGGCCGGGGCCGGGGCCGCAGATGTTGTTGCGGCCGGGGCAGGACCAGTCTTCGGTTTTACCGGCTTGGCCCCCTTCTTCGTCCTCACGGCAGGAGGCTCGTCCTCTCCGGTTTGCACCGCCGCGCAGGCGGTGCTCTTAGCCGGCGCTACTGGCACCGGCTGTGTCTCTCCCTCCGGCGGGAACATCGCCGCCTTGAGATGGGCGGGAATCCGCGGGAGTCCGCGCAAGTCGCGGAACTCGTCGGACGTGTTGCCCTCCGTTGCGAACCTGGTGCTGATACGGAGGGCCTTGAGTTCGGCCTCCACAGCAACGGGCAACGGAGTCTTGCACCGTCTGCCATCCGGCCCTAGGTCGGCCGGTGCTTTAGAGGAGCTGGAGGACCGCGCCTTCAGTAACTCCTCTTCCATCTTCGCGAGCTTGCCCTTCATGTCCCCCAGCTCCCTGCGAACCTCGCAGTACTCCTGTTGGAGTTCGTCCATCTGCCGCTTCTGCCTCCGATTCTCGGCGCGCAGCATGGCCGACTCCTCCGTGGCGGACCGCCTTTGTAGGACGTCCGTTGCCCCCTCCAAGAAGGTGGCCGCGTCCTTGAGCTTGCGGACGAAGCCTCCCTTGAGGTTTTTCGAGCTGGAGGCGACTTTCCGCAGATTGTTCACCTCCTCTCTGATCCTCCTCTGTAGATCGTGACCCACCAGCTCTTCCGGGTCACGGTCGTATCGGAAGGAGGGCTCATCCGAGGGGGACTCATCGCGCGGTTTGCGCTGGTCACCCTCGGGCACATCCTCCTTCCTCTCCATGGTGGCCTTCCTGGCCTTCCCCTCTTTGGGACGCGCCTCAATCCTGGGGACCTTTTCCGCGGCCTCGACAGCAGCGTCGTCGTCGACGTCCAGACGACGCTTGCTGCCGGCTCTCCGCAGCGGGCCCCCGCCATCCTCAGACCCGGACATGACGTCGTCCGAGTCGAGATACTCCTCGTCGGAGAGACCAAGGTCGACACCAAAGTCTGACTCAATTGTCTTGAGGAAGTCAACGCGTGGTGACGCTGGCCGCAGACAATCCTCCAACACAACTACCGGCTGTTTCGCCGTCTCCTCCCTCGGCCTCAAGGCCGGGTATGGCGAGGACGATCGGGACGAGCTGAAACGCCCCTTACCGTCACGCAGGGGGGCAGATGTTTTCGCCACCCCTGTCGCCTTTTCCTTAACTCCGCCGTCAGTTCCGGCTACTCCGTCTTGTGATTTCGGCACACTGGCCCGTCTACTCCCAACAACATCCATCGCCGAAGCAACAGATGAGACGCTCTGATTGCCCCCCCCGTAGTACGAGGGGCAGGACGCCGCACTGTTAGGCGCGACGCCGCGGGATTCCCCAGCCGCCACCGGCGAACTGGGACCCGCCCGGGGACCAAATTTTTTATCAGGGCGTATCTCCATTTTTGCTATTTCCACCAAAACGTCAGAAAAAGGAAGACGAAAGTACAATATATATGATAGTATAGAGAATAATAAATCGAACAAAACAAAACGAAGAAAACAACCAAAACAGAACAACTAAAAGACAGGATATATACGACAAAACAAACAAAAGAAAAACCAAATTAAATTAGACAATATAATACGATATCAAAGGTAGCGCTGCTCTTCGTCTCACCTCTCCCCGTGGGCCCGCCCGGCATGGGAGGCCCTGGCCGGTATGGCCCCACGGATCATTGAGGCACTCAAGCCCCCCCACCACGGCAAGGTGGCAGCACAAATCGGGGGGGAACCTAACCTAACCTAACCTAACCTAACCTAACCTAACCTAACCTAACCTAACCTAACCTAACCTAACCTAACCTAACCTAACCTAACCTAACCTAACCTAACCTAACCTAACCTAACCTAACCTAACCTAACCTAACCTAACCTAACCTAACCTAACCTAACCTAACCTAACCTAACCTAACCTAACCTAACCTAACCTAACCTAACCTAACCTAACCTAACCTAACCTAACCTAACCTAACCTAACCTAACCTAACCTAACCTAACCTAACCTAACCTAACCTAACCTAACCTAACCTAACCTAACCTAACCTAACCTAACCTAACCTAACCTAACCTAACCTAACCTAACCTAACCTAACCTAACCTAACCTAACCTAACCTAACCTAACCTAACCTAACCTAACCTAACCTAACCTAACCTAACCTAACCTAACCTAACCTAACCTAACCTAACCTAACCTAACCTAACCTAACCTAACCTAACCTAACCTAACCTAACCTAACCTAACCTAACCTAACCTAACCTAACCTAACCTAACCTAACCTAACCTAACCTAACCTAACCTAACCTAACCTAACCTAACCTAACCTAACCTAACCTAACCTAACCTAACCTAACCTAACCTAACCTAACCTAACCTAACCTAACCTAACCTAACCTAACCTAACCTAACCTAACCTAACCTAACCTAACCTAACCTAACCTAACCTAACCTAACCTAACCTAACCTAACCTAACCTAACCTAACCTAACCTAACCTAACCTAACCTAACCTAACCTAACCTAACCTAACCTTTTTTTTTTTTTTTTTTTTTTTTTTTTTTTTTTTTTTTTTAACGTGGGGGAAACCTTTTATAGGTCCCCAGCCCAGGGGACGGGGGGCTGGGGTATGTGGGAGTCCCGGTCGCGTAGAGATGGTAAGGTGCGAACCGGTTTACCCACTAAAACCTACCACGATATTGCCAGTCTCAAGCCATACCACCTGTGGGTAACTGCATAAACTTCTCACTAGGTGAAAGGCTGGGCGAGGGGAGGTCAGAACTCGACCCTCGGATGTTGGTTAAATGACGCCAGGTCTTATGGCGTCTTCCCCTCTCTTAAGCCGTTGCAGATTGAGTGACAGACAGTCCCATGTCTATCGCTCCGACTTACATAACCTGCAGTTGAAGTCTGCGGGTTGTTCCACTTTGGTCAAATCCAGTAAAGTTCAGTCCGAGTGAGTATCGTCCGAGTATTCTTCTCAGGACCTCGCTCCTATGGGTGGGGGGCGGTCCACAACACTCCCACCTGGAGGCCCCGGTTAGGGGGGGAGGTGGCGCTCATGCGCCAATCGGCGGCGGCCCGTACGGGCTCGCCGGATGGGGAGCGCCCCTGGCTCCCTTTCCCTAAGACGCTCTGCGTCTTCTTTTTGCTTCATTACCTTTTCGGCAAAGGTCTTGACAGCCTTCCAGGCTGGCTTATGTCCAGTCATGGTCGCTACCAAGGTGGGTAGCGACAGGTCGTTTCCGGTTATGGCGACCATTGCCGCGCGTTCACTGTCCCATGCCGGGCACTCCCAGAGGGTGTGCTCGGCAGTATCCTCCACGTCGGCACAGTGGTGGCAGTTAGGGTGGGGCTCTCGCCCCGCCACCCTGTGCAGGTACTCTCCAAAACAGCCGTGGTTTGAGAGCACCTGCGTCAGATGATATGACAAATCGCCGTGCCGCCGTGTGATCCAACACTCTAGAATTGGCCGAATGGCCGCAATGAGCTGGTGCCCAGCTGTGGGCTCCTGCAGTACCTCTATCCAGTCCACGACGAGACTGCTTCGTTCCTCCACTCGCCAGTCGTTGACGGTGTCCACCGTGGGGGGTTCGCCGATCGCCCGGGCCTCATCAACGCGGATGTGTAGGGCGGTGAGTACCCGGACTTCAAGCTCCCACGGTGGGGTGCCAGCGAGGGTGCAGGCGGCCTCAAAAGAGATACTGCAGTAGCCTCTGACGATGCGGATTGCCATCATCCTCTGCGCTCGACGCAGGATTGCCCGATTTTGCGCGCAGAGGGCGTCTGCCCAGATGGGGGCCCCGTAGAGGGCCATCGACCTAATGACCGTCGCGTACAGCCTTCTGCACGCTGTGGACGGTCCCCCACTGTTGCGGAGAAGGCTACTCAACGCCCCAGCCGTTCTCATCAGTTTGGGTGCCAGCCGAGTGAAATGTTCTTTAAATGTGAGGCGAGAATCAAGCGTGATGCCCAGATACCGCATTGCGGTCCCGACATTGATTCTCACCCCACTTACTACGATATGTGCTTCGGCTGGCAACCTCCTTCTTGGCCCATGAAAGGCTATGGCCTCTGATTTATGAAGAGCCACCTCTAGACCTAATTTCCTCATTCTGAGCACTACGTGTGCTACTCCTGCAGTCGCCCTTATCTGGGCCTCCCTGTGGTCGCTGCCACGTGCCGTGACAAGCGTGTCATCCGCATAGCACGTGACAGCGACGCCTCTAATCATGCTTCCCCGCAGCACCCAGTCAAACCCGATGTTCCACAGGAGTGGGCCCAGCACCGACCCCTGTGGAACACCGCGCGTTATGGGTTTGGAAACCCAGCCCTCCTGCGTGGGGAACTTTATGCACCTCGTCGACAAATATGACGCAATTAGGTCCCTAAGGTATGCGGGGAACCTGTGGTAGCGGAGGGCCTCCAGTATCACCGCCCAGGGGAGTGTGTTGAAGGCGTTGGCGATGTCAAGTGACACCGCCACCAGCACCTCACCCTGGGCGATCGCCTCCTCTGCCATCTTCTTCACCTTGCCAATTGCGTCAATAGTGGAGCGCGCACGACGGAAACCATATTGGGCATCACAAAGGTTTGGCCCGACCGTGTCCATGTGGTGGACGAGGCGGGCAGCGACTATTCTCTCAAAGATTTTCCCAACCTCGTCCAGCAACACGATCGGGCGGTATGCTGAAGGGGATTCCGCGGGTCTGCCATCCTTCTGTATAAGTACAAGTTTCCCTGTCTTCCACAGCACAGGGAAATGTCCATGCTCGAGACATGCACTCATTAGTGCCCTAATCCTGTCCCCTAGGACGTCAGAGAGGCTCACGAGGACCTGGCCTGGAACTCCGTCGAGTCCTGGGGCTCTGCGCTTGGCCTTGGTCCGTTGAAGGGCTAAGTCAAATTCAGCCTCGGTAACCGGAGGGGCAACCTCTCTCTCAGAATCTTCTATTGGCGGAGCCATGGAGGGAGGTCTCAGATCCCCAGCTGGGGGAAAGAGAGTCTCCACTATCGACTCAGTCAGGTTCGGTTCCAAGGTTAGCGTGAGTGGTGGGGCCCATGGGCGGAGCTTTTGACGGACCTGCTTATATGGCCGTCCCCATGGGTCTTGGTTGAGTATCTCCAACCACTCTTCGTACGCTGCAGCCTTGGACCGCGTGATGGCAGCAGACAGAGCCGCAATCGTCTGTTTGTACACGGCATAGAGCCGCGCCTCCTCCACCTCGTCTCTGCGCCTTCGGCGTCTATGCCGTGTGTAGACTCTCCTCTCCCTATTGCTTTGGGCACGCAGTTGTGCTATCTCATCATTCCACCAGTATGCCCAGCGTCGGGGTCTGCCTCCCTTGACCCTGGGCATAGCCGCATCACAGGCACTCCTGAGGGTGTTGTGCAGCCACTCCGTCTCCATTGATGGATCGTCGATAGGTAGGCCATCAGTGGGCCACGACTCAACTATAGCCGCTTCTCTGAGGAGGTCTTTCCTCAGCTTTTTGAGAGACCAGCGGGGCGGGTCACCAGGTATAGGCCTCGACACTGCGACGGCGCCCAGGAGGGCGGTGACATCATAGCGGATATACTTGTGGTCCGAGAGTGTCTCTTCGCCCTCCAGGACCCGCCAGTTTCGGATCCCATCCGCAAATTCTGGGCTCGCTAGGGTTACATCGACGATTGACCCCCCGTCCCGTCGAACGCACGTTAGTGCCGATCCCCTGTTGAGGATTGCCAGACCTTCTGCGACCATCCATTCTTCTACTGCCTCGCCACGTGCATCCGTGGCGGGGCACCCCCACGCGATAGACTTCGCGTTGAGGTCCCCCGCCACTAATAGGTGGCGTGGTCTTCTTCCTGCGATGAAGGACGTCAGCTCACGCAAGAAATCATTGAACTCGTTTAGGGGCTTGTTGGGTGAGAAATAGGTCCCGATGAACAGGACGTTTCTCATACCGGCCGCTACCCAGCCATGGCCCCTCGACACATTTTGAAGTGGCGGCGCTCCAGCATTTATTCTGGTGTGTAGCGCCACCAAGCCGTCCAAATCCGCAGCCCAACCGTCGTGGTTAGGCGGAACCCGATAGGGTTCAGAGATCACCCCGATGTGTATGCCCATCTGTGCCAAGCTCTGCAGCAGAAGGTTTTGAGCATTGGCACAGTGGTTGAGATTGGCTTGTAGGATAAGGGTGTGATCCATTAACAGGTTCTCATGGGCTCCATCTCTGCCGAGACCCTTGTACCGGAGGGTCCGGGAACGGCGGGCTGCAGCGCGGGGCTAGCAGCCGGCTCGGGTTTCTTCTGTTTGGGCGCCTTGCAAGATCTGCGCCCCGGCTTGTGGTCGGCCCCTTTGCCCGCCGCCGCACATATGGTACAATGCGGCTTGGCGAGGCAGGTATTGGCCTTGTGTCCGGGCTGACCGCACCGGAAGCACTGGTCGCTTCGGTCAGCCTCGGAGTGACAGCACGCCCGAGCATGCCCACACTCCAGACACTTATAGCACTGGAGGGGCCGCTCAGGCAGTAGCTCGATGTTTGCTGTCGACCACCCAATGAGGAGCCGCGTGTTTGCCGAGATGAGCTTGGCCGCGGCCAGGGGACAGCGAACCCAGGCCGTCCCCGGGCGCCTTGGGTTGTTTCGTCTGATGGGACCACAGGTGACGCTGGATGTGTCACAGGCTCCAGCTTCCGCAATGGCAGCGGTGACCTCTGCACAGGTCACGGAGTCCTCTAAGCCGGTCACTCTGAGCTCGGCTGTTCTTACCGGTCTACCGATCTTGACCAGTTCCGGGTCTACCACCTGCTTTAGTTTAGCAGCAAACGAATCTGCAATTTCGGTGCTGTTGGGACCCGGTATCACCATCATTCGGGCCCCCGTGGCGGCGTGCCGGAAACGCAAATCGCCTATGCCCATCTCTCGTACATTGAGGTGCCTCTTGGCCTCAGTCATCACCGTCTCGTAGGTGAGGCCTTTTTCGACCGCGGCAGGCTGAAGCGTCAAGACCACCGCTGCCGTTTTTGGCACTCTGATTTTGCGGGGCTTGCGCTTGGCAGCCGCCGGTCTGCTCGTGTCACGGCCCCTGGATTGGGGACGGGGTTTCTTTGCGGCCCTGCGTGACCGCACTTTTGTCCACCCGTCGTTGTTGGAGGGTAGCGCAGCAAGGTCTGCCCGTTCAGCGTCTTCAACGCGGCGGGCAGCCATGTTTTTTCTCCTAGGTCTTTTGCGACGTGTGGGGCCAGGGGGGTCTTGGTCAGTCTCCCGCTGGACTCTTTCCTCAGGGACGTATTGCACTGTGGCTGGGGTTGGTGGCGGAGCCACCACCGGGGCCACTACGTCCATCGGCTCGGTGTTCCGCTCACTGGCGGCTGCTGTACTGGGAGCCAGTCTCGCAGTCTTTTGTGTGGCGCGGACAGGCACTCTGCTGGGCCCAGCTTTCGGCGCCGGAATCTTGGATGGCGCCGGGATTTTGGTTTGGGCCTTTACAGTGGTCATTCTCGCTGCCGTGACTTTGGCGTAGGTTATGGCCTTGCTGGTCGACGGGGCCGGCGTGTGCGCAGGCATAGGAGCACTGCGTGGCACAGCGGGGCGCGCGAGCACGGCGGAACGCGCAGTCGCGGCGGAACGCGCGGGCGCGACGGGACGCGCAGGCGCGGCAGAACGCGCGGGCGCGGCAGAACGCGCGGGCGCAGCGGTACTGCTAGTGGTTTTGCCCTTTGGGGCAGTCTTCACTGGTAGCGGAGGAGGGGCAGCAGCGGGCACAGAAACCCTGGCTTCCTCCATCCGTTTCCTATCTGCGGCCAGAGGTGGGCGCAGTGGCATTTGGGGGGCTTGTGGTGGCAGTTTAGCCTCGATTCGGGCATCTACCATGACCCCCAGCCTCTCCGTCATTGTTCTGTAGAACATCTCGTCACGATCGCGACTGAGTTGTTGTTCCAACAGCTCGCGAAGTTTTGTCACTTCTTGACGAAGCGCCGAGACCTCCCCTCGCAGGGCGGCGTTCTCTTCCTCGAGGCGCTTCGTCTTATCCGTCGTCGTCCAACTCGCCAGTTCTTCGGCGGAGTCGGAGATCTTTTGGGCGGCGAGCTTCATGCCACCCAGGAGTTCCCCTTTTATGTTTCTGGATTTGCGTCCAACCTCCCGAATGTACTCGACGCAGGTATTGATCTCCTCCAAGGGGAGGGGAGGGCGAGGAGTGACGACATTCGTCGACCGGAGGTCGGGGACAGAACCCGACATATTCTGGTTGCGCCTCACACTGCGGCACAAATTCACCGTGCTGGCAGCGAGCTCTTTCTCCACTTCGAGCCAGGCGGCTTCCTTTTCGGCCGCGTTTTTGTCGGCTATCGCCTTGGCTATGCCAACGTACTTCCCTGTCGTAGCAGGCCTTCCTCTACTGCGACTTTTTTGCTGCGAGGTGTCGCAGTCAATGGACGCGCGCGGGATCTTCTCGGCGTCACGTTCGTCCGAGTCGGACCCACTCTTACGAGGTCGCTTCGTTCGTTTGCGACTAGAGCGTCCTTCTCCGGATTGGGAGCGTGAGGATCTGACGGTTGTGACACTAGAGTCGGAAACGTTGCCGTCAGTATCCTGTCCCTCATCCATTCGTAGGGACTCCGTGGAGCCTCTCTTCTCTACTAATAGTACGTCACTCAGGACGACTATGGGCTGCTTAGACGTTGTTGTCGCAGCCTGAGGTACAGTTTGTGTATCCTCCTCCTTCTTCTCTTTGCTGAACTTCAGCACCATGCCCGGGGACATTCTACTCTTGTTATCGGCTTTCGCAGCCACATTATCGATAACCTAACCTAACCTTTTTTTTTTTTTTTTTTTTTTTGGTGCCCGGGGTAAAAATCCTTTATGGACTATCCCCGTCGGCCACGGGGATGATGGCCGAGGGGGGGTGTGTGGGAATCTCCCCCAGAGTGGGGGCCTACCCACTAAAACATCCCCGGGGTGCTCTCTCTCTCGCGTCCATGTCGGTGGCATTGCGGGAACTTAGCCTACTGGGGCCCCGTCCGCTATGCCACAGACTGGAGGCTCATCGCCTCCTCAAACCTACGCTCCAATGAGCCCCGACGTCCTGCCGTGAGCACAACGAACAGGACGTCGTCCAACGTCTGATCCCCCGTGGGGCAGGCATCCCCGCGCCCTGCCCCGGGATCCGCGGCCTATTCGGCCCTCTGCCTGGCGGGACCGGCCCGGATACTCGGGCCCGCGTCAACCGCCTGCCCAGTCCGCGCAGCGTCGGTGTCCATGGGCGCCACCGAGGCAGCACCCCTGTCCACCCCGCCGCGCCTCGGGGGCCGTTTCCGGTCACCCCTAGACTGGGCGCACGACCCACTGCCCAGCCGGTGCTCATGGGGTAAACCCATGTCCGCACACAGCGGGCAGCGTCGCGTCTCGGCCTGGCACTCACGTGCCGTGTGGCCGGGCTCGCTGCATTTGTAGCAGCGAGCCCCCCTCTCACTCCCTTTATTGGGGCACTGAAGCCCCACATGACCGCACTCGAGGCAGCGGAAGCAATACGCCGCCTTTGCCTCGAGCGCCTCCACCCTCGCCCGTCCCCAGCCCAACACAAAATGGCCGGAGGATAAAAGCCGCTGAGCGGCGGCCAGGGGGCAGCGCACCCAGGCAACTCCCAGGCGCCCCTCTGCGCGGCGTATGCTGCCAACTTTGACGGCATCCACCGCGCACCCCCCAGCTGAGGCTAGTTGCCTCGCGACGTCCTTGGGGTCCGTGGCATCGTCGATGTCCAGGACCCGGATCTCCCTTGTTCTTATGGGCCGCGAGACCCGGACACCGAGAGCGTCCAAGGACGCGCTCAGGCGCTCCGCCAGTCTGCCGGCCTTCTCGGCACAGTCGGGGCCCGAGAGCTCATAGAGCATCCCGCCCACGCGAGTTCTCCGGGGCCGCATCTCCTCCGGAGCAACTCCAATCTCCTCTAATTTTATCGCCCGCTGGGCATTCCTCAAAACCTCCGCATACGTATGCGGTGACCCCTCAGGAAGGGTGAGGGTCACCGCCTCAGTCACCGCCATCTTCTTTCTCCGCCGGCACTTCGCCCCCGCCTTCGCCTTGAGTGGCAAAGGGCAGGGACGGCTCCTCGGCTCCGTCACTCCATGCTTGGCCCTCCTGGCCCCCACCGTCGCCCAGCTCCCCCTCGCGGGCCCCCTCCCTGGGGCCGAACTCGGCTCCGCAGACAAGGGGACCGCCGGGAGTGCCGCAACTGGTGGAACGGCCGTGGCCCTCTTCCTCCTTGGCTTCCTCTTCCTGGGCGGCCTTTCAGGCTCCACCCGTCTCTCCGCCATGGCGCGCTCGCGGGCAGCAGACCGGTCCGCCTCCAGAGGCGGCCGAAGCCGCTTCTCCGGCAGCAGGCGGTCCGCTATGCCCGCGATCTTCGCGTCGACCATCGCGCCAATCTCCCGCATAGTCAGCAGGGGCGCACTCTCTTCCTGTGTGGTGATGGGTGGGGTTTGGATTTGGGCGGGCCGGCTCGCCATGTCAGCTCGCAGCTGATCCAGCTCCGCCCTCATCTCCTCCACCCGTTTCGTTAGACCCTCAGTCTCCGTCGCCTTCTGCACCAAACGGTTGGTGGCGTCCAAGAGCGACATGGTCGCCGTCCGGATGGCCTTGAGAAATAGGCCCTTGGGTCGCCCTGATCGTTTGGTAACCTCCAGGAGGATTGCCAGATCGTCTTGGACGATTGCGCCAAGAGTTCCGGCGCAAGGCTCCCCTGGAGGTACCTTCGCCCTGTTGTCGGTGACCTTGCTGACCAAGTCCACCAGCCTCGCCTTTGCGTGGCACCTGCGTGCCAACTCCTTACACTGGATGTCCTTCGGGTAGGGCTCCGGCTCCATTTCGCCCTTCCTTATCGCGTCCTTCAGCTGCACGTACTTCAGGTACGCGAAGCGCGCGTTCTCATGGTAGAAGCCGCTGTTTTTCGCCAAGTCATCCGTTATCTCGTCCGGCCCGCTGGAATCCTTCTCCTCCCACTCACTTGTGGGAGGGGTCTGCGACCGACGAGCCCTCCCCGCCTGTGCACGCTTAGTCATATGCTTCGACCTTGTTACTGGCGTCATCCGCGCCATGTCGCTTGACTCGGACTCTTGTCCCCCTCGCCCTATTGAGCTGTCCCGGCTCAGCGGAACGTCGCTCTCGCCGGACTGCTGTAGCTGGCCGGGGAGCGGACTATTTAGCCGCTTCCCAGCCGTCGCCCCTTCCACCATGGCGGACTCCTCAGATGCACGCTTGCGCATCGCGCGCGTCACCCTCCTATCTCCTCCCTCGACCGTCAAATCGACGGACGGAACACCGATATTGCCCCCCCCGTATACTTGGGGCAGACCGCCCCCCCGTGAGGGAGTGGCGGTGCGGGATTCCCCAGCAGCCAACGGCCTACTGGGACCCGCCCGGGGAGTCTTTTCATACTGGTGCTTATCCATCTGAAACCCTCCCTATCGAAACGTCGCCCTACGCACTTCCCCCCCAGCGGACCCCCGGGAAAACCCGAAAGCCGCACCCCAGAGACTACAAAGAAACAGAAGAGAAACGAAAATACAGAACAGCAGAAAGAAAACCAAAACAACAACAACCAAGAGAAGAAACCGAAAGAAGTATAATTGAACAAAACAACAACCAAAAGACAGAAATTAAATTAAATTAAATTAAATTGGGTAGGGACTCGGTTTGGCGGCCAACCAGTGTTGAGCGCCAACCCGAGGACCCTATGGCGTGCCACGGCGGTGCGACGTCCGAAGTCAACTCTGCAAGCAGAGAAGACCCGGAGCCGAACAACCGCGACACTGTGTAGGAAATGGGAAAGACGGGAAAACAGGGTAAAGGGAAAGGAGGGAAGGGAGAATTATACGGGAAGGCGCATGGCTGTTTCGGCTACGTCTGTCCAGAAGGGCCAGACCAAAAGCAGGCGGCAACCACGAGCAGGATAACAACCACACTTGCCTTGGGTTTCGACGCAACAGTAGTGCTCCACCCAAGACCAACACCCCTCACATTGCCGGGAAAGACAATGGAGTACGGTGAAAGACGAAGTCACCAGGTCTTACCAGTAGCCTCTGTGACTTCCCCTTCCACCCGCCCAACCTAACCTAACCTTTTTTTTTTTTTTTTTTTTTTTTTTTTTTTTTTTTTTTTTTTTTTTTTTTTTTTTTTTTGTGCCCGGGGTAAAAATCCTTTATGGACTATCCCCGTCAGCCACGGGGATGGCCGACGGGGGGTGTGTGGGAGTCTCCCCCAGAGTGGGGGCCTACCCACTAAAACATCCCCGGGGTGTACCGTCCCGCGCTCGCCGCCCCGTGGGTCCCGACTGTATCTCCACGGGGGCAGTGTGCGCTGGGGGGAACGACTGTTCGCCCCCATCTGTCCTTGGCTCCTTTATGGAGCACCCTCCTCTGGAGCTTGGTAGCTCCGTGAGCCATGCCCGGTACACGTGGCATGGCACCAACCGTCACGGGGTCTCCTCTCCTATGAGCGAGGGATTCCCCAAATCCCTCGCCCGGAGGCCCCTGTTAGGGCGGCATGTTGCGCGTGTGCGCATGCCGCCTGCGTCTTGCGCGCGCCCGCCTCATCGGGTGCGCATCGGGAGCTCTTTCGCGCTCCCTCTCTCCTTCCTCTTTAGCCCGCATCACGGCGTTGGCGAAGTCCTTCACGGCCTTCCATGCCCTCTCGTCTCCGACCATCTTCTCAACCAGGGTCGGAAGCGAGAGGTCAGGTCCCACTACAGCCACCAACGCCGAGCGCTCGTCGCGCCACGCCGGGCACTCCGATACGGTGTGGTGGCTGTCGTCCACCAAGGCGGCACAGTGGTGGCAGTTCGGGGTTGGTTCCCTCGCTGCCACCAGGTGCAGGTACCTCCCGAAGCAGCCGTGCCTCGAGAGGACCTGCGTGAGGTGGTAGTTCAGTACCCCGTG
Source organism: Clostera curtula (assembly GCA_905475355.2). Lineage (NCBI taxonomy): Eukaryota > Metazoa > Arthropoda > Insecta > Lepidoptera > Notodontidae > Clostera > Clostera curtula. The sequence continues at coordinate 29,412 of FR997819.1, forward strand.
CCGCCTGGAGACCCACTCCACTAGCAGCGGCCTGATTGCCGCTATGGTGCTCACTCCCGCTGTTGGCTCCTGCAGCGCCTCATTCCACGCTGTCATAAGCGACTCGCGCTCGTGCGCTCGCCAGCCCTGGATCGTATCCACCATGGGTGTCTCGCCCCTGCCACGAGCCTCTGCGACGCGGTCATGAACCGCTGCGAGCACTCGGGCTTCCAGCTCCCATGGTGGTGTGCCGGCCAACACGCACGCCGCCTCGAACGAGACGCTGCAGTAGCCACGCACCAGCCTTATGGCCATCAGCCGCTGAGGGCGCCTTAATAGAGCCCTTGTCCTGCCATTGAGCCTGTGGGCCCAGACGGGCGCCCCATAGAGGGCCATGGACCTAATAACGGTGGCATACAGTCGCCTGCATGCCACGTCAGGCCCCCCGACATTCTTTAGTAGGCCGCTCAGGGCGCCCGCCGTCGCCATCAGCTTTGGCGTTAGTTGGAGGAAGTGTTCCTCGAAGGACAGGCGTGGGTCAAGTGTGAGGCCAAGATACCTCATTGACGACTTCACGCCTATCCTTACACCGCTCACCGTGATGCTCGGGTTGAGCGGTGGCTTCCTCCGTGCGCCATGCAGAAACATCGCCTCTGACTTGGGCAGGGCGACCTCCAGACCCAACAGCCCTATACGGTGGACCACCTGGGCCACCCCCGCCGTGGCTCGCAACGCCGCATCCCGAAAGTCGCTGCCACGCGCTGTGACGAGAGTATCGTCGGCATAGCACGTGACAGCGACCCCACCAATCATTCGTCCCCTCAGGACCCAGTCAAACCCGATGTTCCACAGGAGTGGGCCCAGGACCGACCCCTGTGGAACACCGCGCGACATGTCCTTGGATATCCAGCCATCCCGTGTTTGGTACCTGATCTTCCTGTCCGACAGGTAGTTCCGGATCAGGTTTCTCAGGTACGCTGGAATCCTGTGGTACCGCAGGGCTTCCATTATGCAGGGCCAGGGAAGCGTGTTAAAGGCGTTGGCGATGTCCAGAGACACCGCCAACACCACCTGACCCCGCTCAACCGCCTCCTCCGCAATCGCCGTGACCCGCTTAATGGCGTCGATGGTCGACCTAGCCCTGCGAAACCCGAATTGGATCTCGGAGAGGTCCGGCCCCACTGCCTCCATATGGTTGACGAGACGGGTAGCCACGATGCGTTCAAACAGCTTGCCCATCTCGTCTAGGAGGACTATCGGCCTGTAGGCTGAGGCAGAATCGGCCGGCCGACCCGGCTTTCGGAGCAGAATGAGCTTGCCTACTTTCCATTCGTCCGGAAAGTAGGCCGCTGTGAGGCATCTGCCCAGTGTGGCTCGGGTCCTGTCGCCAAGGACGTTCATGGCGACAGCTAGGGCGCGACCGTGGATGCCGTCCAGGCCAGGGGCCTTGCGTCCCACCCGGGTTTTACCCAACGCCGTTCGGAACTCCCCCTCCGAGATCGGCTGGATTGGCTCCTCCTCCGCCTCTTGGGGTGGGGCCATATTCGGCGGCCGCACATTCTCCGCTGGAGGGAACAACGCCTCCACAATCCGGTCCACCTCGAGTGGCTCCATCGTCGTGGTGAGGGGTGGAGCCCAGGGTACAAGTCTCTGGCGCACGAATTTGTACGGCTTGCCCCACGGATCACGATTTAGGGACTCCACCCACTCCTCGTGCGCAGCTTCTTTGGCACTCGAGATAGACGCCGAGAGTTCCGTCGCCTTCTCCCGATATGCGGCGTACAGTCTCTCCTCCTCCTCCAGGTTGCGTCGCCTTCTGCGTCTCATCCTCTGGAACCGGCGTCTGGCCGCGAGGCACGCGGCTTGCGCCCGGGCCACTCCATCGTTCCACCAGTATACGTTCCGACGGGGCGCGCCCGGGCGCTGCCTCGGCATAGATGCGTCACAGATGCGCGTGAGCGCACCTCGCAGCCAGTCCACCTCCGCAGGCAAGTCCTGGTGTGGAGTCGGATTGACCCACGTCTCAATCTCGGCTGCAGCTTCAGCCGAGTCCACATTCATCTTTTTCAGGGCCCATCTGGGGGGATCCCCTGGGCCCTGTCTTTGCGGCCGTGGGATGGGCAGGAAGGCGGAAACGTCAAATCGGATATACCGGTGATCCGACAGAGTCTCGACGCCCTCCTGCACGGCCCAGTTGTGGACTCTCGCCGCCAGTTCGGGGGTGGAGAAGGCGACATCAACTATCGAGCCCCCCTCTCTCCTGACGCATGTGAGTGCGCTGCCCCGGTTCAGCACCACCATCCCCTGAGTAGCCAGCCACTCCTCCAGTTTGTCGCCACGCGCATTTCTCACGGAGGACCCCCACGCCGCGGATTTTGCGTTGAGGTCCCCCGCCAGCAGCACGTGGCGAGGGCTCTTCTGGGCGATTAGTGCCCCGACTCTCCTCAGGAAATCCTCAAAGTCGACCATGGAGCCGTTGGGGGAAAAATATCCCCCGACAATGAGGACCTCCCTGACGCATGCTGCAACCCAGCCTCGTCCCTTCGTCACGTCCCTTAATGGCGGGGCGCCGCTAGCCGACCTCGACACAATGGCGACTTTCTCTTCCAGGTCCGCGACCCATCCTCCACCCGCAGGAATCCAGTACGGTTCCGCAACCAGCCCTATGTGTATATTCCACCGCGCCAAGCTCTGCATCAGAAGATTCTGAGCGTTGGCGCAGTGGTTCAAGTTTGCCTGTAAAAACCGGGTGTAGTCCATTACAGGGTTGGTTGCGGTTCCGCCCCGGCGCCACCCTCTGTACCTGAGGGCGCGGCTGTCGCGGGCTGGGAGGCGTTCTCCCGAGCCGGCGTCTTCTTCCTGGCGGCCACGCATGACTTACGACCACCGCGGTGGTCGGCCTTCTTGCCCGCCGCCGCACAGACGGTACAGTGCGGCTTGGCGTTGCAAGATCGGGCGATGTGGCCTTCCTCGCCGCAGCGGTAACACTGGGCGGACCGGTCCTCGGACGAGGCGCAGCACGGTCGGACGTGGCCGCCCTCCAGGCAGCGGAAGCACTGGAGCGGCCGCTCCGGCAGCAGCTGCACACGCGCCAGCGACCAGCCGATCGTGATTCGACTGGTCTTCGTCACCCGCTTCGCTGCCGCGATCGGACAGCGGACCCATACGGTGCCAAGCCTGCGCGGGTTTTCCCGGCGGATCTCTCCACACGCTATGTCGGCCGCCTCGCATTCCCCGACTTCCGCGATCGCGTCCGCCACCTCCACCTTTGTGACGGATGCATCGAGATCCGAGATTCGGATCTCCGCCACCTTCGTTGGTCTGGCCACTCTGACGAGTGCCGGATCCAGCGCCTCCCGTAATTTAGTCGCCAGGGCATCCGCTTTTTCTGGGCTAGCACCCGGCAACTCCATCTTACAGGCCCCCGTCACCGCGGTCTTGAAGAGAACCCCCTTAATGTCGAGGGCCTTCAGGTCGACGCGCCGCTTGGCCTCGGCGATGACCTCTTTATGGGTGAGGCCCTTCTGCACCCCCTCGGGCTGGACAGTCAGGATGACGGCAGCCGTCCGTGGCACCCGCAGCTTCTGGGGCCGCGGCTTTGTTCCCGAATTCCGGGGCTGGCCCCTCTCCTCCCTGCCCCGTGATCTGGGGCGCAGAGCTCGGGCCGACCTCTTTGAGGTGACCCTAGTCCATCCGGGTTCCGCTGGGGCAGCCGTGACCATTCCCAGTTCCGCGTCGGGCACCCGACGGGCAGCCATGTTACTCCTCTTCTTTCTTTTTCTCTTTTTCTTCCCCCCTCCCTTGGGGGTCTGCTCGCCCTCGGCGCCCCCCGCAGAAGTTGAGGGCACGGGCTCCGCAGGCAAAGATGTCGAGGCCTGTGGAGCAGGGGGAGGAGTAGGTTCCACTACCTCGATCACTGCCTCGACCACTTCCATCCGCTCCTCCACAGCAGCTTTTTTGGCCACCGAAGCTACCTTGGGCCCCGAAATGGCCGGAGGCCTACTGGTACCGGCCCTGATTGGCATGCTCCTGAATGATATAGGAACTCTCTCAACCAGGGCCTTCCCTTGGGGCTTTTCCCCCACCTTCGCACCGCTCTTTATGGGAGCAGTGCCAGCCGCCTTCTTGGCATACAGCATCTTCCGCTCGCCAGTTAGGGCAGCCACCTTTGGTGCAGTCGTTGCCATGCGCGCCTCCCTTGGTTTGGCAGCCGCAGCCGTTTTCTCCTGCCTGCCACTTGCTATGGGCAGCTTGGAGGCTTTTGGAGCCTCAACCGCCGGGACCTTCTTCACCTTGTCCGCCGCGAGCGGAGGGCGAAGTGGCTTCTGGGGAGGAAGTCGTTCCTCGAACGCCTCGAACCGGGCGTTCATCATAGTCCCGACCGAGACTAAGATGTCGTGGCATAACTGCTCCCGATCGGGGACCACGGGCGCCGGAGGCAGCCTCTTCTCGAGCAGCTCCGTGAGTCTATCCACCTGTTGGCGGAGCGCCGCCATCTCCGCCCGTAACTTGGCATTTTCCTCCTGAAGGCGCCTATTCTCCTCTGTGGAGGTCAAGGCCGCCAGGTTCTCTGCAGAGTCCAAGATCCTCTTGGAGGCCACCTTCATCCCCCCTACCAGCTCCCCCTTGAGGTTCTTGGACTTTTTCCCCACGTCCAGGATGTACTCCACACTTCCCCTTATATCCGCCATGCACACCGAGGCAGTGGATTGACTGGACCCCAATCCCCTTAGCTCGGGGAAAGATTCCGACCCTGCTATGCTTCTGGTGGACCGGCAGAGGGCCGTCGTACTGGCAGCGAGTGCCAGTTGCGACTCCAGCCTCACTGTCTCTTTCAAAGCGTCATTCAAATCCTGCCGGGATTTGGCTAAGCCTACGTACTCGCCCGTACTGGGCGGTCTGCCTCTACTACGCCTCCCGTCCGTCAGGTCGCTGCATGACGCCGCCCGCGCTATCTTCTCCTCTCCCTCGTCAGAGTTCAGGGACTTCTGCGATCCTTCCTTCCTGCGTCGCTTAGTCCCAGCTCTGGCGGTGGGACGTGTGGAGTTGGTGGAGCTGGCGACTGAGACGTTATCGTCCCCGCACCCCTCACCCTCACACACGTCCGCCTTGGGAGACCCTGCTGGATCTCCTGTCGTGAGCTCTGGCTCCGACTCGCTGTCCACTAAGTGAACAGTGCTCCCATCCCCGGCAGATTTAAGCGATTCCTTAGAGCCTGCCCTCCTAAACTTGATCTTGTCCTTGCCTTGGACAACGACTATATCCTTAGCTCTCCCCTCGATGATTTTACCTACCTGCCGCGGAAACTCCGTTACGGTTTGCTGGGCCGGTAGTGTAACAACGTTTAACTCCTCCTTCGAATTGGCTTTCGATAGCACTCGAGCACTTCTCCTCACTCCCTCTCTTCCCAATGTGGGACCGCAAGTGGTGCCCCCCCCGTATGACGAGGGGCAGACCGCCTCCCCCGAAGGAGAAGCGGTGCGGGATTCCCCAGCAGCCACCGGCTTGCTGGGACCCGCCCGGGGATTCTTTTCCAGTTTGCGATCTTCCATGTTGGTTTTCCTCTCCTACAATCGTCACCCTATGCGCACCCCCCCGCGTGCCCCCGGAAAACCCGAGGGCCGCACCCCAGAATCTACAAAGAAGAATAAAGAAGAGAAACAGAAATATAGAACAGAGAAAAGAGAGAAACAAATATACAAAAACCAAATTAACCACAAACCAAACGAAGTATAACAAAACAAAATTAACAGAAAGATAGAATTTGAAATGAAGTGAAGGTGGGGACTCGGTTTGGCGGCCAACTGGGTTGAGCGCGAACCCGAGGACCCCATGGTGTGCCACGGCGGTGCGTCATCCGAAGTCAGCTCTGAAGGCAGAGGAGACCCGGAGCCGAACAACCGCAGCACTGTGAAAGGGGAGAGGGAACGACAGGAAACAGGGTAAGGGAAAGGAGGGAAGGGGAGAATTAAGACGGGAAGGCGCATGGCTGTTTCGGCTACGTCTGTCCAGAAGGGCCAGACCAAAAGCAGGCGGCAACCACGAGCAGGATAACAGCCACACTTGCCTTGGGTTTCGACGCAACAGTAGTGCTCCACCCAAGACCAACACCCCTCACATTGCCGGGAAAGACAATGGAGTACGGTGAAAGACGAAGTCACCAGGTCTTACCAGTAGCCTCTGTGACTTCCCCTTCCACCCGCCCAACCTAACCTAACCTTTTTTTTTTTTTTTTTTTTGTTGCGGGGTGTAAAATCCATTACGGACTATCCCCGTCGGTCCCGGGGAGGACCGACGAGGGGAGTGTGGGACTCTCCCCCAGAATGGGGGCATACCCACTAAACATCACCCCGGTGTACCTTCTCGCGCAGACTCTGCTCCGTGGGCCCCGACAGTTACACCACAGTGCAGACGCGCGGGGGGGAGCGAAGATGTTAAAGCTCTCCCCCATCCAGTCCGTGACTCCCTTATGGAGCACCCAACCTTGGAGCATTGGTCGCTCCGTGGTGCCCTGCCCGGTACAACATGACAGGGCACCCATCCTGATCCCATAGTGGGGAGGGCTTCCCCGCGCCCTCCCCGGGATCAGTTGGCCAGATGGTCGGCCTACATCCCGGCGGTGGCGGCTCGGTCAATCGAGCTCGCGCCAACCGCCCGCCCAGTTTGCGGGGCATCGGTCTCCGTGGGCGCCACCGCAACAGCAGCAGCACCCTGGACCACCCCGCGACGTCTGGGAGGCTTAACAAGGCCCCCCTTCGCCTGGGCGCATCTTTGCGGCCTGATGCTCGGCCGTCATCCCGGCGGTGGCGGCTCGGCTAGTCGAGCTCGCGCCACCCGCCCGCCCAGTTTGCGGGGCATCGGTCTCCATGGGCGCCACCGCAACAGCAGCAGCACCCTGGACCACCCCGCGGCGTCTGGGAGGCTTAACAAGGCCCCCCTTCGCCTGGGCGCAAGGTCCGCTGCCCAGCCGGTGCTCGTGGGGTAAACCCAGATCCGCACACAGCGGGCAGCGCCTGTCCCGGGCCTGGCACTCTCTTGCCCGATGGCCCGGCTCGCCACATTTGTAGCAGCGAGCCCCTCTTCCTTTGTCCTCATTAGGACACTGAGCTCCTACATGGCCGCACTCGAGGCAACGGAAACAAAATTCCGTCTTTGCCCCGAGTGCCTCGACCCTCGCCCTACACCAGCCTAGCACTAAATGACCAGTTGACAACAATCGCTGAGCAGCAGTCACGGGACAGCGCACCCAGACCACACCTAGGTAACCCGGTGCGCGGCGGATGTTCCCGACCCTGATGGTCTCCGCCGCGCAGCCCCCAGCTGAGGCAACTGCCCTTGATATATCCTCCTGCGACGTGTCATCATCAATATCTCTGATGGTAATCTCCCTTGCTCTTGTAGGCCTTAAGACGCGGACGCCGAAAGCAACCAGCACCGCTCTCAAGCGTTCGGCCAGTCTGTCGGCCTTCTCTCCACAGTCAGGGCCGGACAGCTCATATAGAAGTCCCCCCGTTCTCGTCCTTCTAGGCCGCATATCTCCAGGGGCGACCCCTATCTCGTCCAGGTTTACTGCCGACTTGGCAGTTTTGAGTACGTCCGAGTAGGAGTGCTGTGACGCCTCGGGTAATGTGAGGGTCACAGCCTCCGTCAAAGTCTGGTCCGTGTTTCGCCGGTACTTCGTCCTCTTCCCCGACTTCGCCTTACGTGGCGGCGGGGAGGGACGGCTCGTCGGCTTCGTCGTCCTGTTAGTTTTCCTGGCGGCTACCTCCGCCCAGGTGTTCGTGCTGGATTCCCTGGCTATTGCCACTCTTGGCACAGGCGCAGGGACAGCGGGGAGCTCTGCAACCGGTGGCACGGCCGCGACCCTCTTCCGCTTCTTCCTTCTGTTTTTGGGTGGTACTTGTGTCTCAACCCTTTTCGCCATGGGTTTAGGCGCCAGATGGGGGCTCGCGGCCCTGTCTGCCGCCAGAGGCGGACGGAACCGCCTCTCTGGCAGCAGCCGGTCCGCGATGCCCGCGATCTTCGCGTCCATCATGGCGCCGACTTCCCGCATTGTTAGCGGTGACACACCCTCTTCCTGCGTCGTCACTGTCTGCGAGGCTTGTGTCTTCAAGACTTGAGGGGATCGGGGCTGTGGCCGACCGGTCACCACTCCTTTCAGCTCGTCAATTTCCGCCCTCATACACTGGACTTGTTTCTCCAGCCTTTCCACGTCCTTGGCTTTCTCGTAAAGCTTCTTTGTCGCCGCCAGAAGCGAGGGCAGCGCAAGGTTCAAGGCCTTTAAAAAGACGCCCTTTGGTTTTCCTGACCTTTTGATGACCTCCAGGAGGATGGCCATATCGTCTTGAATTATACTGCCAAGTGACTCAGCACTCGGCTCTCCTGGAGGTATCTTCTCCCTGTTTTGGGTCACCTTCGTGACGACATCCACTAACTTCGCTTTCGCGTTAAGCGTTCGCGCCAAGTTTTTAAAGCGAATGTCCTCTGGGATTTCCGCTGCGTCCTCCTTATTCTCTGCGATTTCATCACGCAGCTTCACATATCGCCTGTACATGTGGCGGGAGTACTCGTGGTAGAAGCCACTGTTTAGCACCCCGTCCTTCTCCAGATCTTCCGGGCCGTCAGTCTCTTCCTCCTCCCACTCACTGGTGGGCGGTGTCTGTGAGCGACAAGCTGTTCCCTCCCTTGCGCGTTTAAAGTAACGCCTCGTCTTGTCTAGGGGGGCCATGAACTCCGAGTCACATGACTCCGACCCCGCTTCCTTTCTTCCTATCGAACTGTCCCTACTCTCCGCTTCGCTGACGTCACTTGGGACCTGCAGCTTCCTATAGCTTGGGAGCGGACTGCTCACCCTCTTTACTTCTCTCGCCCCTTCCACCGTGGCAGACTCCTCCGCTACGCGCTTGCGCGCCACTCTCGTCTCTCCTACCTCGTCCGTCGTTCCAACGGACGGAACGCCCAAATTGCCCCCCCCGTATACATGGGGCAGACCGCCCCCCCCAGAAGAAGGAGCGGTGCGGGATTCCCCAGCAGCCACCGGCTTGCTGGGACCCGCCCGGGGAGTATTTTTATTTGAACGCTTATCCATTTTTGAACTCTCCCTTAGCGTCGCCCTAATCACACCCCCCCTTGCAGACCCCCGGGAAAAAAAACCCGAGAGCCGCAACCCAAAGAAACTACAAAACAGAAAACGAAACGAAACAAAAAGACAGTATAGAAGACAGACAAACAAAGAACAACAAAACCGAAACAACAAAACAAAACCAAGTAGAACAACAACAAAATAAACAAAAGGATAGAGTGAATTAAATGAAGTGAGGACTCGGTTTGACGGCCAACTGAGTTGAGCGCCAACCCGAGGACCTCATGGTGTGCCACGGCGGTGCGACGTCCCAAGGCAACTCTGAAAACAGAGAAGTCCCCGGAGCCGAACAACCGCGACACTGAAACAGGAAATGGGAGAGAAGGGAGAAGGGGAAAGGGAAAGGAGGGAAGTGGAGAATTAAGACGGGAAGGCGCATGGCTGTTTCGGCTACGTCTGTCCAGAAGGGCCAGACCAAAAGCAGGCGGCAACCACGAGCAGGATAACAACCACACTTGCCTTGGGTTTCGACGCAACAGTAGTGCTCCACCCAAGACCAACACCCCTCACATTGCCGGGAAAGACAATGGAGTACGGTGAAAGACGAAGTCACCAGGTCTTACCAGTAGCCTCTGTGACTTCCCCTTCCACCCGCCCAACCTAACCTAACCTAACCTAACCTAACCTAACCAGTTCAACCCCGACCACCATCGGGGACGGTCGACTTTTTGTACGCTCCGCGTTTGAAAATTATTTAAAATTTTCTACGATTATTTTTTGACCAAGTGAGGTGACATACCTCTGTAAATAGTGACCGCGGATCGCCTGTGTGATTATAGTGTACATAGGACACCGGGAAGTGCCAGGAATAGCACTTTTTAGTGCAAAACTTTGCAGCTCTCTGTGCGGAAATCCCGGAGGACTACAGTGTCAACAGGACCACCATTGGACGCGCCGCGCTGCCCCGCATCTTTGGGTGTGCGCAGCGTCCGGATCGGACATCGGGAAGAGCCGCAAACGGGCATAGAAGGTTGGAAATCTCGAACGTTCCAGAAGGAATATCACTTAGAAGTGGGCGTGAAGTGGGCGTAACTGGGCGTAACGCACATCCGTTAGCACAGGGCCGCACTTCAAGCAGGGCCGGACTCAGCGAGAAATTTAAAAGAGTACAAGTTGAGTTGAGAAGAGTGAAGAGGAGTTCATCACAACTACTGCAGATCAAGCTGGAAACCCCCCCCCCCCTCATTAATTAAGTAAATTATAGTAAATAGTTAAAAAATTATTATTAAAACTTTTGGCTGGTTAAAATCATCTAAATTCACTTTTTGCTAGAATCTCCGTCATTAGAATAATTTAATCTAAATTAAATTAGAAACCCCCCCCCCCCCCTAGTAAATTTTACCTAGTAAATTATTAAATAATTAGTTAACAAAAAATTCTTGTTAAATAAATAACTCATTAAATTCATTAAATTAGTCTATTAAAATTATTCGGTTTATTTAGTATTCATCTGTCTATAACTGTTAACTCTTAGATAAAATTCCTCTTTTTACTCTTTATTTTTGAAAAAATTCAAATCTATAATTTATGTTTATTGGTCTCTTTGATTATAATTATTGTTGTTTTTAGTTTTGTCTAAGGAAAATATTTATTGTGTTAATAGGATTAAGACATTATCATTTTGGATATAAATAGAGTGTAAGACGATTAGCTTTCCCTTAACAGATAGCAAAACTGCTACGCCCCGCCCACTAACAATCGGATCCGCCCATAAACACAGGGCCGTACTTGGGAAAACTGTTAGGCAAATTATTATCGTTATTATAGGCTTAGTGGATTTATAGATTTAGATCTATTGATATTATATATAAATTAATCTTATATATATTAAATATTTTATAATAAAAACTTCACAAATACTAGTCCCCCCCCCCCACAGTACTATCTTTTCAGTATTCATCATTTTTTAGATTGACTAAGTTCAGACATCCAAATTAAAATTCTAGTTTTTCAAAAATTTCTTTATTAAGTAAATTTTCTCGATAGTTTTATGTAAATGTAAAAGTCTGTACTTTTAAATTGCTATAACAAAAAATATCAAGTATACTATTTATTACCTTTATATTACACTTTTTCATTATTATATATAATTATTATCTTTAGTCTCACCATTATTATTATATTCTTATCATATTTTAATATATTTTATATTTATAGCTTATATTATAATTTACATAAATATTTTATATACCGCAAGTGTCTACCCCTTAACGAGTAGCGCGCCGTTCTCTTTTGGAGGCGGAGCTTGAACAGGAAACTGTAACTGGGCCCGCCTCTAAACGAGTAGCGGGGCGGGGCTTGTTGAGTGGGTCGGTACTTCGGAGTAGGGACGCGTGGCCGCCATCTTGGAAAGGGCGGAGCCTAACAAAACGAGAGGCAGCCATCATTGAAGGGGCGGAGCCTATTAAAGAGTCGGTGTTGAACTAAAAAATCGTCGACATAGGAAAGACAAAAAATTTTTTAATTTTACTTTTATTGTTTAGTATAATTAAGCCATTATTATTGACTCCCCCACTTATTGTTTAGGGGATTGCAGGTGCCATACAACTTGCCAGACACCATATCAGGGGACCGACCTCGTCGAGCCTATCCAGACGCGCCCGGGAACGGTGTCCCTGACGCGAACGACCCCGGAAAGACCCGGGTTGAAAAAAAAAAAAAAAATCCGACAACCGACTGTGTGATTGGTCGAATTTTCAAAACCCGGTTTCTCCGGAGTGGTTCGCGATAGAGTACCCGAGTCGGGGCTCGTTTGAGAGGGCTCGGGGAGACCTGTCCGCTGATAGGTAGAGACCGACTCTACCGTAGAGTCGACGAATTGACCGCGGCTAATTTTTGTCGTTTTAGACACCAGTGGCACCTGGAAGCCCTTGTGACACCAGACTGGTTCTGGAGATTACATTTTTAAGACTAGTAGAGTGCCTCTACCTTTAATTAAGTTCCATTTTTTGTAATTTATTGACAACTGCTGGCTTTATTGAGCCAAATTAATTTAATATTGTCTGTAAGGTCTTTTGACTTGCGGTATTTATTTATTTGCATACCGACTTTATAGTTTGACGACAGGGTCTTTATACAACTTCTACAAACTTACGACCCACCGACTGACGACACATCTCACCGACATCCGTCAACATGTTTGGATATAGGACCCCCGCGAAAAAGACGACGACGCGCCGATCTCCCACTAAAGACACAACGAACGTGCGCAGAAGCATTGACCAGTGGGAGACGAGCCGGACTTCTATGACTCCGACAGAAAGGACGACAGCCCCACCAGTTGAGAGGACACCGCCGGCTGGACCGAGCGATGCGACTCTACGACTGACTTTCGCCGGACCGACCGCCCCCCGACGACCATCCACGGAGGGCGCCGGGACCTCCAAGACCTACACTAGTAGGTCAGCAGAGGCCACGGCGTGCCTCCTGAGCGCGAGAGCAAATATGAAGAACTCGCGCAATCTCAAGACTGAGATTAGGGAGGCGGTCGAGAAGGCACTGACAAGAATGAGTCAACTGGTGCGGGAGGCAGAAGCTGACCCGAAGAATAAGACTTCGACGATAACGACGACTAAGACCAAACCTCTTAGAGTGACTGGGACTCAGACTGCGACGTACGCAACCGTGACTGCTGAGACTCAGACGGCGACGCGGACCGAACTAAAGACTTGCTCGATCGAGACGCAGACTGACGCCCAGACTGAGACTCAAAACACACCGACACGCACGACAGAGACCCAGACTGACCCGACTATTGAAATTAGGACGAAGGAAAGACAGACTATTCCACCCCCACCCCAACTTGCCGAAAACAGTTTTGTGCGTGAACTGCAGGAGCACTCCAAGCTGATCCGGAGTACCCAGAAGCAGTTGGAGGAGCTCCAGGTGGCGATAGCGTCCCACCACAAGACCGTCACCGAATCCGAGGCTCCCTCGTACGCTCGGGTGGCCGCGGCCGGATGCAGCAGTAGAACGCCTGAAAAGCGCCATACACTGCACTCGGTCGTGGTGACCTCGACGGACGAGTTGGAGACCTCGGACGAGGTGCTTGACAAGGTGCGCAAGGCTGTGGACGCCAAGGAGGGGTGGATAAAAGTGGAACGAGTACGAAAGGCCAAAAATAGGAAAGTCATCATGGGGTTCGAAACGACGGAAGACAGAGACCGCGCAACAGAACGACTCCGACTGAAAGCGACTGACCTCAGCGTTGAGGCCGTTAAAAACCGAGATCCCCTTCTGGTTTTGAGGGATGTGCTGCTCAAAAACACCGATGCAGACATCTACAAAGCACTCCGAAACCAGAATAGGGAGGTGTTTGACGGCATCAGCGCTGAGGATGACCGACTCGAGGTGAAGTACAGACGCAGAGCCAGAAACCCGCTAAACGGACACGTCGTGCTCAGCACCTCTCCATTCATTTGGCAGAGGCTCACAGCCAAGGGGTACGCCCATGTGGACCTGCAGCGGGTGAGGGTTGAGGACCAATCCCCACTCGTGCAGTGTACGCGCTGCCTGGGATTCGGACACGGTAGGAAATACTGTACCGAATCCCAGGACGCGTGTAGCCACTGTGGCGGGCCTCACCTTAGAACTGACTGCCCCGACTGGGTTTCTGGCGGACAACCGACGTGCGTTAACTGTAAGAGATTGACAATGACTAATACGGAACACAACGCATTTAGCTCAGAGTGTCCCATTCGCAAGAAATGGGACACTATAGCAAGATCGTCTGTTGCGTATTGCTAAGGGCAAGACTGTAGACATATTTGGACTGCAAAACGACTTCAGACTAAATGACTTTGACATCGACACAGACTTCAAACCTAAAAGTAGGCCATACATGGGATGCGCGAGTATCAGAGGCATTGGTAAACATTACAAGAATTGTAATGTATTTGTTATCAAATTCATACAATTTCTAACAAAACTTACCCGGAAGTCGAAGCTGATGATGCTCGTAGCGATGCCCGAAGACCAAACTCGACGAAGTGAAGACTACCTGGAAAAGAAAAAACACCATTACATGACTGTAGTCCAAATATATATAATGAAAGAGTATGACAGAACGACGGGTTGGGACTACGACAGTATGGACGGGACTGACTTTAAAGCAGACTACAAGACATATAATTGCAACATGACAAAAATGACAAATAGATATTTAAAGCAGGTCATTGGTACGCATTATGTTAGCCGTATATTGTAAAAATATATCTGTTAACATAATATAAGTAAGAAACAAGTAAGATATTATGATTAAGGTTGTATACTATGTTACTATGTGTTATGAAAAAGTAGCCACCCTGTCTATGCTTATTTCCCTATAAATAATACAAGCTTTGTCTATCTGTGACCATTGTCAAACAAAATGGCACAAAAATTGCACAAACAAAGTGACCATTGTCAAATAAAATGGCACCGAAATAGAGTGTAGGAACACAGTTGGTAGACCTCAAGAAAATGGCCATAGTAATCAAAAATAGATAACTAATAGATATAGATAGTTAGTTGAAGTTAGTTAAAACTAGGGACCGGGACTCCCACCCGTAGGTAAGAGAGATGATGAATGAAAGAAAGAACCAGTATGCAGAATGAAAGTGCGAGAAGAATACATGCGAGAACTGGTATGAAAGAGTTTTTAGCTTAAAATAGGCTCTGCAGAATAGCAGAGGTGAGATGTAGAGAAAAAAAAAAAAAAAAAAAAAAAAAAAAAAAAAAAAAAAAAAAAAAAAAAAAAAAAAAAAAAAAAAAAAAAAAAAAAAAAAAAAAAAAAAAAAAAAAAAAAAAAAAACCTAACCTAACCTAACCTAACCTAACCTAACCTAACCTAACCTAACCTAACCTAACCTAACCTAACCTAACCTAACCTAACCTAACCTAACCTAACCTAACCTAACCTAACCTAACCTAACCTAACCTAACCTAACCTAACCTAACCTAACCTAACCTAACCTAACCTAACCTAACCTAACCTAACCTAACCTAACCTAACCTAACCTAACCTAACCTAACCTAACCTAACCTAACCTAACCTAACCTAACCTAACCTAACCTAACCTAACCTAACCTAACCTAACCTAACCTAACCTAACCTAACCTAACCTAACCTAACCTAACCTAACCTAACCTAACCTAACCTAACCTAACCTAACCTAACCTAACCTAACCTAACCTAACCTAACCTAACCTAACCTAACCTAACCTAACCTAACCTAACCTAACCTAACCTAACCTAACCTAACCTAACCTAACCTAACCTAACCTAACCTAACCTAACCTAACCTAACCTAACCTAACCTAACCTAACCTAACCGGACTCAGACCCGAAAAAGACTGGGACTACGACTCAGACAAAGACCAGACCAAGTACGAAGTCTATGGAGACCCAAACGGACATGACTGAGGAAACAAGACAGACTCATACGACTTACCGGTCTTTATGGACTCAGACGACTCCGACTCAGACGACAGAAACCGGCCTCCAAACTGACACGACAGAGACCAAAACTACAGAAATTGGAGTCCAGACTGACAAAATAAAGACTTGCACACCTTCAGAGACGATGACCATAGTAGACAAGGAAAGACAGACTATGACGGGATCGCCTCTCCTGGGCACAAACAGCTTTGCGCAAGAGCTGAGAGAGCACTCCAGACTGCTTCTGGTCACACAGAAGCAAATGGAAGAGCTCAAAGTGGTTGTGAACAACCACCTTAAGACCGCCACCGAATCCGAGGCTCCCTCGTACGCTCGGGTGGCCGCGACCGGATGCAGCAGTAGAACGCCCGAAAAGCGCCATACACTGCACTCGGTCGTGGTGACCTCGAGAGACGAGTTGGAGACCTCTGAGGAGGTGTTAGACAAGGTGCGCGAAGCCGTGGACGCCAAGGAGGGGTGGATCACAGTGGACAGAGTGAGAAAAGCGAAGAGCAGGAAGGTGATACTGGGATTCCCTACGACTCAAGACAGAGACCGCGCGACCGAACGACTGACAAGACAAGGCACTGACCTCAACGTCGAGGCCGTCAAAAACCGGGATCCGCTTCTGATTCTCAGAGACGTCTTGCTAAAGAACACCGACGCAGACGTTCTCAAAGCTCTGAAGAATCAGAATCGGGAGGTGTTTGCCGGCCTGGACGAGGAGGAAAGTCGACTTGAGATTAGGTATAGACGACGGGCCAGAAACCCACATAACGGGCACGTCGTGCTCAGCACCTCTCCGCTTGTGTGGCAGAGGTTTACAGCAAGGGGGTACGCTCACGTGGACCTGCAGCGAGTGAGGGTTGATGATCAATCCCCGCTCGTGCAGTGCACGCGCTGCCTGGGCTTCGGGCATGGCAGGAAGCACTGCACCGAAGCCCAGGACGCGTGCAGCCACTGCGGCGGACCTCACCTACGAACCGACTGTCCGGAGTGGGTTTCTGGTGGACTCGCGAAATGCATTAACTGCAAAAAGACGACGACTCAGACCGACTATGACCATAACGCATTCAGTGCCGACTGTCCCATTCGTAAAAAATGGGACAAAATTGCAAGATCTACGGTCGCGTACTGCTAAGGGCAAGACAGGAGACATATTTGGACTACACTCCGACGCTAATGACGACAAACTGACTGACTCAGACTTTTACTCTGAAACTACTTACAGATGGGAGTCCGTCGCGGATCGGGCGAGCACCGGGGATAGCAGCAGGAAAATCAGAAGTGCCGCTGAGAGACCGAATCCTGTAGATGGAAATTGTGTAGGGTTTCGTAGTAAACCCTACCAACTTACCAGGTGGACAGTAGATTCTGACTGTACAACTGAAGGACAACTTACCCTGCTGCTAAAACTGGAGATGCTCGTTGCGATGCGCGGCGAACCAAACCGAAGACACAGGAATCTGAAACAGGAAAAAGACATCAGATTGACAGTGGTCCAAATATACTGTATGAAAGAGATTGACAGACTTCCAATGGGGATTGACGACATGACTAACTATACGACTCGGACAAAAGTAGGGCAAGACATGATGACTTATAGATGCGACTTCATAATACATAGGTATGTAAGACAAGCACATAGGTAAGAAATCTTATGTTAACGATATATTTTGGAAATATACTTGCTAACATAAGAAATAGTATAGAATTAATTAGAATATAAAACACTAGCATGTATAACAATCGCACAAATAATAGACAAGAAATGTATGTAGTAAAATAGAGATATAAAAATAGAATAAACAATAGATAGGCCTTTATGTAATAGAAATAGAGAAAACTGTAGAATAAATAATATCAAAAATTCAGGAAATTAGTAGACAAAAGATAGCTAGACAAGTAGAATGGGGACTCTCCCCATTGGAAAGAAAGAGACGTATGAAAGAAAGACATAGTATGAGGAATGGAAGAATGAGCAAACGCGAGAAATGGTATGAATGGCGAAGTAGTCTAAAACGGTCTCCGCATAAATAGTGGAGGTAGGATGTACAAAAAAAAAAAAAAAAAAAAAAAAAAAAAAAAAAAAAAAAAAAAAAAAAAAAACCTAACCTAACCTAACCTAACCTAACCTAACCTAACCTAACCTAACCTAACCTAACCTAACCTAACCTAACCTAACCTAACCTAACCTAACCTAACCTAACCTAACCTAACCTAACCTAACCTAACCTAACCTAACCTAACCTAACCTAACCTAACCTAACCTAACCTAACCTAACCTAACCTAACCTAACCTAACCTAACCTAACCTAACCTAACCTAACCTAACCTAACCTAACCTAACCTAACCTAACCTAACCTAACCTAACCTAACCTAACCTAACCTAACCTAACCTAACCTAACCTAACCTAACCTAACCTAACCTAACCTAACCTAACCTAACCTAACCTAACCTAACCTAACCTAACCTAACCTAACCTAACCTAACCTAACCTAACCTAACCTAACCTAACCTAACCTAACCTAACCTAACCTAACCTAACCTAACCTAACCTAACCTAACCTAACCTAACCTAACCTAACCTAACCTAACCTAACCTAACCTAACCTAACCTAACCTAACCTAACCTAACCTAACCTAACCTAACCTAACCTAACCTAACCTAACCTAACCTAACCTAACCTAACCTAACCTAACCTAACCTAACCTAACCTAACCTAACCTAACCTAACCTAACCTAACCTAACCTAACCTAACCTAACCTAACCTAACCTAACCTAACCTAACCTAACCTAACCTAACCTAACCTAACCTAACCTAACCTAACCTAACCTAACCTAACCTAACCTAACCTAACCTAACCTAACCTAACCTAACCTAACCTAACCTAACCTAACCTAACCTAACCTAACCTAACCTAACCTAACCTAACCTAACCTAACCTAACCTAACCTAACCTAACCTAACCTAACCTAACCTAACCTAACCTAACCTAACCTAACCTAACCTAACCTAACCTAACCTAACCTAACCTAACCTAACCTAACCTAACCTAACCTAACCTAACCTAACCTAACCTAACCTAACCTAACCTAACCTAACCTAACCTAACCTAACCTAACCTAACCTAACCTAACCTAACCTAACCTAACCTAACCTAACCTAACCTAACCTAACCTAACCTAACCTAACCTAACCTAACCTAACCTAACCTAACCTTTTTTTTTTTTTTTTTTTTTTTGGTTTCGCTGGGGAAATGCATTACGCATACCACCGCCCCCCGGGGGTGAGGTCGGTGATTATGTGGGACTCCCGGGACAGAACCCGTATACCCACTAAAACCCCAGCGGTATACCCTCACACGGCACGCTTGGGGCGCCAACGGTTCGCGCGAGCGCAGTCGACGTTGACGCCCCGACGAGGTGCCCGCTACGCGGGCAAGCGACTATCGGAGAGGGCGTCCCGGTACACTGGGACGCCCTCAGTCATCGAGGCTTTCGTCGGTGGCGGGTCCCCCGGCCCACCACCGGCCTCTATGGCGGGGGAAGGAGGTGGGCGTACAGTCGCCTCCTCCTCCCCGGCCTCCGTCTGCGGCGCGGGTCGGCCAGGACGTCCTCCTCCCTGACCCGCTCCGCGGCCTCCTTCTGCGACATGACGTCCTCGCAGAAGGAGGCCATAACCTAACCTAACCTAACCTAACCTAACCTAACCTAACCTAACCTAACCTAACCTAACCTAACCTAACCTTTTTTTTTTTTTTTTTTTTTTTTTGTGCCCGGGGTAAAATCCTTTATGGACCCCCCGCAGCCTGAGGATAGCCGGCGGGGGAGTGTGGGAGTCTCCCCCCAGAGTGGGGGGCATACCCACTAAACATCCCCGGGGTGCTCCTTCTCGT
Organism: Clostera curtula; assembly: GCA_905475355.2. Lineage (NCBI taxonomy): Eukaryota > Metazoa > Arthropoda > Insecta > Lepidoptera > Notodontidae > Clostera > Clostera curtula. Next base: position 48,854 of record FR997819.1, read on the forward strand.
GTCCTGGTGTACAGCAGCATGGGTACATGTGGGTTTCTATCCTTGCTGCTGCAGACCGGAGGTTTCTCCTCCTACTTCTCTTGCTCGAGTGAGCATATCCTCTTCTTGAGCGGATGATTCCGCTCTGTGGACGTCCTGCCAGGAGCACTCGGCAGGACGTCATCCCTCTCGGGGTCTCTTACTCCGATGGGCGGGGGACCTCCCCTAGTCCCACGCCCGGAGACCCGAGTTAGGGTGGGCGGCGGTCGTGCGCCACTCGGCGCCGGCCTGTGCGGGCTCTGCGCTGCGGGGCTGCATCAGCAGCGCGCTCGCGCTCACGCTCCGCCTCCTCCTTGACCACCATCACTTTGCTGGCGAACTTTGCCACCGCTTTCCATGATCTGCCGCTCGTCACCATCTTCTCAACCAGGGTGGGGAGCGACAGATCATTACCAACTTCCGCGGACAGAACCGCCCTATCGTCCTGCCATGCAGGACAGACTGCCAACGTATGCTGCGCGTTGTCGGACGCGCTTGCGCAGTGATGGCACTCTCCCGTTGGTTCCCGACCGGTGACGTTATGCAGATACTCACCGAAACACCCGTGGTTGGTGAGCACCTGCGTCAGGTGGTACGAGAGAGTGCCATGTTTCCTCTCTATCCAGGATTGCAGGACTGGCGCCACCGCCTCTGCCACTCTCAGGCCGGCCGTGGGCTCCCGCAACGTCTCGCGCCATTCCTCTATCATGAGGCTTCGCTCCTGCGCCCGCCACTCCTGAACGGTGTCCATCATGGGAGGCTCTCCCCTGCTCCGGGCCTCAGCAACTCGGTTGTAGATTGTCGCCAAGACCCGGGCCTCCATCTCCCAAGGAGGAGTTCCGGCGAGCGCAGTGGCCGCCACATAAGAGACGGTGCGGTAGCCCCTCGCCATCCTTATCGCCATGACCCTCTGCGGGGCTCTCAGCAGAGCCCGATTGTGGCTATTAAGGGCGTCGACCCAAATCGGCGCCCCGCAGAGGGCCATGGATCGCACAACCAACTCATAGAGCCTCCTGCAGGCCAGATTCGGACCCCCGACATTCCCCAGCAGGCTGCTAAGGGCGCCCGCCGCCCGGAGTAACTTAGGCCCTAGTCTCTCGAAGTGCTCGTTGAACGAGAGGCGCGGGTCGAGCGTGACGCCGAGATAGCGCATAGCTTTCCCGACGTCAATCGCGACCCCGCCGACAATTATTCTGGCGCCTGCAGGAGGTCTCCGTCTCGGGCCGTGAAGGCAGATTGCTTCGCTCTTCTCCAGCGCAACGTTGAGGCCGAGTCGCCGAATGCGATGGACCACTTGGGCGACACCGGCTGTCGCTCGGATGGAGGCGTCCCTGTAGTCTGAGCCGCGGGCGGTGACCAATGTGTCGTCGGCGTAGCACGTAAGTGCCACCCCCCGCAGCAGTTGACACCGAAGCACCCAGTCATATCCGATGTTCCACAGGAGTGGGCCCAACACCGACCCCTGCGGAACACCGCGCGTTACCGGCCTGCTTGTCCATCCTTCGCTTGTTGGAAAGCGTATCTTTCTGTTACTTAGATATGCCCTAACGATCCTACCCAGGTATTGTGGGAATCTGTGATAGCGGAGGGCGTCTACTATGCACGCCCAGGGGAGTGAGTTGAAGGCGTTGGCGATGTCCAAGGACACCGCCATCACCACGTCACCCTGGGCTACAGCCTCCTCCGCTATCACCTTCACCCTCTCTATTGCCCCAACCGTTGAACGGGCACGCCTAAAGCCGAATTGTAAGTCCGACAGATCTGGGCCAACTTCCTCCATGTGTTGGACGAGACGGGCGGCGATGATACGCTCGAAGAGCTTGCCCATCTCGTCCAAGAGCACAATAGGCCGATAGGCCGACGGTGAGTCCACCGGCCGTCCCTCCTTTTTAATGAGGACTAATTTGCCCTCCTTCCAAGGGTCAGGGAATTCCCCTTGGCGGAGGCACTCGTCCATGAGTCCTCTTGTTCTCTCGCCCAGGCTCCTCATGGCGATTGTTAGGACTCGACCGGGAACCCCGTCGAGTCCAGGGGCCTTGTTGGGCTTAGTGCGAGCGAGTGCACGATCCAGCTCTTCGACGGTGATGCTTGGCACTTCTTCGGCGACGTTATGAAGCGGCGCGGATGTAGGTTGCGCTTCGTCTGCCGGCGGGAATAGTGCCTCCACCACCCTGTCTACCTGTTCGGGCTCCATCGATCTCGTTAGGGGAGGGGCCCATGGCCGCAGCTTCTGGCGGACCATCTTATAAGGGCGCCCCCACGGGTCGTCGTTGAGGGTCTCGATGAACGCCTCATACGACGCCGTTTTGGCCCTGCTGATTGCGATGTTCAGCTCGTCAATCTTTGCCCTGTAGATGGCATAGAGACGGGCCTCTGCTTCCTCGTCCCTGCGGCGTTTGCGCCGTTGTCGCAGGTAGGCCCGCCTTTTGGCGACGCTTTCGGCCCTTAGTTGGCCGATTTCTTCGCTCCACCAATACACCCGACGATGACAGCTGATTCCGCGTTGTCGGGGCATCCCCGCATCGCAGACGCGGGTCAGCGTGTCGCTTAAGTGTTGTGTCTCGTCGGTTATATCGGCGGAGCGTGTCCCTCTTCTGCTCCAGGACTCGACCAGTGCTGCCAGATGGAGCTTGTCGACGTCGAGCTTCTTGAGTGCCCACCGGGGAGGATCCCCCGGTAGCGGTCGTAGCGATGTCGGGCGCAGGAAGGCGGTGACTTCAAACCGTATATACAGGTGGTCGGAGAGAGTCTCAACGCCCTCCAGCACCCTCCAATTATGGATCCGTCGGGCGAGGTCGGAACTCGCGAAGCCGACGTCGACAATGGACCCTCCGTCCCTTCTCACGCAAGTATGAGACGTCCCCGTATTAAGGACGTCCAGTCCGACGACTGTTGTCCACTCAGTCAATTCCCTGCCGCGCGCATTGCTGGTCGGGGATCCCCACGCCGTGGACTTGGCGTTGAGGTCCCCAAGCAGTATGACGTGCGGTGTCCTTCTGCTCTCTATTATAGCCCTTACTTCCCTCAGGTATTCCTCGAAGTCGGCGAGCGTTCTGTTCGGAGAGAAGTACCCGCCGACCACGAGGACCCCCTTGACTTCGGCTGCCACCCAGCCGCGACCTCTTTGCACTTGTTGGAGAGGAGGGGCACCCGTCGCTGCTCTAGAGAGCAGGGCAACCTTTTTATCGAGACTGGCAGCCCATTCCTCACTCGCCGGGATCCGGTATGGCTCCGCAATAATGGCCAGATGTATGCCCCACTGCGCGGCGCTTTGGATTAAAAGATCCTGGGCGTGGGCGCAGTGGTTGATGTTGGTTTGAATTATGCGGAAGATCTGGTCCATTACTGTTCCCAACGAGCCGGTCCTGTCTCGCCCGAACCCCTTGCGCCTTGAGGTTGGGAGCCGGCGGGCTGCGACGTACTCGCAGGGGCCGGCGTCTTCTTGTTTTTGGGCACGGTGCAGGTCTTTCGCCCGCATCTGTGGTCCGCTTTCCGTCCCGCCGCCTCACACACAGCGCAGTGAGGCTTGGCGGAACATTCGGATGCCTTGTGACCCGGCTGACCGCATCTGTGACAGAAGTCACTGCGGTCGACGGTCGAGTGGCAGCATGCGCGCGCGTGTCCGCTTTCTTGACAGCGGAAGCAGCACATTGGACGTTCGGGGAGTAGCTCCACCCGAGCCGTCGACCATCCAACTCTGACGGACTTCTGCGACACCAGGATCTTAGCCGCAGGTATTGGGCAGCGTGCCCAGACCGTGCCCAGTCTCCTTCCTATGCGCCGGACCTCCCCGCAAGTTACCGCCGCGACTTCGCATCCCCCGAAACGAGCGATGGCGGCAGCGACCTCCTCCTTCTTGACCGACTGGTCAAGGTTGAGCACCCTGATCTCGGCGGCTTTAGTTGGCCTCGCAATCCGAACCATGGTTGGATCGAGGACCTCCTTCATCTTCTCTGCCAGCAAGTCGGCCTTCTCTGCACCCTCGGCGCCGGATATCTGCATTATGCAGGCCCCAGTGATTGAGTTTTTAAACCTCACATCAATACCCAGCGCCTCGAGGTCAATCTTGCTCTTGGCCTGATCAAGCAGGGCGCCGTGGTCGATCCCTTTCGCTATTGCCTCCGGCTGAAGGGTTAACGTGATGGCCGCGGTGCGCGGCTCCCTAAGTCGTCGAGCCTTCGGTTTAGCAGGGGCGGGCGCCTGTCGTCCGTTGTCACGGCCTTTTTGCTGTGACTTTTTCCGTCGCGCCTTGCGGGATTCCACTCGCGTCCACCCGTCGCTGTGGTTGGCGGGTATGGCTGAGACGTCTTCACGCTCAGCATCTTCAACCCGCCTGGCGGCCATGTTCTTTCTGGTCCGCCTAGGACGTTTGGACCGGGAGGGACGAGCGTTTATTTCGCCCTGACTCTGCTCGCCTGAAGCGGCGTCGCCGGCTTCCGGAGTGAGTGCCTCCTCTATTATACTCTGGGCTTGTGGGGGAACCTCGTTGGGTTCCGCGACGTCCATTTCCTCCTCAGGTGCTGTTGCCGCGCTGTTAGCCGTTGCACTGTTGGACGTGCTTGGCATTCTGCGGGTTGGCACTTTGCTTGGGCCGGGCTTGGGTGTCGGGATTCTTGAGACAACCCTTGCTGGGGCCCTTGCATTTGGCAGCGCGGTCGCTGCCACTTTGGCATACGAGACCGTGGCCGTGGTCGTTGGTGCAGACCTCTTAGGCGCGGCAGAACGCGCGGGCGCAGTGGAGCGCGCGGGCACGGCGGAACGTGCAGGTGCAGCGGAACGCGTGGGCGCAGCGGTACGCGCAGGTGCGGCAGAGCGCACGGGCACGGTGGCACGCGTGGACGCGGCGGGACGCTCTGGCGCGACAGAACGCGCTGGCACGGCAGAGCGCGCCGGCTCAGCTTCGTGCGCAGGTGTTTTGCGTCGCGAGGCGGTTTTTTCTCGTTGAGGCAGAGGGGCGGCCACAGGTACTGAGACCTGGGTGGCCATCCGCTTTTTGTCTGCAGCCAGAGGCGGGCGCAGTGGCGCTTGAGGCGCCTGAGGCGGGATTCTGGCCTCAATTCTGGCGTCCACCATGACCCCCAGCCTCTCCGTCATAGTCCGGTAAAACATTTCGTCTCTATCCTTGGAGAGCTGTTGTTCTAACAGCTCTCTCAGCTTGGATATCTCCTTGCGGAGTTCCGACACTTCCGCTTGCAAGCGGGCATTCTCCGCCTTGTGGCGGGCGTTCTCTTCTTCGAGGCGTTTGGTCTCGTCCGTCGAGGTTCGTTCCGCCAACATCTCGACGGACTCGGAGATCTTCCTTGTGGCTATTTTGAGGCCACCTCGCAGCTCCCCCTTGATATTAGTGGACTTGCGCCCGACCTCTTGTATGTAGGCGACGCAAGTGTTAATCTCCTCCACTGGGTTTACTGCGGAGGGGGGGGAGGCAGCCGTCCTGAGGTCGGGGTCAGAACCCGACAGGCCTTGGCTACGCGTGACGTTGCGGCAAAGGGCCACAGTGCTCTCCGCGAGCTCCTTCTCGGCTTGAAGCCATAATGCTTCCTTCTCGGCGGCATTCTGTGCCGCTATTCGTGCTGCCTTCCCCACGTGTTCGCCGGTCGTGGGAGGTCTTCCTCGACCACGCTTCGGCTGCGAGTTAACGCATTGTGGGGACGAGCGGGGGGTTTTCTCCGTCACACTCTCGTCGGATTCTGAGGAGCTCTTACGCCTTCGTTTGCTGGCTCCTCTCCGTTTCCCTTCTCTGGACTGGGACCTGGAATTCGCCGTGCTGGTGCTGGCGATGGAGACGTTGTCGTCATCCTTGTCTATGTCCTGTGTGAGGTCCGTGACTGAATCGACGGAACCTCTTCTCTCGAGCAGTATGTCCTCGAGGACGACTACTGCCTCTTTGGCCGGTGAAGCGGCCTTCGGCTCTTTTGCCAGACCCGTACTGGCGCCAGATGTTGTGGCGACTGCCTTGGTCTTGGTCTCTCGACCAAACGTGAGGCGGACGGGCACTTTGCTCCTTCTGAGTTCGGGTTCGCCAGTTGAACTGGCTCTTACTTCCATTACTATCTCGTTCGCTGTTCCAGCGACTACAATCCCTCCCTGCCTCGGAAACTGCGTTACCGTTTGCTGGACAGGGGGGTTGTTAGCTGAGACCTTCATCGTTGCACTGATCGCATCTATAACATTCGAAACATTTCCTTTCTCCTGACTCTCCTCTACCGTCTTTCCCTTTGCAGAGAGAACGCGAGTTTTGCCCCCCCCGTAATACGAGGGGCAGACTGCCTCCCCCGAAGGAGTGGCAGTGCGGGATTCCCCAGCTGACAGAGTCGAGCTGGGACCCGCCCGGGGATTTGTTTTCAACTGGCGACTTTCCATAATGGTTTTTTCCACTTCTACAAAACGTCTTGGAAGAATGAAGATGAAAGATTATATATAAGACAGAAAAGTATATGATAAGTTAGAACAAAAACAAAGCGAAGATGATAACAAAATAACAAGACAAAACCAAATGACAGAATACATACGAACTTAAAACAAAACCAAAACGAAACAAAACAAAAACAATATATAATTTATAACAGATGGTGCCGCTCTTAGTCTCACCTCTCCCCGTGGGCCCGCCCGGCATGGGAGGCCCTGGCCGGTATGGCCCCACGGATCCTTGAGGCACTCAAGCCCCCTCACCACGGCAAGGTGGCAGCACAGTCGAGGGGGAACCTAACCTAACCTAACCTAACCTAACCTAACCTAACCTAACCTAACCTAACCTAACCTAACCTAACCTAACCTAACCTAACCTTTTTTTTTTTTTTTTTTTTTTTTTTTTTTTTTTTTTTGGTTTCGCTGGGGAAATGCGTTACGCATACCACCGCCCCCCGGGGGAGAGGTCGGTGATTATGTGGGACTCCCGGGACAGAACCCGTATACCCACTAAAACCCCAGCGGTATACCCTCACACGGCACGCTTGGGGCGCCAACGGTTCGCGCGAGCGCAGTCGACGTTGACGCCCCGACGAGGTGCCCGCTACGCGGGCAAGCGACTATCAGGGAGGGCGCCCCGGTACACTGGGACGCCCTCAGTCATCGAGGCTTTCGTCGGTGGCGGGTCCCCCGACCCACCACCGGCCTCTATGGCGGGGGAAGGAGGTGGGCGTACAGTCGCCTCCTCCTCCCCGGCCTCCGTCTGCGGCGCGGGTCGGCCAGGACGTCTTCCTCCCTGACCCGCTCCGCGGCCTCCTTCTGCGACATGACGTCCTCGCAGAAGGAGGCCATTGCTTCCCACCCCTCCTCGCTGTCGAGCATCCGTCCGATAAGGCTCGACAGCGAGAGGTCTCCTCCGACCTGTGCCGCCAGGGCCCGCCTCTCGGTCACCCAGGCGGCACACTCCTCCACCGTGTGGCGCGCCGTGTCGACTGGCGCGCCACACTCGTGGCAGACCGGCGTCGGCTCCCGGCCCGCGATTTGATGCAGGTACTTACCGAAGCAGCCATGCCCGGTAAGCACCTGCACCAACCTGTAGGTTAGGGTCCCGTGCCGCCGAGACAGCCAGCGATCTAGGTGGGGGCGGACCGCCTCCACCGTCGCCAGCCCGGCGGCTGGGGACCCCAAATCCTCCTCCCAGTGGCGGATCAGGGCCTCTCGCGCTCTGTCCCTGACCCGCCTTGCACCACCACCGTCGAGGAGGGGCAGCGCTCCCTCCTCCCTCCGTGCCGCACGGTACCTGTAGACGGCCGCCAGCACCTCCGCCTGGAGCTCCCAGGGTGGGTCCCCGGCGAGCAGCGTGGCAGCCGTCCACGACACCGTGCGGTAAGCCCGGATCGCCCTCACCGCTATGACCCTCTGCGGCCTCCGCAGAAGGGCCCTGTTGCGAGCGGTGAGGGCTCCGACCCAGACGGGGGCTCCGTACAGGGCCATACTCCGGATGATGCCGGAGTACAGGCGCCTGCAGACGGAGCCCGGGCCGCCGACGTTGGGCAGCAGCCTGCCCAGGGCGGCGGCCGACCGTATGAGCCTCGGGGCCATCTGTTGGAAGTGGGCCCCGAAGCTCCACCGACCGTCCAGGTGCAGGCCCAGATACTTCATCTGGGCCCGCAGCTCTATCACCGTCCCCCCCACGGTGATGCTCGCACCGCGAGGGGGACCCCGGCGTGGCCCGTGGAGGAGGAGGGCCTCCGTCTTCGGGAGGGAGACCCTCAGGCCCAGCAGGCCGATCCGGTCCGCAGCCAGCGACGTCGCGACCGTTGCTCTCCTCGCCGCCTCGGCGAAGGTGCCGCCCCTGGCCGTGATGAGGGTGTCGTCTGCGTAGCAGAGCAGCCCCACCCCGGGCAGTAGCGGCATCCTGAGCAACCAGTCGTATCCGATGTTCCACAGGACAGGGCCTAGAACCGAGCCCTGCGGAACACCGCACTTTACCGTCCGCCGCTGAATGCGGCCGTCCGCTCCCTCCCACAGGACCTCGCGGTCCCGGAGGTATGCGCTCAGCAGCCTCCCGAGATAAGGAGGCACCTCATGGTAGCGAAGTGCCTCCTCGAGCGTCTCGAAGGGGAGGCTGTTGAACGCATTGGCGATGTCGAGCGACACCGCCAGGACCACATCCCCCTCCTCCACCACCTCCTCCCGGAGGCGCCTCAGGGCGTCGAGCGCGTCGATCGTCGACCGCCCCGCCCTGAAGCCGAACTGGACCGGGCTGAGCCCCGGTCCCACTCCCTCCAGGTGCTGGACGAGACGGGCAGCGAGGACCCTCTCGAACATCTTGCCCGCCTCGTCCAGAAGCACGATGGGCCGGTACGCGGAGGGGGAGTCCTCCGGCCGGCCCTCCTTCTTGAGGAGGCAAAGCCTCCCCTCCTTCCAGGGCTTCGGGAACCGCCCGGACAGAAGGCACCTGTCGAACAGCTTCCGAAGCCCCTCCCCCAGGAACTCCGAGGCCACGCCAACCACGCGGCCCGGGACACCGTCAGGCCCGGGGGCCGTCTTCTTGGCCCGCAGTCGGGCCAGCGCCGTCTCCATCTCCGGCTCGGTGACCAGCGGGACATCGTCGTCCCCACCAGCCACCGGGCGAGACGGCGGCGACATCACCGGCGGAGAGTGATGAGCCGCGGCTGGGAACAGCTCCCCGACCACCCTCTCGAGGAGGTCGGGAGGCAGAGTCTCCAGGACGGGGGCTCCCCGCGCGCACAGCTTGTCACGCGCTGCGCGGTAGGGTCGCCCCCAGGGATCCCTGTCGAGATCCGCCAACAGCTGCTCCCTGGCAGCGGCCTTGGCCCGACTGATTGCCAGCTGCAGGGCCATCTTCGCCTCTCGATAGATGCCCCGCAGCTGGTCCCTCAACTCTTCCAGGGACGGGTTGTTCCGCAGGCGGTGGCCGCACCGCGTGTATTGGCGGCGGGCCACGTTGGAGGCCGCCCTGAGCTCCGCGATCTCAGACGACCACCAATACACCTGCTCCCGTCCCTGGTGCCCCCTCCGAACCCTCGGCATGGCCGCATCGCACACCTCTTGCAGTGAGGCGCGCATGCGGCCGGCCAGCTCGTCCACGTCCGAGCCAGCCCCCACGGCAGGGGAGGACCAGCGCTGGACGATGGCCGCCTCCTTGGCCAGCTCCACGTCGAGCCGGCTCAAGGTCCACCTAGGCAGCCTGCTGGCCCGCCTACGGGCCGGCCTGAAGCCTGGGAGGGGCGAGACGCTGAACAGGATGTACAGATGGTCCGACAGCGTCTCGACCCCCTCCGCCACTCGCCAGTCGGAGACTCTGCGTGCGACGGCGGGCGTGGCAAACGAGACGTCCACCACGGACCCGCCGTTATGGCGCACGCATGTCTGCACTGTCCCTACGTTGAGCAGGGACAGACCGGCCAGTAGGGCCCAAGATTGTAGGGCCCTACCCCTCGCGTCCGTGGCGGGGTTACCCCACGCCTCGGATTTGGCGTTAAGGTCGCCGAGGACGACCACTGGCCCCGGCGACAGCCTGTCCAAGGCGCCCCGGACGGAGTCGAGATACGCCTCGAACTCCGCCAGGGGTCGGTTGGGGGAGAAGTAACCGCCCACAATACGGTACTCTCCCCACCCCGCCACCACGTACCCCTCGCCCCTCTCAATCGTCGAGAGGGGCGGGGCAGCGTCCGCCCTCGTGAGGACCGCCACGTCGCCATCTAGGTCCCCAGCCCAGTGGCCCTGGGAGGGGACGTAATACGGCTCGCAGGCGACTGCGACGTCAATTCGTCGCTCCGCCATGGACTGCATCAGCAAGTCCTGAGCCCCGGCGGAGCGATTGACGTTCGCCTGGAGGAAGGTGACATGTCCGGACCTATTCATGAGGACATGTCTGCTTCCTCCTGCGCCTGCGGGCGCCCGGCAGAGGTGGAGGCGACGGCGGTCGCTCTACCTTTGGTCACGGGGGGACTGCACGACTTGCCCCCCATGACGTGATCGGCACGCTGCCCCGCGTCCGTGCAGACGGCACAGCGCGGCTTGGCGGTACAGCCGGAGGACTTGTGGCCCTCTTGGCCGCACCTAAAGCATAGCCCGTCCCGGTCCACCCTGGATGGACACGTCGGCCGGGTGTGGCCCATGCCAAGGCACCGGTAACACCTTAGCGGGCGCTGGTCCATCACCCGGACTACGGCCTCGCTCCACCCAACCTGGACCTTGCCGGCCTCCGACAAGGTCTTAGCGACGGCGATCGGGCACCGCACGACGACAGTGCCCGCCCCGCCGGGCCCGGGACGGATATCCCCCGTCTTTACCAGGGACAGGGCGCACTTCCCTGCCCTGGCCACCGCCACCGCGACTGCGGCTTTTGTGGCCGAGTCTCCCAGCCCCGAAATGCGCACCTCGACGCACTTCACGGGCCGGGTGACCTCGGCTAGCCCCTCCAGGACCGGACGCAGCTTCTCGGCCAGCTGGTCGGCCTTGTCCCCGTTATGGGAGCCCGGCAGCTCCATCAGCCTGGAGCCCGTGGCCGAGCTGCGGATTCGGAGGCCCCCCTCGATCCCCAGCTCAGCCAGGCTGACCTCCTCCTCCGCCCTTTGGAGGACCTGGGCGTAAGTCACCCCCCTTTCCACGGCCTCCGGCAGCAGTGAGACCACCACCGCCGCCGTGGATGGCTCAGTGAGCTTAGGCCGCACAGGCCTCCGACCCCTGGCCCTAACGGGCGCAGCCGGTGGAGCCGGCCGGACCGCGGGGGCCCTCGTCGCCCTGGGGCCCCTGCCCCTAGTTACAGTAGTCCAGCCGTCGCCCTCTTGGGCCGGCGGCTGGGTCCCCGCAGGGGCAGCCCGCGGGGCAGCCCGTGGGGCGGCCCGCGGGGCCGCGACAGCAGCCGACTGTGCAGCCGCTGCGCGGCGGGCCTTCTTGGCCTTCCTCTTTTCGCTCTTCCTGCTCGCGGCACTCTGCGAAGGCGCAGCCGCCGCAGGCAAGGCCGTCGGGGCCGTCGGTGGGACGGCGCGTTCCGTCGGCACAGGGGTGCAGGAGCGGGATGCTGCGGCGGCCGAACGCCTCCGTACGGGGGCAGTTGCGGGGCGCACAGCGGGCTCCACCGGCTCCGTCGGTCGGACGGAGGCCCTCCTTCGGTCGGCCGCCAACGAGGGACGGTGCACCGGTTCCGGCAGGAGGCGCTCGTTTATGCTCGCGACGTACGCCGCGAGCATATTCCCGGTAGACTCCAGGATAGAGCGCCTCCACACCTCGAGGGTCTCGTCTTCCCTCGGGGCTGACGTCGCGCCTTCAGCGGCGTTCATTGCGGCCTTCATTTCGCTGAACTCCCGCCGGTGCGCCTTGAGCTCGGCCCGGAGGGACTCGTTGTCCCTCCGGAGCCGCTCACAGTCGGCACGGACGCGGCGGATCTCCTGCGTCTCCGACCTGGAGATCAGGGACTCCACCACGTCCGTGTACGTCGTCGCCGCCTTCTTCAGGTTCTTGACGAACCCCCCCTTCAGGTTGCCGGACTTCCTGGCGATCTCGAGCACCGCCGCCGAGCATCTGCCCGCTATCGCGCGCAGCGTTTCGATCGGCATCGCGTCGGGATTGTCGTTCGGCCCGAAACCAAGCTCCGCCTCTGGGTCAAGGAAGACCGACGTCGGGGCCTCCCTAAGGAAGGCTCGGGCACCAAGGTGACGCCCAAGCTCGTCCGACTCCTCGGCCTCACTCCGCTGCCGCTGCACGCGACTTGGCCCGGCTACTGTCTTGCCTTTGCCCCGGAGGGCCGTCGTCACCTTGGCTTTGGGCCTGGTGTCCGTCTCCGTGTCCGAGTCTGAATCGGCCACCTTTTTCTTGGGCGACGCAGGATGGGATCTCTTGCGCCGCCCGCTCTCCACCAGCACGCTGGAGTCCGAGTCGGAGACTCCTCCAGCCGCCATACCGACCTCCGGTAAACTTTCGAGGTCTACCTCTACCGCTGAGGACGAACGATCTCCGTCCGACCCAGCAGCCGCAGCGCTGAAGCTCATGGTGAGCAACAAACACACACAGCACAAACACGTCACAAAACAACAACGACAAGTAAACAAAAAGACACAAAAGCGCTGAAGACGACAGCAATTGGGATCCCAGGGGGGTATGCGGAACTAGGTCAACGCAGATACCCAACGGTCTCACCAACTGAAGCGTAACAAAAGCAGAATCCGTCAACTCGGGAGCGAGAGATCGACGGGGAGTGGATTGGCCGGCTGGTCACTGCGTTACCGTGAGCCAGCCGTTACCAGGGTGCACCGGACAAGTGGGAAGACAGAGAAAGCACTTATCGCACGGGGAGGTTCCACTCACGCACCCCAACCTAACCTAACCTAACCTAACCTAACCTAACCTAACCTAACCTAACCTTTTTTTTTTTTTTTGTTGCCCGGGTAAAATCCTTTATGGACCCCCCGCCAGCCGGGGATAGCCGGTGGGGGAGTGTGGGAGTCTCCTCCGCCCTTTGTAAAGAAGCGACGGAGGCATACCCACTAAACATCCCGGGGTGTACCGTCTCGCACTGACTGACCCATGGGCCCAGACTGTTACGCCATGGGGACAGTGTGTGCTTGGGGAATGGTCAGAACCATTCGACCCAATTCATTCATTAGCTCCTTGTGGAGCATCCTCCTCTGGAGCTCTCAGCTCCGTGGTGACAAGTCCGGCACACGTGACATGTCACCATCCACCCCGGGGTCTCCTCTCCCGTGGGCGAGGGATTTCCCCTAATCCCTCACCCGGAGACCCCGATCAGGGCGGTATGTTGCGGTCATGAGCCAACCTTCTACGCCTTGTGCGTGCTCGACGCATCGGGTGCGCGTCAGGGGCTCTTTCTCGCTCGCGCTCATGCTCCTCTTTGGCGCGCATCACCTTGCTCGTGAATGCGGCCACTGCCTTCCATGCTCTCTCGCTTCCGACCATCTTCGCAACCAGGGTCGGAAGCGAGAGGTCAGGCCCCACTTCTGCGACCAATAGGGCGCGATCGTCGCTCCACGCCGTACACTCCGACATGGTGTGGTGGCTATCATCTTCCAAGGCGGCACAGTGGTGGCAGTTTGGAGTCGGTTCTCTCCCTGCCACCAGGTGCAGGTGCCTCCCGAAGCAGCCATGCCTCGAGAGGACCTGCGTAAGATGATAGTCTAAGATGCCGTGCCGCCTGGAGATCCACTCTTCCAATAAGGGTCTAATAGCCCTGATCGTCCTTTCCCCTGCAGAAGGCTCCTGCAGCGTCTCGTTCCATTCCAACATTAGCCCTTCACGTTCTTGTGTTCGCCAACCCTGAATCGTGTCCACCATGGGTGTTTCGCCCCTGGCCCGAGCCTCAGCGACACGGTCATACACCGCTGCGAGCACCCGGGCCTCTAGCTCCCATGGTGGTGTGCCGGCTAACACGCACGCCGCCTCGAACGAGACGCTGCAGTAGCCACGCACTATTCGTAACGCCATAAGCCTTTGTGGGCGCCTTAAAAGCGCCTTAGCCCCCCTCTTTATCCTGTTCGCCCAGACGGGCGCCCCGTAGAGGGCCATCGAACGGATTACCGTGGCATACAGGCGTCTGCATGCCACGTTCGGTCCTCCCACGTTCTTGAGTAGGCCACTCAGAGCGCCCGCTGTCGCCATTAGCCTCGGCGTCAACTGAACGAAGTGTTCTTCGAAGGATAGGCGTGAGTCTAGTACGAGGCCAAGATATTTCATTGACGACTTCACGCCTATCGTCTCGCCGCTCACTGTGATGTTGGCGTTGAGCGGCGGTTTCTTCCTCGGCCCATGGAAAAACATGGCCTCCGATTTGGTCAGAGCGACCTCGAGTCCCAGCATACGTATGCGTCTAACCACATGGGCCACTCCTGCCGTGGCCCGTAGGGCCGCATCCCGGAAGTCGCTGCCACGCGCTGTGACGAGAGTATCGTCGGCGTAGCACGTGACAGCGACGCCCCTTATGAGTTGGCCTCGGAGGGCCCAGTCAAACCCGATGTTCCACAAGAGTGGGCCCAACACCGACCCCTGTGGAACACCGCGAGAGATTTCCCTGATCGACCAGCCATTTTGTGTCGGGAATCTTATATACCGACCAGAGAGGTAGGCCCTGATAATGTCCCGTAGATATTTAGGGAATTGATGATATTTCAGGGCCTCCAAGATGCAGGGCCAGGGGAGCGTGTTAAAAGCGTTGGCGATGTCTAGTGACACCGCCAGCACCACCTGACCCTGCGCCGACGCCTCCTCTGCCATCCCTACAACCCGCCGAATTGCGTCAATGGTCGATTTTCCTCTCCTAAATCCGAATTGGGCTTCGGAGAGGTCCGGTCCCTGCGTCTCCATGTGCTGGACGAGACGGGCGGCGACAATACGCTCAAAGAGCTTGCCCATCTCGTCCAGCAGTACGATCGGCCTGTATGCAGACGGCGAATCTGCGGGTCTGCCCGGTTTTTGAAGGAGGACTAGCTTGCCCGTCTTCCAGTAATCTGGGAAGTAGCCCTCTCTCAGGCACCCATTTAGCATGGCGCGCGCCCTGTCGCCCAGGATGTTAAGTGCGACAGCTAGCGCTCGACCATGGATTCCATCCAGGCCAGGGGCCTTGTTTCCGCTCCGGGTTTTGTCGAGAGCCGACTTGAACTCTCCGTCCGATATGTGTGGGATGCTCTCTTCTTCCACGTCTTGTTGGTGAGTCCCCATTGCCGGCGGATTTATGACCTGAGCCGCCGGGAATAAGGCGTCAACAACATTGTCCACCTGTTGCGGTTCCATTGTAGCAGTGAGGGGTGGAGCCCAGGGTGCGAGCTTGTGCCGTACAGTTTTGTATGGCCTACCCCAAGGATCTTCGTTAAGGGACTGAATCCACCCCTCATGCGCCGCTTCCTTGGCCCGGCAGATGGTCGCCGTTAAGGCCGCAGTCTCTTCCCGGTAAGCAGCGTACAGCCGATCCTCCTCCTCCCGATCATGCTGTCGCCGTCGTCTACACCTTTGAAATCGGCGTCTGGCTGCGAGGCACCGGGCACGCACCCGGGTTACCTCGTCATTCCACCAATACACACAACGACGAGGCGCACCCGGGCGCTGTCTCGGCATGGAGGAATCGCACACTCTGTTGAGGGCAGCTCGCAGCCAGTCCGCCTCTTGCGTTACGTCCGGTAGTGGGGTCGGGCTGACCCACGTCTCTATTTCAGCCGCTATCTCGGCTGACTCAATGTTGAGCTTTTTGATGGCCCATCTGGGAGGCTCCCCGGGGCCCGATCTTCCAGATTGTATGTTGGGCAGGAGGGCGGAGACCTCATACCGGATGTACCTGTGATCCGATAAGGTCTCCGCGTCCTGCACCTTCCAGCCGGAGACGCGAGATGCAAGTTCGGGTGTTGCGAATGTGACATCAACCACCGACCCGCCCTGTCGCCTTATGCACGTGTCTACTGTCCCATTGTTAAGGATTACAAGTCCTTCGAGTACCAACCAGTTCTCCAACATTACTCCCCTCGCATTATTGGCTGAGGACCCCCATGCCACGGATTTTGCATTGAGGTCCCCAGCGAACATTATATGTCTTGGCCTCTGGTGAGCAATCATGGTTCTCAGGCTCTGCAGGTAATCCTCGAAGTCGGCGATCGGGCTATTGGGAGAGAAATAGCCGCCGACAACGAGGACATTCCTGATTCTAGCAGCCACCCAGCCTTGACCCCTGACTACATTTGTCAGTAGAGGGGCGCCGCTTGCGGGCCTGGTTGTTAGGGCCACAAGGCCAGCCGTGTCCCCTGCCCAGCATCCGTTACTGGGGATTATGTACGGCTCTACGACCACTCCTACATGGATGTTCCACTCCGCCATATATTGAGAGAGCAAATCCTGCGCGCGGGCGCAGTGATTCACGTTGACTTGCAGGAATCGGGACTTATACATAATTAACGCGAATCACTGATTACCACCTCGGCCGCGCCCCCTGCACCTGGGGGGTTGGAAGTCGGCTGCGTCACATTGCCGCTAGCCGGAGCCCTTGTCTTAGGGGCCACACATGTTTTGCGACCACCGCGGTGGTCAGCCCTTCTGCCCGCCGCCGCACACACAGTGCAGTGCGGCTTGGCGTGACAGTTAAAGGCTATGTGGCCCGTTTCGCCGCAGCGGTAACACTGGGCACTACGATCCTCCGTGGAAGAGCAGCAGGGCCGCACGTGCCCAGCCTCCAAACAACGGTAGCACTGCAGTGGCCGCTCAGGAAGGAGCTCCACTCTGGCTAGCGACCATCCGACAGTTATTTGGCGCGTCTTTGTGACCGCCTTGGCTGCTACGATTGGGCATCGGACCCATGTT
The DNA here is from genome assembly GCA_905475355.2 of Clostera curtula. Classification (NCBI taxonomy): domain Eukaryota; kingdom Metazoa; phylum Arthropoda; class Insecta; order Lepidoptera; family Notodontidae; genus Clostera; species Clostera curtula. Next base: position 65,603 of record FR997819.1, read on the forward strand.
GTACCCATTCTTCGTGGGGTATCCCGTTTTACTTCCCCACAGGTGATGTCAGCAGCCCCACAACCTCCCCGGTTAACAATGGCCTGGATGACCTCCTCTCTCGATACAGAGTCGTCGAGCCCTGTGATCCTGATTTCGGCCATTTTAGTTGGTCTTGTCACCCTCACAATAGCCGGATCCAGTGCCTCTCTCAGTTTGGAGGCCAAGGTATCAGCTTTTTCCTGGCTGGCCGCCCCATTGAGCTCCATTTTACAGGCGCCGGTGGCGGCTGTCCGGAAAAGCACGCCCTTGATGCCCAGGGCTTGGATGTCGATGTACTTCTTGGCCTCCACGATTATGTCTTTGTTGGACATTCCTTTCGCGATACCCTCAGGCTGGACAGTCAGAATTATCGCTGACGTACGAGGTGGGCGAAGTTTCGTCGCTCTCGATTTTAGACCAGTCTGGTTAGGTCTCCTTTCCTCTCGCCCCTGGGAACGGGGGCGCATCTGTCGAGCCGCCTTACGCGATGTGACACGCGTCCAACCTTCCTCATGATTATGAGGGATGGCAGCCGTGTCCATGCTCTCTGCGTCAGGGACCCGGCGAGCAGCCATATTACCCTTCTTTTTCTTTTTCTTCTTCTTTTTCCCCTTCCCAGAGGCTTTTTGTGCTTCCGTGCCCTGTGCAGATGTGCTAGGCACTGCCTCTGGTTGGGGTAATACAGCCCGTGAAGGTGGCGGAGAGGCCTCTGCCTTCTCCATTTCAACCACAACCTCCATTTCCGTTGGGGCATCGACAGTCGTTTCGATAGCCGGTATGACAGGCCCCTCCCGGATCACAACCTTGTTACTTCCTGCTTTGCGCAGGGGAATCCTTGTCGGTACCCGAGCTGTCACTTTTGTTGGAATGCTGGGTTTAGCCGACGCGGTTTTAGCAGTGGCCGCCACTTTGGCGTACGTATCGACTTTTGACGTCGAGGGGACAGTTGTTCTGGTCCCCGTAGACCTGTTCGTTACGCCAGGTTTGGCGGCCGCTGTCGCACTCGCTCCTTTCCTATTATTTGTAGCAGTCACCACCGGAATGACTGGCGGTGCTGCTACAGGTGTCGCCGCTTTCGGTTTGACACCTATCTTGGCTCGAGCCCGATCCGCAGCAAGCGGCGGACGCACCGTTGGTGCAGGCGGGAGGCGATCGTCAATGCGGGCAGTTATCATATTGCCGCAGTACAGCAAGGCCTCCTTCAGCCACTCCTGCTTTTCCTCATCCTTAGATTTCATCGGCGCTGGGGTTGTAAGTGTGGCTGAGGTCTCTTGAATGAGTAGCCTCAGCTTTTCTATGTCCTGCCGCAGGCCGATGACTTCCGCTTTCAGTTGGACATTGACCTCCTGAAGTCGGGCATTGTCCTCATGCAGACGGGCATTGTCCGCATTGAGACGGGCGTTGTCCATCTGGAGGCGCCTCGTATCCTCTGTCGCTGTAAGGGACGCCAGGTCTTGCACGGCGTCAGCGATTGTTTTGGTGGCAACCTTGAGGCCACCAACAAGTTCTCCCTTCAAATTCTTGGACTTTTTCCCCACTTCTGATATGAAGCCCACGCATTCGTTCACCTGCTCCACGAGCTGCGTGGCGGAGGGGGGTAAGTCCTCGTCCTGTCCTGTGTTTCGGAGATCCGGGTTGGAATCCGATCGTCCTCGACTTTGGCTGCGTGTGTATCGGCACAGCTTCACCGTACTGGCCGCCAGCTCCTTCTCCGCCTCGAGCCACACGAGCGCCTTCTCCGCTTTAAGGAGATCCTCCTTTTGCTTGGCTAGGCCCGCATATTGTCCCGATGTGATAGGACGGCCTCGTCCTCTTTTCTCCGACAAGCTACTGCATGAAGGGGCCCTCGGAATTTTGACTGGATCCCCTTCGTCAGAATCCGGGTCCGACGAGCCACTCTTCCTTCGCCGCTTTACACCCGATCGGCTTGCAGCGCTGTTGGATCTTGAGGAGTGGGTGGAACTAGCGATCGAGGCACAGTCCTCTCGCTCCTCACCCTCAACCACATCCATTTCTTGAGACCCTATTGAGTCCCGTCCTTTCCTTATGAGCACGTCGTCAAGAATGACGATCGGCTCCTTCGCCTTTACGGCGGTCACTCCCTCGGCTTGTAAGCCGGTCTTCTCCTTCTCAACATCCGACGCATTGTCTGCGTCCTTGGCCTTGGGGCCAGAACCAAAGTTGAGGACCAGCCTCGGCGCATTAGCATTTTCGCATTGATTCGCATTCGAATTTGCCCTTTCCCGCGCAGACTGCGTTACCGCCTGCGGGGTTGGGGACTTAACAACTGAACTCCTCCTACGGCCTTTAGTGTCAGTAAGGAGTGGTATACCACTCCTTGAGGCCTTCTGCACTCCCTCTACTCCCTTCTCCACAACTGCCGAGACAGATTGTGCGCAGGTTTTGCCCCCCCCGTAGTACGAGGGGCAGGACGCCGCACTGTTAGGCGCGACGCCGCGGGATTCCCCAGCCGCCACCGGCTGACTGGGACCCGCCCGGGGACTAATTTTAAACTTGCGACTATCCATATTTTCTTTACTCACCAAACGTCTAAGAAAGATGAAGGCGAAAACAAAACCAAAAGATAGAAAAGAGTATACAAAAGAAACTGAACAAAACGAAGAGATAAACTAAACAAAATAAAACGAAAACCAAATGACAGAATAAATACGAACTTAAAACAAAACCAAGACAAACAAAACGAAAACAATATATACTTTATAAAGGGTAGCGCTGCTCTTAGTCTCACCTCTCCCCGCGGGCCCGCCCGGCATGGGTGGCCCTGGCCGGTATGGCCCCGACGGATCACTGAGGCACTCAAGCCCCCCCACCACGGCAAGGTGGCAGCACAAATCGGGGGGGAACCTAACCTAACCTAACCTAACCTAACCTAACCTAACCTAACCTAACCTTTTTTTTTTTTTTTTGGTTTCGCTGGGGAAATGCTTTATGCATACCACCGCACCCCGGGGGAAAGGTCGGTGATTATGTGGGACTCCGACAAGGGTCGTCTACCCAAGAGTCGTTTACCCACTAAAACCCCAGCGGCATACCCTCACACGACGCGCTTGGGGCGCCACAAGTTCGCGTAAACGCATTCTACTGTGACGCCCCGGCGTGGTGCCCGCAACGCGGGCAAGCGACTATCAGAGAGGGCGTCCCGGTATACTGGGACGCCCTCAGTCATCGAGGCTTTCGTCGGTGGTGGCTCCCCCGAACCACCACCGGCCTCCTAGGCGAGGGCAGAAGGGGCCCGCATCGTCACGGACCCCCCTCCACCCCCGCCTCCGTCCGCGGTGCGGGTCACCCGGAGCTCCCTCCCTTGTGACCCGCCCCGCTGCCCCCTTCTGCGACATCGGCCCCGCAGAAGGAGGCCCGTCAGCCCTCGGGCCGGCGCCAACCAGAGGACACCGGCGCACCGCAGCCGTCCAGGGCCCGCAGGGAAACCCTTAGGACAGGGTCCACCGTCAACCCAGGTCCCCGGAGCCCCCGTCCAGGGCTCGCAGCGAGACACTGGGGACAGGGTCCCCATCCACCCAAGTCCCCGCAGCCCCAATCTACCGCAGCGCACCGGCGATCCGTCCCGCAGCCCCCTTCTGCGGCATACGGCCCCGCAGAGGAGGTGCGTCAGCCCTCGGCCGGCGCCCACCCGAGGACGTTGAGTGAGGACTCGGTTTGACGGCCAACTAAGTTGAGCGCCAACCCGAGGACCTCATGATGCGCCGCAGCGGTTTACGACTCGCAAGGCAGCTCTGAGAACAGAGGAGTCCCTGGAGCCGCAACCCGCCACGACGCTGGGTGCCGCTCTTCGTCTCACCTCTCCCCGTGGGCCCGCCCGGCATGGGAGGCCCTGGCCGGTATGGCCCCACGGATCATTGAGGCACTCAAGCCCCCTCACCACAGCAAGGTGGCAGCACAGTCGAGGGGGAACCTAACCTAACCTAACCTAACCTAACCTAACCTAACCTAACCTTTTTTTTTTTTTTTTTTTTTTTTTAACGAGGGGAACCCATCATGGGTACCCGGCCGCGTGGGAGACAGCCGGGTTATGTGAGACTCCTACTCACTAAACCCCTCGATTCCGGCCCGGCCTGCTGGGGAGTTGACGTGGGGCCAAAGTATCTCCACTCTCAACCCAGCAGGCGCTGGTCCCTCGCGGGACCTCTTCCCACTTGGAGCGGCGCGTGATAGCCGCTCTCTGCCGGAATTTGTGGCGCGCCAGTCAGAATGGCGCTGCCACTTCTACCCTAGGGCTTTTACAGGCGACGGGAATTCCCACGCCCGCCGCCTTACCCATGGCTTTAGGATGGACAATCCGTGTCCATCCTCCTCCCGGCCCTCTTGTTGGAGGGCTGAGGACGGGGGGGCCGCGGCTTGGCTGCGCTGGCCCCTGTAGCCTCTCGCGCCCCACGGCGCTTAGCCGCAAGGCACTGGCTCCTGCCCCCGCGGTGATCTGCCGCTTTGCCGGCAGCCGCACATGCCACGCAGTGCGGCTTTTCGCTGCACGTCGCTGCGATATGGCCGGCTTGACCGCAGCGATAACATAGACCGCTGCCGTCTCCTCCCTCCTGACATAGAGCCAGGGTGTGCCCATACTTAAGGCACTTAAAGCACTGTAGGGGCCTTGCCCCCAGCAGCTCGACCCGGGCCGACGACCAGCCAACAGCCAGGCGATCGCGCGCAACCACCTTGGCCGCCGACACCGGGCACCGCACCCACACTTTGCCCATGTTCTGCGGGCCCTTTTTTATCTCGCCGCACTTAACTTGTGCGGCGTCACACCTTCCCTTTTCAGCTATAGCTTCGGCGATCATCTCCCTGGTGACAGAGTCATCCAGGAGAGAGATGCCGAGCTCCGCTGTCTTCACCGGTCGAGAGACCTTCAGCTCCTCCGCGCTGAAGATCTCCCGCAACTTGGAGGCCAGTAAGTCGGCCTTCGCCTCGCTGCCCTCCCCAGGTGGGATGAGCAGCTTGCGCCCATCCGCTACCGTCGGCTTGCATAGGGGGCGCGGAAGCCCCAGTTCTGCCCATTGGATCTGCGCCGCAGCCGTATTTATCACCTTGGCGTAGTGGAGGCCCCTTTCCACTCCGCCAGGCTGCAGCGTGATTACGATCGCCGACGTCCGTGGGACCCGGAGCTGTTGCGCCCGGATCTTCGGCTTGGCCAGCGTCGCCTTACGAGCCTCTTCCCGTGGCTTTGGCAAAGCCGCAGCCTTCTTCTTGGGGCCCTTTCGTGGACCCACCGTCTGCCAATCTCCCCTCGCTGGGATAGACTCCATGTCTATCCGTTCGGCGTCGGGAGCGCGTTGTGCCGCGAGGCTCTTCTTCTTCCTAGTCTTTTTCTTTTTGGCAGGACCCTCTACCGCCGGCGATGTGGCGGCTGGGGCACTGCCAGCAGTCGTCTTCCGTGTGCGCGCCAAGGGCGCAGAAGCCTCTTGGCGCGCAGAGGTCTCAGAGGACCTGGTGGGCGCCGGGGCGCACTCGGGCGCCGAGGGCGCCGGGGGCTCCGGGCCTCCGAAGAGAGCCTCCTGGAGCTCCGGGGGCACGCGAGGCAAGTGCCGCATGTCCCTGAAATCGTCCGACACATTGTATTCGGTGGCGTACTTGGGTATGACCCCGAGGGCCTTCAGGGCCGCCTCCACCTCAGCCGACACCGGGTTCGGTCGTCGTTCCACTATCATGGGAATTTCTGTGTATGTCTGTGCGCCGGAGGACGCGCAGGAACAACCCGACTTTTTCCCTCTTCCCGACTTTTTCTTCAGCTTTTCGACCTCCGCCTCGAGGTCGTCCAGCCTTTTAGTGAGCTCGGCATTGCTGCGGCGATACTCCTTATTCTCTTCTCGCAGCCTTCTGTTTTGTGAGCGGAGCATGGCGGTCTCCTCATCGGCAGACCGCCGAATGAGGACCTCCGTCGCTCCCTCCATGAAGGCTGCGGCTTCCTTTAGCCTCTTAATAGAGGTTCCTTTGAGGTTGCCGGATGTTCTGCAAACCTCTCGGATGTTCCGAACCTCTTCGCCCATCCTTCTCTCCAAGTCAGACCCGACAAGACCATGCGGGTCCTGGTCGGGCCTGTATACAGGTTTGGCTTTGGGGGCCTTCACCGCAGGAGGCTCTGCGGGGGGCCTCTCCCTCAGCTCCCGTGCGTCCGATTCTTCTAGGGCCTTTCGGGCCGCCAGCATCTCCTTTTTCACCTGCCACTGGCCAACATGTTTGCCTGTGGTAGGCGGCCTTCCCCGACCTCTCGGGGATTCATCTACCCTGGGGACCTTCTCTGCGGCCTCGGCAGCAGGGGGGTCGTCATCGGAGTCGAGACGCCTCTTACTGCCGGCTCTCCGCAGCGGGCCCCCGTATTCAGAGTCCGAGTCATAGACGGACTCTCCGTCCGTCGACATGTCTAATCCCAGTTCACACGCAGTGCGTGTCATTTGTAAAGTCCGTGGCGATGTGGGCCTGAGGATGTCCTCGAGGACCACCATCGGAGTCTTCGTCTTTCCCTTCGGCTGTACAGCCGGTAATGGGGAGGCAGACCGGGACGACGCAAAGCGTCCCTTGGTGTCCCTTTGGGGGCCAGATGTTCGGCGCACCCCTCCGTCCGACCTCTCCTTCTCCTCTACGACGTTTACGTCGTCCTCTTCCGAAATCGCATCCGGCACTCGATCGCCCGGAAAACGATATATAACGCCGTCTCGTCCGGCTACCTCTATAAATTGTTGTAATTTCGGCTCGCTGGCCTCTCCCTTGCTACCCTTTGCGGCAGTTTCGCGATTTGTGCCCCCCCCGTAGTACGAGGGGCAGACTGCCACCCCCGAAGGAGCGACAGTACGGGATTCCCCAGCTGACAAAGTCGAGCTGGGACCCGCCCGGGGACTATTTTCAAATGCGCGTCTTTCCATGGTTTTATTGACTCCTCCCAAAACGTCGTGAAAAAGAAGACGAAAGAAAAGTATATATGATAGGACAGAATAAAGAAATACAACAAACAAAACAAAACGAAGAAAAACAACCAAAACAAAACAAAACCAAAAGACAGAATATATACGAACAAAAGCAAAAACAAAAACAAAACCAAAACGAAACAAAAACGAAAACAATAAATACTTTATAAAAGGTAGCGCTGCTCTTCGTCTCACCTCTCCCCGTGGGCCCGCCCGGCATGGGAGGCCCTGGCCGGTATGGCCCCACGGATCATTGAGGCACTCAAGCCCCCCCACCACGGCAAGGTGGCAGCACAAATCGGGGGGGAACCTAACCTAACCTAACCTAACCTAACCTAACCTTTTTTTTTTTTTTTTTTTTTTTTTTTTTTTTTTTTTTTTTTTTTTTTTGGGCGGAGGAGAAACCCTTTTTACGGGTCCCCGGTCTGAAGATGGAAGGCGACCGGGGTATGTGGGGCTCCAGGGCGCACAGATGTTCGTGCACCCCGCCTACCCACTAAAACTCCTCCGATCTCGCGTCCCAGTGGAGGGGCGTTTGGGACCAATTTCTCCAGCTGCCCCTACCACCTGGCTTGGCCATTTTTGGCCTCGACCCTGCCTGCGCGTGAGCACCTCGGAGAGTGGGCCCGGACAGAACGGGCCCCCACTCAGGTCGCGGACGGACTAAGTGTCCATCCGGACCGCAGCAGCCACCTTCCTGGGCGGCTTGCTTTTCTTTGGGCCGAGACAGCTGACACGACCACAACGGTGGTCGGCGTCTCGGCCCTGCTCCGCGCAGACCACGCAGCGCGCCTTCGCTGCACAGTCAGCGGCCCTATGGCCACCCTCGCCGCATTGGTAGCAAAGGCTACTGCGGTCCTTATCCGAGGTGCAGCAGGCCCCGACGTGACCGGTCTCAAGACACCGGTAACACATCCGGGGCCGCAGCCGCAGGATCTCCACCCTGGCCGAAGACCACCCAATTGAGAGGCGACCTTGGGCGACCTTCTTCGCGACCGCCGTCGGGCACCGCACCCACACTGTGCCCAGACCCGAACGGCTTGACCTTCTTATTAGGCCGCACTTGACGGCCGCCGCATCACACCCACCGGCGCTTGCGACGGCCGAGGCGACCTCTTCCTCCACTATGGAGGGATCTAGACCGTGGAGGCGCAGCTCGGTCGACTTGACCGGCCGCGCCACACGGAGAACCTCCGGCCCGAACGCCTCTTTAAATCGAGAAGCGAGGGCGTCCGCTTTCTGAGCGTCGGGCAGCTCAATGATGAGCGCCCCTGTCGCTGCCTCCCTGAAGGTGGGCTTGAGCAGCCCGAACTCCTCCAACGACATCTGAGTCCGGGCTTTACGCAGGACCCCGCCGTAGCTGATATTCTCCTCAGCCGCACCCGGCAGCAGCGTGAGGACCACCGCCGACGTGCGTGGGACCCGCAGCCGCGAGGCTTTGGGCTTCTGCTGCGCCGGAGGCTGTCTGCCGACGAGTTGCGGCCGAGGAGGTTCAACTAACCTCTTTTTCTTGGCGGCCCCTCTGCGGACCACCACATTCCACCCTTCTCGAGCCGGTGCAGGGGCCGGGGCGGGGGCAGGGGCGACTTCTGCGCGCTCCGCGTCCGGCGCTCGCTGGGCTGCGAGGTTCCTTTTCCGCTCCCTCCTCCGCTTGGACTTGGAGGGGGCCGGGGCCGGGGCCGCAGATGTTGTTGCGGCCGGGGCGGGACCAGTCTTCGGTTTTACCGGCTTGGCCCCCTTCTTCGTCCTCGCGGCAGGAGGCTCGCCCTCTTCGGTCTGCACTGCCGCGCAGGCAGTGCTCTTAGCCGGCGCTACTGGCGCTGGCTGCGTCTCTACCTCTGGCGGGAACATCGCCGCCTTGAGGTGCGCGGGAATGCGCGGGAGTCCACGCAAATCGCGGAACTCATCCGAAGTGTTGCCCTCCGTCGCGAACCTGGTGCTGATACGGAGGGCCTTGAGTTCGGCCTCCACAGCAACGGGCAACGGAGTCTTGCACCGTCTGCCATCCGGCCCTAGGTCGGCCGGTGCTTTTGAGGAGCTGGAGGATCGCGCCTTCAGCAACTCCTCTTCCAACTTCGCGAGCTTGCCCTTCATGTCCCCCAGCTCCCTGCGAACCTCGCAGTACTCCTGTTGGAGTTCCTCCATCTGCCGCTTCTGCCTCCGGTTCTCGGCTCGCAGCATGGCAGACTCCTCCGTAGCGGACCGTCTTTGAAGAACGTCCGTTGCTCCTTCTAAGAAGGTGGCCGCGTCCTTCAGCTTTCGGACGAAGCCCCCCTTAAGGTTTTTCGAGGAGGAGGCCACCTTACGCAGGTTGTTGACCTCCTCCCTTATCCTTCTCTGAAGATCGTGACCCACCAGCTCTTCCGGGTCGCGATCGTATCGGAAGGAGGGCTCATCCGAGGGGGACTCATCGCGCGGTTTGCGCTGGTCCTCACCCTCGGGCACATCCTCCTTCCTCACCTTGGTGGCCTTCCTGGCCTTCCCCTCTTTGGGGCGCGCCTCAATCCTGGGGACCTTTTCCGCGGCCTCGACAGCAACGTCGTCGTCGATGTCCAGACGACGTTTGCTGCCGGCTCTCCGCAGCGGGCCCCCGCCATCCTCCGACCCGGACATGAAGTCGTCCGAGTCGACGTACTCATCTAGACCAAGGTCTACTCCATGGTCTGTCTCCAGAGTCTTGAGAAAGTCCACACGCGGTGATCCTGGCCGCAGACAATCTTCAAGTACCACTATGGGACTTTTCCCCTCGATCGGCTTAGAAGCCGGATATGGCGAAGAGGCCCGGGACGAGCTAAAGCGACCTCTGTCGTCCCTTTTGGGGCCAGATGTTCGGCTCCCACTGGCCTTCGCCTTCTGCACAACTCCGCCGTCAGTACCGGCTACCTCGTCAAGTAATTTCGGCTCAGTGGCCACACCCTTGCTACCCTTAGTGGTAGTTTCACGTTTTGTGCCCCCCCCGTAGTACGAGGGGCAGACCGCCTCCCCCGAAGGAGCGACGGTGCGGGATTCCCCAGCTGACAAAGTCGAGCTGGGACCCGCCCGGGGACTATTTTGCAAACCGTGACTTTCCATGCTATTTTTACTCTCCCACGAAACGTCTTGAAAGATAAGGCGAAAGAATATATATGATAGGATAGATTATGAAAATAAAACAAAACAAAACGAACAAGAAGAAAACCAAACACAATAAACAAACCAAACGACAGAATATATACAAACGAATAACAAAATTAAAACAAAACCAAATGAAAACAAACAATATATACTTTATAAAGTGTAGCGCTGCTCTTAGTCTCACCTCTCCCCGCGGGCCCGCCCGGCATGGGTGGCCCTGGCCGGTATGGCCCCGACGGATCACTGAGGCACTCAAGCCCCCCCACCACGGCAAGGTGGCAGCACAAATCGGGGGGGAACCTAACCTAACCTAACCTTTTTTTTTTTTTTTTGGTTTCGCTGGGGAAATGCATTACGCATACCACCGCCCCCCGGGGGTGAGGTCGGTGATTATGTGGGACTCCCGGGACAGAACCCGTATACCCACTAAAACCCCAGCGGTATACCCTCACACGGCACGCTTGGGGCGCCAACGGTTCGCGCGAGCGCAGTCGACGTTGACGCCCCGACGAGGTGCCCGCTACGCGGGCAAGCGACTATCGGAGAGGGCGTCCCGGTACACTGGGACGCCCTCAGTCATCGAGGCTTTCGTCGGTGGCGGGTCCCCCGGCCCACCACCGGCCTCTATGGCGGGGGAAGGAGGTGGGCGTACAGTCGCCTCCTCCTCCCCGGCCTCCGTCTGCGGCGCGGGTCGGCCAGGACGTCCTCCTCCCTGACCCGCTCCGCGGCCTCCTTCTGCGACATGACGTCCTCGCAGAAGGAGGCCATTGCTTCCCACCCCTCCTCGCTGTCGAGCATCCGTCCGATAAGGCTCGACAGCGAGAGGTCTCCACCGACCTGTGCCGCCAGGGCCCGCCTCTCGGTCACCCAGGCGGCACACTCCTCCACTGTGTGGCGCGCCGTGTCGACTGGCGCGCCACACTCGTGGCAGACCGGCGTCGGCTCCCGGCCCGCGATTTGATGCAGGTACTTACCGAAGCAGCCATGCCCGGTAAGCACCTGCACCAACCTGTAGGTTAGGGTCCCGTGCCGCCGAGACAGCCAGCGATCTAGGTGGGGGCGGACCGCCTCCACCGTCGCCAGCCCGGCGGCTGGGGACCCCAAATCCTCCTCCCAGTGGCGGATCAGGGCCTCTCGCGCTCTGTCCCTGACCCGCCTTGCACCACCACCGTCGAGGAGGGGCAGCGCTCCCTCCTCCCTCCGTGCCGCACGGTACCTGTAGACGGCCGCCAGCACCTCCGCCTGGAGCTCCCAGGGTGGGTCCCCGGCGAGCAGCGTGGCAGCCGTCCACGACACCGTGCGGTAAGCCCGGATCGCCCTCACCGCTATGACCCTCTGCGGCCTCCGCAGAAGGGCCCTGTTGCGAGCGGTGAGGGCTCCGACCCAGACGGGGGCTCCGTACAGGGCCATACTCCGGATGATGCCGGAGTACAGGCGCCTGCAGACGGAGCCCGGGCCGCCGACGTTGGGCAGCAGCCTGCCCAGGGCGGCGGCCGACCGTATGAGCCTCGGGGCCATCTGTTGGAAGTGGGCCCCGAAGCTCCACCGACCGTCCAGGTGCAGGCCCAGATACTTCATCTGGGCCCGCAGCTCTATCACCGTCCCCCCCACGGTGATGCTCGCACCGCGAGGGGGACCCCGGCGTGGCCCGTGGAGGAGGAGGGCCTCCGTCTTCGGGAGGGAGACCCTCAGGCCCAGCAGGCCGATCCGGTCCGCAGCCAGCGACGTCGCGACCGTTGCTCTCCTCGCCGCCTCGGCGAAGGTGCCGCCCCTGGCCGTGATGAGGGTGTCGTCTGCGTAGCAGAGCAGCCCCACCCCGGGCAGTAGCGGCATCCTGAGCAACCAGTCGTATCCGATGTTCCACAGGACAGGGCCTAGAACCGAGCCCTGCGGAACACCGCAATTTACCGTCCGCCGCTGAATGCGGCCGTCCGCTCCCTCCCACAGGACCTCGCGGTCCCGGAGGTATGCGCTCAGCAGCCTCCCGAGATAAGGAGGCACCTCATGGTACCGAAGTGCCTCCTCGAGCGTCTCAAAGGGGAGGCTGTTGAACGCATTGGCGATGTCGAGCGACACCGCCAGGACCACTTCCCCCTCCTCCACCGCCTCCTCGCGGAGGCGCCTCAGGGCGTCGAGCGCGTCGATCGTCGACCGCCCCGCCCTGAAGCCGAACTGGACCGGGCTGAGCCCCGGTCCCACTCCCTCAAGGTGCTGGACGAGACGGGCAGCGAGGACCCTCTCGAACAGTTTGCCCGCCTCGTCCAGAAGCACGATGGGCCGGTACGCGGAGGGGGAGTCCTCCGGCCGGCCTTCCTTCTTGAGGAGGCATAGCCTCCCCTCCCTCCAGAGCTTCGGGAACCGTCCGGACAGAAGGCACCTGTCGAACAGTCCCCGAAGCCCCTCCCCAAGGAACTCCGAGGCCACGCACACCACGCGGCCCGGGACACCGTCAGGCCCGGGGGCCGTCTTCTTGGCCCGCAGTCGGGCCAGCGCCGTCTCCATCTCCGACTCGGTGAACCTAACCTAACCTAACCTAACCTAACCTAACCTAACCTAACCTAACCTAACCTAACCTTTTTTTTTTTTTTTTTTTTGGTTTCGCTGGGGAAATGCTTTATGCATACCACCGCACCCCGGGGGAAAGGTCGGTGATTATGTGGGACTCCGACAAGGGTCGTCTACCCAAGAGTCGTTTACCCACTAAAACCCCAGCGGCATACCCTCACACGACGCGCTTGGGGCGCCACAAGTTCGCGTAAACGCATTCTACTGTGACGCCCCGGCGTGGTGCCCGCAACGCGGGCAAGCGACTATCAGAGAGGGCGTCCCGGTATACTGGGACGCCCTCAGTCATCGAGGCTTTCGTCGGTGGTGGCTCCCCCGAACCACCACCGGCCTCCTAGGCGAGGGCAGAAGGGGCCCGCATCGTCACGGACCCCCCTCCACCCCCGCCTCCGTCCGCGGCGCGGGTCACCCGGAGCTCCCTCCCTTGTGACCCGCCCCGCTGCCCCCTTCTGCGACATCGGCCCCGCAGAAGGAGGCCCGTCAGCCCTCGGGCCGGCGCCAACCAGAGGACACCGGCGCACCGCAGCCGTCCAGGGCCCGCAGGGAAACCCTTAGGACAGGGTCCACCGTCAACCCAGGTCCCCGGAGCCCCCGTCCAGGGCTCGCAGCGAGACACTGGGGACAGGGTCCCCATCCACCCAAGTCCCCGCAGCCCCAATCTACCGCAGCGCACCGGCGATCCGTCCCGCAGCCCCCTTCTGCGGCATACGGCCCCGCAGAGGAGGTGCGTCAGCCCTCGGCCGGCGCCAACCCGAGGACGTTGAGTGAGGACTCGGTTTGACGGCCAACTAAGTTGAGCGCCAACCCGAGGACCTCATGGTGCGCCGCAGCGGTTTACGACTCCCAAGGCAGCTCTGAGGACAGAGGAGTCCCCGGAGCCGCAACCCGCCACGACGCTGGGTGCCGCTCTTCGTCTCACCTCTCCCCGTGGGCCCGCCCGGCATGGGAGGCCCTGGCCGGTATGGCCCCACGGATCATTGAGGCACTCAAGCCCCCTCACCACAGCAAGGTGGCAGCACAGTCGAGGGGGAACCTAACCTAACCTTTTTTTTTTTTTTTTTTTTTTTTTTTTTTTTTTTTTTTTTATCGTGGGGGAAACCTTTTATAGGTCCCCAGCCAGGGAGGGGGCTGGGGTATGTGGGAGTCCCGGCCGCGAGAAGATGGTGAGTTGCGGCCGGTGTACCCACTAAAACCTAACCACGTTTACTGCACGTGCCTGTGCGACTTGCGGGGACAAATCCTTCCACTTGCCGCTGAAGGCGGGTCCGACGACCTCGTTCGCTGATGTGCGCCCTTGAAAGGCGCTTACTAACACGGCCAGAGCCGATGGCGTGCTGCTGCTGCCGCCATCCTAACTACACGGGGGAACGGGCCTCCCAAAGCCCGCGTCTGAGCCCCACCGGATGGACACGGAGTGCTATGTGTCCATCCGGTCTACTGCCGTGCTCCTCTGCACGGGGGCATCCATGCCAGGGGCCCGCCGCAGAGTGCGACGAGCTTTGCAGCGACCCCGGCCATGGATGTGGTTCGCCGGTCGCTTTGCCGCCGCACACACGAAACAGTGTGGCTTGGCTCGGCAGTCGGCGGCTATGTGCCCTGCTACTCCGCAACGGTAACAGCCATCGCTGCGGTCTTGGTCCGAGGGGCAGAGGGCCTTTGTGTGCCCCACCTCGTGGCAGCGGAAGCACTGCAGTGCCCTGCCCCCCAGAATCTCCACCTTGGCGGAAGCGCCCCCGATGATCAGCCGTTTGCTCCTGTTAAGGAGCTTGGCCGCAGTCACCGGGCACTTCGCCCACGCCGTACCCATCCCTCTGGGCCTTCGGCGGATATCTCCGCACCTCACGTGCACCGGGTCGCACTTGCCGGACTCGGCAATGGCGGCCACGAGCTCCTCCCTGGAGACGGAGTCGTCCAGGTTGGTCACGCGCAGCTCAGTGGACCTCACTGGCTGGCTGACCATTACTCCTCCCGGGTCCAGTACCTCCTTGAGCCTTTGGGCAAGGATACCCGCCTTAGGGCCGCTCTCCTTGCCCGGGAGCAAGATTTTGCGACCACCAGATGCCGTGGGCCTGATGTCCACCCACGGCAATTCAATTCCCGGCCAGCTCAGCTGCGTTTTGGCCTTTGCGAGCACCTCCTCGAAAGTGACGCCATTCTCCTCTGCAGAGGGGTGCAACGTCAGCACCACTGCTGCGCAGCGAGGTGCCTGCAGTCGAGGCCCCTTCCGCTTCCGCTTCTTCTTTTTCGCCTTCTTGGGCGCTGGCGTGGGCTTAGGGGCCTTGCGACGCCCAACCACCTGCCATTCCTCTCTTCTTGCGGGGGCAGGGTCAGAACCTGCCCTTGCGCTTGCGGGGGCAGAGCCAAAATCTGCCCTCTCCGCGTCCTCTGCTCGCCTTGCGGCCAGGCTTTTCTTGGGCCTTTTGGGGCCCTTCTTGGCCTTCTCTCTTCCCTGAACCGTTGACGGAGCCGCATGGGATGTTGGGGCGGCGACCGGTGCCGTTGCTGCTGTGTCGGCCAGGGTCTCTACGTCAACGGTTTCGTTCTCCTCCTCTCTCTGAGCCGCTAGGGACCTGAGGAGGGCAGCCCTCTGCTCCGGTGGAACACGCGGTAGGCCTTGACTGTCCCGCCACTCATCCGACGTGTTCCACGCATTGGCATATTTGGTCAGCCTGAACGTGTGTGCAGGCTGAGCAGGCACCGTCTCCTTTCGTTTATCCGCCGCTAGGGGCGGGCGCACCCTCTCCTCGGGCAGCAACCGGGTCTGTATCCCCGCGAATAAGGCACTGATTCTCGCCATTATTCGGGACTCCATTTGCTGGAGGTCCGTTGCGCCCGAGGGGGCTTTCTCTACTGGTGCGGCAGGCTGCCGCTGCCTCTCCAGCGCCGTCAGGCGGTCCTTGAGGCCCCTAATCTCTGCCTTGAGGTCATTATTTTCACGGCGGGTGTCGGCGTACTCGCGCTCGACGTCCCGCTGCTGATGCTCCAGCCTATTGTTCTTGGCCCGGAGCATGGCCACCTCCTCCGATTCGGACCGCCTCGTGAGCACGTCCGTGGCTTCCTCCAGGAAGTTTGCCGCATCCTTGAGGGTCTTTATGCACCCTCCTTTCAGATTTTTGGAGGTGGCCGCAATCCTCCTGATGTTGGCCACCTCTTCTGCCACTCTTCTATCGAGCTGGACCCCAGCAAGGTCAACCGCATTCCGGTGTAGCCTGAGCGCGGGCTCGTTGTAGCCGGCGGCCTCGGCCTCACGCTCCCTGCGTTCGGCCTCGTCCTCCGCCCACCTCTGCTCCGGGGTAAGGGCCGCCCGTCTGGCAGCCTCCTTTGCTTCCTTCTTGGCCTGCCACTTACCGACATGTTTGCCGGTAGTGGGGGGCCGTCCTCGGCCTCTTGGGGCCTCTTCCACTCGCGGGACCTTTTCAACGGCCTCGGCAGCAGCGTCGTCGTCGGCGTCCAGACGACGCTTACTGCCGGCTCTCCGTATAGGCCCTACGCTATACTCTGACCCCGACATATAGTCGTCGGAGTCCAGATCGGACACTTCTCCGCCCAACATCTCCTCAATCTCCTCGATGTTATCGAGGGTCTTTCGCGCACTCGGGCGCCGAAAGTCCTCGAGGACAACAACCGGGGCTCTCTCCTTCCCTTTTACAGACCCTGTGCTCTTGTTCGAGCACTCCGAACCGGGTCGGGGCGAACTGAATCGACCCTTATCATCCCTAAGGGGGGGTGCAGGTGTTCGGCTCCCCTCCTTGTTCCTTACTCCGCCGTCAGTACCGGCCACACATCCCTGTAGTTTCGCCGTTTCGGCTCTAACTCCGTCCACTCTACCCTTTGCGGTAGTTTCGCGATTTGTGCCCCCCCCGTAGTACGAGGGGCAGACTGCCACCCCCGAAGGAGCGACAGTACGGGATTCCCCAGCAGAGCTGGGACCCGCCCGGGGACTATTTTCAAATGCGCGACTTGCCATATTTGTTGCTCCCATCCAAAACGTCGTGAAAAAGAAGGCGAAAAGAATTATATACGATAGAAAAGAATAAGACAATAAAACCAAAACAAACGAAGAAAAACAACCAAAACAAAACAAAACCAAAAGACAGAGATATATACGAAACCAAAACAAAACAAACAAAACCAAAATAAAACAATATATAACTTATAAAAGGTAGCGCTGCTCTTCGTCTCACCTCTCCCCGTGGGCCCGCCCGGCATAGGAGGCCCTGGCCGGTATGGCCCCACGGATCATTGAGGCACTCAAGCCCCCCCACCACGGCAAGGTGGCAGCACAAATCGGGGGGGAACCTAACCTAACCTAACCTAACCTAACCTAACCTAACCTTTTTTTTTTTTTTTTTTTTTGTTTTCGCTGGGGAAATGCTTTATGCATACCACCGCACCCCGGGGGAAAGGTCGGTGATTATGTGGGACTCCGACAAGGGTCGTCTACCCAAGAGTCGTTTACCCACTAAAACCCCAGCGGCATACCCTCACACGACGCGCTTGGGGCGCCACAAGTTCGCGTAAACGCATTCTACTGTGACGCCCCGGCGTGGTGCCCGCAACGCGGGCAAGCGACTATCAGAGAGGGCGTCCCGGTATACTGGGACGCCCTCAGTCATCGAGGCTTTCGTCGGTGGTGGCTCCCCCGAACCACCACCGGCCTCCTAGGCGAGGGCAGAAGGGGCCCGCATCGTCACGGAACCCCCTCCACCCCCGCCTCCGTCCGCGGCGCGGGTCACCCGGAGCTCCCTCCCTTGTGACCCGCCCCGCTGCCCCCTTCTGCGACATCGGCCCCGCAGAAGGAGGCCCGTCAGCCCTCGGGCCGGCGCCAACCAGAGGACACCGGCGCACCGCAGCCGTCCAGGGCCCGCAGGGAAACCCTTAGGACAGGGTCCACCGTCAACCCAGGTCCCCGGAGCCCCCGTCCAGGGCTCGCAGCGAGACACTGGGGACAGGGTCCCCATCCACCCAAGTCCCCGCAGCCCCAATCTACCGCAGCGCACCGGCGATCCGTCCCGCAGCCCCCTTCTGCGGCATACGGCCCCGCAGAGGAGGTGCGTCAGCCCTCGGCCGGCGCCAACCCGAGGACGTTGAGTGAGGACTCGGTTTGACGGCCAACTAAGTTGAGCGCCAACCCGAGGACCTCATGGTGCGCCGCAGCGGTTTACGACTCCCAAGGCAGCTCTGAGGACAGAGGAGTCCCCGGAGCCGCAACCCGCCACGACGCTGGGTGCCGCTCTTCGTCTCACCTCTCCCCGTGGGCCCGCCCGGCATGGGAGGCCCTGGCCGGTATGGCCCCACGGATCATTGAGGCACTCAAGCCCCCTCACCACAGCAAGGTGGCAGCACAGTCGAGGGGGAACCTAACCTTTTTTTTTTTTTTTTTTTTTTGGTTTCGCTGGGGAAATGCATTACGCATACCACCGCCCCCCGGGGGTGAGGTCGGTGATTATGTGGGACTCCCGGGACAGAACCCGTATACCCACTAAAACCCCAGCGGTATACCCTCACACGGCACGCTTGGGGCGCCAACGGTTCGCGCGAGCGCAGTCGACGTTGACGCCCCGACGAGGTGCCCGCTACGCGGGCAAGCGACTATCGGAGAGGGCGTCCCGGTACACTGGGACGCCCTCAGTCATCGAGGCTTTCGTCGGTGGCGGGTCCCCCGGCCCACCACCGGCCTCTATGGCGGGGGAAGGAGGTGGGCGTACAGTCGCCTCCTCCTCCCCGGCCTCCGTCTGCGGCGCGGGTCGGCCAGGACGTCCTCCTCCCTGACCCGCTCCGCGGCCTCCTTCTGCGACATGACGTCCTCGCAGAAGGAGGCCATTGCTTCCCACCCCTCCTCGCTGTCGAGCATCCGTCCGATAAGGCTCGACAGCGAGAGGTCTCCACCGACCTGTGCCGCCAGGGCCCGCCTCTCGGTCACCCAGGCGGCACAATCCTCCACTGTGTGGCGCGCCGTGTCGACTGGCGCGCCACACTCGTGGCAGACCGGCGTCGGCTCCCGGCCCGCGATTTGATGCAGGTACTTACCGAAGCAGCCATGCCCGGTAAGCACCTGCACCAACCTGTAGGTTAGGGTCCCGTGCCGCCGAGACAGCCAGCGATCTAGGTGGGGGCGGACCGCCTCCACCGTCGCCAGCCCGGCGGCTGGGGACCCCAAATCCTCCTCCCAGTGGCGGATCAGGGCCTCTCGCGCTCTGTCCCTGACCCGCCTTGCACCACCACCGTCGAGGAGGGGCAGCGCTCCCTCCTCCCTCCGTGCCGCACGGTACCTGTAGACGGCCGCCAGCACCTCCGCCTGGAGCTCCCAGGGTGGGTCCCCGGCGAGCAGCGTGGCAGCCGTCCACGACACCGTGCGGTAAGCCCGGATCGCCCTCACCGCTATGACCCTCTGCGGCCTCCGCAGAAGGGCCCTGTTGCGAGCGGTGAGGGCTCCGACCCAGACGGGGGCTCCGTACAGGGCCATACTCCGGATGATGCCGGAGTACAGGCGCCTGCAGACGGAGCCCGGGCCGCCGACGTTGGGCAGCAGCCTGCCCAGGGCGGCGGCCGACCGTATGAGCCTCGGGGCCATCTGTTGGAAGTGGGCCCCGAAGCTCCACCGACCGTCCAGGTGCAGGCCCAGATACTTCATCTGGGCCCGCAGCTCTATCACCGTCCCCCCCACGGTGATGCTCGCACCGCGAGGGGGACCCCGGCGTGGCCCGTGGAGGAGGAGGGCCTCCGTCTTCGGGAGGGAGACCCTCAGGCCCAGCAGGCCGATCCGGTCCGCAGCCAGCGACGTCGCGACCGTTGCTCTCCTCGCCGCCTCGGCGAAGGTGCCGCCCCTGGCCGTGATGAGGGTGTCGTCTGCGTAGCAGAGCAGCCCCACCCCGGGCAGTAGCGGCATCCTGAGCAACCAGTCGTATCCGATGTTCCACAGGACAGGGCCTAGAACCGAGCCCTGCGGAACACCGCAATTTACCGTCCGCCGCTGAATGCGGCCGTCCGCTCCCTCCCACAGGACCTCGCGGTCCCGGAGGTATGCGCTCAGCAGCCTCCCGAGATAAGGAGGCACCTCATGGTACCGAAGTGCCTCCTCGAGCGTCTCAAAGGGGAGGCTGTTGAACGCATTGGCGATGTCGAGCGACACCGCCAGGACCACTTCCCCCTCCTCCACCGCCTCCTCGCGGAGGCGCCTCAGGGCGTCGAGCGCGTCGATCGTCGACCGCCCCGCCCTGAAGCCGAACTGGACCGGGCTGAGCCCCGGTCCCACTCCCTCAAGGTGCTGGACGAGACGGGCAGCGAGGACCCTCTCGAACAGTTTGCCCGCCTCGTCCAGAAGCACGATGGGCCGGTACGCGGAGGGGGAGTCCTCCGGCCGGCCTTCCTTCTTGAGGAGGCATAGCCTCCCCTCCCTCCAGAGCTTCGGGAACCGTCCGGACAGAAGGCACCTGTCGAACAGTCCCCGAAGCCCCTCCCCAAGGAACTCCGAGGCCACGCACACCACGCGGCCCGGGACACCGTCAGGCCCGGGGGCCGTCTTCTTGGCCCGCAGTCGGGCCAGCGCCGTCTCCATCTCCGACTCGGTGACCAGCGGGACATCGTCGTCCCCGCCAGCCACCTGGCGAGACGGCGGCGACATCACCGGCGGAGAGTGATGGGCCGCGGCTGGGAACAGCTCCCCGACCACCCTCTCGAGGAGGTCGGGAGGCAGAGTCTCCAGGACGGGGGCTCCCCGCGCGCACAGCTTGTCACGCGCTGCGCGGTAGGGTCGCCCCCAGGGATCCCTATCGAGATCCGCCAACAGCTGCTCCCTGGCAGCGGCCTTGGCCCGACTGATTGCCAGCTGCAGGGCCATCTTCGCCTCTCGATAGATGCCCCGCAGCCGGTCCCTTAACTCTTCCAGGGACGGGTTGTTCCGCAGGCGGTGGCCGCACCGCGTGTATTGGCGGCGGGCCACGTTGGAGGCCGCCCTGAGCTCCGCGATCTCAGACGACCACCAATACACCTGCTCCCGTCCCTGGTGCCCCCTCCGAACCCTCGGCATGGCCGCATCGCACACCTCTTGGAGTGAGGCGCGCATGCGGCCGGCCAGCTCGTCCACGTCCGCACCAGCCCCCACAGCAGGGGAGGACCAGCGCTGGACGATGGCCGCCTCCTTGGCCAGCTCCACGTCGAGCCGGCTCAAGGTCCACCTAGGCAGCCTGCTGGCCCGCCTACGGGCCGGCCTGAAGCCTGGGAGGGGCGAGACGCTGAACAGAACGTACAGATGGTCCGACAGCGTCTCGACCCCCTCCGCCACTCGCCAGTCGGAGACTCTGCGCGCGACGGCGGGCGTGGCAAACGAGACGTCCACCACGGATCCGCCGTTGTGGCGCACGCATGTCTGCGATGTCCCTACGTTCAGTAGGGACAGACCGGCCAGTAGGGCCCAAGATTGTAGGGCCCTACCCCTCGCGTCCGTGGCGGGGTTACCCCACGCCTCAGACTTGGCGTTAAGGTCGCCGAGGAGGACCACTGGCCCCGGCGACAGCCTATCCAAGGCGCCCCGGACGGAGTCGAGATACGTCTCGAACTCCGCCAGGGGTCGGTTGGGGGAGAAGTAACCGCCCACAATACGGTACTCTCCCCACCCCGCCACCACGAACCCCTCGCCCCTCTCTATCGTCGAGAGGGGCGGGGCAGCGTCCGACCTGACGACGACCGCCACGTCGCCGTCAAGGTCCCCAGCCCAGTGGCCCTGGGAGGGGACGTAGTACGGCTCGCAGGCGACTGCGACGTCGATTCGTCGCTCCGCCATGGACTGCATCAGTAAGTCCTGAGCCCCGGCGGAGCGATTGACGTTCGCCTGGAGGAAGGTGACATGCCCGGACCTATTCATGAGGACATGTCTGCTTCCTCCTGCGCCTGCGGGCGCCCGGCAGAGGTGGAGGCGACGGCGGTCGCTCTACCTTTGGTCACGGGGGGGTTACACGACTTCCCCCCCATGACGTGGTCGGCACGCTGTCCAGCGTCCGCGCAGACGGCGCAGCGCGGCTTGGCTGTGCAGCCAGAGGACTTGTGGCCCTCCTGGCCGCACCTAAAGCAAAGTCCGTCCCGGTCCACCCTGGATGGACACGTCGGCCGGGTGTGGCCCATGCCAAGGCACCGGTAGCACCTTAGCGGGCGCTGGTCCATCACCCGGACCACGGCCTCGCTCCACCCAACTTGGACCTTGCCGGCCTCCGACAAGGTCTTGGCGACGGCGATCGGGCACCGCACGACGACAGTGCCCGCCCCGCCGGGCCCGGGACGGATTTCCCCCGTCTTCACCAGGGCCAGGGCGCACTTCCCTACCCTGGCCACCGCCACCGCGACTGCGGCCTTTGTGGCCGAGTCTCCCAGCCCCGAAATGCGCACCTCAACGCACTTCACGGGCCGGATGACCTCGGCCAGCCCCTCCAAGACCGGACGCAGCTTTTCGGCCAGCTGGTCGGCCTTGTCCCCGTTCTGGGTGCCCGGCAGCTCCATCAGCCTGGAACCAGTTGCCGAGCTGCGGATTCGGAGGCCCCCCTCGATCCCCAGCTCAGCCAGGCTGACCTGCTCCTCCGCTCTTTGGAGGACCTGGGCGTAGGTCACCCCCCTTTCCACGGCCTCCGGCAGCAGTGAGACCACCACCGCCGCCGTGGATGGCTCAGTGAGCTTAGGCCGCACAGGCCTCCGACCCTTGGCCTTTGCGGGTGCAGCCGGTGGAGCCGGCTGAGCCGCGGGGGCCCTCGTCGCCCTGGGGCCCCTGCCCCTAGTTACGGTGGTCCAGCCGTCACCCTCTTGGGCCGGTGGCTGGGTCCCCGCAGGGGCAGCCCGCGGGGTAGCCCGTGGGGCGGCCCGCGGGGCCGCGACAGCAGCAGACTGTGCAGCCGCTGCGCGGCGGGCCTTCTCGGCCCTCCTCTTCTCACGCTTCTTGCTGGCGGCGCTCTGCGCAGGGGCAGCCGCCGCAGGCAAGGCCGTCGGGGCCGTCGGGGGGACGGCGCGTTCAGTCGGCACCGGAGTGCGGGAGCGCGATGCTGCGGAGGCGGCCGAACGCTTCCGTACGGGGGCGGTTGCGGGGCGCACAGCGGGCTCCACCGGCTCCGTCGATCGGACGGAGGCCCTCCTTCGGTCGGCCGCCAGCGAGGGACGGCGCACCGGTTCCGGCAGGAGGCGCTCGTTTATGCTCGCGACGTACGCCGCGAGCATATTCCCGGTAGACTCCAGGATAGAGCGCCTCCACACCTCGAGGGTCTCGTCTTCCCTCGGGGCTGACGTCGCGCCTTTGGCGGCGTTCATTGCGGCCTTCATTTCACTGAACTCCCGCCGGTGCGCCTTGAGCTCGGCCCGGAGGGACTCATTGTCCTTCCGAAGGCGCTCGCAGTCGGCACGGACGCGGCGGATCTCCTGCGTCTCCGACCTGGAGATCAGGGACTCCACCACGTCCGTGTACGTCGTCGCCGCCTTCTTCAGGTTCTTGACGAACCCCCCCTTCAGGTTGCCGGACTTCCTGGCGATCTCGAGCACCGCCGCCGAGCATCTGCCCGCAATTGCGCGCAGTGTCTCGATCGGCATCGCGTCGGGATTGTCGTCGGGCCCGAAACCTAGCTCCGCCTCTGGGTCCAGGAAGGCTGAGGTCGACACCTCCTTACGGAAGGCTCGGGCACCAAGATGGCGCTCAAACTCGTCCGACTCCTCAGCCTCGCTCCGCCGCCGCTGTACGCGACTTGGCCCGGCCACTGCCTTACCCTTCCCTCTAAGGGCCGTCGGCATCTTGGCGATTGGCCTGGTGTCCGTCTCCGTATCGGAGTCAGACCCGGCCGCCCTTTGCTTGGGCGACGCAGGATGGGATCTCTTGCGCCGCCCGCTCTCCACCAGCACGCTGGAGTCCGAGTCGGAGACTCCTCCAGCCGCCATACCGACCTCCGGTAAACTTTCGAGGTCTACCTCTACCGCTGAGGACGAACAATCTCCGTCCGACCCAGCAGCCGCAGCGCTGAAGCTCATGGTGAGCAACAAACACACACAGCACAAACACGTCACAAAACAACAACGACAAGTAAACAAAAAGACACAAAAGCGCTGAAGACGACAGCAATTGGGATCCCAGGGGGGTATGCGGAACTAGGTCAACGCAGATACCCAACGGTCTCACCAACTGAAGCGTAACAAAAGCAGAATCCGTCAACTCGGGAGCGAGAGATCGACGGGGAGTGGATTGGCCGGCTGGTCACTGCGTTACCGTGAGCCAGCCGTTACCAGGGTGCACGGGGGAACCTAACCTAACCTAACCTTTTTTTTTTTTTTTTTTTTTTTTTTTTTTTTTTTTTTTTGGTTTCGCTGGGGAAATGCTTTATGCATACCACCGCACCCCGGGGGAAAGGTCGGTGATTATGTGGGACTCCGACAAGGGTCGTCTACCCAAGAGTCGTTTACCCACTAAAACCCCAGCGGCATACCCCCACACGACGCGCTTGGGGCGCCACAAGTTCGCGTAAACGCATTCTACTGTGACGCCCCGGCGTGGTGCCCGCAACGCGGGCAAGCGACTATCAGAGAGGGCGTCCCGGTATACTGGGACGCCCTCAGTCATCGAGGCTTTCGTCGGTGGTGGCTCCCCCGAACCACCACCGGCCTCCTAGGCGAGGGCAGAAGGGGCCCGCATCGTCACGGACCCCCCTCCACCCCCGCCTCCGTCCGCGGCGCGGGTCACCCGGAGCTCCCTCCCTTGTGACCCGCCCCGCTGCCCCCTTCTGCGACATCGGCCCCGCAGAAGGAGGCCCGTCAGCCCTCGGGCCGGCGCCAACCAGAGGACACCGGCGCACCGCAGCCGTCCAGGGCCCGCAGGGAAACCCTTAGGACAGGGTCCACCGTCAACCCAGGTCCCCGGAGCCCCCGTCCAGGGCTCGCAGCGAGACACTGGGGACAGGGTCCCCATCCACCCAAGTCCCCGCAGCCCCAATCCACCGCAGCGCACCGGCGATCCGTCCCGCAGCCCCCTTCTGCGGCATACGGCCCCGCAGAGGAGGTGCGTCAGCCCTCGGCCGGCGCCCACCCGAGGACGTTGAGTGAGGACTCGGTTTGACGGCCAACTAAGTTGAGCGCCAACCCGAGGACCTCATGGTGCGCCGCAGCGGTTTACGACTCCCAAGGCAGCTCTGAGGACAGAGGAGTCCCCGGAGCCGCAACCCGCCACGACGCTGGGTGCCGCTCTTCGTCTCACCTCTCCCCGTGGGCCCGCCCGGCATGGGAGGCCCTGGCCGGTATGGCCCCACGGATCATTGAGGCACTCAAGCCCCCTCACCACAGCAAGGTGGCAGCACAGTCGAGGGGGAACCTAACCTAACCTAACCTAACCTAACCTAACCTAACCTAACCTAACCTAACCTAACCTAACTTTTTTAGAGTTAGGTCAGAAACGGTTAGGTTTTTTACCCGTCCTTTCCCCCTTTTAGGCGATTATGAATACATAGACGGCCGCCTTCGCGTGCTATCTATCAGGCGAACCACTTAAAATTCATTTTTAAGCAAAAATTAAAAGTCTAACCTAACCTAACTTTTTTAGAGTTAGGTCAGAAACGGTTAGGTTTTTTACCCGTCCTTTCCCCCTTTTAGGCGATTATGAATACATAGACGGCCGCCTTCGCGTGCTATCTATCAGGCGAACCACTTAAAATTCATTTTTAAGCAAAAATTAAAAGTCTAACCTAACCTAACTTTTTTAGAGTTAGGTCAGAAACGGTTAGGTTTACGAGCCCCCATCCCCGCTTTCCCACCATTTTTTGGTCATTTTGAATACTTACACCGCCGCCATCGCGTGTAATGCATCAGGCGACGCTTTCTGGATTTAATTTTTAGCGAAAAATCGATTTTTGCCCCGCCGCACCCACCCGTCGTCGATGACCGGGGTCGTAAACTCGGTTCCCAGAATATATAAAAAAAAAAAATTTTTTTTTGTGGCAAACTTAGATTTTTGTTATTAAATTCTATTGAGAATTGTTTTGAGTGAATTTTGTTCAATTTTAAGTGCTGGTTTCTGGTCTAAATCACACAGAAAAGGCTAACCTAATCTAACCTAACTTTTTTAGAGTTAGGTCAGAAACGGTTAGGTTTTTTACCCGTCCTTTCCCCCTTTTAGGCGATTATGAATACATAGACGGCCGCCTTCGCGTGCTATCTATCAGGCGAACCACTTAAAATTCATTTTTAAGCAAAAATTAAAAGTCTAACCTAACCTAACTTTTTTAGAGTTAGGTCAGAAACGGTTAGGTTTACGAGCCCCCATCCCCGCTTTCCCACCATTTTTTGGTCATTTTGAATACTTACACCGCCGCCATCGCGTGTAATGCATCAGGCGACGCTTTCTGGATTTAATTTTTAGCGAAAAATCGACTTTTGCCCCGCCGCACCCACCCGTCGTCGATGACCGGGGTCGTAAACTCGGTTCCCAGAATATATAAAAAAATTTTTTTGTGGCACACTTAGATTTTTGTTAGTAAATTCTATTGAGAAGTGCTTTGAGTGAATTTTGTTAAATTTTAAGTGTCGGTTTCTGGTCTAAATCACACAGAAAAGGCTAACCTAATCTAACCTAACTTTTTTAGAGTTAGGTCAGAAACGGTTAGGTTTTTTACCCGTCCTTTCCCCCTTTTAGGCGATTATGAATACATAGACGGCCGCCTTCGCGTGCTATCTATCAGGCGAACCACTTAAAATTCATTTTTAAGCAAAAATTAAAAGTCTAACCTAACCTAACTTTTTTAGAGTTAGGTCAGAAACGGTTAGGTTTACGAGCCCCCATCCCCGCTTTCCCACCATTTTTTGGTCATTTTGAATACTTACACCGCCGCCATCGCGTGTAATGCATCAGGCGACGCTTTCTGGATTTAATTTTTAGCGAAAAATCGATTTTTGCCCCGCCGCACCCACCCGTCGTCGATGACCGGGGTCGTAAACTCGGTTCCCAGAATATATAAAAAAAAATTTTTGTGGCACACTTAGATTTTTGTTAGTAAATTCTATTGAGAAGTGCTTTGAGTGAATTTTGTTAAATTTTAAGTGTCGGTTTCTGGTCTAAATCACACAGAAAAGGCTAACCTAATCTAACCTAACTTTTTTAGAGTTAGGTCAGAAACGGTTAGGTTTTTTACCCGTCCTTTCCCCCTTTTAGGCGATTATGAATACATAGACGGCCGCCTTCGCGTGCTATCTATCAGGCGAACCACTTAAAATTCATTTTTAAGCAAAAATTAAAAGTCTAACCTAACCTAACTTTTTTAGAGTTAGGTCAGAAACGGTTAGGTTTACGAGCCCCCATCCCCGCTTTCCCACCATTTTTTGGTCATTTTGAATACTTACACCGCCGCCATCGCGTGTAATGCATCAGGCGACGCTTTCTGGATTTAATTTTTAGCGAAAAATCGACTTTTGCCCCGCCGCACCCACCCGTCGTCGATGACCGGGGTCGTAAACTCGGTTCCCAGAATATATAAAAAAAATTTTTTGTGGCACACTTAGATTTTTGTTAGTAAATTCTATTGAGAAGTGCTTTGAGTGAATTTTGTTAAATTTTAAGTGTCGGTTTCTGGTCTAAATCACACAGAAAAGGCTAACCTAATCTAACCTAACTTTTTTAGAGTTAGGTCAGAAACGGTTAGGTTTTTTACCCGTCCTTTCCCCCTTTTAGGCGATTATGAATACATAGACGGCCGCCTTCGCGTGCTATCTATCAGGCGAACCACTTAAAATTCATTTTTAAGCAAAAATTAAAAGTCTAACCTAACCTAACTTTTTTAGAGTTAGGTCAGAAACGGTTAGGTTTACGAGCCCCCATCCCCGCTTTCCCACCATTTTTTGTCATTTTGAATACTTACACCGCCGCCATCGCGTGTAATGCATCAGGCGACGCTTTCTGGATTTAATTTTTAGCGAAAAATCGATTTTTGCCCCGCCGCACCCACCCGTCGTCGATGACCGGGGTCGTAAACTCGGTTCCCAGAATATATAAAAAAAAATTTTTGTGGCACACTTAGATTTTTGTTAGTAAATTCTATTGAGAAGTGCTTTGAGTGAATTTTGTTAAATTTTAAGTGTCGGTTTCTGGTCTAAATCACACAGAAAAGGCTAACCTAATCTAACCTAACTTTTTTAGAGTTAGGTCAGAAACGGTTAGGTTTTTTACCCGTCCTTTCCCCCTTTTAGGCGATTATGAATACATAGACGGCCGCCTTCGCGTGCTATCTATCAGGCGAACCACTTAAAATTCATTTTTAAGCAAAAATTAAAAGTCTAACCTAACCTAACTTTTTTAGAGTTAGGTCAGAAACGGTTAGGTTTACGAGCCCCCATCCCCGCTTTCCCACCATTTTTTGGTCATTTTGAATACTTACACCGCCGCCATCGCGTGTAATGCATCAGGCGACGCTTTCTGGATTTAATTTTTAGCGAAAAATCGACTTTTGCCCCGCCGCACCCACCCGTCGTCGATGACCGGGGTCGTAAACTCGGTTCCCAGAATATATAAAAAAAATTTTTTGTGGCACACTTAGATTTTTGTTAGTAAATTCTATTGAGAAGTGCTTTGAGTGAATTTTGTTAAATTTTAAGTGTCGGTTTCTGGTCTAAATCACACAGAAAAGGCTAACCTAATCTAACCTAACTTTTTTAGAGTTAGGTCAGAAACGGTTAGGTTTTTTACCCGTCCTTTCCCCCTTTTAGGCGATTATGAATACATAGACGGCCGCCTTCGCGTGCTATCTATCAGGCGAACCACTTAAAATTCATTTTTAAGCAAAAATTAAAAGTCTAACCTAACCTAACTTTTTTAGAGTTAGGTCAGAAACGGTTAGGTTTACGAGCCCCCATCCCCGCTTTCCCACCATTTTTTGGTCATTTTGAATACTTACACCGCCGCCATCGCGTGTAATGCATCAGGCGACGCTTTCTGGATTTAATTTTTAGCGAAAAATCGATTTTTGCCCCGCCGCACCCACCCGTCGTCGATGACCGGGGTCGTAAACTCGGTTCCCAGAATATATAAAAAAAATTTTTTGTGGCACACTTAGATTTTTGTTAGTAAATTCTATTGAGAAGTGCTTTGAGTGAATTTTGTTAAATTTTAAGTGTCGGTTTCTGGTCTAAATCACACAGAAAAGGCTAACCTAATCTAACCTAACTTTTTTAGAGTTAGGTCAGAAACGGTTAGGTTTTTTACCCGTCCTTTCCCCCTTTTAGGCGATTATGAATACATAGACGGCCGCCTTCGCGTGCTATCTATCAGGCGAACCACTTAAAATTCATTTTTAAGCAAAAATTAAAAGTCTAACCTAACCTAACTTTTTTAGAGTTAGGTCAGAAACGGTTAGGTTTACGAGCCCCCATCCCCGCTTTCCCACCATTTTTTGGTCATTTTGAATACTTACACCGCCGCCATCGCGTGTAATGCATCAGGCGACGCTTTCTGGATTTAATTTTTAGCGAAAAATCGACTTTTGCCCCGCCGCACCCACCCGTCGTCGATGACCGGGGTCGTAAACTCGGTTCCCAGAATATATAAAAAAATTTTTTTGTGGCACACTTAGATTTTTGTTAGTAAATTCTATTGAGAAGTGCTTTGAGTGAATTTTGTTAAATTTTAAGTGTCGGTTTCTGGTCTAAATCACACAGAAAAGGCTAACCTAATCTAACCTAACTTTTTTAGAGTTAGGTCAGAAACGGTTAGGTTTTTTACCCGTCCTTTCCCCCTTTTAGGCGATTATGAATACATAGACGGCCGCCTTCGCGTGCTATCTATCAGGCGAACCACTTAAAATTCATTTTTAAGCAAAAATTAAAAGTCTAACCTAACCTAACTTTTTTAGAGTTAGGTCAGAAACGGTTAGGTTTACGAGCCCCCATCCCCGCTTTCCCACCATTTTTTGGTCATTTTGAATACTTACACCGCCGCCATCGCGTGTAATGCATCAGGCGACGCTTTCTGGATTTAATTTTTAGCGAAAAATCGATTTTTGCCCCGCCGCACCCACCCGTCGTCGATGACCGGGGTCGTAAACTCGGTTCCCAGAATATATAAAAAAAAATTTTTGTGGCACACTTAGATTTTTGTTAGTAAATTCTATTGAGAAGTGCTTTGAGTGAATTTTGTTAAATTTTAAGTGTCGGTTTCTGGTCTAAATCACACAGAAAAGGCTAACCTAATCTAACCTAACTTTTTTAGAGTTAGGTCAGAAACGGTTAGGTTTTTTACCCGTCCTTTCCCCCTTTTAGGCGATTATGAATACATAGACGGCCGCCTTCGCGTGCTATCTATCAGGCGAACCACTTAAAATTCATTTTTAAGCAAAAATTAAAAGTCTAACCTAACCTAACTTTTTTAGAGTTAGGTCAGAAACGGTTAGGTTTACGAGCCCCCATCCCCGCTTTCCCACCATTTTTTGGTCATTTTGAATACTTACACCGCCGCCATCGCGTGTAATGCATCAGGCGACGCTTTCTGGATTTAATTTTTAGCGAAAAATCGACTTTTGCCCCGCCGCACCCACCCGTCGTCGATGACCGGGGTCGTAAACTCGGTTCCCAGAATATATAAAAAAAATTTTTTGTGGCACACTTAGATTTTTGTTAGTAAATTCTATTGAGAAGTGCTTTGAGTGAATTTTGTTAAATTTTAAGTGTCGGTTTCTGGTCTAAATCACACAGAAAAGGCTAACCTAAACTAACCTAACTTTTTTAGAGTTAGGTCAGAAACGGTTAGGTTTTTTACCCGTCCTTTCCCCCTTTTAGGCGATTATGAATACATAGACGGCCGCCTTCGCGTGCTATCTATCAGGCGAACCACTTAAAATTCATTTTTAAGCAAAAATTAAAAGTCTAACCTAACCTAACTTTTTTAGAGTTAGGTCAGAAACGGTTAGGTTTACGAGCCCCCATCCCCGCTTTCCCACCATTTTTTGGTCATTTTGAATACTTACACCGCCGCCATCGCGTGTAATGCATCAGGCGACGCTTTCTGGATTTAATTTTTAGCGAAAAATCGATTTTTGCCCCGCCGCACCCACCCGTCGTCGATGACCGGGGTCGTAAACTCGGTGCCCGGAATATATAAAAAAAAATTTTGTGGCACACTTAGATTTTTGTTAGTAAATTCTATTGAGAAGTGCTTTGAGTGAATTTTGTTAAATTTTAAGTGTCGGTTTCTGGTCTAAATCACACAGAAAAGGCTAACCTAATCTAACCTAACTTTTTTAGAGTTAGGTCAGAAACGGTTAGGTTTTTCACCCGTCCTTTCCCCCTTTTAGGCGATTATGAATACATAGACGGCCGCCTTCGCGTGCTATCTATCAGGCGAACCACTTAAAATTCATTTTTAAGCAAAAA
This sequence comes from Clostera curtula, assembly GCA_905475355.2. Lineage (NCBI taxonomy): Eukaryota > Metazoa > Arthropoda > Insecta > Lepidoptera > Notodontidae > Clostera > Clostera curtula. The sequence continues at coordinate 96,601 of FR997819.1, forward strand.
TTAAAAGTCTAACCTAACCTAACTTTTTTAGAGTTAGGTCAGAAACGGTTAGGTTTTTTACCCGTCCTTTCCCCCTTTTAGGCGATTATGAATACATAGACGGCCGCCTTCGCGTGCTATCTATCAGGCGAACCACTTAAAATTCATTTTTAAGCAAAAATTAAAAGTCTAACCTAACCTAACTTTTTTAGAGTTAGGTCAGAAACGGTTAGGTTTACGAGCCCCCATCCCCGCTTTCCCACCATTTTTTGGTCATTTTGAATACTTACACCGCCGCCATCGCGTGTAATGCATCAGGCGACGCTTTCTGGATTTAATTTTTAGCGAAAAATCTATTTTTGCCCCGCCGCACCCACCCGTCGTCGATGACCGGGGTCGTAAACTCGGTTCCCAGAATATATAAAAAAAATTTTTTGTGGCACACTTAGATTTTTGTTAGTAAATTCTATTGAGAAGTGCTTTGAGTGAATTTTGTTAAATTTTAAGTGTCGGTTTCTGGTCTAAATCACACAGAAAAGGCTAACCTAATCTAACCTAACTTTTTTAGAGTTAGGTCAGAAACGGTTAGGTTTTTTACCCGTCCTTTCCCCCTTTTAGGCGATTATGAATACATAGACGGCCGCCTTCGCGTGCTATCTATCAGGCGAACCACTTAAAATTCATTTTTAAGCAAAAATTAAAAGTCTAACCTAACCTAACTTTTTTAGAGTTAGGTCAGAAACGGTTAGGTTTACGAGCCCCCATCCCCGCTTTCCCACCATTTTTTGGTCATTTTGAATACTTACACCGCCGCCATCGCGTGTAATGCATCAGGCGACGCTTTCTGGATTTAATTTTTAGCGAAAAATCGATTTTTGCCCCGCCGCACCCACCCGTCGTCGATGACCGGGGTCGTAAACTCGGTTCCCAGAATATATAAAAAAATTTTTTTGTGGCACACTTAGATTTTTGTTAGTAAATTCTATTGAGAAGTGCTTTGAGTGAATTTTGTTAAATTTTAAGTGTCGGTTTCTGGTCTAAATCACACAGAAAAGGCTAACCTAATCTAACCTAACTTTTTTAGAGTTAGGTCAGAAACGGTTAGGTTTTTTACCCGTCCTTTCCCCCTTTTAGGCGATTATGAATACATAGACGGCCGCCTTCGCGTGCTATCTATCAGGCGAACCACTTAAAATTCATTTTTAAGCAAAAATTAAAAGTCTAACCTAACCTAACTTTTTTAGAGTTAGGTCAGAAACGGTTAGGTTTACGAGCCCCCATCCCCGCTTTCCCACCATTTTTTGGTCATTTTGAATACTTACACCGCCGCCATCGCGTGTAATGCATCAGGCGACGCTTTCTGGATTTAATTTTTAGCGAAAAATCGACTTTTGCCCCGCCGCACCCACCCGTCGTCGATGACCGGGGTCGTAAACTCGGTTCCCAGAATATATAAAAAAATTTTTTTGTGGCACACTTAGATTTTTGTTAGTAAATTCTATTGAGAAGTGCTTTGAGTGAATTTTGTTAAATTTTAAGTGTCGGTTTCTGGTCTAAATCACACAGAAAAGGCTAACCTAATCTAACCTAACTTTTTTAGAGTTAGGTCAGAAACGGTTAGGTTTTTTACCCGTCCTTTCCCCCTTTTAGGCGATTATGAATACATAGACGGCCGCCTTCGCGTGCTATCTATCAGGCGAACCACTTAAAATTCATTTTTAAGCAAAAATTAAAAGTCTAACCTAACCTAACTTTTTTAGAGTTAGGTCAGAAACGGTTAGGTTTACGAGCCCCCATCCCCGCTTTCCCACCATTTTTTGGTCATTTTGAATACTTACACCGCCGCCATCGCGTGTAATGCATCAGGCGACGCTTTCTGGATTTAATTTTTAGCGAAAAATCGATTTTTGCCCCGCCGCACCCACCCGTCGTCGATGACCGGGGTCGTAAACTCGGTTCCCAGAATATATAAAAAAAAATTTTTGTGGCACACTTAGATTTTTGTTAGTAAATTCTATTGAGAAGTGCTTTGAGTGAATTTTGTTAAATTTTAAGTGTCGGTTTCTGGTCTAAATCACACAGAAAAGGCTAACCTAATCTAACCTAACTTTTTTAGAGTTAGGTCAGAAACGGTTAGGTTTTTTACCCGTCCTTTCCCCCTTTTAGGCGATTATGAATACATAGACGGCCGCCTTCGCGTGCTATCTATCAGGCGAACCACTTAAAATTCATTTTTAAGCAAAAATTAAAAGTCTAACCTAACCTAACTTTTTTAGAGTTAGGTCAGAAACGGTTAGGTTTACGAGCCCCCATCCCCGCTTTCCCACCATTTTTTGGTCATTTTGAATACTTACACCGCCGCCATCGCGTGTAATGCATCAGGCGACGCTTTCTGGATTTAATTTTTAGCGAAAAATCGACTTTTGCCCCGCCGCACCCACCCGTCGTCGATGACCGGGGTCGTAAACTCGGTTCCCAGAATATATAAAAAAATTTTTTTGTGGCACACTTAGATTTTTGTTAGTAAATTCTATTGAGAAGTGCTTTGAGTGAATTTTGTTAAATTTTAAGTGTCGGTTTCTGGTCTAAATCACACAGAAAAGGCTAACCTAATCTAACCTAACTTTTTTAGAGTTAGGTCAGAAACGGTTAGGTTTTTTACCCGTCCTTTCCCCCTTTTAGGCGATTATGAATACATAGACGGCCGCCTTCGCGTGCTATCTATCAGGCGAACCACTTAAAATTCATTTTTAAGCAAAAATTAAAAGTCTAACCTAACCTAACTTTTTTAGAGTTAGGTCAGAAACGGTTAGGTTTACGAGCCCCCATCCCCGCTTTCCCACCATTTTTTGGTCATTTTGAATACTTACACCGCCGCCATCGCGTGTAATGCATCAGGCGACGCTTTCTGGATTTAATTTTTAGCGAAAAATCTATTTTTGCCCCGCCGCACCCACCCGTCGTCGATGACCGGGGTCGTAAACTCGGTTCCCAGAATATATAAAAAAAATTTTTTGTGGCACACTTAGATTTTTGTTAGTAAATTCTATTGAGAAGTGCTTTGAGTGAATTTTGTTAAATTTTAAGTGTCGGTTTCTGGTCTAAATCACACAGAAAAGGCTAACCTAATCTAACCTAACTTTTTTAGAGTTAGGTCAGAAACGGTTAGGTTTTTTACCCGTCCTTTCCCCCTTTTAGGCGATTATGAATACATAGACGGCCGCCTTCGCGTGCTATCTATCAGGCGAACCACTTAAAATTCATTTTTAAGCAAAAATTAAAAGTCTAACCTAACCTAACTTTTTTAGAGTTAGGTCAGAAACGGTTAGGTTTACGAGCCCCCATCCCCGCTTTCCCACCATTTTTTGGTCATTTTGAATACTTACACCGCCGCCATCGCGTGTAATGCATCAGGCGACGCTTTCTGGATTTAATTTTTAGCGAAAAATCTATTTTTGCCCCGCCGCACCCACCCGTCGTCGATGACCGGGGTCGTAAACTCGGTTCCCAGAATATATAAAAAAAATTTTTTGTGGCACACTTAGATTTTTGTTAGTAAATTCTATTGAGAAGTGCTTTGAGTGAATTTTGTTAAATTTTAAGTGTCGGTTTCTGGTCTAAATCACACAGAAAAGGCTAACCTAATCTAACCTAACTTTTTTAGAGTTAGGTCAGAAACGGTTAGGTTTTTTACCCGTCCTTTCCCCCTTTTAGGCGATTATGAATACATAGACGGCCGCCTTCGCGTGCTATCTATCAGGCGAACCACTTAAAATTCATTTTTAAGCAAAAATTAAAAGTCTAACCTAACCTAACTTTTTTAGAGTTAGGTCAGAAACGGTTAGGTTTACGAGCCCCCATCCCCGCTTTCCCACCATTTTTTGGTCATTTTGAATACTTACACCGCCGCCATCGCGTGTAATGCATCAGGCGACGCTTTCTGGATTTAATTTTTAGCGAAAAATCGATTTTTGCCCCGCCGCACCCACCCGTCGTCGATGACCGGGGTCGTAAACTCGGTGCCCGGAATATATAAAAAAAAATTTTGTGGCACACTTAGATTTTTGTTAGTAAATTCTATTGAGAAGTGCTTTGAGTGAATTTTGTTAAATTTTAAGTGTCGGTTTCTGGTCTAAATCACACAGAAAAGGCTAACCTAATCTAACCTAACTTTTTTAAAGTTAGGTCAGAAACGGTTAGGTTTTTCACCCGTCCTTTCCCCCTTTTAGGCGATTATGAATACATAGACGGCCGCCTTCGCGTGCTATCTATCAGGCGAACCACTTAAAATTCATTTTTAAGCAAAAATTAAAAGTCTAACCTAACCTAACTTTTTTAGAGTTAGGTCAGAAACGGTTAGGTTTTTTACCCGTCCTTTCCCCCTTTTAGGCGATTATGAATACATAGACGGCCGCCTTCGCGTGCTATCTATCAGGCGAACCACTTAAAATTCATTTTTAAGCAAAAATTAAAAGTCTAACCTAACCTAACTTTTTTAGAGTTAGGTCAGAAACGGTTAGGTTTACGAGCCCCCATCCCCGCTTTCCCACCATTTTTTGGTCATTTTGAATACTTACACCGCCGCCATCGCGTGTAATGCATCAGGCGACGCTTTCTGGATTTAATTTTTAGCGAAAAATCTATTTTTGCCCCGCCGCACCCACCCGTCGTCGATGACCGGGGTCGTAAACTCGGTTCCCAGAATATATAAAAAAAATTTTTTGTGGCACACTTAGATTTTTGTTAGTAAATTCTATTGAGAAGTGCTTTGAGTGAATTTTGTTAAATTTTAAGTGTCGGTTTCTGGTCTAAATCACACAGAAAAGGCTAACCTAATCTAACCTAACTTTTTTAGAGTTAGGTCAGAAACGGTTAGGTTTTTTACCCGTCCTTTCCCCCTTTTAGGCGATTATGAATACATAGACGGCCGCCTTCGCGTGCTATCTATCAGGCGAACCACTTAAAATTCATTTTTAAGCAAAAATTAAAAGTCTAACCTAACCTAACTTTTTTAGAGTTAGGTCAGAAACGGTTAGGTTTACGAGCCCCCATCCCCGCTTTCCCACCATTTTTTGGTCATTTTGAATACTTACACCGCCGCCATCGCGTGTAATGCATCAGGCGACGCTTTCTGGATTTAATTTTTAGCGAAAAATCTATTTTTGCCCCGCCGCACCCACCCGTCGTCGATGACCGGGGTCGTAAACTCGGTTCCCAGAATATATAAAAAAAATTTTTTGTGGCACACTTAGATTTTTGTTAGTAAATTCTATTGAGAAGTGCTTTGAGTGAATTTTGTTAAATTTTAAGTGTCGGTTTCTGGTCTAAATCACACAGAAAAGGCTAACCTAATCTAACCTAACTTTTTTAGAGTTAGGTCAGAAACGGTTAGGTTTTTTACCCGTCCTTTCCCCCTTTTAGGCGATTATGAATACATAGACGGCCGCCTTCGCGTGCTATCTATCAGGCGAACCACTTAAAATTCATTTTTAAGCAAAAATTAAAAGTCTAACCTAACCTAACTTTTTTAGAGTTAGGTCAGAAACGGTTAGGTTTACGAGCCCCCATCCCCGCTTTCCCACCATTTTTTGGTCATTTTGAATACTTACACCGCCGCCATCGCGTGTAATGCATCAGGCGACGCTTTCTGGATTTAATTTTTAGCGAAAAATCGATTTTTGCCCCGCCGCACCCACCCGTCGTCGATGACCGGGGTCGTAAACTCGGTGCCCGGAATATATAAAAAAAAATTTTGTGGCACACTTAGATTTTTGTTAGTAAATTCTATTGAGAAGTGCTTTGAGTGAATTTTGTTAAATTTTAAGTGTCGGTTTCTGGTCTAAATCACACAGAAAAGGCTAACCTAATCTAACCTAACTTTTTTAAAGTTAGGTCAGAAACGGTTAGGTTTTTCACCCGTCCTTTCCCCCTTTTAGGCGATTATGAATACATAGACGGCCGCCTTCGCGTGCTATCTATCAGGCGAACCACTTAAAATTCATTTTTAAGCAAAAATTAAAAGTCTAACCTAACCTAACTTTTTTAGAGTTAGGTCAGAAACGGTTAGGTTTTTTACCCGTCCTTTCCCCCTTTTAGGCGATTATGAATACATAGACGGCCGCCTTCGCGTGCTATCTATCAGGCGAACCACTTAAAATTCATTTTTAAGCAAAAATTAAAAGTCTAACCTAACCTAACTTTTTTAGAGTTAGGTCAGAAACGGTTAGGTTTACGAGCCCCCATCCCCGCTTTCCCACCATTTTTTGGTCATTTTGAATACTTACACCGCCGCCATCGCGTGTAATGCATCAGGCGACGCTTTCTGGATTTAATTTTTAGCGAAAAATCGACTTTTGCCCCGCCGCACCCACCCGTCGTCGATGACCGGGGTCGTAAACTCGGTTCCCAGAATATATAAAAAAAATTTTTTGTGGCACACTTAGATTTTTGTTAGTAAATTCTATTGAGAAGTGCTTTGAGTGAATTTTGTTAAATTTTAAGTGTCGGTTTCTGGTCTAAATCACACAGAAAAGGCTAACCTAATCTAACCTAACTTTTTTAGAGTTAGGTCAGAAACGGTTAGGTTTTTTACCCGTCCTTTCCCCCTTTTAGGCGATTATGAATACATAGACGGCCGCCTTCGCGTGCTATCTATCAGGCGAACCACTTAAAATTCATTTTTAAGCAAAAATTAAAAGTCTAACCTAACCTAACTTTTTTAGAGTTAGGTCAGAAACGGTTAGGTTTACGAGCCCCCATCCCCGCTTTCCCACCATTTTTTGGTCATTTTGAATACTTACACCGCCGCCATCGCGTGTAATGCATCAGGCGACGCTTTCTGGATTTAATTTTTAGCGAAAAATCGATTTTTGCCCCGCCGCACCCACCCGTCGTCGATGACCGGGGTCGTAAACTCGGTTCCCAGAATATATAAAAAAATTTTTTTGTGGCACACTTAGATTTTTGTTAGTAAATTCTATTGAGAAGTGCTTTGAGTGAATTTTGTTAAATTTTAAGTGTCGGTTTCTGGTCTAAATCACACAGAAAAGGCTAACCTAATCTAACCTAACTTTTTTAGAGTTAGGTCAGAAACGGTTAGGTTTTTTACCCGTCCTTTCCCCCTTTTAGGCGATTATGAATACATAGACGGCCGCCTTCGCGTGCTATCTATCAGGCGAACCACTTAAAATTCATTTTTAAGCAAAAATTAAAAGTCTAACCTAACCTAACTTTTTTAGAGTTAGGTCAGAAACGGTTAGGTTTACGAGCCCCCATCCCCGCTTTCCCACCATTTTTTGGTCATTTTGAATACTTACACCGCCGCCATCGCGTGTAATGCATCAGGCGACGCTTTCTGGATTTAATTTTTAGCGAAAAATCGACTTTTGCCCCGCCGCACCCACCCGTCGTCGATGACCGGGGTCGTAAACTCGGTTCCCAGAATATATAAAAAAATTTTTTTGTGGCACACTTAGATTTTTGTTAGTAAATTCTATTGAGAAGTGCTTTGAGTGAATTTTGTTAAATTTTAAGTGTCGGTTTCTGGTCTAAATCACACAGAAAAGGCTAACCTAATCTAACCTAACTTTTTTAGAGTTAGGTCAGAAACGGTTAGGTTTTTTACCCGTCCTTTCCCCCTTTTAGGCGATTATGAATACATAGACGGCCGCCTTCGCGTGCTATCTATCAGGCGAACCACTTAAAATTCATTTTTAAGCAAAAATTAAAAGTCTAACCTAACCTAACTTTTTTAGAGTTAGGTCAGAAACGGTTAGGTTTACGAGCCCCCATCCCCGCTTTCCCACCATTTTTTGGTCATTTTGAATACTTACACCGCCGCCATCGCGTGTAATGCATCAGGCGACGCTTTCTGGATTTAATTTTTAGCGAAAAATCGATTTTTGCCCCGCCGCACCCACCCGTCGTCGATGACCGGGGTCGTAAACTCGGTTCCCAGAATATATAAAAAAAAATTTTTGTGGCACACTTAGATTTTTGTTAGTAAATTCTATTGAGAAGTGCTTTGAGTGAATTTTGTTAAATTTTAAGTGTCGGTTTCTGGTCTAAATCACACAGAAAAGGCTAACCTAATCTAACCTAACTTTTTTAGAGGTAGGTCAGAAACGGTTAGGTTTTTTACCCGTCCTTTCCCCCTTTTAGGCGATTATGAATACATAGACGGCCGCCTTCGCGTGCTATCTATCAGGCGAACCACTTAAAATTCATTTTTAAGCAAAAATTAAAAGTCTAACCTAACCTAACTTTTTTAGAGTTAGGTCAGAAACGGTTAGGTTTTTCACCCGTCCTTTCCCCCTTTTAGGCGATTATGAATACATAGACGGCCGCCTTCGCGTGCTATCTATCAGTCGAACCACTTTAAATTCATTTTTAAGCAAAAATTAAAAGTCTAACCTAACCTTAAATAACCTTGAATACTTACACCGCCGCCATCGCGTGTAATGCATCAGGCGACGCTTTCTGGATTTAATTTTTAGCGAAAAATCGATTTTTGCCCCGCCGCACCCACCCGTCGTCGATGACCGGGGTCGTAAACTCGGTTCCCAGAATATATAAAAAAATTTTTTTGTGGCACACTTAGATTTTTGTTAGTAAATTCTATTGAGAAGTGCTTTGAGTGAATTTTGTTAAATTTTAAGTGTCGGTTTCTGGTCTAAATCACACAGAAAAGGCTAACCTAATCTAACCTAACTTTTTAGAGTTAGGTCAGAAACGGTTAGGTTTTTTACCCGTCCTTTCCCCCTTTTAGGCGATTATGAATACATAGACGGCCGCCTTCGCGTGCTATCTATCAGGCGAACCACTTAAAATTCATTTTTAAGCAAAAATTAAAAGTCTAACCTAACCTAACTTTTTTAGAGTTAGGTCAGAATCGGTTAGGTTTACGAGCCCCCATCCCCGCTTTCCCACCATTTTTTGGTCATTTTGAATACTTACACCGCCGCCATCGCGTGTAATGCATCAGGCGACGCTTTCTGGATTTAATTTTTAGCGAAAAATCGATTTTTGCCCCGCCGCACCCACCCGTCGTCGATGACCGGGGTCGTAAACTCGGTTCCCAGAATATATAAAAAAATTTTTTTGTGGCACACTTAGATTTTTGTTAGTAAATTCTATTGAGAAGTGCTTTGAGTGAATTTTGTTAAATTTTAAGTGTCGGTTTCTGGTCTAAATCACACAGAAAAGGCTAACCTAATCTAACCTAACTTTTTTAGAGTTAGGTCAGAAACGGTTAGGTTTTTTACCCGTCCTTTCCCCCTTTTAGGCGATTATGAATACATAGACGGCCGCCTTCGCGTGCTATCTATCAGGCGAACCACTTAAAATTCATTTTTAAGCAAAAATTAAAAGTCTAACCTAACCTAACTTTTTTAGAGTTAGGTCAGAAACGGTTAGGTTTACGAGCCCCCATCCCCGCTTTCCCACCATTTTTTGGTCATTTTGAATACTTACACCGCCGCCATCGCGTGTAATGCATCAGGCGACGCTTTCTGGATTTAATTTTTAGCGAAAAATCGATTTTTGCCCCGCCGCACCCACCCGTCGTCGATGACCGGGGTCGTAAACTCGGTTCCCAGAATATATAAAAAAAATTTTTTGTGGCACACTTAGATTTTTGTTAGTAAATTCTATTGAGAAGTGCTTTGAGTGAATTTTGTTAAATTTTAAGTGTCGGTTTCTGGTCTAAATCACACAGAAAAGGCTAACCTAATCTAACCTAACTTTTTTAGAGTTAGGTCAGAAACGGTTAGGTTTTTTACCCGTCCTTTCCCCCTTTTAGGCGATTATGAATACATAGACGGCCGCCTTCGCGTGCTATCTATCAGGCGAACCACTTAAAATTCATTTTTAAGCAAAAATTAAAAGTCTAACCTAACCTAACTTTTTTAGAGTTAGGTCAGAAACGGTTAGGTTTACGAGCCCCCATCCCCGCTTTCCCACCATTTTTTGGTCATTTTGAATACTTACACCGCCGCCATCGCGTGTAATGCATCAGGCGACGCTTTCTGGATTTAATTTTTAGCGAAAAATCGATTTTTGCCCCGCCGCACCCACCCGTCGTCGATGACCGGGGTCGTAAACTCGGTGCCCGGAATATATAAAAAAAAATTTTGTGGCACACTTAGATTTTTGTTAGTAAATTCTATTGAGAAGTGCTTTGAGTGAATTTTGTTAAATTTTAAGTGTCGGTTTCTGGTCTAAATCACACAGAAAAGGCTAACCTAATCTAACCTAACTTTTTTAGAGTTAGGTCAGAAACGGTTAGGTTTTTCACCCGTCCTTTCCCCCTTTTAGGCGATTATGAATACATAGACGGCCGCCTTCGCGTGCTATCTATCAGTCGAACCACTTTAAATTCATTTTTAAGCAAAAATTAAAAGTCTAACCTAACCTTAAATAACCTTGAATACTTACACCGCCGCCATCGCGTGTAATGCATCAGGCGACGCTTTCTGGATTTAATTTTTAGCGAAAAATCGATTTTTGCCCCGCCGCACCCACCCGTCGTCGATGACCGGGGTCGTAAACTCGGTGCCCGGAATATATAAAAAAAAATTTTGTGGCACACTTAGATTTTTGTTAGTAAATTCTATTGAGAAGTGCTTTGAGTGAATTTTGTTAAATTTTAAGTGTCGGTTTCTGGTCTAAATCACACAGAAAAGGCTAACCTAATCTAACCTAACTTTTTTAGAGTTAGGTCAGAAACGGTTAGGTTTTTCACCCGTCCTTTCCCCCTTTTAGGCGATTATGAATACATAGACGGCCGCCTTCGCGTGCTATCTATCAGGCGAACCACTTAAAATTCATTTTTAAGCAAAAATTAAAAGTCTAACCTAACCTAACTTTTTTAGAGTTAGGTCAGAATCGGTTAGGTTTACGAGCCCCCATCCCCGCTTTCCCACAATTTTTTGGTCATTTTGAATACTTACACCGCCGCCATCGCGTGTAATGCATCAGGCGACGCTTTCTGGATTTAATTTTTAGCGAAAAATCGATTTTTGCCCCGCCGCACCCACCCGTCGTCGATGACCGGGGTCGTAAACTCGGTTCCCAGAATATATAAAAAAAAATTTTTGTGGCACACTTAGATTTTTGTTAGTAAATTCTATTGAGAAGTGCTTTGAGTGAATTTTGTTAAATTTTAAGTGTCGGTTTCTGGTCTAAATCACACAGAAAAGGCTAACCTAATCTAACCTAACTTTTTTAGAGTTAGGTCAGAAACGGTTAGGTTTTTTACCCGTCCTTTCCCCCTTTTAGGCGATTATGAATACATAGACGGCCGCCTTCGCGTGCTATCTATCAGGCGAACCACTTAAAATTCATTTTTAAGCAAAAATTAAAAGTCTAACCTAACCTAACTTTTTTAGAGTTAGGTCAGAAACGGTTAGGTTTTTCACCCGTCCTTTCCCCCTTTTAGGCGATTATGAATACATAGACGGCCGCCTTCGCGTGCTATCTATCAGTCGAACCACTTTAAATTCATTTTTAAGCAAAAATTAAAAGTCTAACCTAACCTTAAATAACCTTGAATACTTACACCGCCGCCATCGCGTGTAATGCATCAGGCGACGCTTTCTGGATTTAATTTTTAGCGAAAAATCGATTTTTGCCCCGCCGCACCCACCCGTCGTCGATGACCGGGGTCGTAAACTCGGTTCCCAGAATATATAAAAAAATTTTTTTGTGGCACACTTAGATTTTTGTTAGTAAATTCTATTGAGAAGTGCTTTGAGTGAATTTTGTTAAATTTTAAGTGTCGGTTTCTGGTCTAAATCACACAGAAAAGGCTAACCTAATCTAACCTAACTTTTTTAGAGTTAGGTCAGAAACGGTTAGGTTTTTTACCCGTCCTTTCCCCCTTTTAGGCGATTATGAATACATAGACGGCCGCCTTCGCGTGCTATCTATCAGGCGAACCACTTAAAATTCATTTTTAAGCAAAAATTAAAAGTCTAACCTAACCTAACTTTTTTAGAGTTAGGTCAGAATCGGTTAGGTTTACGAGCCCCCATCCCCGCTTTCCCACCATTTTTTGGTCATTTTGAATACTTACACCGCCGCCATCGCGTGTAATGCATCAGGCGACGCTTTCTGGATTTAATTTTTAGCGAAAAATCGATTTTTGCCCCGCCGCACCCACCCGTCGTCGATGACCGGGGTCGTAAACTCGGTTCCCAGAATATATAAAAAAATTTTTTTGTGGCACACTTAGATTTTTGTTAGTAAATTCTATTGAGAAGTGCTTTGAGTGAATTTTGTTAAATTTTAAGTGTCGGTTTCTGGTCTAAATCACACAGAAAAGGCTAACCTAATCTAACCTAACTTTTTTAGAGTTAGGTCAGAAACGGTTAGGTTTTTTACCCGTCCTTTCCCCCTTTTAGGCGATTATGAATACATAGACGGCCGCCTTCGCGTGCTATCTATCAGGCGAACCACTTAAAATTCATTTTTAAGCAAAAATTAAAAGTCTAACCTAACCTAACTTTTTTAGAGTTAGGTCAGAAACGGTTAGGTTTACGAGCCCCCATCCCCGCTTTCCCACCATTTTTTGGTCATTTTGAATACTTACACCGCCGCCATCGCGTGTAATGCATCAGGCGACGCTTTCTGGATTTAATTTTTAGCGAAAAATCGATTTTTGCCCCGCCGCACCCACCCGTCGTCGATGACCGGGGTCGTAAACTCGGTTCCCAGAATATATAAAAAAAATTTTTTGTGGCACACTTAGATTTTTGTTAGTAAATTCTATTGAGAAGTGCTTTGAGTGAATTTTGTTAAATTTTAAGTGTCGGTTTCTGGTCTAAATCACACAGAAAAGGCTAACCTAATCTAACCTAACTTTTTTAGAGTTAGGTCAGAAACGGTTAGGTTTTTTACCCGTCCTTTCCCCCTTTTAGGCGATTATGAATACATAGACGGCCGCCTTCGCGTGCTATCTATCAGGCGAACCACTTAAAATTCATTTTTAAGCAAAAATTAAAAGTCTAACCTAACCTAACTTTTTTAGAGTTAGGTCAGAAACGGTTAGGTTTACGAGCCCCCATCCCCGCTTTCCCACCATTTTTTGGTCATTTTGAATACTTACACCGCCGCCATCGCGTGTAATGCATCAGGCGACGCTTTCTGGATTTAATTTTTAGCGAAAAATCGATTTTTGCCCCGCCGCACCCACCCGTCGTCGATGACCGGGGTCGTAAACTCGGTGCCCGGAATATATAAAAAAAAATTTTGTGGCACACTTAGATTTTTGTTAGTAAATTCTATTGAGAAGTGCTTTGAGTGAATTTTGTTAAATTTTAAGTGTCGGTTTCTGGTCTAAATCACACAGAAAAGGCTAACCTAATCTAACCTAACTTTTTTAGAGTTAGGTCAGAAACGGTTAGGTTTTTCACCCGTCCTTTCCCCCTTTTAGGCGATTATGAATACATAGACGGCCGCCTTCGCGTGCTATCTATCAGTCGAACCACTTTAAATTCATTTTTAAGCAAAAATTAAAAGTCTAACCTAACCTTAAATAACCTTGAATACTTACACCGCCGCCATCGCGTGTAATGCATCAGGCGACGCTTTCTGGATTTAATTTTTAGCGAAAAATCGATTTTTGCCCCGCCGCACCCACCCGTCGTCGATGACCGGGGTCGTAAACTCGGTGCCCGGAATATATAAAAAAAAATTTTGTGGCACACTTAGATTTTTGTTAGTAAATTCTATTGAGAAGTGCTTTGAGTGAATTTTGTTAAATTTTAAGTGTCGGTTTCTGGTCTAAATCACACAGAAAAGGCTAACCTAATCTAACCTAACTTTTTTAGAGTTAGGTCAGAAACGGTTAGGTTTTTCACCCGTCCTTTCCCCCTTTTAGGCGATTATGAATACATAGACGGCCGCCTTCGCGTGCTATCTATCAGGCGAACCACTTAAAATTCATTTTTAAGCAAAAATTAAAAGTCTAACCTAACCTAACTTTTTTAGAGTTAGGTCAGAATCGGTTAGGTTTACGAGCCCCCATCCCCGCTTTCCCACAATTTTTTGGTCATTTTGAATACTTACACCGCCGCCATCGCGTGTAATGCATCAGGCGACGCTTTCTGGATTTAATTTTTAGCGAAAAATCGACTTTTGCCCCGCCGCACCCACCCGTCGTCGATGACCGGGGTCGTAAACTCGGTTCCCAGAATATATAAAAAAAATTTTTTGTGGCACACTTAGATTTTTGTTAGTAAATTCTATTGAGAAGTGCTTTGAGTGAATTTTGTTAAATTTTAAGTGTCGGTTTCTGGTCTAAATCACACAGAAAAGGCTAACCTAATCTAACCTAACTTTTTTAGAGTTAGGTCAGAAACGGTTAGGTTTTTTACCCGTCCTTTCCCCCTTTTAGGCGATTATGAATACATAGACGGCCGCCTTCGCGTGCTATCTATCAGGCGAACCACTTAAAATTCATTTTTAAGCAAAAATTAAAAGTCTAACCTAACCTAACTTTTTTAGAGTTAGGTCAGAAACGGTTAGGTTTACGAGCCCCCATCCCCGCTTTCCCACCATTTTTTGGTCATTTTGAATACTTACACCGCCGCCATCGCGTGTAATGCATCAGGCGACGCTTTCTGGATTTAATTTTTAGCGAAAAATCGATTTTTGCCCCGCCGCACCCACCCGTCGTCGATGACCGGGGTCGTAAACTCGGTGCCCGGAATATATAAAAAAAAATTTTGTGGCACACTTAGATTTTTGTTAGTAAATTCTATTGAGAAGTGCTTTGAGTGAATTTTGTTAAATTTTAAGTGTCGGTTTCTGGTCTAAATCACACAGAAAAGGCTAACCTAATCTAACCTAACTTTTTTAGAGTTAGGTCAGAAACGGTTAGGTTTTTCACCCGTCCTTTCCCCCTTTTAGGCGATTATGAATACATAGACGGCCGCCTTCGCGTGCTATCTATCAGGCGAACCACTTAAAATTCATTTTTAAGCAAAAATTAAAAGTCTAACCTAACCTAACTTTTTTAGAGTTAGGTCAGAAACGGTTAGGTTTTTTACCCGTCCTTTCCCCCTTTTAGGCGATTATGAATACATAGACGGCCGCCTTCGCGTGCTATCTATCAGGCGAACCACTTAAAATTCATTTTTAAGCAAAAATTAAAAGTCTAACCTAACCTAACTTTTTTAGAGTTAGGTCAGAAACGGTTAGGTTTACGAGCCCCCATCCCCGCTTTCCCACCATTTTTTGGTCATTTTGAATACTTACACCGCCGCCATCGCGTGTAATGCATCAGGCGACGCTTTCTGGATTTAATTTTTAGCGAAAAATCGATTTTTGCCCCGCCGCACCCACCCGTCGTCGATGACCGGGGTCGTAAACTCGGTTCCCAGAATATATAAAAAAAATTTTTTGTGGCACACTTAGATTTTTGTTAGTAAATTCTATTGAGAAGTGCTTTGAGTGAATTTTGTTAAATTTTAAGTGTCGGTTTCTGGTCTAAATCACACAGAAAAGGCTAACCTAATCTAACCTAACTTTTTTAGAGTTAGGTCAGAAACGGTTAGGTTTTTTACCCGTCCTTTCCCCCTTTTAGGCGATTATGAATACATAGACGGCCGCCTTCGCGTGCTATCTATCAGGCGAACCACTTAAAATTCATTTTTAAGCAAAAATTAAAAGTCTAACCTAACCTAACTTTTTTAGAGTTAGGTCAGAAACGGTTAGGTTTACGAGCCCCCATCCCCGCTTTCCCACCATTTTTTGGTCATTTTGAATACTTACACCGCCGCCATCGCGTGTAATGCATCAGGCGACGCTTTCTGGATTTAATTTTTAGCGAAAAATCGATTTTTGCCCCGCCGCACCCACCCGTCGTCGATGACCGGGGTCGTAAACTCGGTTCCCAGAATATATAAAAAAATTTTTTTGTGGCACACTTAGATTTTTGTTAGTAAATTCTATTGAGAAGTGCTTTGAGTGAATTTTGTTAAATTTTAAGTGTCGGTTTCTGGTCTAAATCACACAGAAAAGGCTAACCTAATCTAACCTAACTTTTTTAGAGTTAGGTCAGAAACGGTTAGGTTTTTTACCCGTCCTTTCCCCCTTTTAGGCGATTATGAATACATAGACGGCCGCCTTCGCGTGCTATCTATCAGGCGAACCACTTAAAATTCATTTTTAAGCAAAAATTAAAAGTCTAACCTAACCTAACTTTTTTAGAGTTAGGTCAGAAACGGTTAGGTTTACGAGCCCCCATCCCCGCTTTCCCACCATTTTTTGGTCATTTTGAATACTTACACCGCCGCCATCGCGTGTAATGCATCAGGCGACGCTTTCTGGATTTAATTTTTAGCGAAAAATCGACTTTTGCCCCGCCGCACCCACCCGTCGTCGATGACCGGGGTCGTAAACTCGGTTCCCAGAATATATAAAAAAATTTTTTTGTGGCACACTTAGATTTTTGTTAGTAAATTCTATTGAGAAGTGCTTTGAGTGAATTTTGTTAAATTTTAAGTGTCGGTTTCTGGTCTAAATCACACAGAAAAGGCTAACCTAATCTAACCTAACTTTTTTAGAGTTAGGTCAGAAACGGTTAGGTTTTTTACCCGTCCTTTCCCCCTTTTAGGCGATTATGAATACATAGACGGCCGCCTTCGCGTGCTATCTATCAGGCGAACCACTTAAAATTCATTTTTAAGCAAAAATTAAAAGTCTAACCTAACCTAACTTTTTTAGAGTTAGGTCAGAAACGGTTAGGTTTACGAGCCCCCATCCCCGCTTTCCCACCATTTTTTGGTCATTTTGAATACTTACACCGCCGCCATCGCGTGTAATGCATCAGGCGACGCTTTCTGGATTTAATTTTTAGCGAAAAATCGATTTTTGCCCCGCCGCACCCACCCGTCGTCGATGACCGGGGTCGTAAACTCGGTTCCCAGAATATATAAAAAAAAATTTTTGTGGCACACTTAGATTTTTGTTAGTAAATTCTATTGAGAAGTGCTTTGAGTGAATTTTGTTAAATTTTAAGTGTCGGTTTCTGGTCTAAATCACACAGAAAAGGCTAACCTAATCTAACCTAACTTTTTTAGAGTTAGGTCAGAAACGGTTAGGTTTTTTACCCGTCCTTTCCCCCTTTTAGGCGATTATGAATACATAGACGGCCGCCTTCGCGTGCTATCTATCAGGCGAACCACTTAAAATTCATTTTTAAGCAAAAATTAAAAGTCTAACCTAACCTAACTTTTTTAGAGTTAGGTCAGAAACGGTTAGGTTTACGAGCCCCCATCCCCGCTTTCCCACCATTTTTTGGTCATTTTGAATACTTACACCGCCGCCATCGCGTGTAATGCATCAGGCGACGCTTTCTGGATTTAATTTTTAGCGAAAAATCGACTTTTGCCCCGCCGCACCCACCCGTCGTCGATGACCGGGGTCGTAAACTCGGTTCCCAGAATATATAAAAAAATTTTTTTGTGGCACACTTAGATTTTTGTTAGTAAATTCTATTGAGAAGTGCTTTGAGTGAATTTTGTTAAATTTTAAGTGTCGGTTTCTGGTCTAAATCACACAGAAAAGGCTAACCTAATCTAACCTAACTTTTTTAGAGTTAGGTCAGAAACGGTTAGGTTTTTTACCCGTCCTTTCCCCCTTTTAGGCGATTATGAATACATAGACGGCCGCCTTCGCGTGCTATCTATCAGGCGAACCACTTAAAATTCATTTTTAAGCAAAAATTAAAAGTCTAACCTAACCTAACTTTTTTAGAGTTAGGTCAGAAACGGTTAGGTTTACGAGCCCCCATCCCCGCTTTCCCACCATTTTTTGGTCATTTTGAATACTTACACCGCCGCCATCGCGTGTAATGCATCAGGCGACGCTTTCTGGATTTAATTTTTAGCGAAAAATCTATTTTTGCCCCGCCGCACCCACCCGTCGTCGATGACCGGGGTCGTAAACTCGGTTCCCAGAATATATAAAAAAAATTTTTTGTGGCACACTTAGATTTTTGTTAGTAAATTCTATTGAGAAGTGCTTTGAGTGAATTTTGTTAAATTTTAAGTGTCGGTTTCTGGTCTAAATCACACAGAAAAGGCTAACCTAATCTAACCTAACTTTTTTAGAGTTAGGTCAGAAACGGTTAGGTTTTTTACCCGTCCTTTCCCCCTTTTAGGCGATTATGAATACATAGACGGCCGCCTTCGCGTGCTATCTATCAGGCGAACCACTTAAAATTCATTTTTAAGCAAAAATTAAAAGTCTAACCTAACCTAACTTTTTTAGAGTTAGGTCAGAAACGGTTAGGTTTACGAGCCCCCATCCCCGCTTTCCCACCATTTTTTGGTCATTTTGAATACTTACACCGCCGCCATCGCGTGTAATGCATCAGGCGACGCTTTCTGGATTTAATTTTTAGCGAAAAATCGATTTTTGCCCCGCCGCACCCACCCGTCGTCGATGACCGGGGTCGTAAACTCGGTTCCCAGAATATATAAAAAAAATTTTTTGTGGCACACTTAGATTTTTGTTAGTAAATTCTATTGAGAAGTGCTTTGAGTGAATTTTGTTAAATTTTAAGTGTCGGTTTCTGGTCTAAATCACACAGAAAAGGCTAACCTAATCTAACCTAACTTTTTTAGAGTTAGGTCAGAAACGGTTAGGTTTTTTACCCGTCCTTTCCCCCTTTTAGGCGATTATGAATACATAGACGGCCGCCTTCGCGTGCTATCTATCAGGCGAACCACTTAAAATTCATTTTTAAGCAAAAATTAAAAGTCTAACCTAACCTAACTTTTTTAGAGTTAGGTCAGAAACGGTTAGGTTTACGAGCCCCCATCCCCGCTTTCCCACCATTTTTTGGTCATTTTGAATACTTACACCGCCGCCATCGCGTGTAATGCATCAGGCGACGCTTTCTGGATTTAATTTTTAGCGAAAAATCGATTTTTGCCCCGCCGCACCCACCCGTCGTCGATGACCGGGGTCGTAAACTCGGTGCCCGGAATATATAAAAAAAAATTTTGTGGCACACTTAGATTTTTGTTAGTAAATTCTATTGAGAAGTGCTTTGAGTGAATTTTGTTAAATTTTAAGTGTCGGTTTCTGGTCTAAATCACACAGAAAAGGCTAACCTAATCTAACCTAACTTTTTTAGAGTTAGGTCAGAAACGGTTAGGTTTTTCACCCGTCCTTCCCCCTTTTAGGCGATTATGAATACATAGACGGCCGCCTTCGCGTGCTATCTATCAGTCGAACCACTTTAAATTCATTTTTAAGCAAAAATTAAAAGTCTAACCTAACCTTAAATAACCTTGAATACTTACACCGCCGCCATCGCGTGTAATGCATCAGGCGACGCTTTCTGGATTAAATTTTTAGCGAAAAATCGATTTTTGCCCCGCCGCACCCACCCGTCGTCGATGACCGGGGTCGTAAACTCGGTGCCCAGAATATATAAAAACAATTTTTTTGTGGCACACTTAGATTTTTGTTAGTAAATTCTATTGAGAAGTGCTTTGAGTGAATTTTGTTAAATTTTAAGTGTCGGTTTCTGGTCTAAATCACACAGAAAAGGCTAACCTAATCTAACCTAACTTTTTTAGAGTTAGGTCAGAAACGGTTAGGTTTTTTACCCGTCCTTTCCCCCTTTTAGGCGATTATGAATACATAGACGGCCGCCTTCGCGTGCTATCTATCAGGCGAACCACTTAAAATTCATTTTTAAGCAAAAATTAAAAGTCTAACCTAACCTAACTTTTTTAGAGTTAGGTCAGAATCGGTTAGGCTTTTCGGCCAGCTGGTCGGCCTTGTCCCCGTTCTGGGTGCCCGGCAGCTCCATCAGCCTGGAACCAGTTGCCGAGCTGCGGATTCGGAGGCCCCCCTCGATCCCCAGCTCAGCCAGGCTGACCTGCTCCTCCGCTCTTTGGAGGACCTGGGCGTAGGTCACCCCCCTTTCCACGGCCTCCGGCAGCAGTGAGACCACCACCGCCGCCGTGGATGGCTCAGTGAGCTTAGGCCGCACAGGCCTCCGACCCTTGGCCTTTGCGGGTGCAGCCGGTGGAGCCGGCTGAGCCGCGGGGGCCCTCGTCGCCCTGGGGCCCCTGCCCCTAGTTACGGTGGTCCAGCCGTCACCCTCTTGGGCCGGTGGCTGGGTCCCCGCAGGGGCAGCCCGCGGGGTAGCCCGTGGGGCGGCCCGCGGGGCCGCGACAGCAGCAGACTGTGCAGCCGCTGCGCGGCGGGCCTTCTCGGCCCTCCTCTTCTCACGCTTCTTGCTGGCGGCGCTCTGCGCAGGGGCAGCCGCCGCAGGCAAGGCCGTCGGGGCCGTCGGGGGGACGGCGCGTTCAGTCGGCACCGGAGTGCGGGAGCGCGATGCTGCGGAGGCGGCCGAACGCTTCCGTACGGGGGCGGTTGCGGGGCGCACAGCGGGCTCCACCGGCTCCGTCGATCGGACGGAGGCCCTCCTTCGGTCGGCCGCCAGCGAGGGACGGCGCACCGGTTCCGGCAGGAGGCGCTCGTTTATGCTCGCGACGTACGCCGCGAGCATATTCCCGGTAGACTCCAGGATAGAGCGCCTCCACACCTCGAGGGTCTCGTCTTCCCTCGGGGCTGACGTCGCGCCTTTGGCGGCGTTCATTGCGGCCTTCATTTCACTGAACTCCCGCCGGTGCGCCTTGAGCTCGGCCCGGAGGGACTCATTGTCCTTCCGAAGGCGCTCGCAGTCGGCACGGACGCGGCGGATCTCCTGCGTCTCCGACCTGGAGATCAGGGACTCCACCACGTCCGTGTACGTCGTCGCCGCCTTCTTCAGGTTCTTGACGAACCCCCCCTTCAGGTTGCCGGACTTCCTGGCGATCTCGAGCACCGCCGCCGAGCATCTGCCCGCAATTGCGCGCAGTGTCTCGATCGGCATCGCGTCGGGATTGTCGTCGGGCCCGAAACCTAGCTCCGCCTCTGGGTCCAGGAAGGCTGAGGTCGACACCTCCTTACGGAAGGCTCGGGCACCAAGATGGCGCTCAAACTCGTCCGACTCCTCAGCCTCGCTCCGCCGCCGCTGTACGCGACTTGGCCCGGCCACTGCCTTACCCTTCCCTCTAAGGGCCGTCGGCATCTTGGCGATTGGCCTGGTGTCCGTCTCCGTATCGGAGTCAGACCCGGCCGCCCTTTGCTTGGGCGACGCAGGATGGGATCTCTTGCGCCGCCCGCTCTCCACCAGCACGCTGGAGTCCGAGTCGGAGACTCCTCCAGCCGCCATACCGACCTCCGGTAAACTTTCGAGGTCTACCTCTACCGCTGAGGACGAACAATCTCCGTCCGACCCAGCAGCCGCAGCGCTGAAGCTCATGGTGAGCAACAAACACACACAGCACAAACACGTCACAAAACAACAACGACAAGTAAACAAAAAGACACAAAAGCGCTGAAGACGACAGCAATTGGGATCCCAGGGGGGTATGCGGAACTAGGTCAACGCAGATACCCAACGGTCTCACCAACTGAAGCGTAACAAAAGCAGAATCCGTCAACTCGGGAGCGAGAGATCGACGGGGAGTGGATTGGCCGGCTGGTCACTGCGTTACCGTGAGCCAGCCGTTACCAGGGTGCACGGGGGAACCTAACCTAACCTAACCTTTTTTTTTTTTTTTTTTTTTTTTTTTTTTTTTTTTTTTTGGTTTCGCTGGGGAAATGCTTTATGCATACCACCGCACCCCGGGGGAAAGGTCGGTGATTATGTGGGACTCCGACAAGGGTCGTCTACCCAAGAGTCGTTTACCCACTAAAACCCCAGCGGCATACCCCCACACGACGCGCTTGGGGCGCCACAAGTTCGCGTAAACGCATTCTACTGTGACGCCCCGGCGTGGTGCCCGCAACGCGGGCAAGCGACTATCAGAGAGGGCGTCCCGGTATACTGGGACGCCCTCAGTCATCGAGGCTTTCGTCGGTGGTGGCTCCCCCGAACCACCACCGGCCTCCTAGGCGAGGGCAGAAGGGGCCCGCATCGTCACGGACCCCCCTCCACCCCCGCCTCCGTCCGCGGCGCGGGTCACCCGGAGCTCCCTCCCTTGTGACCCGCCCCGCTGCCCCCTTCTGCGACATCGGCCCCGCAGAAGGAGGCCCGTCAGCCCTCGGGCCGGCGCCAACCAGAGGACACCGGCGCACCGCAGCCGTCCAGGGCCCGCAGGGAAACCCTTAGGACAGGGTCCACCGTCAACCCAGGTCCCCGGAGCCCCCGTCCAGGGCTCGCAGCGAGACACTGGGGACAGGGTCCCCATCCACCCAAGTCCCCGCAGCCCCAATCCACCGCAGCGCACCGGCGATCCGTCCCGCAGCCCCCTTCTGCGGCATACGGCCCCGCAGAGGAGGTGCGTCAGCCCTCGGCCGGCGCCCACCCGAGGACGTTGAGTGAGGACTCGGTTTGACGGCCAACTAAGTTGAGCGCCAACCCGAGGACCTCATGGTGCGCCGCAGCGGTTTACGACTCCCAAGGCAGCTCTGAGGACAGAGGAGTCCCCGGAGCCGCAACCCGCCACGACGCTGGGTGCCGCTCTTCGTCTCACCTCTCCCCGTGGGCCCGCCCGGCATGGGAGGCCCTGGCCGGTATGGCCCCACGGATCATTGAGGCACTCAAGCCCCCTCACCACAGCAAGGTGGCAGCACAGTCGAGGGGGAACCTAACCTAACCTAACCTAACCTAACCTAACCTAACCTAACCTAACCTAACCTAACCTAACTTTTTTAGAGTTAGGTCAGAAACGGTTAGGTTTTTTACCCGTCCTTTCCCCCTTTTAGGCGATTATGAATACATAGACGGCCGCCTTCGCGTGCTATCTATCAGGCGAACCACTTAAAATTCATTTTTAAGCAAAAATTAAAAGTCTAACCTAACCTAACTTTTTTAGAGTTAGGTCAGAAACGGTTAGGTTTTTTACCCGTCCTTTCCCCCTTTTAGGCGATTATGAATACATAGACGGCCGCCTTCGCGTGCTATCTATCAGGCGAACCACTTAAAATTCATTTTTAAGCAAAAATTAAAAGTCTAACCTAACCTAACTTTTTTAGAGTTAGGTCAGAAACGGTTAGGTTTACGAGCCCCCATCCCCGCTTTCCCACCATTTTTTGGTCATTTTGAATACTTACACCGCCGCCATCGCGTGTAATGCATCAGGCGACGCTTTCTGGATTTAATTTTTAGCGAAAAATCGATTTTTGCCCCGCCGCACCCACCCGTCGTCGATGACCGGGGTCGTAAACTCGGTTCCCAGAATATATAAAAAAAAAAAATTTTTTTTTGTGGCACACTTAGATTTTTGTTAGTAAATTCTATTGAGAAGTGCTTTGAGTGAATTTTGTTAAATTTTAAGTGTCGGTTTCTGGTCTAAATCACACAGAAAAGGCTAACCTAATCTAACCTAACTTTTTTAGAGTTAGGTCAGAAACGGTTAGGTTTTTTACCCGTCCTTTCCCCCTTTTAGGCGATTATGAATACATAGACGGCCGCCTTCGCGTGCTATCTATCAGGCGAACCACTTAAAATTCATTTTTAAGCAAAAATTAAAAGTCTAACCTAACCTAACTTTTTTAGAGTTAGGTCAGAAACGGTTAGGTTTACGAGCCCCCATCCCCGCTTTCCCACCATTTTTTGGTCATTTTGAATACTTACACCGCCGCCATCGCGTGTAATGCATCAGGCGACGCTTTCTGGATTTAATTTTTAGCGAAAAATCGACTTTTGCCCCGCCGCACCCACCCGTCGTCGATGACCGGGGTCGTAAACTCGGTTCCCAGAATATATAAAAAAATTTTTTTGTGGCACACTTAGATTTTTGTTAGTAAATTCTATTGAGAAGTGCTTTGAGTGAATTTTGTTAAATTTTAAGTGTCGGTTTCTGGTCTAAATCACACAGAAAAGGCTAACCTAATCTAACCTAACTTTTTTAGAGTTAGGTCAGAAACGGTTAGGTTTTTTACCCGTCCTTTCCCCCTTTTAGGCGATTATGAATACATAGACGGCCGCCTTCGCGTGCTATCTATCAGGCGAACCACTTAAAATTCATTTTTAAGCAAAAATTAAAAGTCTAACCTAACCTAACTTTTTTAGAGTTAGGTCAGAAACGGTTAGGTTTACGAGCCCCCATCCCCGCTTTCCCACCATTTTTTGGTCATTTTGAATACTTACACCGCCGCCATCGCGTGTAATGCATCAGGCGACGCTTTCTGGATTTAATTTTTAGCGAAAAATCGATTTTTGCCCCGCCGCACCCACCCGTCGTCGATGACCGGGGTCGTAAACTCGGTTCCCAGAATATATAAAAAAAAATTTTTGTGGCACACTTAGATTTTTGTTAGTAAATTCTATTGAGAAGTGCTTTGAGTGAATTTTGTTAAATTTTAAGTGTCGGTTTCTGGTCTAAATCACACAGAAAAGGCTAACCTAATCTAACCTAACTTTTTTAGAGTTAGGTCAGAAACGGTTAGGTTTTTTACCCGTCCTTTCCCCCTTTTAGGCGATTATGAATACATAGACGGCCGCCTTCGCGTGCTATCTATCAGGCGAACCACTTAAAATTCATTTTTAAGCAAAAATTAAAAGTCTAACCTAACCTAACTTTTTTAGAGTTAGGTCAGAAACGGTTAGGTTTACGAGCCCCCATCCCCGCTTTCCCACCATTTTTTGGTCATTTTGAATACTTACACCGCCGCCATCGCGTGTAATGCATCAGGCGACGCTTTCTGGATTTAATTTTTAGCGAAAAATCGACTTTTGCCCCGCCGCACCCACCCGTCGTCGATGACCGGGGTCGTAAACTCGGTTCCCAGAATATATAAAAAAAATTTTTTGTGGCACACTTAGATTTTTGTTAGTAAATTCTATTGAGAAGTGCTTTGAGTGAATTTTGTTAAATTTTAAGTGTCGGTTTCTGGTCTAAATCACACAGAAAAGGCTAACCTAATCTAACCTAACTTTTTTAGAGTTAGGTCAGAAACGGTTAGGTTTTTTACCCGTCCTTTCCCCCTTTTAGGCGATTATGAATACATAGACGGCCGCCTTCGCGTGCTATCTATCAGGCGAACCACTTAAAATTCATTTTTAAGCAAAAATTAAAAGTCTAACCTAACCTAACTTTTTTAGAGTTAGGTCAGAAACGGTTAGGTTTACGAGCCCCCATCCCCGCTTTCCCACCATTTTTTGTCATTTTGAATACTTACACCGCCGCCATCGCGTGTAATGCATCAGGCGACGCTTTCTGGATTTAATTTTTAGCGAAAAATCGATTTTTGCCCCGCCGCACCCACCCGTCGTCGATGACCGGGGTCGTAAACTCGGTTCCCAGAATATATAAAAAAAAATTTTTGTGGCACACTTAGATTTTTGTTAGTAAATTCTATTGAGAAGTGCTTTGAGTGAATTTTGTTAAATTTTAAGTGTCGGTTTCTGGTCTAAATCACACAGAAAAGGCTAACCTAATCTAACCTAACTTTTTTAGAGTTAGGTCAGAAACGGTTAGGTTTTTTACCCGTCCTTTCCCCCTTTTAGGCGATTATGAATACATAGACGGCCGCCTTCGCGTGCTATCTATCAGGCGAACCACTTAAAATTCATTTTTAAGCAAAAATTAAAAGTCTAACCTAACCTAACTTTTTTAGAGTTAGGTCAGAAACGGTTAGGTTTACGAGCCCCCATCCCCGCTTTCCCACCATTTTTTGGTCATTTTGAATACTTACACCGCCGCCATCGCGTGTAATGCATCAGGCGACGCTTTCTGGATTTAATTTTTAGCGAAAAATCGACTTTTGCCCCGCCGCACCCACCCGTCGTCGATGACCGGGGTCGTAAACTCGGTTCCCAGAATATATAAAAAAAATTTTTTGTGGCACACTTAGATTTTTGTTAGTAAATTCTATTGAGAAGTGCTTTGAGTGAATTTTGTTAAATTTTAAGTGTCGGTTTCTGGTCTAAATCACACAGAAAAGGCTAACCTAATCTAACCTAACTTTTTTAGAGTTAGGTCAGAAACGGTTAGGTTTTTTACCCGTCCTTTCCCCCTTTTAGGCGATTATGAATACATAGACGGCCGCCTTCGCGTGCTATCTATCAGGCGAACCACTTAAAATTCATTTTTAAGCAAAAATTAAAAGTCTAACCTAACCTAACTTTTTTAGAGTTAGGTCAGAAACGGTTAGGTTTACGAGCCCCCATCCCCGCTTTCCCACCATTTTTTGGTCATTTTGAATACTTACACCGCCGCCATCGCGTGTAATGCATCAGGCGACGCTTTCTGGATTTAATTTTTAGCGAAAAATCGATTTTTGCCCCGCCGCACCCACCCGTCGTCGATGACCGGGGTCGTAAACTCGGTTCCCAGAATATATAAAAAAAATTTTTTGTGGCACACTTAGATTTTTGTTAGTAAATTCTATTGAGAAGTGCTTTGAGTGAATTTTGTTAAATTTTAAGTGTCGGTTTCTGGTCTAAATCACACAGAAAAGGCTAACCTAATCTAACCTAACTTTTTTAGAGTTAGGTCAGAAACGGTTAGGTTTTTTACCCGTCCTTTCCCCCTTTTAGGCGATTATGAATACATAGACGGCCGCCTTCGCGTGCTATCTATCAGGCGAACCACTTAAAATTCATTTTTAAGCAAAAATTAAAAGTCTAACCTAACCTAACTTTTTTAGAGTTAGGTCAGAAACGGTTAGGTTTACGAGCCCCCATCCCCGCTTTCCCACCATTTTTTGGTCATTTTGAATACTTACACCGCCGCCATCGCGTGTAATGCATCAGGCGACGCTTTCTGGATTTAATTTTTAGCGAAAAATCGACTTTTGCCCCGCCGCACCCACCCGTCGTCGATGACCGGGGTCGTAAACTCGGTTCCCAGAATATATAAAAAAATTTTTTTGTGGCACACTTAGATTTTTGTTAGTAAATTCTATTGAGAAGTGCTTTGAGTGAATTTTGTTAAATTTTAAGTGTCGGTTTCTGGTCTAAATCACACAGAAAAGGCTAACCTAATCTAACCTAACTTTTTTAGAGTTAGGTCAGAAACGGTTAGGTTTTTTACCCGTCCTTTCCCCCTTTTAGGCGATTATGAATACATAGACGGCCGCCTTCGCGTGCTATCTATCAGGCGAACCACTTAAAATTCATTTTTAAGCAAAAATTAAAAGTCTAACCTAACCTAACTTTTTTAGAGTTAGGTCAGAAACGGTTAGGTTTACGAGCCCCCATCCCCGCTTTCCCACCATTTTTTGGTCATTTTGAATACTTACACCGCCGCCATCGCGTGTAATGCATCAGGCGACGCTTTCTGGATTTAATTTTTAGCGAAAAATCGATTTTTGCCCCGCCGCACCCACCCGTCGTCGATGACCGGGGTCGTAAACTCGGTTCCCAGAATATATAAAAAAAAATTTTTGTGGCACACTTAGATTTTTGTTAGTAAATTCTATTGAGAAGTGCTTTGAGTGAATTTTGTTAAATTTTAAGTGTCGGTTTCTGGTCTAAATCACACAGAAAAGGCTAACCTAATCTAACCTAACTTTTTTAGAGTTAGGTCAGAAACGGTTAGGTTTTTTACCCGTCCTTTCCCCCTTTTAGGCGATTATGAATACATAGACGGCCGCCTTCGCGTGCTATCTATCAGGCGAACCACTTAAAATTCATTTTTAAGCAAAAATTAAAAGTCTAACCTAACCTAACTTTTTTAGAGTTAGGTCAGAAACGGTTAGGTTTACGAGCCCCCATCCCCGCTTTCCCACCATTTTTTGGTCATTTTGAATACTTACACCGCCGCCATCGCGTGTAATGCATCAGGCGACGCTTTCTGGATTTAATTTTTAGCGAAAAATCGACTTTTGCCCCGCCGCACCCACCCGTCGTCGATGACCGGGGTCGTAAACTCGGTTCCCAGAATATATAAAAAAAATTTTTTGTGGCACACTTAGATTTTTGTTAGTAAATTCTATTGAGAAGTGCTTTGAGTGAATTTTGTTAAATTTTAAGTGTCGGTTTCTGGTCTAAATCACACAGAAAAGGCTAACCTAAACTAACCTAACTTTTTTAGAGTTAGGTCAGAAACGGTTAGGTTTTTTACCCGTCCTTTCCCCCTTTTAGGCGATTATGAATACATAGACGGCCGCCTTCGCGTGCTATCTATCAGGCGAACCACTTAAAATTCATTTTTAAGCAAAAATTAAAAGTCTAACCTAACCTAACTTTTTTAGAGTTAGGTCAGAAACGGTTAGGTTTACGAGCCCCCATCCCCGCTTTCCCACCATTTTTTGGTCATTTTGAATACTTACACCGCCGCCATCGCGTGTAATGCATCAGGCGACGCTTTCTGGATTTAATTTTTAGCGAAAAATCGATTTTTGCCCCGCCGCACCCACCCGTCGTCGATGACCGGGGTCGTAAACTCGGTGCCCGGAATATATAAAAAAAAATTTTGTGGCACACTTAGATTTTTGTTAGTAAATTCTATTGAGAAGTGCTTTGAGTGAATTTTGTTAAATTTTAAGTGTCGGTTTCTGGTCTAAATCACACAGAAAAGGCTAACCTAATCTAACCTAACTTTTTTAGAGTTAGGTCAGAAACGGTTAGGTTTTTCACCCGTCCTTTCCCCCTTTTAGGCGATTATGAATACATAGACGGCCGCCTTCGCGTGCTATCTATCAGGCGAACCACTTAAAATTCATTTTTAAGCAAAAATTAAAAGTCTAACCTAACCTAACTTTTTTAGAGTTAGGTCAGAAACGGTTAGGTTTTTTACCCGTCCTTTCCCCCTTTTAGGCGATTATGAATACATAGACGGCCGCCTTCGCGTGCTATCTATCAGGCGAACCACTTAAAATTCATTTTTAAGCAAAAATTAAAAGTCTAACCTAACCTAACTTTTTTAGAGTTAGGTCAGAAACGGTTAGGTTTACGAGCCCCCATCCCCGCTTTCCCACCATTTTTTGGTCATTTTGAATACTTACACCGCCGCCATCGCGTGTAATGCATCAGGCGACGCTTTCTGGATTTAATTTTTAGCGAAAAATCTATTTTTGCCCCGCCGCACCCACCCGTCGTCGATGACCGGGGTCGTAAACTCGGTTCCCAGAATATATAAAAAAAAATTTTTGTGGCACACTTAGATTTTTGTTAGTAAATTCTATTGAGAAGTGCTTTGAGTGAATTTTGTTAAATTTTAAGTGTCGGTTTCTGGTCTAAATCACACAGAAAAGGCTAACCTAATCTAACCTAACTTTTTTAGAGTTAGGTCAGAAACGGTTAGGTTTTTTACCCGTCCTTTCCCCCTTTTAGGCGATTATGAATACATAGACGGCCGCCTTCGCGTGCTATCTATCAGGCGAACCACTTAAAATTCATTTTTAAGCAAAAATTAAAAGTCTAACCTAACCTAACTTTTTTAGAGTTAGGTCAGAAACGGTTAGGTTTACGAGCCCCCATCCCCGCTTTCCCACCATTTTTTGGTCATTTTGAATACTTACACCGCCGCCATCGCGTGTAATGCATCAGGCGACGCTTTCTGGATTTAATTTTTAGCGAAAAATCGATTTTTGCCCCGCCGCACCCACCCGTCGTCGATGACCGGGGTCGTAAACTCGGTTCCCAGAATATATAAAAAAATTTTTTTGTGGCACACTTAGATTTTTGTTAGTAAATTCTATTGAGAAGTGCTTTGAGTGAATTTTGTTAAATTTTAAGTGTCGGTTTCTGGTCTAAATCACACAGAAAAGGCTAACCTAATCTAACCTAACTTTTTTAGAGTTAGGTCAGAAACGGTTAGGTTTTTTACCCGTCCTTTCCCCCTTTTAGGCGATTATGAATACATAGACGGCCGCCTTCGCGTGCTATCTATCAGGCGAACCACTTAAAATTCATTTTTAAGCAAAAATTAAAAGTCTAACCTAACCTAACTTTTTTAGAGTTAGGTCAGAAACGGTTAGGTTTACGAGCCCCCATCCCCGCTTTCCCACCATTTTTTGGTCATTTTGAATACTTACACCGCCGCCATCGCGTGTAATGCATCAGGCGACGCTTTCTGGATTTAATTTTTAGCGAAAAATCGACTTTTGCCCCGCCGCACCCACCCGTCGTCGATGACCGGGGTCGTAAACTCGGTTCCCAGAATATATAAAAAAATTTTTTTGTGGCACACTTAGATTTTTGTTAGTAAATTCTATTGAGAAGTGCTTTGAGTGAATTTTGTTAAATTTTAAGTGTCGGTTTCTGGTCTAAATCACACAGAAAAGGCTAACCTAATCTAACCTAACTTTTTTAGAGTTAGGTCAGAAACGGTTAGGTTTTTTACCCGTCCTTTCCCCCTTTTAGGCGATTATGAATACATAGACGGCCGCCTTCGCGTGCTATCTATCAGGCGAACCACTTAAAATTCATTTTTAAGCAAAAATTAAAAGTCTAACCTAACCTAACTTTTTTAGAGTTAGGTCAGAAACGGTTAGGTTTACGAGCCCCCATCCCCGCTTTCCCACCATTTTTTGGTCATTTTGAATACTTACACCGCCGCCATCGCGTGTAATGCATCAGGCGACGCTTTCTGGATTTAATTTTTAGCGAAAAATCGATTTTTGCCCCGCCGCACCCACCCGTCGTCGATGACCGGGGTCGTAAACTCGGTTCCCAGAATATATAAAAAAAAATTTTTGTGGCACACTTAGATTTTTGTTAGTAAATTCTATTGAGAAGTGCTTTGAGTGAATTTTGTTAAATTTTAAGTGTCGGTTTCTGGTCTAAATCACACAGAAAAGGCTAACCTAATCTAACCTAACTTTTTTAGAGTTAGGTCAGAAACGGTTAGGTTTTTTACCCGTCCTTTCCCCCTTTTAGGCGATTATGAATACATAGACGGCCGCCTTCGCGTGCTATCTATCAGGCGAACCACTTAAAATTCATTTTTAAGCAAAAATTAAAAGTCTAACCTAACCTAACTTTTTTAGAGTTAGGTCAGAAACGGTTAGGTTTACGAGCCCCCATCCCCGCTTTCCCACCATTTTTTGGTCATTTTGAATACTTACACCGCCGCCATCGCGTGTAATGCATCAGGCGACGCTTTCTGGATTTAATTTTTAGCGAAAAATCGACTTTTGCCCCGCCGCACCCACCCGTCGTCGATGACCGGGGTCGTAAACTCGGTTCCCAGAATATATAAAAAAATTTTTTTGTGGCACACTTAGATTTTTGTTAGTAAATTCTATTGAGAAGTGCTTTGAGTGAATTTTGTTAAATTTTAAGTGTCGGTTTCTGGTCTAAATCACACAGAAAAGGCTAACCTAATCTAACCTAACTTTTTTAGAGTTAGGTCAGAAACGGTTAGGTTTTTTACCCGTCCTTTCCCCCTTTTAGGCGATTATGAATACATAGACGGCCGCCTTCGCGTGCTATCTATCAGGCGAACCACTTAAAATTCATTTTTAAGCAAAAATTAAAAGTCTAACCTAACCTAACTTTTTTAGAGTTAGGTCAGAAACGGTTAGGTTTACGAGCCCCCATCCCCGCTTTCCCACCATTTTTTGGTCATTTTGAATACTTACACCGCCGCCATCGCGTGTAATGCATCAGGCGACGCTTTCTGGATTTAATTTTTAGCGAAAAATCTATTTTTGCCCCGCCGCACCCACCCGTCGTCGATGACCGGGGTCGTAAACTCGGTTCCCAGAATATATAAAAAAAATTTTTTGTGGCACACTTAGATTTTTGTTAGTAAATTCTATTGAGAAGTGCTTTGAGTGAATTTTGTTAAATTTTAAGTGTCGGTTTCTGGTCTAAATCACACAGAAAAGGCTAACCTAATCTAACCTAACTTTTTTAGAGTTAGGTCAGAAACGGTTAGGTTTTTTACCCGTCCTTTCCCCCTTTTAGGCGATTATGAATACATAGACGGCCGCCTTCGCGTGCTATCTATCAGGCGAACCACTTAAAATTCATTTTTAAGCAAAAATTAAAAGTCTAACCTAACCTAACTTTTTTAGAGTTAGGTCAGAAACGGTTAGGTTTACGAGCCCCCATCCCCGCTTTCCCACCATTTTTTGGTCATTTTGAATACTTACACCGCCGCCATCGCGTGTAATGCATCAGGCGACGCTTTCTGGATTTAATTTTTAGCGAAAAATCTATTTTTGCCCCGCCGCACCCACCCGTCGTCGATGACCGGGGTCGTAAACTCGGTTCCCAGAATATATAAAAAAAATTTTTTGTGGCACACTTAGATTTTTGTTAGTAAATTCTATTGAGAAGTGCTTTGAGTGAATTTTGTTAAATTTTAAGTGTCGGTTTCTGGTCTAAATCACACAGAAAAGGCTAACCTAATCTAACCTAACTTTTTTAGAGTTAGGTCAGAAACGGTTAGGTTTTTTACCCGTCCTTTCCCCCTTTTAGGCGATTATGAATACATAGACGGCCGCCTTCGCGTGCTATCTATCAGGCGAACCACTTAAAATTCATTTTTAAGCAAAAATTAAAAGTCTAACCTAACCTAACTTTTTTAGAGTTAGGTCAGAAACGGTTAGGTTTACGAGCCCCCATCCCCGCTTTCCCACCATTTTTTGGTCATTTTGAATACTTACACCGCCGCCATCGCGTGTAATGCATCAGGCGACGCTTTCTGGATTTAATTTTTAGCGAAAAATCGATTTTTGCCCCGCCGCACCCACCCGTCGTCGATGACCGGGGTCGTAAACTCGGTGCCCGGAATATATAAAAAAAAATTTTGTGGCACACTTAGATTTTTGTTAGTAAATTCTATTGAGAAGTGCTTTGAGTGAATTTTGTTAAATTTTAAGTGTCGGTTTCTGGTCTAAATCACACAGAAAAGGCTAACCTAATCTAACCTAACTTTTTTAAAGTTAGGTCAGAAACGGTTAGGTTTTTCACCCGTCCTTTCCCCCTTTTAGGCGATTATGAATACATAGACGGCCGCCTTCGCGTGCTATCTATCAGGCGAACCACTTAAAATTCATTTTTAAGCAAAAATTAAAAGTCTAACCTAACCTAACTTTTTTAGAGTTAGGTCAGAAACGGTTAGGTTTTTTACCCGTCCTTTCCCCCTTTTAGGCGATTATGAATACATAGACGGCCGCCTTCGCGTGCTATCTATCAGGCGAACCACTTAAAATTCATTTTTAAGCAAAAATTAAAAGTCTAACCTAACCTAACTTTTTTAGAGTTAGGTCAGAAACGGTTAGGTTTACGAGCCCCCATCCCCGCTTTCCCACCATTTTTTGGTCATTTTGAATACTTACACCGCCGCCATCGCGTGTAATGCATCAGGCGACGCTTTCTGGATTTAATTTTTAGCGAAAAATCGACTTTTGCCCCGCCGCACCCACCCGTCGTCGATGACCGGGGTCGTAAACTCGGTTCCCAGAATATATAAAAAAAATTTTTTGTGGCACACTTAGATTTTTGTTAGTAAATTCTATTGAGAAGTGCTTTGAGTGAATTTTGTTAAATTTTAAGTGTCGGTTTCTGGTCTAAATCACACAGAAAAGGCTAACCTAATCTAACCTAACTTTTTTAGAGTTAGGTCAGAAACGGTTAGGTTTTTTACCCGTCCTTTCCCCCTTTTAGGCGATTATGAATACATAGACGGCCGCCTTCGCGTGCTATCTATCAGGCGAACCACTTAAAATTCATTTTTAAGCAAAAATTAAAAGTCTAACCTAACCTAACTTTTTTAGAGTTAGGTCAGAAACGGTTAGGTTTACGAGCCCCCATCCCCGCTTTCCCACCATTTTTTGGTCATTTTGAATACTTACACCGCCGCCATCGCGTGTAATGCATCAGGCGACGCTTTCTGGATTTAATTTTTAGCGAAAAATCGATTTTTGCCCCGCCGCACCCACCCGTCGTCGATGACCGGGGTCGTAAACTCGGTTCCCAGAATATATAAAAAAATTTTTTTGTGGCACACTTAGATTTTTGTTAGTAAATTCTATTGAGAAGTGCTTTGAGTGAATTTTGTTAAATTTTAAGTGTCGGTTTCTGGTCTAAATCACACAGAAAAGGCTAACCTAATCTAACCTAACTTTTTTAGAGTTAGGTCAGAAACGGTTAGGTTTTTTACCCGTCCTTTCCCCCTTTTAGGCGATTATGAATACATAGACGGCCGCCTTCGCGTGCTATCTATCAGGCGAACCACTTAAAATTCATTTTTAAGCAAAAATTAAAAGTCTAACCTAACCTAACTTTTTTAGAGTTAGGTCAGAAACGGTTAGGTTTACGAGCCCCCATCCCCGCTTTCCCACCATTTTTTGGTCATTTTGAATACTTACACCGCCGCCATCGCGTGTAATGCATCAGGCGACGCTTTCTGGATTTAATTTTTAGCGAAAAATCGACTTTTGCCCCGCCGCACCCACCCGTCGTCGATGACCGGGGTCGTAAACTCGGTTCCCAGAATATATAAAAAAATTTTTTTGTGGCACACTTAGATTTTTGTTAGTAAATTCTATTGAGAAGTGCTTTGAGTGAATTTTGTTAAATTTTAAGTGTCGGTTTCTGGTCTAAATCACACAGAAAAGGCTAACCTAATCTAACCTAACTTTTTTAGAGTTAGGTCAGAAACGGTTAGGTTTTTTACCCGTCCTTTCCCCCTTTTAGGCGATTATGAATACATAGACGGCCGCCTTCGCGTGCTATCTATCAGGCGAACCACTTAAAATTCATTTTTAAGCAAAAATTAAAAGTCTAACCTAACCTAACTTTTTTAGAGTTAGGTCAGAAACGGTTAGGTTTACGAGCCCCCATCCCCGCTTTCCCACCATTTTTTGGTCATTTTGAATACTTACACCGCCGCCATCGCGTGTAATGCATCAGGCGACGCTTTCTGGATTTAATTTTTAGCGAAAAATCGATTTTTGCCCCGCCGCACCCACCCGTCGTCGATGACCGGGGTCGTAAACTCGGTTCCCAGAATATATAAAAAAAAATTTTTGTGGCACACTTAGATTTTTGTTAGTAAATTCTATTGAGAAGTGCTTTGAGTGAATTTTGTTAAATTTTAAGTGTCGGTTTCTGGTCTAAATCACACAGAAAAGGCTAACCTAATCTAACCTAACTTTTTTAGAGGTAGGTCAGAAACGGTTAGGTTTTTTACCCGTCCTTTCCCCCTTTTAGGCGATTATGAATACATAGACGGCCGCCTTCGCGTGCTATCTATCAGGCGAACCACTTAAAATTCATTTTTAAGCAAAAATTAAAAGTCTAACCTAACCTAACTTTTTTAGAGTTAGGTCAGAAACGGTTAGGTTTTTCACCCGTCCTTTCCCCCTTTTAGGCGATTATGAATACATAGACGGCCGCCTTCGCGTGCTATCTATCAGTCGAACCACTTTAAATTCATTTTTAAGCAAAAATTAAAAGTCTAACCTAACCTTAAATAACCTTGAATACTTACACCGCCGCCATCGCGTGTAATGCATCAGGCGACGCTTTCTGGATTTAATTTTTAGCGAAAAATCGATTTTTGCCCCGCCGCACCCACCCGTCGTCGATGACCGGGGTCGTAAACTCGGTTCCCAGAATATATAAAAAAATTTTTTTGTGGCACACTTAGATTTTTGTTAGTAAATTCTATTGAGAAGTGCTTTGAGTGAATTTTGTTAAATTTTAAGTGTCGGTTTCTGGTCTAAATCACACAGAAAAGGCTAACCTAATCTAACCTAACTTTTTAGAGTTAGGTCAGAAACGGTTAGGTTTTTTACCCGTCCTTTCCCCCTTTTAGGCGATTATGAATACATAGACGGCCGCCTTCGCGTGCTATCTATCAGGCGAACCACTTAAAATTCATTTTTAAGCAAAAATTAAAAGTCTAACCTAACCTAACTTTTTTAGAGTTAGGTCAGAATCGGTTAGGTTTACGAGCCCCCATCCCCGCTTTCCCACCATTTTTTGGTCATTTTGAATACTTACACCGCCGCCATCGCGTGTAATGCATCAGGCGACGCTTTCTGGATTTAATTTTTAGCGAAAAATCGATTTTTGCCCCGCCGCACCCACCCGTCGTCGATGACCGGGGTCGTAAACTCGGTTCCCAGAATATATAAAAAAATTTTTTTGTGGCACACTTAGATTTTTGTTAGTAAATTCTATTGAGAAGTGCTTTGAGTGAATTTTGTTAAATTTTAAGTGTCGGTTTCTGGTCTAAATCACACAGAAAAGGCTAACCTAATCTAACCTAACTTTTTTAGAGTTAGGTCAGAAACGGTTAGGTTTTTTACCCGTCCTTTCCCCCTTTTAGGCGATTATGAATACATAGACGGCCGCCTTCGCGTGCTATCTATCAGGCGAACCACTTAAAATTCATTTTTAAGCAAAAATTAAAAGTCTAACCTAACCTAACTTTTTTAGAGTTAGGTCAGAAACGGTTAGGTTTACGAGCCCCCATCCCCGCTTTCCCACCATTTTTTGGTCATTTTGAATACTTACACCGCCGCCATCGCGTGTAATGCATCAGGCGACGCTTTCTGGATTTAATTTTTAGCGAAAAATCGATTTTTGCCCCGCCGCACCCACCCGTCGTCGATGACCGGGGTCGTAAACTCGGTTCCCAGAATATATAAAAAAAATTTTTTGTGGCACACTTAGATTTTTGTTAGTAAATTCTATTGAGAAGTGCTTTGAGTGAATTTTGTTAAATTTTAAGTGTCGGTTTCTGGTCTAAATCACACAGAAAAGGCTAACCTAATCTAACCTAACTTTTTTAGAGTTAGGTCAGAAACGGTTAGGTTTTTTACCCGTCCTTTCCCCCTTTTAGGCGATTATGAATACATAGACGGCCGCCTTCGCGTGCTATCTATCAGGCGAACCACTTAAAATTCATTTTTAAGCAAAAATTAAAAGTCTAACCTAACCTAACTTTTTTAGAGTTAGGTCAGAAACGGTTAGGTTTACGAGCCCCCATCCCCGCTTTCCCACCATTTTTTGGTCATTTTGAATACTTACACCGCCGCCATCGCGTGTAATGCATCAGGCGACGCTTTCTGGATTTAATTTTTAGCGAAAAATCGATTTTTGCCCCGCCGCACCCACCCGTCGTCGATGACCGGGGTCGTAAACTCGGTGCCCGGAATATATAAAAAAAAATTTTGTGGCACACTTAGATTTTTGTTAGTAAATTCTATTGAGAAGTGCTTTGAGTGAATTTTGTTAAATTTTAAGTGTCGGTTTCTGGTCTAAATCACACAGAAAAGGCTAACCTAATCTAACCTAACTTTTTTAGAGTTAGG
Organism: Clostera curtula; assembly: GCA_905475355.2. Lineage (NCBI taxonomy): Eukaryota > Metazoa > Arthropoda > Insecta > Lepidoptera > Notodontidae > Clostera > Clostera curtula. The sequence goes on from FR997819.1 coordinate 133,825, forward strand.
TCAGAAACGGTTAGGTTTTTCACCCGTCCTTTCCCCCTTTTAGGCGATTATGAATACATAGACGGCCGCCTTCGCGTGCTATCTATCAGTCGAACCACTTTAAATTCATTTTTAAGCAAAAATTAAAAGTCTAACCTAACCTTAAATAACCTTGAATACTTACACCGCCGCCATCGCGTGTAATGCATCAGGCGACGCTTTCTGGATTTAATTTTTAGCGAAAAATCGATTTTTGCCCCGCCGCACCCACCCGTCGTCGATGACCGGGGTCGTAAACTCGGTGCCCGGAATATATAAAAAAAAATTTTGTGGCACACTTAGATTTTTGTTAGTAAATTCTATTGAGAAGTGCTTTGAGTGAATTTTGTTAAATTTTAAGTGTCGGTTTCTGGTCTAAATCACACAGAAAAGGCTAACCTAATCTAACCTAACTTTTTTAGAGTTAGGTCAGAAACGGTTAGGTTTTTCACCCGTCCTTTCCCCCTTTTAGGCGATTATGAATACATAGACGGCCGCCTTCGCGTGCTATCTATCAGGCGAACCACTTAAAATTCATTTTTAAGCAAAAATTAAAAGTCTAACCTAACCTAACTTTTTTAGAGTTAGGTCAGAATCGGTTAGGTTTACGAGCCCCCATCCCCGCTTTCCCACAATTTTTTGGTCATTTTGAATACTTACACCGCCGCCATCGCGTGTAATGCATCAGGCGACGCTTTCTGGATTTAATTTTTAGCGAAAAATCGATTTTTGCCCCGCCGCACCCACCCGTCGTCGATGACCGGGGTCGTAAACTCGGTTCCCAGAATATATAAAAAAAAATTTTTGTGGCACACTTAGATTTTTGTTAGTAAATTCTATTGAGAAGTGCTTTGAGTGAATTTTGTTAAATTTTAAGTGTCGGTTTCTGGTCTAAATCACACAGAAAAGGCTAACCTAATCTAACCTAACTTTTTTAGAGTTAGGTCAGAAACGGTTAGGTTTTTTACCCGTCCTTTCCCCCTTTTAGGCGATTATGAATACATAGACGGCCGCCTTCGCGTGCTATCTATCAGGCGAACCACTTAAAATTCATTTTTAAGCAAAAATTAAAAGTCTAACCTAACCTAACTTTTTTAGAGTTAGGTCAGAAACGGTTAGGTTTTTCACCCGTCCTTTCCCCCTTTTAGGCGATTATGAATACATAGACGGCCGCCTTCGCGTGCTATCTATCAGTCGAACCACTTTAAATTCATTTTTAAGCAAAAATTAAAAGTCTAACCTAACCTTAAATAACCTTGAATACTTACACCGCCGCCATCGCGTGTAATGCATCAGGCGACGCTTTCTGGATTTAATTTTTAGCGAAAAATCGATTTTTGCCCCGCCGCACCCACCCGTCGTCGATGACCGGGGTCGTAAACTCGGTTCCCAGAATATATAAAAAAATTTTTTTGTGGCACACTTAGATTTTTGTTAGTAAATTCTATTGAGAAGTGCTTTGAGTGAATTTTGTTAAATTTTAAGTGTCGGTTTCTGGTCTAAATCACACAGAAAAGGCTAACCTAATCTAACCTAACTTTTTTAGAGTTAGGTCAGAAACGGTTAGGTTTTTTACCCGTCCTTTCCCCCTTTTAGGCGATTATGAATACATAGACGGCCGCCTTCGCGTGCTATCTATCAGGCGAACCACTTAAAATTCATTTTTAAGCAAAAATTAAAAGTCTAACCTAACCTAACTTTTTTAGAGTTAGGTCAGAATCGGTTAGGTTTACGAGCCCCCATCCCCGCTTTCCCACCATTTTTTGGTCATTTTGAATACTTACACCGCCGCCATCGCGTGTAATGCATCAGGCGACGCTTTCTGGATTTAATTTTTAGCGAAAAATCGATTTTTGCCCCGCCGCACCCACCCGTCGTCGATGACCGGGGTCGTAAACTCGGTTCCCAGAATATATAAAAAAATTTTTTTGTGGCACACTTAGATTTTTGTTAGTAAATTCTATTGAGAAGTGCTTTGAGTGAATTTTGTTAAATTTTAAGTGTCGGTTTCTGGTCTAAATCACACAGAAAAGGCTAACCTAATCTAACCTAACTTTTTTAGAGTTAGGTCAGAAACGGTTAGGTTTTTTACCCGTCCTTTCCCCCTTTTAGGCGATTATGAATACATAGACGGCCGCCTTCGCGTGCTATCTATCAGGCGAACCACTTAAAATTCATTTTTAAGCAAAAATTAAAAGTCTAACCTAACCTAACTTTTTTAGAGTTAGGTCAGAAACGGTTAGGTTTACGAGCCCCCATCCCCGCTTTCCCACCATTTTTTGGTCATTTTGAATACTTACACCGCCGCCATCGCGTGTAATGCATCAGGCGACGCTTTCTGGATTTAATTTTTAGCGAAAAATCGATTTTTGCCCCGCCGCACCCACCCGTCGTCGATGACCGGGGTCGTAAACTCGGTTCCCAGAATATATAAAAAAAATTTTTTGTGGCACACTTAGATTTTTGTTAGTAAATTCTATTGAGAAGTGCTTTGAGTGAATTTTGTTAAATTTTAAGTGTCGGTTTCTGGTCTAAATCACACAGAAAAGGCTAACCTAATCTAACCTAACTTTTTTAGAGTTAGGTCAGAAACGGTTAGGTTTTTTACCCGTCCTTTCCCCCTTTTAGGCGATTATGAATACATAGACGGCCGCCTTCGCGTGCTATCTATCAGGCGAACCACTTAAAATTCATTTTTAAGCAAAAATTAAAAGTCTAACCTAACCTAACTTTTTTAGAGTTAGGTCAGAAACGGTTAGGTTTACGAGCCCCCATCCCCGCTTTCCCACCATTTTTTGGTCATTTTGAATACTTACACCGCCGCCATCGCGTGTAATGCATCAGGCGACGCTTTCTGGATTTAATTTTTAGCGAAAAATCGATTTTTGCCCCGCCGCACCCACCCGTCGTCGATGACCGGGGTCGTAAACTCGGTGCCCGGAATATATAAAAAAAAATTTTGTGGCACACTTAGATTTTTGTTAGTAAATTCTATTGAGAAGTGCTTTGAGTGAATTTTGTTAAATTTTAAGTGTCGGTTTCTGGTCTAAATCACACAGAAAAGGCTAACCTAATCTAACCTAACTTTTTTAGAGTTAGGTCAGAAACGGTTAGGTTTTTCACCCGTCCTTTCCCCCTTTTAGGCGATTATGAATACATAGACGGCCGCCTTCGCGTGCTATCTATCAGTCGAACCACTTTAAATTCATTTTTAAGCAAAAATTAAAAGTCTAACCTAACCTTAAATAACCTTGAATACTTACACCGCCGCCATCGCGTGTAATGCATCAGGCGACGCTTTCTGGATTTAATTTTTAGCGAAAAATCGATTTTTGCCCCGCCGCACCCACCCGTCGTCGATGACCGGGGTCGTAAACTCGGTGCCCGGAATATATAAAAAAAAATTTTGTGGCACACTTAGATTTTTGTTAGTAAATTCTATTGAGAAGTGCTTTGAGTGAATTTTGTTAAATTTTAAGTGTCGGTTTCTGGTCTAAATCACACAGAAAAGGCTAACCTAATCTAACCTAACTTTTTTAGAGTTAGGTCAGAAACGGTTAGGTTTTTCACCCGTCCTTTCCCCCTTTTAGGCGATTATGAATACATAGACGGCCGCCTTCGCGTGCTATCTATCAGGCGAACCACTTAAAATTCATTTTTAAGCAAAAATTAAAAGTCTAACCTAACCTAACTTTTTTAGAGTTAGGTCAGAATCGGTTAGGTTTACGAGCCCCCATCCCCGCTTTCCCACAATTTTTTGGTCATTTTGAATACTTACACCGCCGCCATCGCGTGTAATGCATCAGGCGACGCTTTCTGGATTTAATTTTTAGCGAAAAATCGACTTTTGCCCCGCCGCACCCACCCGTCGTCGATGACCGGGGTCGTAAACTCGGTTCCCAGAATATATAAAAAAAATTTTTTGTGGCACACTTAGATTTTTGTTAGTAAATTCTATTGAGAAGTGCTTTGAGTGAATTTTGTTAAATTTTAAGTGTCGGTTTCTGGTCTAAATCACACAGAAAAGGCTAACCTAATCTAACCTAACTTTTTTAGAGTTAGGTCAGAAACGGTTAGGTTTTTTACCCGTCCTTTCCCCCTTTTAGGCGATTATGAATACATAGACGGCCGCCTTCGCGTGCTATCTATCAGGCGAACCACTTAAAATTCATTTTTAAGCAAAAATTAAAAGTCTAACCTAACCTAACTTTTTTAGAGTTAGGTCAGAAACGGTTAGGTTTACGAGCCCCCATCCCCGCTTTCCCACCATTTTTTGGTCATTTTGAATACTTACACCGCCGCCATCGCGTGTAATGCATCAGGCGACGCTTTCTGGATTTAATTTTTAGCGAAAAATCGATTTTTGCCCCGCCGCACCCACCCGTCGTCGATGACCGGGGTCGTAAACTCGGTGCCCGGAATATATAAAAAAAAATTTTGTGGCACACTTAGATTTTTGTTAGTAAATTCTATTGAGAAGTGCTTTGAGTGAATTTTGTTAAATTTTAAGTGTCGGTTTCTGGTCTAAATCACACAGAAAAGGCTAACCTAATCTAACCTAACTTTTTTAGAGTTAGGTCAGAAACGGTTAGGTTTTTCACCCGTCCTTTCCCCCTTTTAGGCGATTATGAATACATAGACGGCCGCCTTCGCGTGCTATCTATCAGGCGAACCACTTAAAATTCATTTTTAAGCAAAAATTAAAAGTCTAACCTAACCTAACTTTTTTAGAGTTAGGTCAGAAACGGTTAGGTTTTTTACCCGTCCTTTCCCCCTTTTAGGCGATTATGAATACATAGACGGCCGCCTTCGCGTGCTATCTATCAGGCGAACCACTTAAAATTCATTTTTAAGCAAAAATTAAAAGTCTAACCTAACCTAACTTTTTTAGAGTTAGGTCAGAAACGGTTAGGTTTACGAGCCCCCATCCCCGCTTTCCCACCATTTTTTGGTCATTTTGAATACTTACACCGCCGCCATCGCGTGTAATGCATCAGGCGACGCTTTCTGGATTTAATTTTTAGCGAAAAATCGATTTTTGCCCCGCCGCACCCACCCGTCGTCGATGACCGGGGTCGTAAACTCGGTTCCCAGAATATATAAAAAAAATTTTTTGTGGCACACTTAGATTTTTGTTAGTAAATTCTATTGAGAAGTGCTTTGAGTGAATTTTGTTAAATTTTAAGTGTCGGTTTCTGGTCTAAATCACACAGAAAAGGCTAACCTAATCTAACCTAACTTTTTTAGAGTTAGGTCAGAAACGGTTAGGTTTTTTACCCGTCCTTTCCCCCTTTTAGGCGATTATGAATACATAGACGGCCGCCTTCGCGTGCTATCTATCAGGCGAACCACTTAAAATTCATTTTTAAGCAAAAATTAAAAGTCTAACCTAACCTAACTTTTTTAGAGTTAGGTCAGAAACGGTTAGGTTTACGAGCCCCCATCCCCGCTTTCCCACCATTTTTTGGTCATTTTGAATACTTACACCGCCGCCATCGCGTGTAATGCATCAGGCGACGCTTTCTGGATTTAATTTTTAGCGAAAAATCGATTTTTGCCCCGCCGCACCCACCCGTCGTCGATGACCGGGGTCGTAAACTCGGTTCCCAGAATATATAAAAAAATTTTTTTGTGGCACACTTAGATTTTTGTTAGTAAATTCTATTGAGAAGTGCTTTGAGTGAATTTTGTTAAATTTTAAGTGTCGGTTTCTGGTCTAAATCACACAGAAAAGGCTAACCTAATCTAACCTAACTTTTTTAGAGTTAGGTCAGAAACGGTTAGGTTTTTTACCCGTCCTTTCCCCCTTTTAGGCGATTATGAATACATAGACGGCCGCCTTCGCGTGCTATCTATCAGGCGAACCACTTAAAATTCATTTTTAAGCAAAAATTAAAAGTCTAACCTAACCTAACTTTTTTAGAGTTAGGTCAGAAACGGTTAGGTTTACGAGCCCCCATCCCCGCTTTCCCACCATTTTTTGGTCATTTTGAATACTTACACCGCCGCCATCGCGTGTAATGCATCAGGCGACGCTTTCTGGATTTAATTTTTAGCGAAAAATCGACTTTTGCCCCGCCGCACCCACCCGTCGTCGATGACCGGGGTCGTAAACTCGGTTCCCAGAATATATAAAAAAATTTTTTTGTGGCACACTTAGATTTTTGTTAGTAAATTCTATTGAGAAGTGCTTTGAGTGAATTTTGTTAAATTTTAAGTGTCGGTTTCTGGTCTAAATCACACAGAAAAGGCTAACCTAATCTAACCTAACTTTTTTAGAGTTAGGTCAGAAACGGTTAGGTTTTTTACCCGTCCTTTCCCCCTTTTAGGCGATTATGAATACATAGACGGCCGCCTTCGCGTGCTATCTATCAGGCGAACCACTTAAAATTCATTTTTAAGCAAAAATTAAAAGTCTAACCTAACCTAACTTTTTTAGAGTTAGGTCAGAAACGGTTAGGTTTACGAGCCCCCATCCCCGCTTTCCCACCATTTTTTGGTCATTTTGAATACTTACACCGCCGCCATCGCGTGTAATGCATCAGGCGACGCTTTCTGGATTTAATTTTTAGCGAAAAATCGATTTTTGCCCCGCCGCACCCACCCGTCGTCGATGACCGGGGTCGTAAACTCGGTTCCCAGAATATATAAAAAAAAATTTTTGTGGCACACTTAGATTTTTGTTAGTAAATTCTATTGAGAAGTGCTTTGAGTGAATTTTGTTAAATTTTAAGTGTCGGTTTCTGGTCTAAATCACACAGAAAAGGCTAACCTAATCTAACCTAACTTTTTTAGAGTTAGGTCAGAAACGGTTAGGTTTTTTACCCGTCCTTTCCCCCTTTTAGGCGATTATGAATACATAGACGGCCGCCTTCGCGTGCTATCTATCAGGCGAACCACTTAAAATTCATTTTTAAGCAAAAATTAAAAGTCTAACCTAACCTAACTTTTTTAGAGTTAGGTCAGAAACGGTTAGGTTTACGAGCCCCCATCCCCGCTTTCCCACCATTTTTTGGTCATTTTGAATACTTACACCGCCGCCATCGCGTGTAATGCATCAGGCGACGCTTTCTGGATTTAATTTTTAGCGAAAAATCGACTTTTGCCCCGCCGCACCCACCCGTCGTCGATGACCGGGGTCGTAAACTCGGTTCCCAGAATATATAAAAAAATTTTTTTGTGGCACACTTAGATTTTTGTTAGTAAATTCTATTGAGAAGTGCTTTGAGTGAATTTTGTTAAATTTTAAGTGTCGGTTTCTGGTCTAAATCACACAGAAAAGGCTAACCTAATCTAACCTAACTTTTTTAGAGTTAGGTCAGAAACGGTTAGGTTTTTTACCCGTCCTTTCCCCCTTTTAGGCGATTATGAATACATAGACGGCCGCCTTCGCGTGCTATCTATCAGGCGAACCACTTAAAATTCATTTTTAAGCAAAAATTAAAAGTCTAACCTAACCTAACTTTTTTAGAGTTAGGTCAGAAACGGTTAGGTTTACGAGCCCCCATCCCCGCTTTCCCACCATTTTTTGGTCATTTTGAATACTTACACCGCCGCCATCGCGTGTAATGCATCAGGCGACGCTTTCTGGATTTAATTTTTAGCGAAAAATCTATTTTTGCCCCGCCGCACCCACCCGTCGTCGATGACCGGGGTCGTAAACTCGGTTCCCAGAATATATAAAAAAAATTTTTTGTGGCACACTTAGATTTTTGTTAGTAAATTCTATTGAGAAGTGCTTTGAGTGAATTTTGTTAAATTTTAAGTGTCGGTTTCTGGTCTAAATCACACAGAAAAGGCTAACCTAATCTAACCTAACTTTTTTAGAGTTAGGTCAGAAACGGTTAGGTTTTTTACCCGTCCTTTCCCCCTTTTAGGCGATTATGAATACATAGACGGCCGCCTTCGCGTGCTATCTATCAGGCGAACCACTTAAAATTCATTTTTAAGCAAAAATTAAAAGTCTAACCTAACCTAACTTTTTTAGAGTTAGGTCAGAAACGGTTAGGTTTACGAGCCCCCATCCCCGCTTTCCCACCATTTTTTGGTCATTTTGAATACTTACACCGCCGCCATCGCGTGTAATGCATCAGGCGACGCTTTCTGGATTTAATTTTTAGCGAAAAATCGATTTTTGCCCCGCCGCACCCACCCGTCGTCGATGACCGGGGTCGTAAACTCGGTTCCCAGAATATATAAAAAAAATTTTTTGTGGCACACTTAGATTTTTGTTAGTAAATTCTATTGAGAAGTGCTTTGAGTGAATTTTGTTAAATTTTAAGTGTCGGTTTCTGGTCTAAATCACACAGAAAAGGCTAACCTAATCTAACCTAACTTTTTTAGAGTTAGGTCAGAAACGGTTAGGTTTTTTACCCGTCCTTTCCCCCTTTTAGGCGATTATGAATACATAGACGGCCGCCTTCGCGTGCTATCTATCAGGCGAACCACTTAAAATTCATTTTTAAGCAAAAATTAAAAGTCTAACCTAACCTAACTTTTTTAGAGTTAGGTCAGAAACGGTTAGGTTTACGAGCCCCCATCCCCGCTTTCCCACCATTTTTTGGTCATTTTGAATACTTACACCGCCGCCATCGCGTGTAATGCATCAGGCGACGCTTTCTGGATTTAATTTTTAGCGAAAAATCGATTTTTGCCCCGCCGCACCCACCCGTCGTCGATGACCGGGGTCGTAAACTCGGTGCCCGGAATATATAAAAAAAAATTTTGTGGCACACTTAGATTTTTGTTAGTAAATTCTATTGAGAAGTGCTTTGAGTGAATTTTGTTAAATTTTAAGTGTCGGTTTCTGGTCTAAATCACACAGAAAAGGCTAACCTAATCTAACCTAACTTTTTTAGAGTTAGGTCAGAAACGGTTAGGTTTTTCACCCGTCCTTCCCCCTTTTAGGCGATTATGAATACATAGACGGCCGCCTTCGCGTGCTATCTATCAGTCGAACCACTTTAAATTCATTTTTAAGCAAAAATTAAAAGTCTAACCTAACCTTAAATAACCTTGAATACTTACACCGCCGCCATCGCGTGTAATGCATCAGGCGACGCTTTCTGGATTAAATTTTTAGCGAAAAATCGATTTTTGCCCCGCCGCACCCACCCGTCGTCGATGACCGGGGTCGTAAACTCGGTGCCCAGAATATATAAAAACAATTTTTTTGTGGCACACTTAGATTTTTGTTAGTAAATTCTATTGAGAAGTGCTTTGAGTGAATTTTGTTAAATTTTAAGTGTCGGTTTCTGGTCTAAATCACACAGAAAAGGCTAACCTAATCTAACCTAACTTTTTTAGAGTTAGGTCAGAAACGGTTAGGTTTTTTACCCGTCCTTTCCCCCTTTTAGGCGATTATGAATACATAGACGGCCGCCTTCGCGTGCTATCTATCAGGCGAACCACTTAAAATTCATTTTTAAGCAAAAATTAAAAGTCTAACCTAACCTAACTTTTTTAGAGTTAGGTCAGAATCGGTTAGGTTTACGAGCCCCCATCCCCGCTTTCCCACAATTTTTTGGTCATTTTGAATACTTACACCGCCGCCATCGCGTGTAATGCATCAGGCGACGCTTTCTGGATTTAATTTTTAGCGAAAAATCGATTTTTGCCCCGCCGCACCCACCCGTCGTCGATGACCGGGGTCGTAAACTCGGTGCCCGGAATATATAAAAAAAAATTTTGTGGCACACTTAGATTTTTGTTAGTAAATTCTATTGAGAAGTGCTTTGAGTGAATTTTGTTAAATTTTAAGTGTCGGTTTCTGGTCTAAATCACACAGAAAAGGCTAACCTAATCTAACCTAACTTTTTTAGAGTTAGGTCAGAAACGGTTAGGTTTTTTACCCGTCCTTTCCCCCTTTTAGGCGATTATGAATACATAGACGGCCGCCTTCGCGTGCTATCTATCAGGCGAACCACTTAAAATTCATTTTTAAGCAAAAATTAAAAGTCTAACCTAACCTAACTTTTTTAGAGTTAGGTCAGAAACGGTTAGGTTTACGAGCCCCCATCCCCGCTTTCCCACCATTTTTTGGTCATTTTGAATACTTACACCGCCGCCATCGCGTGTAATGCATCAGGCGACGCTTTCTGGATTTAATTTTTAGCGAAAAATCGATTTTTGCCCCGCCGCACCCACCCGTCGTCGATGACCGGGGTCGTAAACTCGGTGCCCGGAATATATAAAAAAAAATTTTGTGGCACACTTAGATTTTTGTTAGTAAATTCTATTGAGAAGTGCTTTGAGTGAATTTTGTTAAATTTTAAGTGTCGGTTTCTGGTCTAAATCACACAGAAAAGGCTAACCTAATCTAACCTAACTTTTTTAGAGTTAGGTCAGAAACGGTTAGGTTTTTCACCCGTCCTTTCCCCCTTTTAGGCGATTATGAATACATAGACGGCCGCCTTCGCGTGCTATCTATCAGTCGAACCACTTTAAATTCATTTTTAAGCAAAAATTAAAAGTCTAACCTAACCTTAAATAACCTTGAATACTTACACCGCCGCCATCGCGTGTAATGCATCAGGCGACGCTTTCTGCATTTAATTTTTAGCGAAAAATCGATTTTTGCCCCGCCGCACCCACCCGTCGTCGATGACCGGGGTCGTAAACTCGGTGCCCAGAATATATAAAAACAATTTTTTTGTGGCACACTTAGATTTTTGTTAGTAAATTCTATTGAGAAGTGCTTTGAGTGAATTTTGTTAAATTTTAAGTGTCGGTTTCTGGTCTAAATCACACAGAAAAGGCTAACCTAATCTAACCTAACTTTTTTAGAGTTAGGTCAGAAACGGTTAGGTTTTTTACCCGTCCTTTCCCCCTTTTAGGCGATTATGAATACATAGACGGCCGCCTTCGCGTGCTATCTATCAGGCGAACCACTTAAAATTCATTTTTAAGCAAAAATTAAAAGTCTAACCTAACCTAACTTTTTTAGAGTTAGGTCAGAATCGGTTAGGTTTACGAGCCCCCATCCCCGCTTTCCCACAATTTTTTGGTCATTTTGAATACTTACACCGCCGCCATCGCGTGTAATGCATCAGGCGACGCTTTCTGGATTTAATTTTTAGCGAAAAATCGATTTTTGCCCCGCCGCACCCACCCGTCGTCGATGACCGGGGTCGTAAACTCGGTGCCCGGAATATATAAAAAAAAATTTTGTGGCACACTTAGATTTTTGTTAGTAAATTCTATTGAGAAGTGCTTTGAGTGAATTTTGTTAAATTTTAAGTGTCGGTTTCTGGTCTAAATCACACAGAAAAGGCTAACCTAATCTAACCTAACTTTTTTAGAGTTAGGTCAGAAACGGTTAGGTTTTTCACCCGTCCTTTCCCCCTTTTAGGCGATTATGAATACATAGACGGCCGCCTTCGCGTGCTATCTATCAGTCGAACCACTTTAAATTCATTTTTAAGCAAAAATTAAAAGTCTAACCTAACCTTAAATAACCTTGAATACTTACACCGCCGCCATCGCGTGTAATGCATCAGGCGACGCTTTCTGGATTTAATTTTTAGCGAAAAATCGATTTTTGCCCCGCCGCACCCACCCGTCGTCGATGACCGGGGTCGTAAACTCGGTGCCCGGAATATATAAAAAAAAATTTTGTGGCACACTTAGATTTTTGTTAGTAAATTCTATTGAGAAGTGCTTTGAGTGAATTTTGTTAAATTTTAAGTGTCGGTTTCTGGTCTAAATCACACAGAAAAGGCTAACCTAATCTAACCTAACTTTTTTAGAGTTAGGTCAGAAACGGTTAGGTTTTTCACCCGTCCTTCCCCCTTTTAGGCGATTATGAATACATAGACGGCCGCCTTCGCGTGCTATCTATCAGTCGAACCACTTTAAATTCATTTTTAAGCAAAAATTAAAAGTCTAACCTAACCTTAAATAACCTTGAATACTTACACCGCCGCCATCGCGTGTAATGCATCAGGCGACGCTTTCTGGATTAAATTTTTAGCGAAAAATCGATTTTTGCCCCGCCGCACCCACCCGTCGTCGATGACCGGGGTCGTAAACTCGGTGCCCAGAATATATAAAAACAATTTTTTTGTGGCACACTTAGATTTTTGTTAGTAAATTCTATTGAGAAGTGCTTTGAGTGAATTTTGTTAAATTTTAAGTGTCGGTTTCTGGTCTAAATCACACAGAAAAGGCTAACCTAATCTAACCTAACTTTTTTAGAGTTAGGTCAGAAACGGTTAGGTTTTTTACCCGTCCTTTCCCCCTTTTAGGCGATTATGAATACATAGACGGCCGCCTTCGCGTGCTATCTATCAGGCGAACCACTTAAAATTCATTTTTAAGCAAAAATTAAAAGTCTAACCTAACCTAACTTTTTTAGAGTTAGGTCAGAATCGGTTAGGTTTACGAGCCCCCATCCCCGCTTTCCCACAATTTTTTGGTCATTTTGAATACTTACACCGCCGCCATCGCGTGTAATGCATCAGGCGACGCTTTCTGGATTTAATTTTTAGCGAAAAATCGATTTTTGCCCCGCCGCACCCACCCGTCGTCGATGACCGGGGTCGTAAACTCGGTGCCCGGAATATATAAAAAAAAATTTTGTGGCACACTTAGATTTTTGTTAGTAAATTCTATTGAGAAGTGCTTTGAGTGAATTTTGTTAAATTTTAAGTGTCGGTTTCTGGTCTAAATCACACAGAAAAGGCTAACCTAATCTAACCTAACTTTTTTAGAGTTAGGTCAGAAACGGTTAGGTTTTTTACCCGTCCTTTCCCCCTTTTAGGCGATTATGAATACATAGACGGCCGCCTTCGCGTGCTATCTATCAGGCGAACCACTTAAAATTCATTTTTAAGCAAAAATTAAAAGTCTAACCTAACCTAACTTTTTTAGAGTTAGGTCAGAAACGGTTAGGTTTACGAGCCCCCATCCCCGCTTTCCCACCATTTTTTGGTCATTTTGAATACTTACACCGCCGCCATCGCGTGTAATGCATCAGGCGACGCTTTCTGGATTTAATTTTTAGCGAAAAATCGATTTTTGCCCCGCCGCACCCACCCGTCGTCGATGACCGGGGTCGTAAACTCGGTGCCCGGAATATATAAAAAAAAATTTTGTGGCACACTTAGATTTTTGTTAGTAAATTCTATTGAGAAGTGCTTTGAGTGAATTTTGTTAAATTTTAAGTGTCGGTTTCTGGTCTAAATCACACAGAAAAGGCTAACCTAATCTAACCTAACTTTTTTAGAGTTAGGTCAGAAACGGTTAGGTTTTTCACCCGTCCTTTCCCCCTTTTAGGCGATTATGAATACATAGACGGCCGCCTTCGCGTGCACTCTATCAGGCGACCATTAAAAAATCATTTCTTAGCAAAAATTAAAAGTCCAACCTAACTTAACTTTCTTAGAGTTAGGTCACGAACGGTAAGGCTTACGAGTCCCCTCTCCGCTTTCCCCCCCTTTTTTGGTCATTTTGAATACAGGCGACCCTTTCTGGATTGAATTTTTGGCGAAAAATCGATTTTTGCCCCGCCGCTTTTTATTGTTCCATATCACTGGGTTCTGGTAAATATCACAAACAAATGTGGCAATTAAAAAACCCTGCGTAACGATTTCACTACTTATTTCGCCTAAGCAATACATAGTGTACTGCCTCGGTGATGTAGCAAGACAGTTTCTCTACTGATTTTATCGGAAAGGTCAATCGATTCGATATACAGGGTGTACGTCATAGTACAATACATGAAATGAACAAGCGATTTCGTTGGGCAAGTAAAGCCGTCGGTCCCGGCTGCCATTCTACCATCTGAGGCTGTCGTTACACGGAGTCAGTAACGTGAAAACACGCCTGGTCTCACCATACCACTGGTGACACTCACACCATAAAATAATAATTTCTCTGTGTTAATTACGATACTTAAGCATGCAAATGACGTGTATATTTAAGTAATGAATTCTGGACTCCAACTTGGTTCTATCTAAATAACTACTCAACGGGTAGTTAGCCAAAGAGCCGACCAAGCTGAGAAAAAAATGCGGGGAGATATTCAGGGTATAACGAAACCCCTTTAACGAAGCAGCTCTGTGGTTTAAATGGCTTTCTATCTTGAAGTACGAAGGTGCAGTCAACGGTTTTCTGAACCAGAATTCTACTTTAGGCGCAAAGGGATGATCATCCAGCCAGACGAGGTGTTATGTCTGGCTAGGGGTCACAGCGTCTATTCCCCCCGTAGTTGTAGTCGGGGATATCTTAACCTTGCGAATTGCTCTTGAAATTTCGCTATCGCGGTTTAGGACTTTTTCGTAATTATCGCATTTGTAGGCGATATTTCTTGATGCAATTGGTTCAGATTTTTCGGGTAAAGTATGTAGCATGTTGGTCGCTACATGGCTCCCTCCCAAGACTGGAGGTCGATCCTCTTGAATTGCTGCAGTATGAAGAGCTTGCAAGTGCCAGGAGCGCTCTGAGTCTACGGTGAGTCGAGACTGAGCACCTCAACTGTGTAGTGAAGTTCACTGGGTGGTTGAGTGTCGTGCCGCAGAACCAGGTAGCACGGTGAGTCGACTGCGTGTGGTCCTGTTAAGGCTGACGTCTTGGCTTGCTAAGTGACAGCTGCTGCTGAGGAGTGTTCGTCTTTACCAGGTTGACCAGGCAGGAGGATGTTGCAGACTCGTTGGATGGTTGCTCTGGAGTCCAATGTCGAGGGTTACCACTTCAAGGATCTTGCGTGTTCACAACGTCGGGGTCACCACTTTAGGCGCAAATGGATGATCATCCAGCCAGACGAGGTGTTATGTCTGGCTAGGGGTCACAGCGTCTATTCCCCCCGTAGTTGTAGTCGGGGATATCTTAACCTTGCGAATTGCTCTTGAAATTTCGCTATCGCGGTTTAGGACTTTTTCGTAATTATCGCATTTGTAGGCGATATTTCTTGATGCAATTAGTTCAGATTTTTCGGGTAAAGTATGTAGCATGTTGGTCGCTACACTACTAATATAAAAACGGAGACCAATGAAAACTAACCTACTGCTAATAGCAATCGTTATTATTATCATACGGCAGGGTTTTCATTTCAGGTAATTTCTATTCCATTATGTTTCTTTCGGTCTATTAAAATGTTATCACCGGAGTCGGTTTCGGAATCTACGGTTAGGTTTATAATTATACTAGCGACCCGCCCCGGCTTCGCACGGGTGCAATGATGAACCTCTAAATGTATAACTGTTTCTCTACAATGTTACGGATGTATTATACATATAAACCTTCCTCTTGAATCACCCTATCTATTAATAAAACCGTATCAAAATCCGTTGCGTAGTTGTAAAGATTTAAGCATACATAGGGACGGACAGAAACAGCGACTTTGTTATATACTATGTAAAGATATGTGGCCATAGCGAGTCATGATCATTTCTTCACCAGCTAGTCACTCTCAGCTAGTCAGTCATTTGGTTGGGTCACTCAACTTTTTTGAAAAAGGCAGTTGATCATTTTTGCCTGAAACGTTGCTTCAGTATCTTTATCTGTTGTTCCATCAATTATTTCGCTATGGCAATTGGTTTTTTTAACAGCCTGTATAGTGGAAACAAACCCCCTAAACATCCAAACTTCAACACAAATATAATTCTGATAGCGGCGCTACGACGTATCGATACGATGTAAAGAAAGACAGAAAAATTGAAAATGTTTATTATACACAATAAAAATAAAAAGATAGGTATTATAGGCTATGTGAACTTGGCACCCGACTTTTGCAAAATAATGTTTTTTTGTGATTTTTCGATAGATTTGGGTAAGTAGTAGATAGTAGTAAAAATATTTTCGTTTGTAGTAATTCCAAAAATATACATATACATAATTGTTAAAAAAAAAACATCTCCCGAAATTGAAAAACTAAAATTTTTTTTTAATCAAAAATATTTCGATAATCGATTATAATAAACGTCCAAAACCTCTAAGAAAGGTTCCCAGAGGTTAGGAGTGGACGAATTTTCGTTTGTAGTAAACGTTTTTTATAAAAAAAAGTGTCCATCTTATGATACACTTGTTTCGGCGTCGTTAACGTGAAATAACTCAAGTCTGAAAAGAGATACGGTTACTACAAACGTCCCTTTCTCAGTCGATTAGGATGAACCGTGGTCAACTCTGAGACTGGTGGCAAAGAGACCGGCTCGTAGACCAGCGCCTAGACGGACACAAATTCGGTCACCATTGGCAACGCCGACTAGAGCCGCCAGTGGCGTCGCCGAGACCGCCAACCGGTGCTAATAGCGACTCCCACTCAGATAGCGACGCCGAAAACGATGCCGATTCAGAGTCCGACATTAAAACAATGGCCAACGGTGGCGTCGACGCAGAGAACGACGCCGATAGCGATGATAATATTTAAATAATACTAACTGAAAATATTATGCATACTTCTAGGTGCCTAACTGGATTAATTGAATTAACATTCATAGCGTAGCGATCGGTGTGTGTCATTTCTGTACTAACTTCAAATAGAAAACGGTAGAGAGCGGTGTTATTTGCCAAATACATATGTATAAATAACGCTACAGCTGAACTACAACATTTAATTTGTAAAAACAAGAGAAAGTGGGCTGTAGAACGTTATGGCGTTAAGTTGAAATAAAACATTCTAAGTTCGGCAAATAATTGTCCAGTAGAATTGTTGAATACAAAGTTAGCAGTTAGCAGCAGCAGCAGCAACAAATTTGCAGTTACAGTACTATTAAAAATATCTATCACTGGGCAAATCACACTCACTCCACCATCTTAATTGGTCGATAAGTGCACGGGTCAAGCAAGACAGCGCGCGACAAAACCCTCAACTCACAACCAGACTACTAGAAATCCCGTGTGTACGGAAACGCTACACAAAATAACGTAAACAGGGATTTCGCTACAACTTTTGAAGTAGGCGCGAAGCGAATCATCAGAATTAAAGACTTACATAGTCAGTCAATCAATCAGTTTGTCTTGCTCATTCATTCGTTTTTGTTCGACTTGTTTGTTCGTTCGATTGCCAGTTGTCATTACAGAAATCCGGCGAAGTGACGTACAATTTGTGATTAAATTTAAAAATTTAAGTAATCAATGAACGAGGTATGTGATTTCGAATATAATGAATGGTTTTCATCAGTTTAAAAATTCCTTTGTCATAATAATTGATAATCCCAACAATTTTACTTTATACTTCAGATTGGTGAAATTATTCGATAGTATTGGATGTCTAGTGTATCGAAATTGAAAGTCCGGCAAATTTGTGAGAACGGGTCTGCGAGGTGTCGCTAGTAGGGATCGGCCGATGTGAGGCTCCCGGTGCACACACTCACCACCTCCCAGGCACCGACCGGGGATTCTGACCAGCTCCCAGCTCCCTGAATCCCGAGGCACGCCGTACCTTCCTCAGATGATGGTGAGTATGCTTTGCTAATGCCACTACAAACTGCCCTTTACGGGTCCCCATAAAAATATTTGGTAGTCATCTAACACCATAAACTAATAACATTAATATGTTTGTGTTAGAGACTGTATGTAGAGTTTGTTTTAAAATAATATCACTTGGAATTTCAATTGAAATGAAATATGATAGGAATATTCCATAGAAAACAACTATGATGTGGATATGGCATGTAGTGAAAATAACAATCCACTGACTGTACATCATTATTTTAAAATTTCAAATAGTTAAATCATTTTATTTTATATGTATACTGTGCATCTTTACTATTAATTATATTATTGTTAGCTTTGTAACATTGGTCCTAAGCCATTAAAAAGAGAAATAAGATTTACTAAATAGTTTCTCCAGTGCTTAGTATGGTACTACCGCTCGGCCAATAGATAACCCCTGCCTCCTAGTAGGGCCTCCACTAGTCACATATAGGGTAATTGGTCTACTGTGGTTAGTATAGTAGCATACTCTTGTCTTGAAGAAAGGGAAAGTTGGCACATGTTATCAACCATTTGCGTGGCTCACAACTTCCTTCTCTGCCAATCACTGCTAAGGAGATCCAGAAAGCCACTATTGCCCAGAGACTAGATGTACTGTAAAGTGCGGTAGTTTATTAAAAATGTCTTGTTATGTACAAGTTCAACATGCATAGTGTATAGTCTAAAGGTTTGAGAAACTTTTTTGGCAGTCATCAGGCTATGTTGCCATAATATGATCAGTTGGATATCTGCATGCTGATGGGCTAGATCACAAAGACATTGTTCTGTGTGGTAAAAGGTATACAATAGGTGCACACAATGTAACAAAATCTTTATTTTAGTTTTGTTGTTTCCATTAAACTGATTTCAGAACTAATGCAGTGCCTCATATTAGTTCCTCGTATGAGGCATATCAATAGTTTTAAACTGTAATCAGGAACTGTAAACACTTGAATGGCTTGCTCATAAAACAGTAATCTACGTAAATTATTACATTGTTTAATGTGCAGTTTTCAAGATGCATTTAAGACGCAAAACAACTAAATACAAAAAAAGATTTAAAAGTGCAAATTCTAGTTAATTGGAAACTTTGTTGATCAGTTTGTTTTTGAACAAATTATAGCATTTTCTGTCAACATACTTGTTTGGAGAAGTTGGACAAAACAACAAAGTAGTTCTTGAGCTCTACAAAATGTAAGTATTTAGTAATCATGGATCGAAACTTGATAATGGGAGAAAAGACTAATCCAATTTTGTTTTGTTATTCTAGAAAAGTCCTAGTTGCCAATGTTGATTTATGTTAAATACATAATTAATTTTAAAATCACACCAAATAACATCTTATCTCAGTCATCTTGTTTTTTTAAGTGACTCGATGTTACATTTTGTGGGCCAGAAGTATACAGATATTAAATTAAACCAGCCAATTGATGAATCTTTCAAGAGTTGTTGCACAGTGCTGTCAGGCCTGAAGCATGCAAGTGGTCCCGCAATATTCGCTGGTGTCATTTGTATTGTGGCGTTCCTACGCGTCTTCTTGATGTTGTTCGTCTGATTGAGTTGGTGACGCCAATTGCTGGTCCGCGCTACAACAAGGCACCGCTCGCCCCCGGCAAGGTGGCCATGGTTAGAACCCAAGTGGTCCCCACAGAGCGCTTTCAGAGCGACGCGACGCTAACGGGTCGTGAACAGCTTTTCGATGGGTCTACAGTGTACAGTGTCATGTGACAGGCTGTGACACTTTCTGTCATCGTCATGGTACATACATGGCCAGCGCCGTCGCCAGTTAGCTGATATTGCCCCAAGGTCGGCGGGCGACATTGCGCGATGAGCCCGGTGGTCGGTGTCGGGTGTCGTGCAACTCGACGCGCCACCCAAGGCTGCTGCGCTGCGCGTGCCGCCGGAACAATTGCGCTAGTGTCATCCCGGGTGATGGCAACGCCAGAGGCGGCGGAAGGGAAGAATTTCCCCGCCCGTTTAGCTCTACAAAACGCCTTTATCCAGAGTGTTGTGGCTATGACTGAGGATCGCGCTCAGCCGTGTTAGAATTGTTTGACGAGTTGGGTCTGGTGCAGTTTCCTTAGCTTTGCAGTTTGGCTCCGACATTCGATCAAATTGTAAACACGCATTAGTTGGCCGCTTGTTTGATAATATTGCTCCTTGTCTCATTATAGTTGAAGCAACCGGATAGACGGCCCTGCGGTCGCGCTCTTTGTGCTATGTTCTGTTGTGTGCGTTTCCATTATATTCCACTTTGATAGAATGATTGAAGTCTGCATTGGTGAGCGAATGTGTTTAAGATCAGGTATGATGACGATGACTACACAGGTAAATGCTCTCCGGACGCGGAAAAGGCCATCTTTAATTGGTCTTGAGTCATAGCAATTACGCCATCGGCAGTCCTCGGTTAAGCCGTGTCTCATGCTCAACACGAGGAAAAGGTTTACCTTGGAGAGGGTCACTTAAACCTCGATGTAAGAATATGACACGTTCCTCGTATGCATTGTGAAGACTATTTCCATGATATGGCAAATCTATTACGTTATTAACATATTAGGTAGTTGATGTAATAAGTGACGAAGTGGGGTTGGGTTCCGTCCAAGGGTGGCGATATTTGGCTGCAGCTTTTTTATTAGGTGGAAGGTCGTTACGCAGTTTAATCAGCGGTCATCGATCACGCATTCATTAGCTCTCGAGTTGTCTGGAGGCCGCGCTCTCTCAATACATATATATGTAATGATGTTTAGCTAAAGCGATGAATGTGCGACGCCTTGCATGGGCTAGCAGTTGCTCGGGTTCATCAGCCGCTGCGACCCGCCCGCATACGTGATCAGGCGCATAACTTGGAAGTCGCAGTCGATGCCACTCTCTTTCACTCCGGCGAAAAAGGGATGATAATATTATGTCTGTGTGTCTGTTTATGTCCATTGCTTAATAGTATTTGAATGGATGACCGAATCTGTTGATAAATAAAAGATAAAAGACCATTACTGGTTATAATATGGTTCTAATAATTTAGTTAGACCGACTGTTTCTTTTCTTTCTACTTCTGACTTCCTGACTTCACTATATCTAATGTAACATCTGCGAAATATTGAGATCGGCTCGGCGTTGTTTACAATTGAATGTTTATTAATTGAGCGCGGTTATAGTAGCGTGTGCGGGTACAAGTCTGGATGCCAGTACGCAAATACTCCGTGCGAAAATAAATTGTCCTACAAGTACACTCGTTCGCATCCCGGACTACTGCAGACCGGTGCTGCCCTATGGCTCGGCTGTGGCCGAGTGGTGAACCGACCCCTTGGCCATGACCAGTACACGCATTGGATGGGCACCCGGATGACCGTGCCTGAAGCATATTCGCCATGCCATCAAGGTGGCATGCAAAAAGCGTAATAGCGTAATTCTCAAGTGATGTAAAACCGTATGGCATGCATACAACGCGGGAGCTTACGCCCGTGTGTGCGACGTTGCGGTTGCATCTGTGTGTGTGCGAGGTGAAGCACCGGGCGTGCGCTTACGCATTCCCGCGGCGACGCCACGACGTCGCGGGGCGCGGGCGCACCGGGCTCATGAATATGCTCGCATGCAACTAGAATCGTATGCCCACTAAACAAACAATATGTACATATTTCGTAAACATACTGAGGTCGTGACTCCCTTAGCTGACCAAATAAGCCCCTTATGAGGAATGTGTCAAAATGCATTCGGGGTCGAGGCAGCTACGCGTTTGGCGCTTTCTGTATATGGTCCATTATTACTCGAATAATCACTACGAAGACAAACTAAATTGACAATGAATGGTGAAAATAACAATTGAGTCGTTCGTTTATTTCTGACAGTTGCTCATCGGCAACGTGAACATGGAGTGAATAGCGCTCCTTTAATAAATCTTACACTTGGCGAAGCTATATTCGCTCGAGCCCATGCGCCCGGTGTGGACGTGGCAGTGACGTCATGTCATGTCAGTCCGTCGGCCGACCGCCCCTGCCCAAGAGCGTTAACTGGTCCCCAATGGTCAACTGGAATACAGAGTATCTACATATACGGTAATTGGAGTGTACTCACGCACTAGCTTTTTAATCGATTGAATAGGCTTCGGGCTTCCGTGCACCGAACCACTCGGGAAGCCTAAAGTGCACAATACTGCACAAGACGCTGTTTATAAATGGACCATCTCTATTCCGTGTTATTATTCCATGCATTTACCCGGCTTGGCACAAAAATAGATACACTTTAAGGGTGAGGCCAAACGAGCGTAATTTCTGCTGCATTCGGTTTCATACAAAAGTCCAGTTCGTGCCATACGGCGACGCAATATGAGTTGCGAGCCGACTTCTGTTACGCGAGACCGAAATTACGCGACTCTCAAAATGACGCTCGTTTGGCTTCACCCTAACTGGAAATCACTCGTAGAGCAATACGATCTAAACTCGTCTGCGATCGCCCTCTTTCAAATGGAACAAAGCGACACCCCTATCATTCCACGAAGCATATTATTATGCGTGCTCGTGGTCATCTACGCTGTGGCGTTATGTTGTGGCCAAACAGTGTCAGTACGTAATGCAAAAAACCTATACCTTTTTAATAATATTAACATCAAATATAGGAAATTAGGAACTAATTAAAGAATACCCCACTGTTGAGTCACTCCTCCAGTTGCAAAAGGTCCCACTGCCACTACCTACTACTCAGGCCTTCTCCCATCCTCCCATCACCAGTAGGCTAATGACCCAGGGAGGGTAATTGGCCTACTGTGCCACGCTGGCCAGACAGGTTGGCACAGCGTTTCGTTTCAAGTGTTCCTTCTCTTGCGGCTAGGTCTTCGGCCGTGGCATTTCCTTCCTTTCATGACACGGTTACCTGTCTAGTATCAAGCTATTATTATGTCACCACATGTACCATTTGATTGTTTGTATTAAATGTATAATGTGATATAACATTTCTAAGTAATGGACTTGTAAACAAGCGTAATCATAATTCGCAATTCCTGCAAAAGGCTGCAAAGTTGTAAGGACGCTCCTAATAGAAGACCACTTAACTGAATGAACACTTAGCTGGCAATAAATGTTTTACTTTGACTTAGTTTGAAGGATGGTGATGGTAATGATGGTCTAGGAGACAACTAGACCATCATAATTTTAGCACGTAAGGCCCACAGCTGAACCAGGCCTTCTCTACTTTGATGGAGAGCAATCGCCATCAAAGTAGAGAATCAAAATAGATCGCTTCATGCGTAGTAATATGCTTCAACGCCGCACGAAGAGGCTAGTGAGAGCCACAATGTATGATATGGCGTCAGACCACTTCGTTGTTGTCCAAAGGGTAAATGCCACGGATCGTCCGCAGGCAGTTGAGCAATGCGTTACGCAGTGGCTGTCGGCAATCTTTTTGCAACTCTGAGCACAAGGCGGTGATGTCAGCTTCCGGGAGGCTTCTAAGGGCGACGCGTCATTTGGTAATGTTGCTCGCAAGAGTGCCCAATGAGCTAGACGAAGAAGTTATTGGTTGCGTGGAAACTACGCTCGATCATCACTGACAAATGGAAACATCTGTGGAGGCCGTTGCTCATACAAACATATTATCCGTTTAATGTAGGACTTACACTACTTCCAAAGTTTAGAGTTCTAGCTATTAACACCTAGGCATCATCCGAAGAAGCTGAATCATTCAACGTGTAAAAAAGCGAAGCTACAAGTTAATTGATCAAGTGATTATGACTGTTCTTTGTACTGCTATTAAGGTGATATTTGTTCGAAGCCCCTTTAAGTAAAAAAAGCTCCAACACTTAGTTAGTCGTGTGTGTAAACTAGTTCTGTAGCAAAAAAGAAGTGCAGAGACGTGTGCATAGACTTGTGTATAGTTGTAGTGGTGGATTGGTTCGCGTGCGACTGTGGCCCTACTATGGTAAAATGAAACGAAGCCTGAGCCCTTGGGAGTGATTCACGCTAATGTTCGCTTGTTATTGGTAAAACTATTTGTGCTTTTGTTCTCGTCCTTTTATCCACCACCTATGTTATCAATTCCACCGTCATATCATCAATGTATCATTATAATCTTGTACACGTGTAATTTCGAACATACTGACAAAATTACCAAACCCACTAATGCTATAGAGATGCTCTGTGGGAATGCTTTCGTCTCCTGCCCCAATTGAATAGCGCTTCTCTGCAAATGTTCTTTGTCCAAGGCACATCGCACCTTCTATCCGTAAACTGAGTAGACCATTCATGTCAGTCAGTGGAACATTTTTAAACCGTAGCTCTATTGGCTGTTAATAGCACATCTCTCGTTAGTTAACCGCGTTGACATGTTTAGACTGATATACTATTATAATTTCATTATTAGAACTGATTTTTCTTAATCAGCTCAGCATCAAAGGTCATCATTAGGGAACATTCATGTTTTATGTTTTAATTAACTTTTTATGTAATCGTGACCAATACCATTTAAATATAATCTGAGTTATAATTAAAATATATTTAATTAAATTGATGAAAAAATCACCATTTGGGATGCGCGTGAAAGATGACGTCACTCGCAATACTGAACATTGATAATATAATGTAAATTATACAGTGAATATTAATATATAGATTGGCGAATGGTTATTTCTCAAAAGTTGCAGTAGATTCGCCCACAGGTCAGTTGTGGTAGGTATTACCTATGTGCATTAAACCGCCTAAATAATATGAATATTGTTTAAAAACAAACACAGTTTTTATTAATAATAAAGTTACTGATTAGCTGTTAATGCATTGACAATATGATTTCGAAGACGCATTTTATCCACCACTTTATTCTCTTATCTCCACGAGGAGACCGTAAATAAGAATGGGTTGAGTTAAACACTCGCGTCCCTAGCGCACGCTGACCCCGGGGTTGTCAGCGCGGGTTCATCATCAAAGATTGAACCTCCGCAAAATAATCCTTGGTCCATTCACATTCCTATTGAAACTGAATGCCAAGATAATCGCGCGCTCCTAATCCTTTCCGCGACTGATGCGATTTTGAAAATTCCCCTGGTGTGCTTATCAGGCTTAAGGTTATCAAGCGCGATAGGTTGCAGATTTAATATATTTGAAAATTGATGTCTTTGATTAGGTTTCTGATAGGTAGGCCTACCTACGACGATCCAATGGCCACGCGGCCTACGCCGCCATTGTTTGGCGATGTGACCTCCTTCATCCGTCCGCGCAATATCAGAGGCAATCTCTGGTGTTGCGTTCATCAAGCGCCTAATTGCTTTGGTGAAGGGACTAACTAGTGCACCCACTGCCAGATTAAGCAAGCGCGGGGCCCGTAGCAAATTCTTTCAAAGAGCCCTTGATCTGCTATGGGTCCTTAATTTGAAGTGGTAAAAATACAATTCAATACTCAATACGTTTGTTTGCTATCTCTAAGTTACAATTTTGTGAGTAATTAATACATTCTACATCTTAATAAGTTTCACTCAATAAGTTACGCTCAGGCAGGGATGAGTGGGTATTTAAATATGCAATTGCTACTCTTGCCACGTGGTTAATCCCGCACTGAGTGCACCCGCATCGGCCGCGGCTACGGATGGACAACCGTTCAACAAAGGAGACACGATCAATATAAGCCGATTTGTATTACTACTAGTTATCTCCATGGCTGCCCACCCATGGTGAGCCAGCTGGGCCTCTCTGAAGTTGCAGCTAGATCGCATCCCGCACTATCGGACGGATTGGACGATGAAGGAGCTCCTCGGAATGATCGTAACGCAATAATATAATAATGAATTTGGTGACGTCTGCCATTTTACATAAATTAACATTCGACTAAGACGTTGTATGGACGGGTTCCGCGTACAGTTATTACCGCATAAGGAGTAGAACAATATGCAAATAGACGCGTCCAAGCGTTCGGTTCCGCGCACGGCCACGCTCCAATTGGGTTCCCTCCTGGCAGCTGGCTGCATGCTCCAAGCGCCGCGGGGTCAGAGGGCGCGGCCAACTGTCTGGTGGGCCAATATGCCACTAACCAAACCTTCCTGCCAAAGTTACGAAATGACTCCGCAGTCTGAGGGTCTATCCAAATCTGAGCCACCACCTTGGCGCTGTCTTCCTGCTTGTGAGGCGCAGAGCTGGACACCGGAAGGAACCCCCTTTTCCCTATTGCTCATTCGGCGGCTTTTACAGAGATGCGTCTGGTGTGGTAAGGGTCCACAAACGACGGTAAATGCTTGCCACCACGCATATGCTATCAGTATGAAAAGAATCATTATTCAGAAATGTTTATTTGTGTGTCTAATAGTCAGTTTATCTACTTCTACATTTTTATCATGTGTCATTTATCATGGTGGTAATAATGCTTGGTTCAGATTTTGTGCAGGAGTTTATGCTTCCATAAGGCCGGTGGAATTAATTAAGGATCCCAATCCCATAGTGGACGTGCCCGATTTTATTGGCCGTCAGCGAACCATCTAACAGGACTACCGTTATCCGTTTGCTTAGACCATTTGGTGGTCGTCTTTCATTGTACTGTCTTCGCATGTGGCCTGCCATAGATGGGCGCATGATCGCTGACGGCTTTACTGGCTTGCGACTCCGAGGAATGCATTCCATTCCGAAAGTGGCCGAGCCGGACGGTGCTCGAACTGTAAATCGATTCCGCGCTATCGGCTAGCCTACGACCTCCAGACAGTGTAACGTTATGGCACAATGGATACGATGGTCATTCGGAAGTGAGGCGAGAGTATATCGATTGGTTGTTTTCCGATGCATCGCAAGACGCGGGTGCCCGGCGCGTGTCTGTCTGTCATCGCATCCACGCTTACTCTATGGCTCACGTTGCATGCTCCCACGATACTAATATTAGAGTCCACAAGGATTAATGGCGTTCCAATCGCATTCAAGCAATTCAATTTCGAGGATCATGAAGGCACACAGCCCCCTCACCACGGCAAGGTAACAGCGCTTTCGAGGGGGACCCAAGAAAACCCTACCCGCCAGCGGAAACGATCAACAAACGAGGCTATGGTCGTCATCTAGGTGACCCCCCCCCTTCATTATATCTTTGGGGAAGCCAATACCCAGCATTGGACGTCTTTTGGCTGAAATGATGACGATGTAGACGGGATGTTGTCGTTTTTTCTGGGCTTCATACCGAGCGGCATATCTGAATCGAATGTCGATGACCCCCTACTGAGACTCGTTTTTGCGCGCCGCTTTCCTCGTGGTGGTTTTTGCACGAAATATTTGGTGTGCCCGGAACAATTTATCGGACACAAAAAAATCAACAATGCCTCTGCATTTACCTCGCCTTTTCCCAATTCCTCTGGGGTCGATACCAGTTCAAAATTATAATAAGCACCAGTGTTTAAACAAAGATTGCAACTGCCTCGTGGCCTCCGCAACACGCGAAGTGCTAAAACATTAGCACGATTTTATTATAAATGTCAGATGTGTTTGTCCCAGACGCCGTTGGTGCTAAGTGGCAAGGTCGTCCTGCGCACTGTGCCTGCACGCTGAGTTTGTCCAGCCAAGGGTATGCCAATATGTATGGGCCATTTGCATAGCCATGACTGTTGACCGCTTATTTGGCAAGCATGCACATAGTCCGTTGTAGTATTTAGTTTTGATTTCGACTACCTATGCAATCTCCGCTGACCATTCATTGGACTTCATTAAGGTGGATGCTCCAGGGTAGCCCGCGAAATTCAAATTTTCTTACGTTTTTTGCAATTTGCAGGGCAGTGCTAGGTTGTATGATGATGAACATTTGATTCGCGGCTGTAAGACGTATGTAGCTACAGAGTTATAATCATCAAACTCATCAATACAACCCTCCAAGCTCAGAAAGGTGCAAGAATGACTTTGACGTTGAAAAAGTTTTCCTTGCACCTTTATGAGCTTGGAGGGTTGTATTGATGATTTTGTTGATTATAATTCTATAACTACATACGTCTTACAGCCGCGAATAACATTTTGATCAACATACAACCTAGCGCTGACCTGCAAATTGCAAAAAACGTAAGAAAATTTGAATTTCGCGGGCTACCCTGGAACATTCACCTTAAGCTACTCTCTAATAATGTAATGTAACAGTAAGATTTAGTTGATCGTGATTAGAGATGGGCCGAATGTGACTTGAACCGAATTCTAACTTTCGGCTATAATAAAAATAGGCTGAAAGTCGGTTCGGTTCCGCTAGTAATTTTAATACGAATAGATGAAAAATTATTGAATCGAATTGTAAACTCACTTACATAATTGTTTATTAATTATGTCAACAATTTACTTAATTTTTCAACAGTAGGTATAGCTCCTGTCAAATAAAAACCGCATCTATCATAGTTTTATTCGAATGGCTGGTTCCAGAATGTTGCCATAGAAATGCCTAAATCCGGTTACACCGAATGTGAACCGGAGTTCGGCCCGTCCCTAATCGTGATTGAATTATTCCATCTTCGCAACAGCGAACATTATCGACGATAGGTCTTGTTGTCTTTGCGTCAGTGTTAGAAGCTCTTTGCTTCGGGCGTTATGGCGATATGCGATGTTCAATTCAATGTCCGTTGGTGTGGGGCGTTTAGTTAGATTCCGGCCCACCCCGGGTTTGATTCCGGGATTGGGCTAGCGTCTGTGCAGTATACTTGCTCTGGCTTTTGGTGGGGAATACTTAAGGCAGGGACACCCTTTCTTTTGTTTCAATCTCATGCCAATGACTAAGGAAATAAAAGCTGTTTTGAATAACCGATGGGCGCCGGTCCGTGTTCACCTGTAAATACCGCAAGCCACAAACCAGTATTTAGTAAACACTTGACAGTGAGACCTTGACTGGAGTCGAGCTTGAGCAGTCGTTACGTCCATTCCCGTTAGCACCTCGGCTTGATTGGTTAAATGGTGTTTTAAATCCACGATAGTATTATTACAATCGAAGCTCAAGGCTGGTGCCGGATTCACACTCCTTATCACGGGTTATTAAAATGCGATAAATTTAGCGAGTTTATTGTCGCTTAGCATAATCGCTACACGTCGAATTTCGTGGGCGTCGCAGCGGTGCAAATGAACTCGTACTGGATGTAGTTTAGGAAGCAGAATAACTGATAGACGCGCTTCTGGCATTTGCCAAGCCGCGACGGACGAGGGCTAGGCAAGAGCGCGTGGAAGGCGCATCTGCGCGAGGGGCCGATTGCCACGCATCATCACGCGATCGCGCGTGCCGTGGGACGCCGGAGACCTTCGCCAATATGTTTGTTGACTAGGTGCGTGAGCGTTGCGTCACCGCTCGGTCGCGGCCGATGCTTCCTAGTGCGCGGCTATATTGCGAGGCTACCGGGTTCATCTCCATTGTCGGGAGACATCCGCTGAGGTCACCGCGTGTCGGGTGAAGCCTCCGCCGAGGTCGTTCGCCGCCAATTTAAATTGATCGCCGTCGCAGCAGGGTCTTCACTTACCGAGTGCTGGGACTCGGTCGTCTAAGCAGGCGTTTGCCATTTCTGAGGTCCGTTTCCATAAAGTAGAAACCATAAGAAATAGAACAAAAATTGAGAAAGGTGTGCTGAGATGGTTTGGCCATGTCGAGAGAATGAATGAAGAGATGAAGTACCCTAAACCGAAGGGCTATGAAGGGAATAATGAACAAGTATGTAAGGATCGTAGCAAGTGGAAAGAACTGTACGGGCAATCGGGTCACTAGTTTACGATTTGACTAATGAGCTGAGATCAACGATTTGGTAAAACGGGCGTAAATTGAGATTCGAGAGTAATACGTAGCTAAGGCATTGATGATGTACCATAAGTTGTTAACGTCGGTAAATGAGGATCATCATCAACTCGGCCCACACATGACCCTCTTCTGAGGACGTCACGTCAACTTATCCTCCTGCGCCACGCTGGCGCTGGCCAAACGGGTTGGCGCAGAGTTTGTGTCGAGTTAAAGTTTTCTCGAGGCTAGATTGTCTAGTTCTCTCAGTCGCTTCATGTATTTTATGGGTTGGTGATATTGTGTATTTTAAATCCGTCGCCATCCGGACGTCTAAATGTTAATGTAATAAATAAGTGAGCCGGTTTGAATTTGTCAATCTTGCAAAACGAATGTTGTGCACAGTCAGTCAATAAGGTTTCAAGACTATTCCTCAAATCGAACGTTCACCACGTGTTATGTTAGTTAAAAGCGTTCGTACCAGATATTTCTCCCATTTCGGTATTCACTGCACGTGCGATGAGAACATCGCTTCCGCGGAGCCGATAGAGACAGAGTACGGCCGAGGCCGAATCCCGCTCTCCATCTGTTTTGGGACGTCCATTGGCAGGCATCCGTAAATTGCAGGCGGCGCCCGCGGCGGGCCTCGGCTGAGCGCGGGGCGGCCTCGGCCTCGGCCTCGGCCATGGGCGCGCTGCGGCGCTCGCACGCGGCGGCGGCGCTGGCCCTGGTGGGGCTGCTGCTGCTGCTGCTGGCGCGCCTGCCGCCGAGCCTCCGCGCCGCGCCACGGCCGGCGCCGCTGTCCCTGCCGCAGCAGCAGCCGCCGGTCTCCGCCGCGTCCGTCTCGGTCGCCGCGACCGCGCCGCGGACGTCGCCGTCGTCCACCGCCGTCGCCACCGCCTCGGCCGCGCCCGCGAACCGCACCACCGCGGCGGCGAAGGCCCCCGTCCCCGCCAAGGCCCCGGCCAAGGGCCCCGCCCCCGCCGAGGAGCGCGTGCCGCTGGTTCGCGAGCTGTACACGGCGGGCCACGAGCGGCCGCACCCCGAGCTGTGCCCGGCGCTGGGCGCCAAGGTGCGGCTGCTGGTGATGGTGGCGTCGGCGCCGGCGCACGCCGCGGCCCGCGACGCCGTGCGCCTGACGTGGGGCCACTTCGCCAGCCGCGCCGACGTGGCGCTGGCCTTCGTGCTGGGCCAGGCGCCGGCGCCGCTGCGGGCCGCGCTGGACGCCGAGGACGCGCTGTACGGGGACCTGGTGGTGGGGCGCTTCGTGGACTCGTACTCCAACCTGACGCTGAAGACGCTGTCGCTGCTGGAGTGGGCGGACACGTACTGCCCGCGCGCGCCGCACGTGCTGAAGACGGACGACGACATGTTCATCAACGTGCCGCGGCTGCTGGGCTTCGCCGCGGCCCGCGCCTCGGTCCGCGGCACCATCTGGGGCAAGGTGATGCGCGGCTCGCGGCCCAAGCGCGCGCGCTCGTCCAAGTACTGGGTCCCGCCCGCGCAGTTCCCGGGCGCCGTGTTCCCCGCCTTCGCCACGGGCCCCGCCTACCTGCTGTCGGGCGACTGCTGCGCGCGCCTGCTGGCGGCGGCGGGCCCGCAGCGCTTCGTGCGGCTGGAGGACGTGTTCGTGACGGGCGTGGTGGCGCAGGCCGCGGGGCTCCGCCGCGTGCTGGCGCCCGACTTCTACAACAAGCGCGTGGCCCCGCACCCGTGCGCCGTGCAGCGCGGCCTGGCCATCCACATGGTGCGCTACCACGAGCAGTTCGACCTGTGGCGCAAGCTGCTCGACGGCAAGACCAAGTGCACCTGATGAACCTCTTTCGAGATTATTATCATTATACTCTGCGTGACGCGACGAATCTCGGGACCGTGGGTACCCTCTTTACCGTTTATTTTTTTTGTACGGATGTTCGTTTGGCTTGCAGTATCTCCAACCCGACGAAAGGATCCAAGCGAATGTTGACATTGTTCTGTACGATGACGCGGCTCAATAAAAACTCGTGTCCAAACTTAAAATTATTAATTTATTGCATTCTCAGGTTTTATAATAGTAAGAGTTTGTATCCATACAGAGCGCTGTTATCTACCTCTGGACCTGCAATAGAGGAGCGAGACTTTACATTCGATTCAAAATGTACAAATATCATCACAACTGTGGGGAATATTCATGTAATTTCTTTAATAGGTTTTCGCATCATTGTAACACACAAATGCTATTGCAAATATCCTAATTATATTTCTCTTTTAACTCTAAACACCGCCATCTTTCGTGACGTTACGACCGTCATGTCCAAGGGCATAATCATTTTTGTACACAAGATCGCATACAAATGGATGGAAGACTCTTGTGAAATATAGTGTTCAACTCCTATTGAGAACTCTAAAGGCAAAAAGAGATAGCACTATACCACCATCGCTGCTTCCAACGAACTGAAATTCACAGTTATCATTTCTAGGAAATCAGTTGTGATCGTGTCTATACATAAATAATTATCACATTCGCCTTGTGAATCACGCTTCCAGATGAAGTTCAACAGTAAGCCAAAAAAAAATACCATTTCGCTTTCTTCTACGTATAATCTTTGTCTATGGCTTGTTGTCTAAAGATGGTTAAGGTAAAGTTGTGATTTATACATTTTTAGTCTATCACTAGCTCTCCCTAGATTACCCACCTCTTGCGTCATTCGGCTCGATTGTGACTCGAATGCTGCAATTCTTATTATCCCCAAGCTAACCTTTACATACCAGAAACCGAAAAGAATTAACACAAAATTTTGCGTTTCGCGAGGTGAAATTTCCCGCGCTTATTTCGCACATTTCTATCAATTGTTTATGATTTAAAAAGTTAAGAAATTAATCAGAAATTAATCACACAGAAATTTATCAAATAACTTTGACATTAGAAATAACATCAGCCGAACTCGTACCCCATGCATATCCACTTCCTTAATCAGCCGTTCAAATATTTCCCCAAGCTTGTGCAATTTAGTAGTATTCATATGCGTTTTTTTTATTTTACACCGATCCGAGTCCGCGTCAGTCTAACCAGATTTGTAACAATTACATATACATAAATTACAGTGCGATTCTGTTTTCTTAAAGTATTTTCGATGTGGACACGAGTTTAGTATGAATGTGTGTGATGACGATGGCTCGGGCGCGTGCCCCTGCAGACGCCTTGCTCCGCGCGCAGCAGACGCCCCTGCACCGCCCCAGGCCAGTTGGCCGGTGGTCCAAAGTCCAAGCCGCGAGGCCAATAGCCAATTAATGCCGATCACATTGAGGCTTAGTTTCATAATTCAAGCGGTGGCAGTATTTGCGTAGCCTCATGTTAGTGTAGTGAGAAGCGCGCCGAGCGACGCGCCGCGGCTGGCACGCGCCTAGTGACGTCACCGTCGCCGCATGGACGCGCGGACTGCGCGCAGGTTGTGCCACATGTAAATAATAAATCATGTATATTGTAAATTTGAATCGTTTTATTTTTCACCCTGATTCATTAACCTAACCACACCCACCGACCTTCGGGAAGAGGCCTTACCCAGCAGTGGGTCTAACATGGTGATGAACCATCCACGCCCAAAGCACAGCTGACCACCACTTGACACAAAATGTCTCGACTTATCTCTGAATTCTTAAAAAGGGAATCGTATGCGACTCGTAAATATTTCACAGTGCGGCAAAGCTAAAGGAATCGCATGGGCAGAAAATGGTAGGAACCTTAAATCTATTGTTTCGATGTCATTTCAAAATTAATAAATCATCAAACAACAAGATTTCAAAATCAGTTATACATACTTTGTGATGGCCAAATTCGGTAGGCAAGTAAACTCTCTACAGCTAAAACAAATACATATCCCACGGATACAATTGTACCTGGCCAAGGTGCTAAGCTATAAGCGATTTTTTGTGCCAAGTATCATTATTATCTATTCAGCCCCTGCCTCTTCAATGTTCATGGAGGGGAATCACACTAGTATTCAAAACTCATTTAATCAAGTTGGCTCAATATAGATCTTTTGACAAACAAACAATAAAATTTACCATTTGAAATTGAAAATTGATTATTTACCATCTACCACCGGTTGGGAATGCATCTCTACAAAAAAGACCCGGCAAGAAACTCTGCAGTTGCTCTTTTTTGATCGACATTTTTAGGTACAAGGCGCAAGACAGATTTGTGAGAGCAAACTCGCAAAGAGCCAAACATCAACAACATCTAGTCATTAATAGTAACCTCTAAATGACTGAACCAACCGACCCCCGGCAACGGCACCCGTGCACAAGCATGACGAATGTAGCAGCCATCGCCCACCTCAACCATATTACAGGAAAGCGCACGACCAGCCACACGACTCCACCACTGCCATGAGTTTAAAGTGAGCATGACAAAAGAACATTATTTCAAATTACTTTATCAGTGTTCTAAAAGTATCTAACCTGTATAGCGGGCGCAGCTTACAAACATGAAATTCACGAACACCCACAAATGCACCCAGAGCAAGTGCCTCTGGTATACACCAAGAACCTTGCCCGGTCCCGGAATTGAACCCGGCACATGGTTTGTAAAAAGTTTTCCTTCTCTTGACTCTCACAGCCATGTCTGCCTCTCTTTAGTCGCTTGTTGCGACACCCTAGTGACGGAATGGGCTTCTAGTGGTGTGCATGCTACATACTTTAACGAAAAATCTGAACTATCAACATCAAGAAATATCGACTCCAAATGCGAGAATTGAAAAAAAGCCCTACATTGCGGCCTCCTGGCCTAGGGTTGCCGACTACCAGTGATGTATATGATACCCTATACAAGGTATCTAAAATACAAGATGCAAGATACTTTAAAAATAAGGATTTTAGATACCAGATACAAATATTTTTCTAAAAAGGTATTTGAAATACTAGATGCAAAATATCTATCTTTCAAATACTTTTTAAAGATAAAATACTTTTGTAAGAAAAGAACATTTAATTGAACTTAATTTTATTAGTTCGAGAAAACAATTTTCGAATAGATCGCGTTGTTAACAAGGATCAGGCAAATGTGACAAGACAAAATATGAAGGCATTAAAATTTTAATCTTTATGTTTTAGTAGAGATTTGAGTAAAACTAATTCCTCAAACATATTGTCGCTCATCTTCCTTCGATAAGGCCTCATGATGATGCCCCTAAATGAGAACAGTCGCTCCACAGGGGCAGAGCTGGGCAAACAGGCATTATATTTTAGGAATATTCTTTTTATTGTAGGATAAGCATTTAAGCTTTTAAAGTTTGCATCTTTATTGTTGAGGTACTGGAGTGTCTCTAAATCACTGGTGCTGCTTGTGTTTTCGCCACAGGAATCTGAGTCCTCTAGAAACATATAATAAGATTCATCTTTTGACTTTTTTTATTATAATTAAATGTTATAATCAAATATTAATAAAATTAAATATAAAATTTCCCCGTGGCAATGACGAAGTAACGGGCTAAGTAGCCAGAATGAACACTCTGATTAGAATCAAACTTATAAATTTAATATTCATCAACTTACTGAATCATATCTGTGATTACTAATTTAAAAACTAATGCGTAAAAAGATCAATGATCATAAATATGATGTCCGTTGTTAATCTAACCTAAACTTTTCCTCCCGTTCAGAAATACAGAATGAGTGACAGTACTCACAGGAGTGACGGTGGGACATCTTCTAATTGCCAATTACATTTGTAGAATTTTTAAAAGACGCGCTACGATCAGTTCCATTCCGAAAAAACTACGAATTTATTTTAGTAAAAGTATCTTAGGGAACAAAGTATCTTCAAAATACTAAGATACTATGAAAATGTATCTAAATAAAAGATACAAAATAATAAAATTAAAAAGTATTTCAAATACAAAATGTAAATACGTATTTTGTATCTTGTATCTGTATTTCAGATACTTTTATCTAAGATAAGTCACATCTCTGCCGACTACATATACTGTTTTCCCCTAAATTATACTTTTTACTGTTCAACAAAATTAAAGTATACAAAATACTGTTTTTATTTCAGCATCAAAACCCAAACGCATTACTATGTGTTGTTTACTTAGACGCTCACACATTTTTTTTCAGTAATGAATGCTAAGTGACGGGAGGACAGAAATATAGCTTAAAATAATTCAATCAAAATCAAAACTCATTTAATCAAGTTGGCTCATTAGAGCTCTATTGACAGGTCAAACAAAAATTAAAATTTACCATTTAAAATTAATTATTTACCATCTACCACCGGTTCGGAATGCACCTCTACAGAGAAGAGCCGGCAAGAAACTCTGTAGTTGCTCTTTTTAGATCGCCATTTGGGTACAAGACTGGTTATAAGACAGATTTGTGAGAGCAAACTCACGCAATAGTTCCAAAGGGCCAAACATCAGCCAGATCTAGTTGACAATAGTAACCTTTTAATGCCCAAGCCAACCGACCCCCAGCAACGGCACCTGTTCACAAGCATGACGCATGCGGCAGCCATCGCCCTCCTCAACCATATTGCAGGGAAGAGAACGACCCGCCACACGACGCCACCACAATAAAAAATTAGCTCCTCATTTATTTTAATTTCAGTTATAATTATGCTGAGGCGTATAACGTTTTTAAAAAAGATTATGAATTAGTAAGTTGCGCGAGTAGCTCTAAAATATGTATTTAAAACAATAAATAAATAAAATACTGTTATTTTTTTAAAAATACTGTTCTATATTCTTCATGGAGCTGAATATACTTTATGTCTTGTAAAAAAAAGTTGGCAACCCTACTCCTGCCAGACATACCAACTCGTCTGGCTGGATAATCATCCGTCTGCGCCTAAAGGTTGATAGCATAGCAGTGCATTCCAAATACGTCGGCAGACAACATCCATCCACACTTTCGCAGTGAGATAAACAAGATGATGATGAGCTAGGCACCATGTGGCCCGCTAATAGATCGCAGGCGGCCGATAGCGACCCGCATTATCCGGCAATTTGCGCAATCGGCGTCCCCGCAGCCTCCACAGAAGGGCGCTAACCAGAAAATTGGATGGAGCGACACGCGCCGACGCCCGCCGATTGGAATTATCGGGAACAGCCTTCGAGGGAGCGAGCTTCGTCACTTCGCAGTGAACTCGCGTTTGGGCGGAACGGTGTCTACGGGAGCGAGGCCCCGGCTAACTTCTAGACTGGCGTCTCCCGTGACAGGCTCGCGCTATTCAAGGTTTAACAAAAAGCTTACCAAAAGCAGCTCGGTGCGAGTGTTTGGCTTTACGTTTTCTTCTCCTCTTGTAACCATTATTATTTTATTTATAGTTGATCGTGGGCGAAATTATGAATTTCCTAAATCATGTCGTGAAATTGTAACTCGGGACGTGGTACACAGATACAGGGCGTAAGAAAAGGGGCGATTAAGCACTCAAAGGAGACGTACTTAGTGTGCGAAATGTCTGTCTATGAAGTCATATTTCAACACAATATATTGCGTGCATCGCAGCGCACTGTTGCACTGTCGATAAGTGCATAATAAGCCCATTTTCTTACACCTCGCCTTTTGTACGTAGGAAGTCAGGACTGCTAAGTTTATCCGTTTGTTTGGGAGTTTTAGAAGGTGTTCGGTCTGCGAGCAAGAAGATGACGGAGGAGCGAAAGTATAGCGGAGCCGTCGCCTTCGGCCTCATCTACATCACCTTTTTCTTGGACAACGTGCTGCTCACCGTTCTGGGTAAGTGTGCCGTCGCCGGCGAGCACTCCCCGCCCTCGACAGACATGGCTGATCGTGTGCCGAACGGGGCTCGGCAGTGCCCATCGCGCCGGACTGGATGCGCGGCGAGGCCCTGGCGCTGTGGCGCGAGGCGGGCGAGGCGGAGGCGCCCCTGGCCGCGCTCCTCAACCGCACCGTGTACGACGCGGGCGTGGGCGGCGCGCAGGCCGAGGTGGGCGCCGTGCTGGGCGCCAAGGCGGCGGCGCAGCTGTGCGCGGCGCCCCTGGCCGCGGCCGCCGTGAGCCGGCGCGGGCCGCGGGCCGTGCTGCGCCGCGCCACGGCCACGCTGGCGGGCGCGGCGCTGGCGATGGCGGCGTGCGGCCGCGCGTCCGCCGGCCGGGCCGCGGCCTGCGTGGGCGCGGCGCGGCTGCTGCACGGCGCCGCGGCGGCGATGGCGGCCGTGGCCGGCCTGGCGCTGGCCGCGACGCTGCCGCTGCCGCCCACCCGCCGGGACGCCGCCGTGTCCGCGCTGCTCGGCGCCGTGGCCCTGGGTATTTGTTTCATTCAATGAAGTCATTCGCGAGGCAGATGGAATAGCCTTAATAAATTGACGAACTGATCGGACTTATGCCAATAGTTCCATTGCATAGACACCTTCTAATTTAACCGAGGTAATGGAATTTAGCTTACCAAGTCCAATAAATTATTTGGATACAACATTATACATTGTGTTTAATTTTTTCTAACTATAATTGAAAATCATCGACCACATTCAGTCTGTCATTAAGAAACCTACAGGAGCGTCCGACAAAATTATGTCTGGCGTAATTGGTGGCTAAAGGAGAACAGTCTGGAACGCCGAACGGTAGGAGACTCGGAATCTTAAATCCAATCAAGGAAAAATCCACGTACCCGTTGATAATGTCTGGAAGATACATTTTATGTAGGAATGCAGTTCTATTCACTAATGATACAAGATTATACGTAGGTATATATGTTGCGGAGGTTTCATGGTCAATAAGAAATGACGTGTTCGGTAATCTACAGATTACAGAAATTCGTTTCGAGCACTTTCGAGTCGATCTATGAACAGCATATTGGAACTCCACAATACGCATGCAAAGTCAAACGTACAAAAGAAACCAGATTTGTCTTCAGAAGCTTATGGGACAAAAATTGGTTTGTTTTCGATAAATGCACGCGCAACGCCGTAACGCTCGAGCGCGACAGGCGTGCTGGTGGGCTACCCGTTCGGAGGCGCCGCCGCCGCGCTGTGGAGCCGCAGCTCGCCCTTCCTGCTGCTCGCGGTGGCGCTGCTCCTCGACCTGGGTGAGTACCTGGGTGCGTACCTCGGGCGCCTCGCCGCGGCCGCAGCGTGACGCGGCGCTCGTGGCTTGCAGCGCTGCAGGTGAGGCTCCTCGGCGACGAGGCGGGCACCGCGAGGGAGCAGGGCTGGGGCGTGGCGGGCGTGTGGCGCGAGGCGCGGCGCGGGGCGGGCGGCGCGTGCGCGGGCGCCGTGGCGCTGGGCGCGGGCGTGCTGGCCGCGCTGGAGCCCGGCCTGCCGCTGTGGGTGGCGGCGCACGGCGGGCCGCGCTGGGCCGCGGGCGCCGTGTTCGTGCCCGACGCGGCGGCGTACGCGGCGGCCACGACGGCGCTGGGCGGGGCGCTGCGCGCGTGGGGCGCCGAGCGCGCGGCCGTGGGCGCGCAGCTGTGCGTGGGCGCGGGCGCGGCGGGCGTGGGCGCGGCGCGCTCGCTGCGCGGGCTGGTGGGCCCGCAGCTGCTGCTGGGCCTGGGGCTGGGCGCGCTGGACGCGGCGCTGGTGCCGGCCCTGCTGGCGAGGCGGCCTCGGCGCGCGCCGCAGCTGGCCGCGCTGCTGCACGCCGCGTCCAGCGCCGCGGCCGCGCTGGGCCCGCTGGCGGGCGGGCTGGCGTCGTGGGCCGTGGGCTTCCGGTGGACGCTCCGCGCGCTGGCCGCGGCCAACGTGGCCCACGCCGCGGTGCTGTACCGCGCGCTGCGGCGGCACCCGCTCTCCGCGCAGGTACACGCCACCTTTTTGAATTCCATTAACTTAAAATGACAATTAATTACCTAACTTTTTGTAACGCCTCCGAGGGCAGTGCCAAAACTGAAAAAGATATATTTTTCCATAATGGTACTGACTGGTCCATTATTTTTTCAACCGCCGCGGCGGCGTCCATCCTGTGGACTCCCTATTCATATCCTCACGTGATTTGCAGTGGGGTGCCACCAACTCTGAGGCCTCTGACTCGGATTCGGAGGCTGACGAAGAGAGCGCAGCCGAAGAGACGACGGAGCTGCAGCCCCTTGGTCCTGGGCAGTACGCGCCCCTGCGCTAAACAATGTGAAAGTCTCTTGACGAATATCCTTTTGTTGGAATTCTGTGGAACTTTAGTTCGTAATGTGTTACTTTGGAATAAAATACAGATAATCACATAAGTTTTCCTTTCCTCGATCCTAGTAACTGATCTATTATTTTAATTTAGTTTATTCGATTACCGACAGCCGTCGTGAGGATCTAACGTTAAGATTTTTTAATCGCCCTCCGGCGCCTTGATGACTGTTTGGGGATTTCTTATCCATGCGCAGAATTCTGTAAATTTCACTATCGCGATGCAGGTTTTCTACGTTATTGTCAGCTCCTAAGGAATATATCCTGATGGAATATCTCCGTCTCATAAATTTGTAGCGACCAGCATGCTAGATACTTCACACAATTTACCCGAAAAATCAGAACTTTCAACATCAGGAAATATCGCCAAAAAGTCCTACACCGCGATCGCGAAATTTCTAGAGCAATTCGCACAGTTAAGAATTCCCCGACTACAGGTGATATGCTCGGCCTCGCCTGGCTGGACGATCATCCCTTTGCGCCGAAATATTAAGATGGCGTAGTTCAAAGGAAACAAACTGATAGGTATTGATGAAGTATGTCGGTGAAATAAGACGTAGGTACGTTATGCATATCAGTACTTACCTATAGGTTGCAATTAGGCTGTAGATCATATTGATAATGATTATTGAACGCCGAACAAAACCAGTTATAGGTAAATAGGTCCTCGCCTTTGAATTCTCCGGCTCGATCCCCGAGTTATGGAAGCTTGTTTACGCCGGGGCAGACTGTGTAATTACTGTCCTCTTAAATGTTTCTTGAAGTAGGGTAAATTCCCTCCATGGCATTGCAGGAACAGCAGTCTGCAAAGGTTTCAGACCCACAACCGGGGATGCTGACATGCTTCGAGTGTGGCGAGTACCACACTAATGCTTTAACACGTTTTACGCGATACAACAACGACACGCCACCTCTTTTCGTAGAAAGTGTCAAGATAACAACTTTCATTGTTGATAAGTTCATTTGTTTCCAGTGGATCAGCGGCCGTGGCCGACACGCAAATGTCAAAATTATTGTGAACCCTCATTATCGCACTCAATCTGACTAAATTTCAGTGTTATATATCTGTTAACAGACCCACAGAATGTCCAAAAAACCCTTAGGTAAGTTATAGTGTTATAGCTCTGGGCCATTTAGAGATGCAGAGCAAGGCCCACTGAGCTTCAACAAACGGAGAAGCCATTAGGGTCGTCACGAACTTGCTTTGCATAGGGCCTGTTGAGAAAAATTGGCAAAGTACATAACTGCAGCGTACAACAGACATACCCGTGAAAGGGAAGGCTGTCTGCCCGAATGCACTGTAAATATCCGGAGGCCGAATCCTTCTTGAGCTAGAGCTAAATATTACTGAGGCAGGCCGGTAAGGTGAAGCGCGACAGGGCAGTTACCACCTTCGAAATCCAATTCACTAAGTGGGCAGCTGACGTGTAAACTATTCAATAATATTACTCTACACGTAATATAGGCGATCAAATCAATAGGTATTCGAATAGCAACTTTCTGTTCTCAAGATCGAAATGCTATCACTTGAGTTGAACTGGTAGTTGTACTAATAATGGCGAACAATAGTGGCTGCCGCCGCGTCTGTATGTGAAACATAGCAGAGCTCAGATATGGGGCAGTGGCGTCAAAGGTTCTCCAGCATCGCTAACGAGTGTGACCCCCAGGGCCCGGGCCGGGCGCCTACCGGCTGCCCGCGACGTGCGGGTTCACGGGCCACGACCCGTCGCGCTACCGGAGCCCCATGTTCTCGTTCGGGACCAACGCCAACTTCCGCATCCGGCCTCTGGGCCCGGGCCCGGCGTACCGCATCGAGCGAGTCACCCGCGACGGCAACATGACCTCCCCCGCCTGGAGCTTCGGGGCCTCCTTCCCTACGCGGGCCACGCTCAGGACTCCTGGCCCGGGAGCCCACGCGCCCGAGAGGTAACGCACGCTAAACGGGCTGCTCGCCATGGAGCGCCCTCGAGTACAAAGGCAATTATGTTTACGGTTACTATTGTCATTACTAGTGAGCACCTAAAGTGAATCGGCGAATGAAATTTGTCATTTCATAAACTATTGTATACTATTACCCATAAATGACCCACAGCCGAGTCGGGCCTCCTCCAATTAATTACATGGAAGGTAAGTAGCCTACTGTGCCACGCTGGCCAGGCGGGTTGGCACAGGGTTTCGTGTCAAGTTTTCCTTCGCTTCTAGCTAGGTAATGAGCCTTGGCATTTTATTTTGTCGGCTCTTACGACACCCTAAGGATGGAATGGGGCGGTGACACTGTGTATTCTAAATCCGTCACCACGCATAAGTTGTATTGTTTAGTTTGAATATAAATGGGTGCAGGCAAGTGATGTCGCCATCTTCGTTCACGTGTTGAGCGCATGCGCATATTCGACGTTCAATTTTGTGGTAGCTTCTCTCACAGATGTAATGATACTGAATTGGACCTCCTCTGAAGTGCCTGCGTAGATACGTGCAGGCGCCTTTTAAATGAGAATGCGTGAGACGATAAATACCACCAGTCTATTATAGTTTTTTTGCACGTTCCGCTATTTTCGAAGTAATTTATTTCAATGTGATTGGAAAAAATGTCAGTTACTTATTTCCGCATCATTGCCGAACGAAACTCATTTCTAAATGCAACTGCAATCATCATCGTCTTTGGACAGGTTATTTGCAACCATTACAGCTGTGTCTATAGTGAGATGAATCTTGCGGCGACTTCTCT
Source organism: Clostera curtula (assembly GCA_905475355.2). Classification (NCBI taxonomy): domain Eukaryota; kingdom Metazoa; phylum Arthropoda; class Insecta; order Lepidoptera; family Notodontidae; genus Clostera; species Clostera curtula. The sequence goes on from FR997819.1 coordinate 175,752, forward strand.
GTGGCCAGGTGCCCGCCGATGAAGGAGCCCCGCGCGCCGGCGTACTCGATGGGCGCGCGGCTGGGCTGGCAGGCTAAGCGCGTGGGCCCGGCGTCCAACGCGTACGCCATCCGCTTCGGGCCCGGCTCGCCCGCCTGGACCATGGGCGCGCGCGTCGGCTTCAACCCCAAGGCGCGCTCGCCAGGCCCCGCCGTCTACTTCCAGCGGGACACCAACGTCTACCGGACCAAGTACGCCTTCGCTTTCCACCGGCGCACGTCGCACTCGTCGCGTAAATTGACCTCCGCCTCGTCAATGTAGTTTTAGTTGGAGATGCTAACATGTGATTAAAAACCTAATGGTGCTGTGGCAGGGAGCCCGTCTACTCCCTCGGCGCCCGGCTGGACGGCGCCGGGAAGGCCACCAAGTCGCCGGGACCCGCCAACTACCCGCCGAACCTCTACAACGTCAAGAAGGTAAGCTTGCACTCTTTTTATCCGAAGCCGCGCAAATGTGTTGGTGGTATTCACACAACACAACAACGTTGCGTTCTCTGCCTTCCTTCATCATTTCGGCCCAAAAGACCACTTCCAATTACATGAAGGGAAATTAATCTTTAAGCGCAAAGGGATGATCGTCCGGCCAGACGAGATGTTATGTCCGGCAAGGGGCCGCGGCGCCTATCCCCCAGTAACTGTAGTCGGAGATTTCTTAACGGTGCGATTGCTCTTTAAAATTCGCTATCGCGGTGAACCGTGTAGGACTTTTTGGCACGGCTCACATCTTGTAGGCGATATTTCTTGATGTTATTAGTAGACTTTTCGAGTAGATTGTGTAGAGTATGTAGCATGCTGGTCGCTACAAGCTTATTATGCTCACTGATCCTGTACTGTCGCTCGTGGCCGTGTTATCTTTCAGGGAGATATATTTGCATTAGGTACTCCGCTACTGTGTCAGGCCTCATATAATTAAGGTATTTACTAATTATGGTATAAGCTAGGCTAACCGACCGTTCACCGTAGTACTTGGTGCGTATTGGCCGCGGCCATGACAAGTAAAGTAAAAGTGTTGTCTTCGTGTGTTAATATCCGTGTGATCTTATCCACAGAATCCGTACGCGTATTCGTTCGGCACGAAGCATGGCGACTATGCGCCCCCCATGATCGTCCAGGAGGACACCATGGACTGCCTGTAGGGCGAAAGACCCTCGAGGCTTCGTAGAGTGTAGTGAAGCCTCCTCGACTTAATGCCAGGGACAGCTCAATGGTTAAAGACTAAATGTCCATGTATTGTTTCAAACTTAAAATACCCTTTGTATGCAAACTGACGTATCTAGAAAACCTGTTCTCTGAAAAGGAATATGATACTTAAAATAACGACTCGTAACAACTTCATGAATATCGGATTTTAATTTTACCATTGCGAGTAAAACGACAAGTTTATATGAAACAAGAACATTACAGGAATGAATTTTGCCAAATGATATACTCGGGAGGTATAGGAGGTAAGGATCATGACATAATAACATAAATATCAATTTCTTTGCCGTGATTTTTTTTTATTGTAAATCGTTTATTCAATTGGTTATCTACAAATTATTACAGACTACTTTAGTACCTGCAAATAAATTATCAAAAGCAATTATATTGGGTGCGGATATTTGGATGCTCATTTATTGAGAAATTGTCTTGTTTTTGTATCGGTATTAGAGATATTAGCATCTCTCATTAGAGTTGGGTAACTCTAATGAGAGATGGGTTCGTATGTAGCCGTTTCGGAGTCCACTGTTAGTTTTGTAGTATTTTTATTTGTGAAGTGTTTCCAGAGAATAAAACGAGTTATGTCAATCTCTTGGTTTTGATGGTAGGTATAGTATAAACCTACTTCTGCTGGACAGAGCGAGATCGAGTTGCGTTTCGAACCTTGATTTGGCTGCAACTATAAGCACTACCAGAATTCAATGGCAGCGATTACCGAAATACATACATATTATAGATAGAAAACACCCAGACCCGGAACAAATACTTGTAGGTCGTACAAATATTTCTTCCGTGCGGGGATAGAACCCGCGACATGCTGTTTACATTTCGCTAAATCTACATTAACTTCATACAAAAAAAATCCAAATTAAACTAGACACGCATTATCTTATTATTATAAAATTGTTATTATTACTTGTTACTAGTAGTAACAACTAAGCGCGCGGCTCCCCCTCGACCGATCTGCCTCATTGTTGTGTTGAGGGGGCTTGCGTGCCTTTAGGATCCGTTGGGGCCATACTGGCTCAGGGTCACGCATGCCAGACGGGCCCACGGGGAGAGGCCAGACAAAGAGCGACACACGGAGTCGTGGTGGGTTTTGGCTCTGGGGACTCCTCTGTCCTCAGATTTGCCTCGGAAGCCTGAACCTGCGTCGACACATGGCGTGGTGATTGCAGTGGAGGGCGGCCCGCCGTTGATCCCAGGGCTGCCGCCACTACCAGCGAAGTGGCGGCCAGGCAGGCAGCAACAGCTAGCCATACACGGACAGATCTGCCCGCCGGATCTGTCCGACAGACGTGCCTGGCGAATAGATCCGTGCGTGTATAGCTAGCCGTGTTCTGTTCTGCAAACGCACAGATCTGCCCGCCGGCGCCTGACGAGCATATACAATGTCCAGCAGTGCCTCTCGGTAGGTTATGGAGCGTCCAGAGCTCCTCACAAGGGCGGATCCAGGGGGGGGGTCATGGGGGTCATGACCCCCCCCTGAGCTGGTTCCAGGACTTAGGTGGACCACTAATTGAACATAATGATTTTATTTATATATTTTATCACCATACAGATTTTATGTAAAACAATACCTTATTAAGGAACAAAAGAAACAAGGACTAATTATTACAAATATATCTATAATCTAAGCAAACAAAGATGCTGCCACCACATATTTAATTTTTATTTTCAAGTAATTATAATTGCATGCAGTCGGGATTTCATTATTTATATAAATTGTCGTATATTTATATTAATTTATTAGATATTATTGGTATTTTGATACAAATGTAATCATTATGTTTAATGTTTTTAAGTATTGTCGGTTTTTTATTTATTGTAATCATTTTTTTTATTTTTTTTTATTATTGAATGAATTTGATGTATTTTTTTGTAGTCTATTTAATTATATAACTACTACACGTCACACGAACTATTCGAAGCAAAAGCATAGACCCCATACTTAGATTTACGTTAGACCTCAAGTGCTTGCAGCTTGGTATCCGTATGCCACTACTGGGATTCAGCAGAATATCAGCGTCAGGTACTGCACTTGACATATGCTGAGCTGGCATGGACGTATAAAAAAAGGCGGACGGAACTCTGGCTAAGACAAAAGTGAGACGCCAAAATGGCGGCAGCTCTGTATGTGTGAGTTAATTTTGGGGTTGCCAAGATACACAAAATTTTGCAATGAAAACATAGTTAGAATATTAAAAAAAAATTGTTCGAAATTGTTATGTTTAACTTTAACATCCTAAATGCTGAGTATTTTTTTTATAATAATTTCTTTTACTTTGAGAGGTTTTTGAAATTTCGTCTAATTTGGAGATGTGTTGAAAACGATTCTAAATTAAAAGAAATGCTTTCATTACCAACATTTTTTTTGAGATAATATATTTATGTTACATAACTATAATTTATTGCGTGCATGTCGCGGGTTCGATCCCCGCACGGAAGAAATATTTGTACGACCTACAAGTATTTGTCCCGGGTCTGGGTGTTTTTCTATCTAAGTATAATATGTATGTATTTACAAAAAAAAATGTATTTAAGTAGTTTATCATCCATCTCGTTACCATAAAACAAGCAATAAGTTGCTTAGCTTGGGACGAGATGGCGTTGTGTGAAATGTCCAAGGATATTTATTATTATATACCGACAGAATAGCTACAATGTACATTTAAATTTTGAAAAAATAAGCGGCATAGTTTTTTTTTTGTATTATCCATGTCTTGCTAGATTGCTAATTTACCTTTTAAGGTACTTCATAAGTAACAACACGCCGGAGTCCTCCTTTAGTTGTTTATAAGTCATCCGTATTAAAATGTATACTGCAAATGACACTGTATTTGTTTGGAATCCAATCGTTTTCACCATTACAATTTCTACTAAGTAATTTTAATTCAATCATTTCTCCATACCTAATTTTCCTTAGAAAATCTAGCAAAAGGAATATAAAATAAAATACCCAGTAGTAACTATTAAATAATTAACCATAATAATATATTGATTTTTATAATAAACGAAAAATTGCCCACATTTCGGTTAATTTGCACACGTGAATATTGGCAACACTGAACTTAAAATTAATTGTTTTGTTCTAGCGAATACAAATTGATTTTAATGTATAAAATCTGGAAATAAGTGATTGAATAATTCATTTACGTATGAAACGTGATTCCTGGATTGTTTTTCTTTCGGTCACTACGGTTTTTACACCATTTTACCACGCAAGACATGATTTATAGTTTTTATTTTTTCGCCGCATATTGCGTCTTTAAGCATCGATGTTAACGCGCGTAATGGCCGACTAATGTGTGAAAGTGTGCGTGCTGGCCTGTACATATAGCTGATCTGGCCGACTATGATGTCACAGTTTTTAGTTAGCGAGACTCTGTCCGACTTTTTTTATACGTCCATGGCAGCGACAAATACAATGGGATGATGAATTACCTTCCGACTTGCTACACAATTTTAAAGAATGGTATAAATATATACTTTTTTTATACGTCCATGTGAGCTGGATACCCTTTCGGTGCAGTTTCGAGACAGAGATAGCTAATTCAGAAAAGTAGTCCTGTTTAGGGCAGTTGAGGGACACCGGAGTGGGTACGTTTGGGGCGCAACTACCATCTTTCTGCACCCCGGATTCCCACATAACCCGGCTGGCATTCAACCGTCGGGTATCCATGAAGATTTACAAAGTAGTAAAATAAAACTAAGCGCGCGGTTGATTTGTCGGCTCCGCCGGACTAAAACAAAAACCTGTCATAATATGTCACGTTTAGACTCCGCCCTATCCGAAACTTTTATACCGGATTCGGTTACGGATGTTTTTTTATTTCGGATATCCGATAGTTTCGGTTACGGATATGCATAACATCCCTAATGCAGTGCATATCAGTTGCATTGCGCTTTATAGAGCAAGAGCCCAGGGCTGCTAGACGGTACTTATTTTCTGAGTAACAAAATGTATCGTACAGAGTAGTGTTAGCATAAACTCTGAAGATATAAACTAAAATATGGTTTAATCGTTATTCAAAAATTGTACAAGACTGATACAAAACATAAATTTATTGGGCCCGTGATATCCGTTGTTTGGGGGATATTTGTCCCCTACTATTCATCTGACTGTTTGCAAATAGTGTTGAAATTGTTTCCAAAATATAATGTATAAAAATCAAGACTCTGTATGTAAGTAAACTTTTGTTATTTTTTTCATAGCAATGTTTTTATCCTTTAGATTTCCTTAAATATTTTGGATGTATTTGAATCTAAATACTGTAGGAGGATATGGGAAGAGAGAAAAGTTTGTATGTACTTAATTATTATATTTTACCACTAATCTGTACAAAACTAAATTAAATTTTTTTTCACTAAATACATATTGTTTTGCATACAAGATGCAACAAAGCATCTCAATTAGGCTCGCCAAAGGAGCAGTTTTATTCCAAACTTGTGTTGTACTGGTAACAGACGTTATACCCTTTTACAAAATCTCTATTTGGTTACTTAAAACCGCCTCATGGATCGCAGCTTATTGTTCCTGCGCATGGCAGCTGTGCGCACCTTGATCCAGTACTGCTTGGTGTTGGGGTCCAGTTCTTCTAACTTGGGGGCAGGGCCAGTTCGCAGCTCCCACAGCCACAAGGGGTACTCACTGTCTGGCTTGATCTGAAATTTGACACAGATTACCACTGGGGAAGGACCACCTTTCGAACTAATTACAAGCAAGCAGGACCCACTGCTGAGCAGGCCTCCATTATTGTGGAGAGAAATAAGCCTACATATCACACTGGCACAGAGTTTCTTATCAAGTTTTTCCTCTCTTGTAGCCAGGTCTTGTATTCACCACAAGGACAAAACTGTTCTCCAGCAGTAACCATAATTATATATTTATTGAAAGGAGAACCAACAGCTCAAAGAAATGAAAAACAATTGATTAAGAGACACGAGCCAATTACAGGTTCTCACGAGTAGAAACAGAGTAGGAATCTTAGATCATATTGGCTTTATCAGGTCAAATGTGGTTTGAGACCAGATATGAAATGCATGTTGCTGCACTAACCTGCACATCTTCCCCAGTGGTGTAGATGTTGGAGCCACAAACATAGTTGACCAGCTTGACAGGGTCTGTCTCCACGGGCAGCTCCTTCTTCTCCATGGTGCTAAGTTTGCTGGCCTTCTTTTTGCCCTTGCCCAGCCCCATCACACCTGCTCAGCATACAAAGACACAAAATAACATCAAAAGATGTCTCGATTTTAAACTACATATAATCAAACACCTACAACCCGTCGCTGTAGCAAGTACCTCCAGCAGCAGACGTTGTTTTCTTAACGGCGGCTAGCGACGGACAAGCTGTATGTAAACTACATTTTGGGGCGAAGATTCGACATACTTGTAGTAAAGTTTTATTTGACACGCTTGGAAACATTTTTATGAACTAACAGCATAAATTGTTTCCTTTTTTCTAAATTACCAAACAGGCAGAGCAAACTGAGGTTAGGTTTTGTTGACATTTGTTTTTGTTGTAAATAAATTATTTGTCCATGGGATAGGCAAAAGCATATATCATACAGCCAAAGTTATATAGTCGAGTACAACATATCGCCATTTAGTCGTTAATTCAACTCAACATTTTGTTCCAATGTTTCAAATTAGTAACTAAGACGTTTTAATAACAATATAATTTGCCATTCAGAAGGTCCAAGCAAATTCATAATGAAAAAATATATTACTTATAAAGGTTCGAGCACATTAGGCCGCAACGTGTCGGGGCGGAGGAAGCGCAAAAATCCGCTCAAATCGCTTCAATACAATTTGTAAGAATTATGGCACATTGTGTCGGGCCGCAGCGGCTCGCATTATTGCGACGCGGATTTGCGCCCGTGCGATGCGGCCCGTCCCGCCCCGCTGCACCCCGTCAAAGTGTGCTATATAGCAAGCGGATTGGTGTGCAAATTTTGGTATTTCCGTGTTCCGTGTTCCTGTGTTCTGAAAAATGAATGTAGAACTCAAAATCCGTCAATGTATTGCGATCCGGCCCGTCACTAATTTGGTAGGTACGCATATTGCGCTGCGCTGCGGCTCGCTCCACCCCGCTGCGGCCCGATATAATGTGATTGAACCTTTACTGCACACATCAATTAACTTATCTATACGTTCTATTCGATGTTAGAAGGTTGGGCGCTTAGAAGGGATCAACGAAAATAGACAAAGTTTATTCATACTTGATAGGCACTAACAGAAACAACCCCAAGAAATTTGAGATTTTTTGGATTCTTATTGGGTATTATTTGTTTCTAAATAATTTGTAGGTAAGGCAAATTCTGTTACTTCGTACATAATTGTGTACTCGTAATAGAACTATTAGGTATATTTGCTAAATATGTCTTATTATATAATTCTTGTTTGTGGTTGTAGGTTTCCCTGAACACATTTGTTATAACTCATTACAATTTAATCAACTATTAAAAAAATGGTTTATAAAACGGGTCTATCATTAGAAGGTGCGACTTCAAATAGCTTCCGACTACTTCATCCCGAACGATTCGATGTCGGTCCAAGCTTATCAGATGCAAGTGAAAAATTGATTCACTGGAAGACTGCGGTACGTTGCCAGATGTAGCAAAATTTAATATATAAATAATATAATAAATCATCTTTCTACAGGCTGGCCAAAAATGTTTGCACTCATGGAACACGAATAGAAATAAAACTACAAATGTTATTTTGTTGATAACAGGTCCTGGTTCGATTCCGGGGTCTGGCAAGTGTCTTTGTCTAAACCAGAGATACTTGCTAGGAGTCTGGGTGTCACTTGTGTTCGTGATTTACATGTTTTTAAACTGCCTCCGCGATATAGGTTATACCTAGTAGTTTAACAAAAAAAACGTGTTGTGGTGGATTCAGAGTTTAAAGTATCGCCACCCCATTCCATCCTGAGGGTGTCGTATGAGCCGACAAAAGATATAATCAAACCGTAAGAGAAGGAATACTTGATCCGAAACCCTGTGCCATCCCGTCTGGTCAGCGTGGTACAGTAAGCTAATTACCCTCCTTGCAGTTGGAGGAGGCTCGACTCGGCAGTGGGTCATTAATGGGCTGAGAAAATGAATAATCATATAATGAAATTTATTTTTAAATATGACGTCGTCTAACTCTGCTGCGCCTCGTTGTTGGCAATCTGCAATCGACTTCGCAAACTTTGGAAAACTCGCTGACACAATGCTGCAAGGGAAATTTCCATTCGGTTCCAACGCCAATTACAGTCCAACCTGTCCAACGCTATCACTATCCATACTGTCAGTCGGTACATATTCCGAATGAACGTCTGCGGTAGTATCACGGAATTTCAAGTCGAAATTACGCATTCGGAAATCGAATACGGAAAATGTGTGTATGCGGCGCCAAGCTTAAGTCGCGTCCATACCTGCGTCCCATAGTTTGAACTCATCTTTAGTTTCTGTCTATCATGGATGATATTTTATATATGGTGAGTTTTCTTGGGGCCACACCAAAGACTCACACCACACTCCACTAACTTGCTACATATTATATATTATTCATCTGTGGTTGGCTGGTTGGGGCATTAGGCTAGGTAGAGTCGGGGGTGTCCCCGCTCGCGCAATAGTTGATTTATCTGTGAACTTTCGTTTGTTATTGTTTTATTTGTGCTCAATATTATAAGTCCCGTAGTTCAATTCAAGTGGTTGTTTCATTTTAATTACATATTTTGTTGAAGGCACTACTTTGCGCATCAAAAGGTTTGTAAAAATGATTACATTTTAGGCTTTTAATTTAAGGAAAAACTGAAGAATAATAGGTACGGGTAATACCCATTTGGTATCGCATGAGTCATTTTTATCGCTGGACCGCCCACATAGTTAAGGATTTAACTATATTTATGATCACAGTGCATGCTGTCGCGTAGCGGTCTAGTTTTCCATAATCTTATTAATAGGACGATGTCATTGTCACTTTCGATAGGTGATACGGATAGTGTGGAGAGCGTAGAGTCTCACACCTATTCAGGAAACACCTATGCAGGAAGCACCTCTTCAGGGAGCACCTCCTCAGTAAGCATCTCTATATTAAGCATTTTATTGGTCCTGTCGGACTCCTAAGTTGTGTCCAGGACATCATAAAACTTCTTATAAATCCCAAGAAAATTTTATCATACACGTAAAATTAAAGAAAGGTTGTTTAAGTGTCATATTCTGTAGAAGCAAATGGTTTTAGCTATCTGTTGTTGCTAGTTCATACTCCTGTGAAACTGCTTTTTGACTTCCATCTCCAACTCCTCTCATTAAACTGAACTCTGTTATGTATATTGAGAATGTCTAAATTAAGAAGACAAAACAAACTTGTGTTGTAATTCAAGCTATGCTTTGCATATATTTATGCTATGCTATAACATAAATAAATGCAAACAGCAGAATGGGTTCTTGATGTTAATAGGTAAATATTCTAGCTACAATTACTCTAATTATCCCTGGGCTGAACGTTATTTTTTTAAATCAAGCCCCTCCTCTAGGTACCTGTATCGCAGGGGCAGTTTACAGGGCCCCTAGGCCAACAATCTCTAATAGGGTACAAATTCTTGGAAAGTTGTCACTGTCTGATTGGTATTTATACAGAAGGGATGCCGCTGCATCTACTAAATCGCTTCTAGCATGCCTGTTGACCTGCACTTCAGCGAAAACCAGTGACCAGCATTGCATACCATAATAACCCATGGAGTTTGAAGAAATGTTTGATATTGATGTTTGCCACAGGCGTGGGACGAGGAGCAGGGGGAGGCATGTCGTTGTTGATGTGGCTGGGGCTGGCGGTCGTGGTGTTGCTGCTGGCGGCCGGGATCTGGCGCTGCTGCTGCTCCTCCGCCAAAGCGGGCCGAGTGCTGCAGGGTGAGTCAAATGCCAATCAGTTATTTGCTTAGGTCATGGTGGACACTCACCTGCAAATCGTCAACATATAGTTCATTAATTTAGTAATTCGGAACGTGACACCCGCTGTGAAGAACTGGCAAGAAACTCAGAGGAAATGTCCTGTTTCGGTTATATGGACCTATGGTTGCAGTGTCTTTACAATAACATACATTTACTGGCATTGCGAGGCAGTCCTAAGTTCCGTGAGCAGTTTTTTTCTTTTTTATTAAATGTAAACCCTATAAATGCATATACATTGACCCATGAAAGGTACTTATTTGGTGGAGAAGAGTACAATGGACAGCAAGATTGATCTTGTTCCGTGTACTTATATTGACATTATAATTAACTACCCGACTGCGACCCGCCCCGGCTTCGCACGGGTGCAATGATGAACATCTAAATGTATCAGTGTTTCTCTACAATATTATAATAAATATAATAATAAATAAATATCCTTGGACATTTCACACAACGCCATCTCGTCCCAAGCTAAGCAACTTAATGCTTGTATTATGGTAACGAGATGGATGATAAACTACATATATACATTTCTTTTGTAAATAAATATTATAGATAGAAAACACCCAGACCCGGAACAAATACTTGTAGGTCATACAAATATTTCTTCCGTGCTCTATCTCTATCTTTTTGTGCCGCAGCTGCTCCGGCCGTCGCCGTTGCGGCTCCCAATCCATATCCACGTGAGTACTTTCCTTAGTCTATTCTTATACTGTGTAGACCTTTGCCCAATTTCGTTGGTGTCGGTACTAGTAGGTACTTTGATTTGGTTAGCTCCCAGTATTTTCGCGGTCCCATTGCCGAGAGACAACCGCCAACCATTTGGTGAAACTAGAGTTTGTACGGATGTTTGGATATCTCTTCGCTACTCTTTCACCAAAACTTGTATAGGTTACTAGCTGACCCCGCAAACGTTGTTTTGCCATGTAATTAAATAGGTGTTGATCGTTGGGGGTGAAAATTTATGGTTGTATGTATTTTAGTATCGCAGTGAACCACCCTTAACACTTGGGGGTGTAAAAATTAGTTATTAACCTATTCTCATACCTACTCAATACATATGAAATTTCATCAAAATCAGTCAAGCCGTTTCGGAGGAGTATAAACACAATAACTGTGACACAAGAATTTTATATCTATACTAATATATAAAGCTGCAGAGTTTGTTTGAACGCGCTAATCTCAGGAACTACTGGTCCGATTTCAAAAAATCTTTCAGTGTTAGATAGTCCATTTATCGAAGAAGGTTATTATTACTATTTTATTTTCAAAAGAATTAGGGATCCGTATGAAAATTGCGATTTTGTAAACCAAGGTGTATAATCGAAAACCTATTTATGCGTGCGCTGCAAAAACTATTGGCAATAGAACAAAATGATTGACTACGGGTTTGTAGGACTTATAAAGATCTACAAAAAAGTCCGCAAAAGCACATATCTAACTATCATAGTTTAGTCACAATAACCGCTTTTATGTTCATAAAAAATATGCATAGAGATAAGCACGGGTTCGAAGCCCACGCGGGCGAAGCCGCGCGCAAAAGCTAGTACCTATTAGATAAATGTATCGTGTAAATTGGCGATGTACCGACAATAGCTAGTGCATTCAAATTGTGCTAGCCTCTTGGAACTAAGCCCAAGCTTCAGGCTGAGTTTGACGTGTCTCTCCCTTGGTCCGCAGCGGCGGGGGCCGTCCACGGGTATGCGCCTGCTGCTGGGCCGGGGTACCCCACGCAAGGTCAGTCCCCTTTCGCCTTTCTTATAGCTGGGCGGGACGAGGGCTTTTGCAGTGACTGGACTGTTGCGACCAGCATGCTACATAATTTACGCGAAAAATCTCAACTATCAGCATCAAGAAATATCGCCTACTAATGCGAGAATTACCAAAAAAGGCCTACACCGGGATAGCGAAGTTTACAGAATTCGCACGGTTAAGAAACACCCGACTACAGTAATCGGGGGATAAGACTGACTATCTGCAAACCGGTTCATCCAAGTGATGATGCTTTTATAAAGTATGGAACCTGTAAGACAAAAATTAACTACACGCCTTTTAAACCTGGTTAATTCTCGTTGAATAGGAAAGCTATATGAAATAAAAAATCGATATATGAAATAAGAAAGATTTATTTTCAGTACGGCAAATATTGAATTTAATTCCATATTGACGATATTCTTTAATTTATCAGTGCAATAAAGTAACCTTTTTATGCTAGACAAATGCGACAGCGGTGTGAGCTAACTTATTTGCGTTACCATCTGATTGTGTTGAGCCTTATATCTTGTAACGTCAACAGTACACAGATATCGTAGTCGGTAGTGGTATGACTATCTGGTATTACATCATATGTATTATAGCCCACTGCTAGATCGACTCCTCCAAGGTCGTGGAGGGAAATCAGAACAGAACAGAAGCAGACGGACTGGACCCGAGGCACCTTATGAATAGATACCCGCCTAATACGTTGCCTGTTGCTCATCGCCCGAACTTGTATAAAATTTTCCTTACACAGGATGTAACAAACACCCTATAGCCATCACATGAATGTCTTGTTGGTCTGGTGGATCAACGGGCACAGTGTGATATTTTAGGAATCTAGAGGGACAAAAGTCAATTTAGGTACATGTCTTAAAATACCCTTTTAACGGAAAAAATCAAAGTTAACAAGTTATACTATAATGTCGTACATTTTCTGGGAATCCTCGCGAATCAATAGCAGGTACAAACAGGTCGGACGGCCGTCTATCTGAGCCACACTGAGCGACCGCTTGCTGCTATCGTTTCTTTCTTGCTAGTGGTGATTTTGTGTTGTTGTCGTTATTGAGGGACTTTCAAGGTAAATATTCATTCGTTCATGTATTTTTTTGTTAGTATGTATAATGTGAAATATTAAACTAACAGAATGAGGTTTTTAATAGTTCATAAACAGTACTTCTTTTGTTTCATCTAGGGTTGGTGCCCCCGCATTACCCTGTGCATTGGGTATATTTTTCTGAAAGGTATATTTATATACTACAAGAAAAATGTTAATTGGCTTGCGAAAGTTTTCGACACTCCTAAAACATTTTCATATTTTCAGAATGGCTTCACGAATTTATCGTTGTTAATTTTTTGACGGTTTGTGACATTATATTTTACGAGAAATTGGTATCCAGTCTAATGGACTATGACGATATTTTGAAGAGTTTAAAGGCAACAATCCGTCGTGTTAGTGAAAAAATGGACGAAAAATTTTCTAAATCAGGAAGTTCATCGAGAACGCTTCCTGAAAATGATTTCTTCATTATTAGAAGCGAACGTATCGTTACTGGTGTTGTCAGTGAAACTATCGTTGATATTTTACCTGGTACGAATTACCAGGCTGGATGACTCTAGTGAAAAATCAAAGAGACTGCGACGATTTTCCACGCTGAAAAGTCAGCAGAAATAACTGGTGTAAATGTTGACGAATTCCATGAATTCTCCAAGGCAACAAGAGAGAAGAAAATCTTCGAGAATTAATACAAATCGAGATTTACTGAATAGATCCAAAAACAAAGCGTGGTCAAATTAAACCCTAGGTTAATGAACTATTAGAAATAAGGATCCCAACTGTTGTACGTGAGATACCAGTAGACGAAACAGACAGAGATTCTGATTGATCTGAATTAGAATCTCTTCAGATTCTCTTCAGACTCAGATGAAAGGTAAACTTTGTAAAGCTTTTTTTGTTATATATTAATTTTGATGTATACTTAGTTGTGAAATAATGTTCTATTGAAATATGGTTAAATTATACGTCTAAATCAACAATTTTCTTTTTTCATTTGTTCATTCATATTTTACCACCAAATCACACATAAATATAGAACAAAATAATGTTGTCCCGCTACATTTTCATAATACCACACTGTGCCCCGGTTCGGTTCCGGGGTCCGGCAAGTGTCTTTGTGTAAACCAGCGGCACTTACTCTTGCCTTGCTTAATTTGTGTTCGTGATTTACATGTTCGTAAACTGCCCCCGCGATGCAGGTTCTGCATGCATGCAGGGCAGGGCATAAACTAATCAGGTCTGTTGTTAAAATACGTACACAGCAGTACTATCGAGTCTTTCGTTGTGGCCAGACATTTTGTTCATCCCTGTATATTTGTTAGCGAGTTATGTATTAGGAAAATTTGGGTTTGTTTTATCATTGTTTTTAATTAACCAACTAACCAGTAACTAACCTAAACGAGTCAAATATTCGTAAGTATATCAACGACACGATTTGATAGCCATTTTGACGACCCGAAACCTATTTTCTATTTAGGACATTTATTTATAAATTGTTGATACGAATGGACCGTTTAATTTGTGATGTTTAAAAAGGGTAACATTCTGATAATGTAAAATATAGCTAGAATCATTTGGTAATAGCCACCGTTTACAGGAGCTTATGGAATGCCGTAGCCAAATAGCAACCTCTTGGGTGGCGTGAGGGAGGTCGCCAGGGCTCAATCAAGGGATGCATGACGCTGGACGCTTCCGGCGTCATGCTTTCACTTTTTAAAGGTAACCTTTACCACCTGGGGGAAATTTAAGGACCGGGCTCGTCAAAATGGCCAACATAACGTGGCGGGAATGTAATATCGGTGTGTTGCATGTCACGGTCAGAACTACGACAACAAGTTATTTATTATAGCAACGTGCACCATTCGATTATTAATCTGTTTTGCAAAATTATGATGCAACGCCATCTATGTTCGAGAACATGAAATATATGTATTGCGTTATCATCAAGTGGCCGTGGAAATCTATGTATTTATTTAAAAGCCAGAGCTTGTTTGTTTGAACGCGCTAATGCTTGGAAATACTTTCGGAATTGAAAAATACGAGCATGAACAAATTTTCTACAGAATAGAGTGGAGTTGAGATAAACTCACGTAATAGTACAAATAATTAACACTATCGTTGCGTGTGTTGTGCTCCTGTGTGGAAATAGGATCGATAGAGCTCTGATGTAACACGATGTTGACAACGGAAGGAATCCGCTACATAGCGGTGGGCGACACCGAGTGACGTCACTGGAGTTCCAACCATTCACGGGCGACGGTAACCGCTTGCCAGGAGGAGCAGTAGCAATAAATGTCAATATTCGACAGATTTCCTGTACATAACAGTACGATAGTTGAATGTGACGCACCACAGAGTTGTAAATAAGTTTAGTACAGCGCCACCTCTCATTGGTTTCACGTACAATTTTGTTGCGCAGCGCCCTTGGTGGTGGCCGCTGGCGCCCCGGCGCCGTACCCGCAACAGCAGTACACGTACGCGTATGGTGAGCACACTACTGTGCACGCATTCTCACGCTGCTTGTACCGTTTCTATTCATTTCTATTACTATAAGATCACCATTAGAGACTGGCATGTTTTAATTCAAGTAGATTCGCTTTTGTGGTCGGCTGGCGCTGGTAAGGCAAAGTTCAATTGTCAAGGGATTATTTCTTTGACCGGGGACGTAATTATTGTAGAGTGTTTTTGTTTATCTTAGCCAAGGTTTAAGAAAATCGTAGTTTGTTGATCATCAGCACTCTTATCGTGTGTAAGCATTAACCACCTTCACTCTTGCGTTTAATTTAAAAGTAATTCCTTTTATGACGGCTCCAACCACCGCATTATGATCTAAATTTTAAAGAGAATTATTTTCGTCACCAATTAACAAAAATGGGTTGATATGCGATTCGGCGTTCAGCAGCCAAAAACCATAACCGAAGAAGAAAATAAATAAATGGGACTGCTGAAACAATAAAAAGTTAACGAAAGCTGCTGAAGATTTGCTATCTGCAGTTAAAACTGCTAATTAAATGAAACTCCGTACACTAGATGTCGCTAGTGATATAGTAACACATGTTTAATGATGTACGCTATAGAAGGAAAGGGCTATATAACTACATATTAGTTTAGTAATAATAATATGACCTGTAGTAGCATGTGTTGTGTGGTGTCCGCATGTGGGTCGTGGTTCATTCATTTGGAAAGGGTTGGGTTTCATAGTGATTGGCTAGCTTTGTTTGTTTAAATCTAATTTCTTTTTGAACAAACATAAATAACATACTAACATAACATTTCCCGATTTGAAAATTTGCAGTGGCCTTTGATTTTCATATAAATCGAGTTTCCATTAGGGGGATCAGCGGGCGAAGGGAGCGAGCACTCGGTACACAGATTTTTAGAAGACTGGCATTTCTAAGGAGTATGCGAGTCTACATGATTTCGTCTATTTACATTGATTGTTCTTTGCTCTTTCCGATTCAGTCTTTGGCTACATATTTTGATTAAATTACATATTGTTTATTTATGTTTGTGTTATTTTTCTCAGCAGCGCCCATTATGATTAACACGACTGCTTCGCCGTACCCAGCCGGGGCGCCGTACCCATCCGGGGCGCCGTACCCATCCGGGGCGCCGTACCCATCCGGGGCGCCGTATCCTACACCGGCGCCGTACCCTCCTGTGGCGCCCTACCCCTCAGGGCCGCAATATCCCACAGCAGCGCCCTACCCGACGGGAGCGCCATACCCTACCGGGGCGCCCTATCCAAATGCGCCTACAGCAGCGGCTGATGCCTTCGGTAAGATATCTTTAGACGCACATTATATTTCTTTAGGAGTGGCTAAGAAATGACCTGATACACAGGGTAATTCACTGTATGTTACAAACTTGAAAGTGGTTTTGGTCACAAAGTAGAACTATGTAGCATACGCAAATATGTAGCAAATAATTGGGTTTTAAGAGTATAACGCGAATTACTCTTAAAACCCTGCGCCCAGCGCGCCCGGCATCCTCAGCCGTTGGGAGAAATCACGATTACGAGAAGAGAGCCAGGCAACATATTGAGTTTATAACTAACTATGTCATATTTTACTATAAAGCGAAAATCGTATTCATGTATTATGTGCTATATAATATTTGCTTTCAATTTAATGCTTTTTAATAAGGAAATCTGGTATATATTATAGCCCGTATTATAACGCTGCTTAGAAATAGGTCACTAGGCTTGTAAGCTGATGGGAATGCTTTTCCGCACGCTTGGTCCGCTGCGTGCGCGCAGCCGTCGCGGGACTCGCGGCTCCGGGTTGGCGCCTGACAGCTCAGAGGCAGCATCCCCATCCTCCCATGTATCATACGCTTTAGGGTTAACGCGTGCTTTAGTGTGCAGTTGCAAGTTGGGATATGTTATACACAGTGGTTTAATGTCTAGCGGAAACCTCGCAAACGGTAACACGGGCGAGTGTTACCATGACTACAGAGAGAAACAATCTTTTGGTTTTTACAATGTTTAAAAGTGAGGCCAATGAACCTACTACTCGAAAGTAATTTAAATCATACCGAATCCTTAATACATCAGATTTGGATTGATTCAATACGAGTTTGCGAGACGAATAATAAGCGAATGTACTATTTGCCGCAGCGAGCCCCCCTCCGTACGAGCAAGTGGTGGAGTGCGGCAAGCAGCCCCCCTTCAACCCGCAGGCCCCGCGGTAGCCTCCCTCCCCCCCGCTGCCCCCTCCGCCGTACGCGCCCGCCTACGCCCCCGCCCCCACCCCCTCCCACGGCCAGAGCCAAAGCCAGAGCCAGAGCCTGCGCGAGCTCCTGGCCACGCGCGACCGCCTGAGGCGGGCGGCGGGCGGGCGCGCGGCGGGCGCCGAGCGGGTGGCGGACGGGCGCGTGGGGGAGTACGCCCGGCTCGTGGCCACCCGCGACCGGCTGCGGGCGCTCGTGTCCTCGTACCACGCGCCCGCCAGTCCCGCCACCCGCTAGCGCGGGACGATCTTGTAATTATTGCATACAAATACCGACGAAACTATATCTGTAATACTGTTTTAAGCGCACCGGTTATTTTTTAATTCCTGATTGTCTCCATGAATCATTTCTGTGTTTGTGTTTGAACAAGTCACCTATTTTTGTTAAAGATGTGTATTTTTTGTAAATATTCAATGGTAAAAAATAGCATTGACACCGAATTTTTGGGTTTCGTCTGACCGAATGTGATAGAAATAGCATCTCTTCCTGATAGAACCGTAAATACTACAAATACAAATGCCAAACATTTTTTTTACAAATATACAAGAAATAATTTAGTCCTTTCAATATGTAGTAGAAAAGATATAAATAGCTTTTTAGAAACCTCTGTACAACTAGACGGCAAAGTATGATACTCTTCAGACATAGCTAAAGTAGTTCAAAATATATCTATGTATTTTACATTAAAACTAAATGTTAAACGTAAGCCAATTGTTTCAAATATTTAAATAAATAACTGTTATCCATTTATTAGATTAATTCTATACTCAAATTGTAGCCAAGGTTTTGCCAAAGCCAACATTTGAAAATTAATGGAAAAAATATTTAAATGTATTTATTCTCAGTCTTAATAATGTTTAAATGTATATATAATTTTGTGATGCAAGGTTGACTGAAATTAGCAACGTACGCTAAATGTATGTGGGGTGAAAGAATTTATTGCAATTGAGATTATTAGTTTTATAAAAGTAAAAGTTTGCTGATGTAAGTTTTGCCATTTGCCAACGTGTCAACATTGACATATATTTTACATTATTGTGTTATGGTAAAAATTTAAAAACACAGTGTTAAAATACGTTTACAATTTAGTTTCTTGTATATATCTAGAAATTTAATCCATAGAGATTATGAACCCTGTCCAGCCCGCATAGGGTTCATAATCGTGAAACATTAAATATGTTTGTAGCATTGCAATAGCAAACTGTGACATACTGAAGTATAGCCATAGTGATTTAATCGCAGCATAAAGGTGCAGGCCCGCTATTGATGTCTATGAAGGTATTACTACTTTATCAGTTAAAACCTGGTTATCGGGACGGTGGAGAATACTGCTTGTTTGAATTGTAATCTGTTTTGACTGTATTCCAAAATAGGCTAATTCTGGCGATTGGATTCAAACCTTGGCTGGTGCTAGGTCGGAAGAATGAAGTGTGGGGGAGTGATAGCCAATTAGTGGCGAGCGCCCTAAAAGTGTTCACCAAAGCCTATTTTAATTTGTACACATTGGTTCTGTAAATTAAGAAAACGTAATTACTTTCTATAAGATTTAAGTTCGTATTTATTTATGCATATTATTAGGAACATAGTCATTTAAAATATAAAATGTTGTTAATAATATAAATAATAATACAGAAATTTCCTTTATTTTAATTTAAGAATTAAAACATTAGTCCAATTTATTTATGATTTATTACTTAAGTACTT
The DNA here is from genome assembly GCA_905475355.2 of Clostera curtula. NCBI lineage: Eukaryota > Metazoa > Arthropoda > Insecta > Lepidoptera > Notodontidae > Clostera > Clostera curtula. The sequence continues at coordinate 195,180 of FR997819.1, forward strand.
ATTTTGGAAAGTATTTTGTGAGGTAATATTTTTAGTTTGTATTATTTTCTCCGAATTATCTACCGTGATAGTAATTCCATAGAACCGTGGCTGAATTAGTTTTGGTTAGTTTTGATTTAAGCGCTGTGTTGCGAGTGTGAGTTTTTTTAAATTACTCAATCGAGTTGACGTAACTAGATTTGTATGAAAATGAAGGAACGCCACCTATTGGCTAGATGAATTTATTGTATAGCCTTGCCGACCATGTGAAGTCAATACAATCGATTAGTTGAAAGAAGCTCTTCATACTTGATTATGACTGACAATATAATTTTATTTTAATTAGAAGTAAGTCATTCTAAACCTTTCGAATTGCTACAGGCTGATATGTTTTATTAATAAGTTCGTCTGAGACTATTCTGCTCACTAATACTAAATTAACGTAAAATATGATTGTATCCAATAAACTTGTAATATTTTAAATAATGTGTGATGTTAAAATGGTATCCTTACCGCCAAACTTATGCCATCGAAATCCACGCATAGTCGAGGGGGGCCTGTATGAAGGGCTTGTTCACACTTATTGATGATATTCTATGTAAAGCTGTTTTTCAAGTTTGTGATGCGATAAATCCTTTAAATAATTTGTTAATGACAGATAAATATCGTAATCGTAAAGTTTCGTAATCGGTCCGACTGTCGACTCCGGTCGCAGTGCTAAGTGCGAGGTTTTTTACAGGATTGCTTAACGCAAGCCGTAACGTCAAGCGGTACTATGTGAATTTATTTGACACTTGATGGTGGTCTTGCAGTCATAAAGGAAGGACATACTTATCGTAATACCACAGTACCTATAGGTTTAAGTGTCGATATACAACGAGTCCCGAATGCGCCGCACTGATAAACGGTCGGTGTAATTGTTTTGTAACCACTAAGATAATAATTATGCCAAAGTGCAATTATAGATTATGACTGCTGTTCCTGGTTGCTTGAATACTTCAATAACGAATCCAGAGATCGAAAATCATAAATTACCTGAAAACTGCGTATTTATTTCCATGAAATGGGAGAGTTAACCTACTGTGTAATTTCTACATTGTGGCAATACGGTCGAGTAGGTGAGAAAACTCGCACTCGTCGCACAGGATGGTGCGTAATGTGAAATTGTATTTCGGTGAATTGTAAATGTGAACAGTTGGTTGCACGTTTCAGTCGTTTTAGTAAGTAAGTGTTTATCCAAATATGAAAATGCATTTTGCAATTCTATTGAATGTGATTGAGGTATATTTTAATTTTGTACGTAAATAAATGCTCTATGAAAAAAGTTGTATTTTGTTTACTTCTGAATTCTTTTCTTCACCTTTACCTTTTGGTGACGGATTTAGAATTATGCAAAGTCACCAAGCCATTTGCTATAGGGGAGAGGGAAAACTTGATACTAACCCTATGTCAACGTGCTGACTGGCGTTGTTGAGTATGATAATTTCTCTTCATGAACTTTAACTTCTGTCAAAAAGTTAAACTTTAACTTTTTGACAGAATTTCTCTTAAAAACACAAAAACGTCTTGCACATAGGCAAATGTGAAAATATACCGATCTTGGTTACAGACCTAGTCAGTATTTTTCAATAAAAAAAACCCAATGAATCCTCTTATGTTTTTTATTTATTCATCACTAGCGACCCAGAACGGCTTCCCCGTGCGAAGCCGTTCCGGGTCGCTGTTATCAAATACAATTAATGCAATTAATAAAAATGCAATTATCCATGTATTATTCATAAAAACCTTCCCTTCTTGAATCACTATCTATTAAAAGAAACCGCTTCAAAATCCGTTGCGTAGTTGTAAAGATTTAAGCGTACATAGGGACGGACAGACGACAGCAACTTTGTTTTATACTATGTAGTGATGAACAAAACGCAATTTTAATTATTACAACAACTTTATTAGGTAGCGCTTAATCCCAATAACAGGTCTCTTCTATCTATGCAAGTTTATGATACTAGTATGTACTACACTCGAGAGCAATGAATCTGGGTCACTTAAAGAATGTTAAAAATCTCGGAAACTAAAAATGCTAGGTTATTAGGATTTTTAGGATTCTTTAAGTGACCCGGATTCATTGCTCTCGAGTGTACTTTTTCACATGACATAGGATGGGATAGCCTTTACCACAGGATCTAATGATTATTGAGCTAAAGGGAGGGCAGGAAGCTAAAGTATAGGAGGGATAGAGGCGGACGGACCCTGATTGATGGCACAAAACGGGGAGGGGCCGAAAGATGATAATGGTAGGTAATTTTAAAGACACTGGCCTGACCCCGGCATCGAACCCTGCACCCGCTTATCCAAAGGCAGCACTTCAACCCCTGGACGAACGAGGCAGTTTTGAGTTATCTATCTATCAGCCACAGAATTCCACTGCTGAACATAGGCCTCCCCTATAGATTTCCACAATGCACGATCTCGTGCAGACCGCTTCCACCGACTCTTCGTCGAGTCGTTTTGAGTTAAATGTTAGTAATTTGAATGGTAACTCACATGAACATTTAATTTTTTATCTATTATATTTTTGCATGTAGGTACCATCAGGTTATCAAACATTGATGACGAGTATTTAGGTAGGGGTTGATTGTGAGGGCTAATGTCCTGAAGAGGGGCAGAGCCAGCAGGAGGAATAGTGCGCAGGCGCGCGGCCGGCGCCTGTAGGTCGCGACCGCCTATGGGACCACAGGGATGCCACACAGGGGCTGGGATGAGCTAACTGCTACGGGGAAGAGTGGAGCTGTCATCTTAAGTATACTCTACGCATTCGGACATGTTCATCATTTCAGCCAATAGACATCCACTGCTGAACATAGGCCACCCCAAGGACCTTAAGCAGGTCATCGGTCCACCGTGTGCGAGTCCTACCAAGCACTGCGCTTGCCGGCACGCGTTTTCTGCCACATCAGTTCGGACATCCTGTGGGTTTCGGTAGCTCTGGTTCTCCTGCGAATCTCATAATTTCCAGACCAGGGCCAGGGATTCCGCACTTCTTCCGTTCTCGGTACTTCCCGCAGATTCCACAAAAGGCACACGACCCATAGCTAGGGGAATTCTCGAGAATGCGCGATTTTTCCTCGCTCATTTTAATATATTGTATAGTTGCGTTCCATCAATGGTTTCTATTTCATTCCGCGGCGGTGCAAAATGAGCTTTTTAAAAATGGCCACTAAGGTTTTCTTTATCGCTTGTTTATGATGTTATGACAGGGATTGGTGGCATGTGCTTTGAGTACCTACATTGTGTTGCGATTAAAAAGGTATTTCTTAAACAGTTCTCAAAGGTACTTAAACAGGACCAACAAAGCGTGACAGCCCTGCGGCCGCGAGACGACGCGCCAGAGTGGCGCCCGCACAGGGGCTGTAGTGATGGCTCATGCCAAAACATCGCATTCAACAATCACCTTCTGACCCCATAAACGATACAATGTAGGGCCGGGTCGCCTCCAAATCCATGCAAAATTTGGGACACGGGTGTAAATCGACTCAACTCCATACCAAACCTTTAGGATTGTACTGCCATCCGTGCACACTCATTCGATTTGGCGAGGGTACTACCAATTCACACGGAGTCTACCTTCAGCTATATAGCTCGTTCTGGCTGCTTGAAGAAATTACCTAGCCAAGATAAGGAAAGCATGCTACGAAACAATCCTGCATCAGCCAAACCTGTCGCATTAGCCTATCACGAGAGGACTATTCCCTCCTTTTAATTGGAGGAGGCTCAAGTCGCAAGCTTAAGCTATTTTCCTCTCAGCGAAAGAGGCCACACATCCACAGTCAAAAATCAAAACTCATTTAATCAAGTTGGCTCATTAGAGCTCTTTTGACAGGTCAAACAAAAAATAAAATTTAAAATTTACCATTTAAAATTAATTATTTACCATCTACCACCGGTTCGGAATGCACCTCTACAGAGAAGAGCCGGCAAGAAACTCTGTAGTTGCTCTTTTTAGATCGCCATTTGGGTACAAGACTGGTTATAAGACAGATTTGTGAGAGCAAACTCACGCAATAGTTCCAAAGGGCCAAACATCAGCCAGATCTAGTTGACAATAGTAACCTTGTAATGCCCAAGCCAACCGACCCCCAGCAACGGCACCTGTTCACAAGCATGACGCATGCGGCAGCCATCGCCCTCCTCAACCATATTGCAGGGAAGAGAACGACCCGCCGCACGACGCCACCACTGCCTTGAGTCTTAAAGTGAGCATGATAACTTGAGCACCAAGGAATTGAACATTTCTCATTTCAGTGATCTGTGACATCACTACAGGCGCCATACTTGTTGCTGTGTCTCGTCCTCTTAATGCGTACTCTCCCTCACACCACTGACCCTCTCTCAGTCATTACATGAAGTCGCGACCACACTATCACTCGCTTTCCAAACTTGTTCGTTGACATCATACTTGATTAACGTTTAGGAAATCCGCTACTTAAATAAAACTCCGCTTCGATTCCAAAAATTGGTCTTATGGTGTGAAGTGAAAAACTAAAAATACATCCAATCTTAAAGTTTAGTTACTTAAATAGATAACCAATAAAGAATTGCCCAAATATATCGCTAAGTAAAAAGTCGGTGTGTTCTGTGATTCGTTTATGATGAATGAATGATGCGCAGTAAGCAGACATGAGTAAACAGTCTGCGACTACTTGTACTAGCATGGTGGTGGGCTGAACAGTGACGATGAGGGCTTATGGAGCCAGAGATGGGAGGTGCCGAGGGACTATGACGAGGCTTGCTGGGCCGTAGAGGTACGTTGTATTTGCGCGGGGCCGAAGACCTCACCCTGATGGCTAAAGGTCAACCGTCCAAAGTATTGCAGTGAACCGAAAACAACCAATAAATAGTGACTGGGTGCTGAACAAATCACAGCTTAGTGGATGATCTGCAAGTTACACAACGTCTCTGGTTTATGGATATCCATCATATCATGAGGAGCCGTCGATACCGGCTGTCACTCCTAGGACGTACTATAGCGGCCGATACGTAAACTCAGTAAAACTAACTGGTGATCCAACCAAATGATTGTTGATAACACAAAAATTATGCTCAGTAGATGACCTGTCCTTCTTTATAATTTCTTGGGGCTTTACGTGATTTAGCTGACTGCATGTGTTTCCTGGGAGCATATTCTAGAGATTCATAGTCAGATCACGCCTTTATTCATACCCCCGTAGATATAACCTACCTGGGGTCAGTGCGCCAAGGCAGGGCCGGCGGCAGGCATGGGCGTGACTGGGTCCCACGGCGCGGGCGGGCGCCGCATCCCGAGTCCAACCGCTTACTACGTGGCGCTCGCTGGTATTTTGGGATTGCTATTGTTGCTGTGCGGATACTTCCTCTATTACTTTATCAAGAAGGTTCTGGGTGAGTGACACGTCAACGTTGGTGTTATAGTAAGGTGTTAGTGTGTATCTATCAGTGTGTGCGTGTAAATGTATAACTATACAATGTGAAATTCAATATTACAGAAATTATTTAATATCAGAGCTGTGAGCGTTACGTTTCTCCAAAATTTATCTCCAATAAAGCGAGTTATTTTCAGCTTACAAAAATATGATATAATAAATGCTGGGCTTCATGCATTCACGAATATTCCTGTATTTTTCAGAGTTGCGTCGCGTGGATACTCCAACCCTAACGTCACCGTGTGGAGGGTTAAAGTCGCCTCTAGCACCCTCCGTTTCCGTCACCACGTACCCTGTGCAACCCGGTAAGCTCAGTCCACTTTTTACAACAAGTTGCTATTTTTACATAGATTTTAACGTAACATACACAACATTCACGAACACAAACAACAGACCAAGTGCCTCTGATTTTCACAAAGACACACAATCAGAGGATATTAACCGGCAAGATTAACACAACTAGCCAAGTTGCTGTGGCGCCAATGATACGGTTTTCCTTCATTTTATCAATCCAGCCTTCTAAACCAATCTACTACCCAGCCCTTAAATGACCCAGTGATGAATCGGGCCTCCACCAGTTACATGTAAGGTAATTAATTAGCCTACTGTGCCACGATGGCCAGACGGGTTGGCGCAGGGTTTCATGTCAAGGTTTTCCTTCTCTTGCGGTTAGGTTATCATCGCCTTGATATTTATTTTTGTCGGCTCTTACGACAGTATGGATTGGGGTGCTCACACTATGTATTCGAATTCCGTCACAACACGTACAAGTCTAAACCAATAGTAACTGTTAATCTGACTACTTGAAAAAGGTTTCTGGCACGTACGTTTATTTCAAATTTCAGTGGTACGGGAGAGTGCGAGTGCTATGGCGAAGTTGTGCAAGCAAGTGTCACCCCCACCGGCCGGGGGAGGTGGAGCTGGCAAGGGAGACACGGTGTTCCCCACGTCCACGTCCCCAGCTGCCCAACGCACTGACACGGGCCCCCTAGATGCGGGGGCGCCTCCTGATAAGGGTCCCATTCTTACTGTGCCGACCCTCACTGTCAACGATATTGCTGCCAGTTAAATCGGGAATTCATAGATAAGTGCAGTGTTTAAAAATATACAGTTCGCCTTATACAACAAAATAGTAACAAAACGAGTGTATTTAACTTTAATACACTTAACGAAAAGACCAATACAAAAAACTGTGTGTAAAGCTGTGAATGTGCGCCCAGTTTAATGTGTACTAAAGATCCTTTCATATGTATTTAGCATCTTTGTTAATTTTCGTATAAACCTTATTAGTGAACGCTGTGCGTTTTTAGAAAACATTATCTATAGTAGGGAATTATAATTTTTAATATGTTCTTGTGAATATTGTGCGAATTGCATTTAATCTACTTTACATCTTGCCGATATAGGTACCAGTTAAACTCTTAACCAGTGAATGATTGATACGTACGTGTATTTAAAAGCGAAACAAAAGGAAAACGACATTTTATTTTCGACTTTCAGTCACACTTTTGCCGACCAAACTCTTCAGTCAGAACTACATCTGCATATTCTTTCAATTAAGATTAACTACTTGTAACTCGTTTAGAACAGTCGAGTTTTGATTATATCCATTTTCACATTCTGTAGCTAACATAGTTATTATCTTCATGTTTAGCTTATGTAAGTTTATATACTATCTACCTCAATCTATTGGTGCAGTGAGGAGTACGTCTTTAACAAAATACATTTTGCTCAATTTATTTTAGCTTCCTCCTTATATTTACCGTCCAAAGTTATGTGATAACGTATACTACTAATCTGTTGCGTTGTTATATCTTAATATTTCGATATTATGCCGGTGATATTTAAAGGGTAATGTCGTCTTAATTTTGGGACCGTAAATATGTAGCCACCTAAAATAATTATTGATGAATATGGTTGTGTTATTGCCAAAGAATTTAATTAATTTCATGCACATAGCATTGTCCGCCAATGTACACAAAATGCCTTGTGTATGTACCAGGGGCACGCAGATCTAGTGAATCGCAGAAGAAAACACGCCCGCCTATGAATTAAACAATAGAGATAATTTAAATTATCAATTTTCCTAATATGTAATATAAAGATTATCAATAATAATATTACGAGTATGTTTGTATGAATACAAAGATACGTGTGGAACTTTTGTTGAGTTCTCGTACAGACCAGTTGAGCGTTATTCATTTTGATAGAGGCAGTTTAAATTACGCGAGTCAAGGGGGTATTTTTCCACTCGAATACTTTATTTGATTTATTTCGTCACTATACTAGAAATTTAAATAATAGTATTTTGGGGCCGATCGAACGAGGGGTAGCTCAATGCAATCAGATGTAGAATCAATATTTCAAGGTGATTTGTAGCAATAATCATGATATTATGTAATTAATTTGTGCCAAAAATGTATGTATTGTATCTTGCAAGTGTTTTTGTAAATTGGTGTATCTATGTTTGGACGCATTTACGGTAGCTTTGTACGTAATATAGGTAGAATAAGATGCTTCCTTGACAATTCTATATAAAATGCTTTGTCAGTCTTTACGTGTTTGTACTTTATATACTAAACAAATTATACTTGATAAAATGTAACATCTTGATATTGATCTGTTTTTTTGAGTCCCGATCTGCTATAAACGCGCGTATTACTGTTTGGGGCCCCTCCCTATATTTGGGGCCCAGCAGGTCAAGATATAATGGCCATCAGCAGAGGTATCGACTTTGGTGTGATGAATTTATCCAATAAGTACCAGGCGAGAAATTATCAGAGACCGGAAGCAGTAGATTAGTGACATTTTTGTGATCCAAATTTTAATAAAAAACGAGTATCCCATCGGAAGTGTGCCATCAACCATCGTGAATGTTATCTTACAAGCTTCGTTACCTATCTTCTTAATGTTTCTTGGTGGTTTTGTTCTTATTTCTCTGGTTACACATAGCACCGACTGATGACCAATATTTTAAGAAAAACAAATTGCTTACATTATCATCTATTGTGTTGATCGTACATCAATATCACTCGTACATCTATTAATAATTTCGTTATGGTAATAAGGTTTTTGTTACACCCTGTTTAAAGCACAAGTCCATTCTTGCGTCAAATTGAACTAAGTACATATATGTCAATGAGTTATTTGTGGTATATTGAACTGTGGCGGAATGGCTACTTTTTGTTAATATTTAATATAATTTTTATTAAATTAATTTTAAGTAGTTTATAAGTAGTTTAAGTCTGTTTGTGCATATTTTCATTCTTTAATAATTTTATTTATTTTATTTATTTCACCTGTTAATATTTTTATGAACACTTTGTCCGGCCTATTTTCTTTAATATAGATAACACAGCGTTGCGTGCCTGAGCTGCGCGTCAAGCTTCTATCGATCGCGCAGGCGCGGGACCGCGGCGCTGTGACGTCACGCACCAACCGTTGATTGAATAGTTTTTAGAGATTCTTTTTCGCGCGCTTCTCGCTGACTGTTCAAATTTTGTTTTACATTTTAAATTACTTTAGTGTTTACAAGTTTTATATTTCTTACATATTGTTTTCTGTTCTCTATTCTATACATTGTGCCATCGTTTCTCCTTCTTTTTATTTAATAACTATTTTAATATTTTATGTGTGCAAAGTGTGTCGTGTAATATATGAGAGTGACTTTACCAACAACCAGTGTTTTTATTCGGAACTATATCTACTCCGCGACCGGCACACCGCCGCATAATTGGTGACCTCTCCTGAACACAATACCGATGGCAGAGCAAGAATCTTATAAGACGCCGCCGACGGAACGTGAGAGCCAAGCGCTCACATCGAAAGAAGCATGTCCTGTGGGAATCCGTATTCCGCCATTCTACCCGGACAACCCACTGCTATGGTTTTCACAGCTAGAAGCTCAATTTTTCCTAGCAAATATAACTCGGGACATAACGAAGTTCTATTACGCTATCGGAAATCTGGACCCACAGTATGCAACCGAAATTCAAGATATAATTAGCAACCCGCCGGTCGTTGATAAGTATGAGAAATTAAAGATGGTACTCGTAAAACGTTTGTCCGCGTCCCGAGAAAAGAAACTCAAACAGCTTCTCATGCATGAGGAACTCGGCGATAGAAAGCCATCTCAGTTCTACCGCCACCTCCTTAATTTGGCGGGCACGGGTGTACCGGATGATTTCATGAGAACGATTTGGATGAGCAGACTTCCGAGTGGAACTCAAACTATTCTCGCTTCGCAAATGAAAGCTTCTCTAGAAGAATTGGCAGAACTGGCGGATCGCATTCATGATGTGGTCAGTCCACAAATTGCATCAGCTTCCACTACCGGTGCCACATCGGGCACTGCAACTAGTCCAAGAGTCGATGGACATGAAATGGCTGCGTTTAACAAGATGGTGCATATGATGACATCCCAAATGGCCAGGATGTCTCGTCCGCGGACGCGATCAAGCTCCCGTTCCCGACCACACAGTGAAACCCGCTCACCATCAAGTTATAAACGTTATCCGCAGTGTTGGTATCACGCTAAGTTCGGTGAAAGGGCGCGTAAGTGCATTAAACCCTGTGATTATGTGTCGGGAAAAGGACAGGGCAATCGGTAATTGCGACGGCCGATTGTCTCAACAATGTAAATACCGGTCGCTTGTTCGTTGCGGACTCTAGGTCTAAGATACAGTTTTTGGTCGACACTGGTAGCGACCTCTGTGTCATTCCACGCACCGCCTTACCAGGACAGCGACATAAAACATCATACCAACTTTGTGCAGCAAACGGCACACCAATAAATACTTACGGTTACGCAAACTTAACACTCAACATAGGTTTGCGCCGCGACTTCACCTGGCAATTTATTGTTGCGGATGTTACTAAGGCAATAATCGGTGTCGATTTTTTATCGTTTTTTAACATTGTTGTTGATTGCAGGAACCAACGCCTCATCGACAATAATACTACGCTTTCGACCCCGGCTTCGCCTGTCAAATCGTCCGATATTGTTTCTTCGGTGAAGGTAATTATTGGTGACACTACATACCACGACATACTACGGGAATTTCCCGACATCACTCGTCCACCCGGTATACACAAGCCACCTGCACATAACACGGTACATCACATTGAAACTACACCAGGCCCGCCCGTCTCTTGCACACCACGTAGGCTGGCCCCAGATAAACTGAAGATTGCCAAGGACGAATTTGAGGCCATGTTGAAGAATGGTACAGCCAGGCCTTCTCAGTCACCATGGTCGTCTCCATTGCACCTTGCTCCTAAGAAGGAAAATGGATGGCGCCCCTGCGGTGACTATCGCATGCTTAATGCTCGTACCATACCTGACAAATACCCGATTCGACACATTCATGACTTTTCACATAATTTATCTGGTTGCTCTGTCTTCTCCACCATTGATCTTGTCAAAGCTTTCAATCAGATTCCAGTAAGCCCTGACGATATTCCCAAGACCGCCATTACGACACCCTTTGGACTATACGAATTTCCATACATGACTTTTGGACTTCGTAATGCCGGTCAGACTTTTCAACGTTTCGTAGACGAAATGCTACGGGGACTTGACTTTACCTACGCGTTCATCGACGATTTTCTACTGTATTCAAAAGACGAAGCGACTCATAAAGACCATTTACGACAGCTTTTCACCCGACTACAGGAGTACGGTATGGTCATCAATACCAGCAAGTGCGTTTTCGGTGTCAAGGAAGTTACTTTCCTTGGCTACCGCATTTCAGCTGAGGGCACTAAACCCTTGCCCGAAAAGGTTGAGGCCATTCAAGACTTCCCGACTCCCAAGACTGTACGTGAGCTTCGACGATTTTTAGGCATGATCAACTTTTTCAGACGCTTCATTCCAGATGCTGCTAAACACCAGGCTCCGTTACACGCTTTACTGACTGGTTCTGTCAAAGGTTCGCATCCTGTGCATTTTACGCCCAATGAGACGGAAGCTTTTAATGCATGCAAACAAAGTCTCTGCAACGCTGCATTACTCGCTCACCCAGACTGCAATGCTACCCTTGCATTGGTGACAGACGCTTCCGACACTGCAATAGGTGCAGTTTTACAACAACGCAGATCTGGAGACACCTGGGAACCTCTAGCATTCTATTCACGCAAGTTGAGTCCCGCTCAACGAAAGTATTCGCCTTATGACAGGGAACTCCTTGCCATCTATGAGGCGATCAAACATTTTAGGCATATGGTCGAAGCGCGAAGTTTTACAGTTTATACGGATCATAAACCAATTTGTTTCGCTTTCCATTCGCGGAAAGACAATTGCTCACCTAGACAGTTCCGACATCTTGACTTCATCTCGCAATTTACCACGGACATTAGGCACATCTCAGGTAAAGACAACGTTGTCGCAGACAGTCTTTCGAGGATCCAGGAAGTTACCCAGCCAATAGACTGGGCAGTTTTAGCTGAGTCGCAGAAACACGACCCTGAACTCGAGACACTACTGCGCAGCAACACATCAATGTGCCTTAAAAAAGTTAAGATGCCGGGAACTGACATTGAGATTTATTGCGACACGAAAACTGATACCATACGACCATATGTCCCAAATGTTCTCCGCTACCAAATTTTCGATACTCTCCACTCTCTTAGTCACCCTGGTTCAAATGCAACTGCTCTACTTGTCGCAGAAAGATATGTTTGGCCAGGTGTAAGGAAAGATTGCAAAGAGTGGACTCGAAATTGCTCGGCTTGCCAGCGTTCTAAAGTCACACGCCATGTATCTACACCGCTCGGGAATTTTAAACCACCCAAAGCCCGCTTTCAATTCATCCACATCGACATTATAGGACCCTTGCCACTGTCACAAGGATTTCGGTATTGTCTCACGGCAATCGATAGATTTACTCGTTGGCCTGAGGCGATACCACTACCTGACATTACCGCAGAGACAGTGGCAAAAGCCCTGTTGCATGGATGGATTGCAAGGTTCGGATGTCCGACTGACATTGTGACTGATCGTGGTGCGCAATTCGAGTCGGCTCTTTTCAAACACCTTGCATCCTTGGTCGGTTTTAAACACAGGCGAACTACTGCTTATCATCCTGCGTGCAATGGGATGATAGAACGGTTCCACAGGCAGCTTAAATCTGCCATAGTGTGTCACGACAATATTAATTGGACAGAGACGCTTCCACTCGTCTTATTGGGCATAAGAAACACGTTCAAGGATGACCTGAAGGCTACACCAGCAGAACTGCTATACGGTGAAACCCTCAGACTTCCCGGTGACTTTTTCCACCCAGACTCACAGACGACTTTCGACATGACCGACTATATTTCACGGTTACGATCTTTTGCCAGACGACTTCAGCCTTCTCCAGCTTCACGTCACAGCAATAAACCAGTTTTCATTTTCAAAGACTTACACTCATCGACTCACGTTTATCTTAGAGACGACAAAATAGCCTCAAGTCTTAAACCTGCGTACACTGGACCATATGAGGTCCTCGAACGAGGAGACAAAGTTTTCAAACTCCTTATCAACGGCAACTCAGTCACAGTATCAGTAGACCGTCTGAAACCAGCCTACATACTTGATGACTCACATAGCCACACAAATACAAGTACGCATACAAACACTCCAACAGTACTCAACAACACACATACTCCCAAAAGCATACTCACACGCAAACAGCACTACCACTCCACCACCAAGTTACCCGAAACCCCAAGAAGCAGTATCAAGACGACGCGGTCAGGTCGAAGAGTACGTTTCCCAGACCATTATTCGCCTGAGTAACATTCGCCCATGTCGGTCTCTGGTAGGGGGTGTTGTGGCGGAATGGCTACTTTTTGTTAATATTTAATATAATTTTTATTAAATTAATTTTAAGTAGTTTATAAGTAGTTTAAGTCTGTTTGTGCATATTTTCATTCTTTAATAATTTTATTTATTTTATTTATTTCACCTGTTAATATTTTTATGAACACTTTGTCCGGCCTATTTTCTTTAATATAGATAACACAGCGTTGCGTGCCTGAGCTGCGCGTCAAGCTTCTATCGATCGCGCAGGCGCGGGACCGCGGCGCTGTGACGTCACGCACCAACCGTTGATTGAATAGTTTTTAGAGATTCTTTTTCGCGCGCTTCTCGCTGACTGTTCAAATTTTGTTTTACATTTTAAATTACTTTAGTGTTTACAAGTTTTATATTTCTTACATATTGTTTTCTGTTCTCTATTCTATACATTGTGCCATCGTTTCTCCTTCTTTTTATTTAATAACTATTTTAATATTTTATGTGTGCAAAGTGTGTCGTGTAATATATGAGAGTGACTTTACCAACAACCAGTGTTTTTATTCGGAACTATATCTACTCCGCGACCGGCACACCGCCGCAGAACCCCTTACGAAAAAGTGGCTCAAATGAGCTTCACTTATTCACGTATTCCAATAGTCATGCACCTGTTAGGCGGAAGTTAGATGTACCGCCGAGGCCGATATACCTTGACGCGGCTGATAATGTGAATGCAGCTTACTTCTTCTTCTTGGCGATGACGAGCGGTTGCCATGACATACTGTCTGTATGTATTTCTATAACCATTGTTTATTTTGTCTTAATTTACCTTGTTCCAAGAAGAATTAAACATTCCCTTTTGAAAAAATATTATCTCCCAGCATCATAACATATACGACTCACATGAGATTACCTAAACAAACACAATTAATTTTTAAAATAGACGAAGACCGATTAAAATCATAAAGTTAAAGTGAAACAGCCTAATCAATTAAGTAACGTAAACTTTATTTGATGTTTAACATTGACTTGAACAATTTATTTTCATAATAATTATTATACATAGATATTATGTACAGAGAAAGCTAAGCAACAATACAGTGAAATTAATACAATAACACACGCTTAATTGCGTACTACCCTCCCGCGTAGACAAGAGTAGCAGTAATTATCCATGCTGCAGACCCGCTGGGTAGATCTGAAGTTGGGCTGAAAATTACATAAAAATGGCTCCAGCCGTTTTGGTTATACATAGAAACATCGATTCATACAATATTTACTTATAAGTCACATCGCTAATTGACTGTTTATTCACTGGCAACTGCAATAATAAAATGTCTGGTCATGACTCATGACACGTCCAAATGAATAAGCAAATTTGATTTTTGTGGAATTAGTTATTGAGGACAGTGTAGCGTGAAGTTATTGAATACCTAAGTCCTTTATTCAGAACTAGCGACCCGCCCGGCTTCGCACGGGTGCAATATTGACATATAAACCTTCCTCTTGAATCACTATCTTTTATCATAATAATAATCATAATCCATTGCGTAGTTTTGAAGATTTAAGCATACATAGGGACGGACAGACGACAGTGACTTTGTTTTATACTATGTAGTGATAGTGAAGCAGAAAGGCGGAGAAACATAGAGCTTAGTAATAAGCAGTAACTTAACTTTACAACCACATTGACACAACATTGGACCTATTTATAATACGGTCAATACTTTTTGGTAGCATAAAACATGAATACTTACGATTAACTAATAAAGTAATTAGTCTATACAAATATATAATCTGTTATTAGTTATTCTACTTAGACGACATAAAACAGGGGACTTACTTTTCCCTGCTACCGAACCTACCTAAGTACGTAGATAAGATACTTTAGTCACCGGGCCACAGAACTAATGACTAGAAATGCAATACATAGTGAAAGTTTTTACAAATAAAATGGCGAAATTCTAATCTTATTTCATATCAAATCAAAAGTGTGCATTTCAAGGAAAAATACACAAAGGACCAACAAAACTAACATTGTTCTGTTCTAAGTAAAAAAATAGTCAAAAATATTTTATTTTCTATCTATTTCAAATCTAATTAACTATGATTTTAAACATCTAATTTGGTCGATAAAACAGGTAAAAACTAAAGATGACAAAAACTATTTATTTTAGTTTAATTATTTAATGCAACATGGTGCATTGGCAGACTTAATGCTTAGAGGCAACTATGGGTGTATAGCGTATTCTTAGACTCCGTAAGCACTATTATGCAAAAATAGTTAATAAAATCTCTTTAACAACACATTTGAACATTTCTTTTCTTTGACTTTATTTATGTACTCGAAATTAAACTAGGTATATTTTCTTAGAATAATCTAAAGTTCTTCAAGAGAGGCATTTATGGACCACCACTCAAGCTGCCTTACAAATACTGAATCCAATATCCTGCAGCTGTGGAAGGAATCAGCATAATTTCTCCGTTTTGGCGGGATGGCCTCTCGTATTTCAATAGCTCGTTTATGTCTTTTCCTTTCCACGACATTAGGACTTCTTTCGCTTGTCCAAACTACAGTTTTCGGTCGGCGGCTTAGAAGATAAGACAGTCTAATACAGTTTACATAGCTTTTGAGCGCTTTGAGACTAATATTTAAACTGAGTGGGATATCTCAAAGATCGCAAAATACGTTAATAGACCATGTTTGGTTTTTGAACGACTAAAACAACATTGGAGCATAACATTAGACGTGATGCGCATTATATCGCGGTCTCTTTCCTGTCAGGCGCCGTATAATGCTCCACGTCGTCGTAGGGGGGCGGCATTTCTTCAGCGCCCTCAAGCTCCAGGTCCAAGTCACTCTCTGGGTGAAAAATGGTGTGAGATTAAGACTTGAGTTACCATTTATTCCATAATATTAGCTACGCCAAAGAACACGTAGCTTTATATTTTGTTAAAATGACTGTCTTCTTTGTAAAATAATCAAATCAATAGTATAATATTTTTCGATAGTTACAAAGTTTATTTATTTATCACTAAGTTATCGCTTTTTTACCGGTTAGGGCAACGGTTTTCCTACTGACATATCGTTACAATGGTACAAAATAAAAAATGCTTTCAAATAGTTTCACCAGTACAGTGCCTACTGCTGTAGCAACAGATTTGTACGTGTAGTTACATCTATTTAAGCTGCATTATTAAGGTCACACGTGGACTGATAAAGGGAAATTTCTCGGAGGTTTGACCTTTAAGATGGATCTTTAATATGTTCTACATTGGTTGCATGGAACTCGGATTGCTGGTCATGAAGATCGAGAGAAAAGTGCTCCCTTTTCGGTTATGAGAACTTTACGTTATTCACTCGATTTTCCTAAAGCTTCCTAAACCTGAAGGCAATACCTGAGAAGGCGCCCGACTCCGGCCTGTGGTGGGGCGCCAGAATATCGCCGTCGCTGGCGTGCCTCGGCCGCCATGCTCCCTCTGGCGCCGCAGCTCCTCTTAGGTCCGACACCCATCCCACCTCGCCAAGGTAGCAGGCCCCCCCTTCGTAGCCAACCGGCTCTGCATGCAACACGCACACGACACACGTGCAGGCCATCGCACATAACAGACACATAAGCACAGTTGAGTAGACAACACTTAAGAGGTTTATTCTTGGGCACATAGAGGTCGTTCATGTAGCCATTCTCGCGACTAATGCCTATAGGTAAGTAAGCTCGTCGGTAGTTGCACATTACAACTTCTGTGACAAACGACACATTAGATGATCTAACCATATAATTACCATGGTACTACTACTTAGAAGGCATGTCGAAGGGCTGGCAGCAATGTTTGGTCGTAAGGGAAATCGGGTAACAATGGTAGACCGATCCCATATAATCATAAATTGAAAGATAAGCAGACACAGATCATGCATAGGTTCGATGCGCATGCCAAACTGTTGGAAAAGAAGGAGAAGGGAAATTTTGTTTCTGTTGCCTTGTAATTACAGATATGTGATAATAAGACAAGGACGACACGGCATACTAAAAGTTGTAAAAAAAGCATAAATTTCCAAATCCGAAGTATCTCATTAAGACACACAGTTTACGACAAGTTCACAATTAGCTTCAAACCCAAAACGCCCATTGAATTACACGATACTCACCCACGGAAGAGGGAGGAAACATCGGCCGACTGGACAGGCTCACTCTCGACTCGATGCTATGATGCATCGCGCCAGATCTATCCAGAGAATCCAGCTGGTCTATAACATCGGCCATGCAGAAGCCAAGTTTTGGCTGATTCTCTTCCAACGTCACCAGGGTTTGTCTAGGGCGATCTTTGGTCCTGATGGACTCGTTGAAAGATTGCTTCGCGTCTTTGGCTTTATAGATGGATTTGGTGTGAACATCGCTGACTTCTTTAGGTTCAGGTGTGTTCTTTAAGACAGTCGTGTCCTCGTGGGCGTCACCGATGTAGAAGCTCGAAGACTCCGAAGATTCGGTGACGTCCGCGTCTTTGATGTCGCTGGAACGCTTTTCCTTTCCACGGGAGGATTTGATGTTACTATGGTGTTTCTTGCAAGGTTTGTTGATGTGTTCACTTGTTTTGGTTTCTTCGATGGATGAGGATTCTGGTTCCGCACGAGGAGCTTCAGGGCTCACTGTGGAGGAGGAGTTGGAAGAGCATTGGGATTTGGTCTCGGGATCTGGATTGAGAGGGATGTAGAGGTCTTGCTTGGATCTCTCCCAGTCGCGACGGTGCAGCACTTCGTCGATGACGCTTGGTGCGGAGTGGTATCGAGCCTCTTGGTTTGTCTTATCCGGATTGGATTTCCTTCGGCCGATTTCTTCGTGGCTGCGGTGAGCTGACAACGGCTTTTTGTAACCTGCAGGTGTTCAAATCCTGGATTAATTTACCTTAGTTGACTCTTGATTACAGGCGTGAATAATTACTGCCTTGCTGGTCTATGGGCTAGATGTCCCGTCTTTCGATCACGGATCCCAGTTTCGATTCTGGGGTCGGGCAAATATCTTTGTGTAAACCAGAGACAATTGCGCTGAGTCTAGGTTTCATTTTTATTCGTAAATTACATGTTGGTCAACCGTTCCGGCGGTACAGGTTAGTTTTTTTTAAAAGAAGATCAAGAATGATAAAGACCAAGCAATGAAACATATAATAACTCGCACGATCCACTTGACCAACGCATCCCACAAAAATTCACGCCGTGTAATACAAGATGCCAGTATACCTGATGTGCTGGGCAGATGCAGGGAGACGGCACTGCTGCCCACTCTGCGGGCCAGAGCCTCGCTGGCGCGTCGCCGCGTTCCCGACTCTGTGTGGGAAAATACCTCTCATATGTTTAACTTTATTTCTGTTTGCACGATATCTGTTCGCTCAGACCAAATCAGGTTGGACTGGCGACCCCAATGAAATAAGGCGAAAAGTTGCAATATTACAATGAATGTGGAGCTCTGAGTTCTATTCTCATGTTACTACTACAACTGGCCATGAATGGCCCACTACTTCGTGGGGCCAGGACATGCAAGAACTGCATTTATTTGGCTCTTTCATTGCGTGGAGTATGTATTAAACACACCTACTGAGTATTTAGTTTACTTACCGTGTATCTGAGCAAGCACAGGGCGCTGAGGATGTCTGCCTGAAGTACTGTCTGTGGACAGAAGGTGATTCACAAATGTAGACAACATCAACCAAATGAGAGTAAGAGTCACCAATTATGTGTTCTTTCCTTTAATTAAATGAGCCACCCACTTCTGAGCGGAATCCTATATAATTTCATAGACAAATTGGCCACACAGGAGTGTTGTTGGTTTCATATCAACAAGTGTTACAAAAACTCTATAACCTTCAGAAGGCAGGGCATATGAATGAGCAGCTATATATGTTTAAATTGCTTAACCCATTTTGGAGTATGTGGGAATGATCGGTGTTTATGATCCAACTTTCCACAATGTCTTTCAAGTTCTATACCTGTTTTGCTTCCTAAGACCTCATCAGTTGGAAATCAACATATTATGAAAGATATGGTAGTACTATTGATTCTTTCGAGCTAGCCAAGATGTCTAAATATCTCACTGCACGGAATGTCACATAAATAGTTTTCAACAATATTTCAGTAATAAAAACAAGAATGGCGGTAATCGGATATACTGCTGCCAACCGACAGACGGTAGGACTTACCAGATCGAGCATCGTCAGGCCAGCAGCAGAGCCAGCACAGCAGCAGCAACGGAACGCACACCTCCACCGACAGCAAGCCCGCTGCGGCGCCCGTTCCCACGCCTGCTGCACCCATTGCTGCTCCTTCCCTGTGATATCTGTCGCTTAGGTACGCTTTCGTGCCTAAATTACTTTGAATATTTTGATTCCCATTAGCAAAGAGGTAGATGGGAATACCTAAACATTGGAAACTACCATATACATTAAGGGTAGGTAGGTACACCAGCTATGACATAGATTCCTAATCATATTTAACACATCTAGTCTCCATCATTCCAACTAACACAGAATGAATTTGATTGTAATGCGGAATGGAAAATAATAAAAAACACTAGAAGAATGCTTCATAGTTTGCGAAAGGGGTGCCACTGTTGACATTACTAGGGTGAAACGTAAGTTATTGATGCTGTTCGTGTGAGAGCTCTATTCCTAATATTACGATATCCACTACACTAGCTGTACAAGTTTATTTTATAAATTGGTTAATTATTCTTTAAACACAAACATGCGTTGCTATTTTCCTTGATGCTAAACACACGAATGATATTAAATGGACGTATACTAAAAGATAAAAGTAGAAAAAAATAATGGCACCGTGCTATAGGAAAATCCCCGTAGCAATTAAAGTAAACAGTTTGGTTGCTCATAAAATTACATCAGGAGCTTCAATACGTACCTGTCGTTCCGGTTCGAATTTAAGTTTGTGGGGAATAAAAATATCTAGAACTGCATCGTCACGGTTCACTATTAACTTGTTAATAACGGGCAATAATCAGCACGTGAATCACCACATTCGTTATTCCTAAAAGACAATATATAAATTACATTTAAAATATACCTAATTAAAGTTAAACACAACAGTTTTAATCACTGCGAACACGGCTATTTGGAAAGTAACTACCTTTCTAAAGAACTCTCAACTAATTTGAGACCGAGCTGTTTCGAAAGGTAATTACAGAAAGAATATGCTTCTTCAGTTGTGCTTATTTCTTGAAATGGCTTCGTGTTTGTGTAATCGGGCCGGGAAGCGAACCCGCCGCGACGCGCAGCTGTCACCGCGACTCAGCGGTGCTCGGCACTCACTGCACGATTTGCCAAATCTCCCACAAACGAGAGTAAACGCCGGTAGAGATACACTGAGAGCTCAAATATTGTCTATGGCCACGAAGGCGAAACTTTAAGTCCAACCTATTCATTTGTCTTACTAGGGCCACATGGTAAGTAACTTCTGCTTGTTTATACCACTAATGTGGCACTTGCTTGTGGCAATTGTGTTTAAGCTCTGCCGATCTTCTTACGCGCAGGAACACAAATTTAGTGTTCTTGAAATATAGCCAGGTATATTCGTCATCACACAGCCAGATAGACTCATAAAATTATAACCCACCTATTTTTGGCGCCGGCTTAAATGTAAGTGCATCTCCCAGTGTGGCCCGACCCCTTGGGAGGCGCCGGAGTGTCGCGCCCGCATTGATCCCGGCTCCATCGACCCGCGTCCTCCGCCGCGCTGGGGACACTCCTCCAGCTGCCAACCCATTTCGCTTTTGCCTTTCCCTCTTTTAACCCAAATCCAGGACTCTGTTTTTTTGGTGATCTCTACTGAAGACAGCGCCCGGCTTCGCATTCACACCGTGTTTTATTAAATGGTCCGCTCCACGGAGAAAGGCAAGCAAGAAACCCATTATAACTCTTCAATATTTCATTTTAAGAATTATGGCAGCATTAATACGGCTCAGATTTGATTCCGTGTGGTAACGGATTTAGAATACGCAGTGTCACCAACCAATACCATCCCGAGGGTGTCGTAAGAGACAACTAAGGGCACGTAAGAGGAAAATCACCTAGCCGCAAGAGTAGGAAAACCTTGTGCCAACCCGTCTTGCCTGAATTTGGATTGGATTTCCCTCCTTGAATTTGGAGGAGGCCCAACTCAATAGTGGGTCATTTATGGGCTGAAACGACGTTGACGACGACAATAATTGATTCGGGGCCTGGGAAAGCCAGACATTCGTTAGGAATGTTATCTCTTGACCTGGAATACATGTTTGTAAAATGCCCGCGTGAAGAAGGTGGTTCTCAATGCAATAGAATGGTTTTTAAGTATGTATCCTATAACTTCGACATTTTTTATTCGATAAATATTGCCTGAGATTAGACTCATCTCAATTTTATCGAAATTGGTTTAGTAATTAGTTTGCAATAATACGTGAAATAATTGTACCACGGGCATTCGATGAAAGGCACATTTGGATGAATTACCAGTTGTTATTTCCCGAGTCATATGTACTTAAAATAAACCGACGTCAAAACAGTTTTAAACTCAAATATAAAAAATAACTAATTAACAACCATTTGATGTCGGTGCCAACTTAAATTGACACTGAAGTTAATTAGGATATAGGAGACCCGAGGCAGCGACTTCAAGTTCCATCCCTGCGGGTATGGTAAGGAATAAAGGAAATCGACTCTTACGACCGATTCAGTAGTGGGACAAAACCCCTATAACCATTTGAAGGGGGAGTACAATAACAAAAGCAGTTTTGCGTTGAAAAGGTTGTAGTGACCAGCATGCTACTTAAACTTCACACAATTTAGTTACCCGAAAAATCTGAACTATCAACATCAAGAAATATCGCCTACAAATGCGAGGTTTTTTTTTTGACGTTTAACAATAATATACATTAAGGGAACCTTTAACAAAGCGCCATCTATTGAATATTTACTCAATCCAGTCAACAGATATCGCCATCTGTCTGTCCGTTTCGAGACAGAATCGTTTGGATAATATAATAACATATCATTAGACAAATAATTTGCAATAAAATAATATTGCGACTGTACATTGAAATGTAAGATCGCTCGTTGAAACTATCTTTCAAGTTGGATCAAACTGCACACGGTAACTATGCAAATTTGGTAGCAATCGGTTGCGTAGTTTAGGAGTCCATCGCGGACAAACAAAGTGACACGTAATTTTTGAAAATATATATTTCTCTATTACTGACAATTTCGTCAAAAGTACGAAAAAAGTATTTTATTAGTTTTTATTAGTATTAAGTAATTCCTTTAAAAAAAGGATTTTTATGATTGAAATTTTGCTCACATAACAGTAGTTCTATCGATTATTTCAATATGGCTTTAGAGTTTTAGTTATATCCTGTATTCGGGGTGAGAAGAAGATAAATAGAAGGGCTCAAGGATTGCAAACTGTAGTCCTTCCTAGACAAACGGCTACAATACGGCATACGGTTAGCCTTTCGCAAGGATTTCGTCTCGCTCCGCTAGTCCCTTGGTTATTGCGCGCCGTCGTTCGACGACTGCGCATGTGCGAAATTACGCCTTGCGCACTAACCAATCCACAAAACCTTCACCGACAAAATTCACAAGCCGATAACCACCATAACACGTCTATTGACATATAAATTTAGCAACCCAATTATATGAATAAACACTAGAGTTAGTGCTAAAATGTGCGCGTTGCAGTGTGGCGTCAGTGATTAGTGTATTAGGGTACATACTTCCTGTGTGAGGTGAGTATTTTGGTTTTTAACAATTAGTGCAGTATAGTAAATTTCTCACAGATACTGTAGCATTCTACTTATGTGTATTATTTTTTTGTAATCTTCCAATAGTTATTGAGTTTATTCCTTACAAACGTTCACACTTATTTCCTCTTTTGAATAGTATTAGTATAGAATTCTCTTGTAGCTATTTTTGCCCATTTAGGTACTCCTGCGATGCCCGGGGGGTGTAAATAATTAGTGCGACTATTCTAAAGCATTTAAGGACAGGACCTAGAATATAACCATAAGTGCGGCCCGGACTATCGTAGCTTCAAGTCAGTCTCAGTCAATATTGTCGTCCACTATGTTCATGGAGGGAAATTGTGCCACTCCGGTCCTATTGGTCTTTTGCGTTCCTTTAGTCACCCCTTATGGCACCTTCAGGAAGGAATACATTGGTCACATGATGTATTCTGAGTATTGTTTGTATTACTGGAAAATTTGACACAAATCCGTCTCGTTAGCCTGGCACTTATTAAACCTCCATGACTATGGACGAGGCGCGCCTTAGCAGTGGGTCATTCAGGGTCTGAAACGATAATGACGATGATGAAGTTTCTTGTGCAAATGTGTGTCCTTGATGCTCGAATGTATCGGCTAACTATTGTTAAAATATCGGCCCTGCCGCCTGCCGCCATTGAGCGTCACTTGCTTATTGCAGTAATTGTTTTTGATTGATCCATTGACCTGCATTTCAGTCTTAAATTAGTGGTCATCTTTGACGCTTTTCCCAATTTCGTTAGATTAGGCACTGGTCTAACCTGATTGGAATGCTAACATTGAATCTCCCCAACCCATCTGGTAGTAGGTACTACCGGCAATCGTTTGACTCGATTAGTTGTTAGTTTTCGCGCAACAAGTTCTTGTGTCGACTGCCATAGATGTGACATAATAACAGCCAGGAACGACCGTTGTGCATGCCCTCGAAAACACGGAGATCAGTTTATTTTTATTGACTGGGAAGCCTTTGACCCTAGCCTTGGGTGATGGAAAGCAACGACAGGGTCTAAGATCGAGCAGGCAATTCGAAGAAATGCCCTGTCGGGCACCGGCTCTCACATACATACGACGAAACATAGTAAAACTGCTTGGATTTGATCTATCGATCCAGCAGAACCAGAGGTTGCTCAACTTTTAGTTTAAATACGTTCCTCATTTGCCATTCTATAGGTCATTTATAAAATTAAGCTGAAAAAGGTATTTATTTAGGTCAAAATTGCCTAAACTGTCTGTCTCTATACAGTGCGGAACAAAAACCCTATAGCCATAACAAAACGATAGATAGTACTTAATTTTATTACTGTTTTAGTCAAATACTGAGTGCAATAAAATATGCGACTATTTTTTTCTTAGCCTGTTGGTCAGTGTCGAAAGTGTCTTAGGTAGAGACATATTGGTCAGCAGTTGGTTTAAGGAAAAAAGTTGCTTTGTTTTCCCTGGCAATCTGCCAATCGGTATCATGTGTATAGGAGTAGTATCTTGTATCCTTTTTTTTTATCAGTGACTTGAATGCCTTCGACCCTAGGCTTGCGTGATGGAAAGCTACGCCAGGGTATGATCCTGTATACACATCAATCCTATATTGATCCATGCAAGCCGAATGAAAGTGAACCAAATGCACACATATATTAGTAGCTGAGAGAGTTCAAATATCAAATATCAACGTTCTCTTTGGCAAAATGCTGTTATTTTTTCTAATACATAATTATTATGGAACCCAGCGAGGCGGTAGTGCGGAATGCAAAATTTGGCTCGGCCTGTTGTTGGATGGGTGACCGTCATATTAACATCTGATATCTTATTATATTACCTATTTACTAGCGACCCGCCCCTGCTTCGCATGGCTCAAATTATACTTAAAAACCTTCGTCTTGACTCACTTTATCTATTAAAAAAAAAACGCATCAAAATCCGTTGCGTAGTTTTAAAGATTTAAGCATACATAGGGACGGACAGACGACAGCGACTTTGTTTTATACTATGTAGTGATAGTGATTATAATATCTGTGATGCAGAGGGATTCTCCGTACCATAGATAGCAATTTGAGCTATATTGAAGTCTATTGTACATACGGGGAATCTCAGTTTAAACTTTTTTTTCTGTTTTGTTAAACTTTTGTTTAGGCCACGGTGGACACTTACAAAAAGTCAAAACAGTCATAGTGATATTAGATAATAAAAAAGGTCTACCGTCTACCACCAGTTCGGAACGCGACGACTGCTGAGAAGAACTGGCAAGAAACTCAGAGGGCTTGTCATTTTTTATTCATTGCGGTCCTATTTCTTATGTTTATGTACAATAACATAAAATACTGGCACTGAACAGCTTAGTCCCAAGCAGCTGTGTCGTTTATATAATCAGCAATGCGGTAATACTCAAATAAACTAAAATAAACATAAATTAGAGATTGAGTACTCTGCGTAAACTTTGGTAGGAAGCTACATCAGGTCAGGTTCTTGCCGACTCCATTAATTCAAATTCAAAATTCATATAATCAAGTTGGCTCATTAGAGCTCTTTTGACAAGTCAAACAAAAAAAGAAAATTTAAAATTGACCATCTACCTCCGATTCGGAATGTTCCTCTAAAGAGAAGAGCCGGCAAGAAAGTGTATTGAGAAAGTAATTGAAAATAAGGCGAGTAAAGAAGAATAGTAGGATGAGTTGATAGTTAATTAATTGTGTGATAAAATCCAACACATGTCCGTTGTTGCTAGATTGTGTGATAAACATTCATACTTTCAAATTTGAAACGTTAACTGTTAATATGATGATAAAATTGTATTGGCAGATATTATTTTGAAACCGGAAAAAATAACAGATAAGAAATTCCAATGGCCGTTTTATAAACGATAGCAGGAAGAACACCTGTTAAAGTTAATGAAATTTAACGAGTTTAGGATTGGCTACAAAGTCATTAGGTACAGGAGTCAAGCGTACGTATGTACCTCAACTGTGTCGCGCCAATGTCTACTCTGGCGAATATAATATTGTGGTAGTGGCACTCGTATAGTTTGCCTGCTCCATCTTTGCACAATAAACATCACAAGAAGCGAGTCTGTAGTGAATGGGTCTAGCGCTCGCACTGTTCCCAACCGTCACGAGATATTGTGCACTTGCGTTATTCAAGTTGTGTAGTTTCTTTTCTGTACCTACGTATTTTGTGGTTAAAATTTAGTTATTTTTTTATTTATCAGCATCATCACTATCACTATCAGTACATATTAGAAAACCAAGTCGCTGTCGTCTGTTTTTCCCTATGTATGCTTAAATCTTTAAAACTACGCAACGGATGTTGAAGCGGTTTTTTTAATGGATAGAGAGATTCAAGAGGAAGGTTTCTAAGTGTAATACATCCATAATATTGTAGAGAAACACTGATAAATTTAGAGGTTCATCATTGCACCCGTGTGAAGCCGGGGCGGGTCGCTAGTTTACTATAAAAGTATACCGTAGCTTGGACGACAGCGGTATATCAGAGATCTTAAGGTTATGAGACTTCCGGTGCATTCGGATGTTGGGTGGGTTTCCAGCACAGCATATGCACGAAAATCCGTCAATTCCGGCTGCCGTCATAAGTTCTAGCGCAGTGGATACGCGAAGTTAGTGATGTGAACATTTTCTGTGGACAAATCCAAACGATTACCGGTTTCATCCGCTGAGTGACTTTCGGAGAAGGGTACCACTTCGTATAAATATTGGTTAACTACCGATATTCATCACATCATCCCATGAATTATCCACTACTGACTCAGGCCTTTTCCAATATCATGCAGGAAAAATGGCCAAAGCAACCTGGCGGGTTGGCCAAGGGTTTACCTAAAATTTAGATAATACGGTTCCGGCTGCCATTAAACCGCGCGTCACATTATCGAGGGGTAAATCTTGAGTCCAAGTTCTTCTTGTCCCTCTGGCTACCTCTCGGTAGCTTTTATCTGTCCCACCGGCTACAATTGTTGCGAATTCGTCAGTTTGGGCGAGACAATAGCACATTTGTGTTGCCGTGTTGCGAAAGGACTGGCTCAAGCTGGCCGCAGTTGCTGCTCTCTCCTTATTGTTCGGCGACCTTCCCACTTCGACGCGGAACTAAATTCGACGCCATAATAAATACAGAGTGTAATAAAGCGAGTACAAAAACAAATAATAACTATAGAGCTAAGATTATCAATAAACAACCTTTGGACATCGGTGCCTTGGGTGTAAATCTATAACGGTTGGCGCAGTGGTTGAGCGATCAACTGCTCCGCAGCATGTCGCGGGTTCGATCCCCGCACGGAAGAGATATTTGTACGATCTACAAGTATTTGTTCCGGGTGTGGGTATTTTCTATCTATAATATGTATGTATTTATAAAAAAAATATATATAAGTAGTTTATCATCCATCTCGTTACCATAACACCAGCATTAAGTTGCTTAGTTTGGGACGAGATGGCGTTGTGTGAAATGTCCAAGGATATTTCACACACAAATGGTTGTTTTGTATGTTTCGGTTTTTGGTTTTAGTAGGTTACCTATATCGCGGGGGCAGTTTACAAACATGGAATTCACGAACACAAATGACACCTAGACTCGGAGCAAGTGCCTCAGGTTTACACAAAGACATTTGCCCGGCCCTGGAATCGAACCCGGGACCCCGTGATCCAATGGCGGCATTATTTTGTTTAGAAAACTTACTTTTAATGTAATGCTGTGTTACGTTTTACCTTCATAGAACCGATTTGCGGATCACGCAACCACCTTTGAAACAAAAAAGAACCATCTTCTTTTTTTAAGTCGGTTATAAAAGTGTTATTTACGAAGTCTAAACAGCAGTCTAAGTTACCTATAAGTTATGTCCCTCCAATTTCATGGGGGACAATTGGCATGCTGTGCTGTTCACTGGCAGCTGGGCCCGTGGTGCCACAGGGTTGTATCAAGACAACCCTCATGGAAAAGGAAATGAGCCATGAAATGATAACCTAGCCAGAAGAGCAGGAGATCTTGCTACGGAACCCTGTGCCAACCCGTGTGGCGTCTGGCACAATAGGTTAATGGCCCTCCCTGTGATAGGAGGAGGGCCGACTCAGCAGTGGGTTATGGGCTAAAATTATTTGTTCTTATTGCGGTGCCCCACTGAGTGATCTGTTAAGTTTATGACGATCAAAAAATATTGTCAAATATGGTTTATATATTTTTTATACAGGGTTGATACGACATAGGGGCATTTTTTTTAACTGCCATACTAGGTATCATTTCCAGGCTCTGTACCAAAAATAAATTAAATTTTAGCAATAGTTTAGCCGCAAATTTTTGCCTCATTTGAATATGATGTATCTTTCCTAACAGATGTTTATGCCATCGTTTATTAACCTTAGGGGCTGTCCATTAATCACGTGATGCTTTTTTAACATTTTTTAACCCCTCCCTCCCCCTCGGTGATACCTGGTGAGGTTTAAGACTACCCCTCCACCCCCCATGAAAAATCACGTGTATTTTTTTTGTACCGTTTCGAATTCATACTAATCACATATAGTATATGTAGTGTAATTTAATGCCCCTCTGTCATATCAACTCTGTATGTTTCAATCAGGAACCCTAGAACCGAAGTTGCCAAACCTCCGGCTCGTTGTCGCGTGGCTGCAACTGCGCAATGCGCAACTGGGCTGCATCGGCCCATCGTGGAGAACCGGCTTACGAACATTACATATTACAAGTGGCCGCCCCCGTACACTACAAACCCGTGTTACGTACCAGTTATTGGATTTGTGGTCCGTGTGGTTACGGATTTCAAATACAGAGTGTCACTGTCCCATTCCATCCTGAGGGTGTCGTAAGAGCCGACAAAAGGAAATGACAACGCCGATAACCTAGCCGCAAGAGAAGGAAAGCTTGATACGAAGCCCTGTGCCAACCTTTCTGGCCAGCGTGGCAAAGTAAGCCAATTCCTGGGTGATATATGGGTGACTACTAGTAGTAGTAGTAGTGTTGTATTTACCAAAAAGTCCTACACCGCGATAGCGAAATTTCATACATATAGGCGCTGCGACCCCTAGCCAGACATACCACCTCGTCTGGCTGGATGATCATCTCTTTGCGCCGAAAGTTTAATTTCTGTATCATCGAATTAATTTAACAGCGCCATCTATTCATCGTATTGGCATTATCTCCGTTGCTTTTCGTGTCGGTGCACTCTTCACATCTTTTAGTAGATCGATGACCTGATAAGGATCCACCTAAATTGGTTGCGGCAATTGACGGATCGATTAGGTCATGAAAGCAGAGTATGTCATTAAATTTATTATCCACTTTTTTAGTGTTGCGCCGTAATCGGTTTTTGTGTCTCATTTGCGGAGAATGGAGGCAGAACCAAAATGATTGGCTGGAGATATGTGCAAACTTTCCCGGACTACGGCACTTTTTACTCAAGTTGTTTGTTGTAGTGAAATCCTCGTTGCGTTGACATTAACACGTTTACTGCGGGGCCATTTTTCATGGACTTACAGCCAGTGCGTATGAGGTCTTTTAGTGGCAAAATGCAACTTCTCTGCGGTGCGTATGAGACCTTTACGGCCTCACAAAATTTTGTTTTAAAAAACACCTTATATATAGCCCAAATTTGACAATAATTGCTTGAAAATCTACCATTATAAACTTAATTATATGCTGTTGAATACAGCTTCGCCCACAAATTTGACTTTTTGGAATTAAATAAAATAAAAAAATATATATGACATCTGTTCTGCCTCATAACGCACTGTAAGAGAGTACGATTTGTGTCCCGACTAGGGATGGGAATAAAATAGATTTCCAGTTACGATAATATTAAAATATTTATTTATGACAAGACTGTCATAAATAAATATTTTTATATTATACATACACAAAATGTTTTCATTAAAACAGGACAGATTTGGAACACTGGATACAAAAAGGTTTTTTTTTGCATCGTATACGTATTCGTTACTAAGCCTTAATTTTTCATTACAACCTATGCAGCGTTTTCGTTGACCACCTTTTTGAAGCACATCTCATCATCAACATGATTTCAGCCAAAAAACGTCCACTGCTGGACATCGGTTTCCTCCAAGGATTTCCACGAAGGCCGGCCCTGAGCGACCTGACCTTAACCAGGTCGTCGGTCCACCGTGTGGGTGACCTAACAGCACTGCGCTTTCCGGAGCGCGGACGTCATTTGAGGACTTTTCTACCCTATCGGGCGTCAATCCTGCCGGCTATGTGCTCTGCCCATTGCCACTTAAGATTGGCGATCCTGTACATGGAAATTAGACATTGACAGAGAGACACAGAGGCTTGACAGAGGCCATCGACCATCGTAGTGAGGCCCTCAAAGGTCTCAGTTTTTAATACTATGTCGTCAGTGAAGGGGCAGGTTATATTCCTCGGTCTTCTGTATAACCAGCGGCAGCGTGGTCTGCGGTGCTGAAACCTTTTCAAAAGCCGGCTTGTTCGTGAGGCTGGGAATCCTTAATGACCCTCGAGAATAACTTCTAGACATGACTCAGAAGTGAGATGTATATGTAGTTATTCAATTAGGTGTTATTTCCCTTCTTGAATAACAGTACACCACACTTCCGTTCCATGCCTTTGGCGTTCGTCCTTTGAGTATGATGGAATTAAACAACGTCTGGGGCCTAAGGATCGGATTTCCGCCCGCCTTCAGAAGTTCTGCGGTAATTCCGTCATCACCCGCCGCCTTCTTGTTCTTAAATTGCTTGAGCGAAATTATAATGGCCCATTCTAATTTCTCGAGTTCTGTGATCTTCTCATCAGCCCGCAGTGTACGTGTGCTGTATGTTGCCAGGTGCAACCATCGTTTGTTTTGGTAGTTGGGTCTCTGCCGGGGATTCTTAGATCCCCTGCCCCACGGTTACCTTGGCTGCTACCGTACCCGAAGAAATAGCGGGGCTGCCGGAGACTGGAGGCCGGTTTTTTAATTGCGTCTAACATCGGGGATTGCCATAATCACCACGGTTAGCAGGCTTTTTAGCTTCATGCAATCTACTCATCATTTTCTTTAGCTTCATCAAATAATTTACATCTCTTTTTGCAACGTTTACGGTTTTATGTATCCATATTACGAAAATTAATTACTATATAGGTACACTTATAATTCGAAAAAGCCGAGCACGCCGGCCGGTAACCTACTTCTTTATCGAAACTTGTCACAACACTAAGCTGGGACACGTTGCGCCTGCGGCGCCCGCACTCCACTCCGTGCGGCTATAAGGCCTGCAAATTTTGAGGCAGATTAGACCTCCCTACGCACTAGACGCAATTATTTTTATTCAGTGCGTGTGAGGTCTATTCAACCTCAAATAATATTATTAATTACACCGTTAGACTAAGCTTCGTAACAGAAACAATTCTATATATTTGTCTCTGTTATACTCAAAGAAATGTTAGCATAGCGGTCACCCGCACAGAGTGAAAGAATGCGATTTTGACTGCCGCACGCATTTGGCTTGTTCGACCTCATAACGCAGCGAACGTGTTAACTTGGGTTAGTTCCTTTTTTCTAAAAAGATGGCGCTGCTGAATTGTTTAACATGATGTAACATTAACAATTTTTTCCGTGTGGTGCCGAACTTAGAATACTTAATGTCACCAACCCAAACCATCCTGTGGGTGTCGTAATAGGCGACTAAAAGAACGCAAGAGACAGATTACTTGACCTAGCTGCAAGAGAAGAAAGAAAAACCAGTAGGCTCATTTCCCCCCATAAATTTGGAGGTGGCTTAAATCAGTAGTGGGTCATTTTTGGGCTGATGATGATAATGAACATTTACAAATTGCTGTTTTATTTACTGATTTGGCATAGAAATACTCATAATGTTGGCGTTGGACGTTTTCAACCACAGAAGAGTCGCGCACGGGTCTATGCTTATTCCTGGCTTTAAAGAAACCATTGGGTTCCTTGCCAACAACTTGCTTCCAAGGAGGGGTCCTTCCCCAGGCAGCCGGCGTTTCGCCCCATCTCTCTTACTTGCGTAACTGCCCCCATTTTTAAGTGCAAATGATTCACTTAAGCCGTTAGCACTTTTTATGGTTTTATGACAGTCAAAATACAGATAACAAACATTTATCAGACGATGAATTCGATTCATACTCCACTAAACCACAATTACCAATGTTATCTGATCTATTATGTGTTAATCTGTAATCATTACTAATTATTTACGACTAAAAATAACCCCCGTTTCGACTCTAGGTCATCTTTGTCATGTTCAAAGATATACATATATCGATAGATCAATAGAGTCGGACCTCCTCCAATTATTTGGAGGGGAATAGCAAATGCAATGGATATGCAGGTTAAGCGAGGCTGGCTGTACAGTGTGCTGTATTTGTCGTTCAATTGCAATAGAAGAAAAAGAGCGTATTGTTACGGAATTGAAAAGAGCAGATAAGCTTGAAACGGCTGAACCGATTTTGTTAAAACATGTTTAAACCACCGATTAAAACACCCGCTTTCAACTACAAATACGCACCATAGTCAGTCTATTCGTTTTGCATTTACAATGCCACAAACAGACACATAGACAAGTAAATGTCATAACACCGCTTTTTTGTCGGAGATTAGTCTGACCAATAATTACATACATAATTTATACATAATCCCCCTCCATTACATTGGCGGTAGCCTGATTTAGCAGTAGGTATTTTATGGGTGAGATGAAGATAGGCGAGAATAAAATAAGCATACTGCGCCATGCTGGCCAGAGAAGTTGGCACAGGGTTTCTTATCAAGTTCTTTTGTGCCAAGATTTACTGCCTATCGAAATCTTTTAAACTTCTCTATATATAAATAATAATAATAATAATAATATTATTTCTACCGATTTTTCTTTATTATTAGCAATAAACAGAATACAGAACAATAATGCACCCAAAAATACATAAAATGAATATACGAATTGTGTTATATCATCATCTGCAATGGAGCGAAGAATCAATCCAAGACGTCAATGCCGTGAGCCATATGAAGCAAACGCACGCATAACATCTGCAGCTGTCTCATCAAACCGGGTGCAGTCATCCGATGAAGAGTACTTCACGCCTCCGGGGACTGCATCCAGCAGTGAAGATGAGCCAACACCATCGCCCTCCCTTAGCCGAAGACCTGCGAGGAGAGGGCGGCCGCCGCTGCCAGCCAGCTTGGGGTCTACAGGGCATAGGGCCCTGCCAAAGGCTCCCGCTACTGGTGGTGTAGTGCGCCGCATGAGATGGACAAATAATTTAAATGAAAGTGTCATGCGGGCCTACTATGGGGCGACAGATGGGGGAACCAATCTCACTGCGTACCGATCCAGGTTACTTGCGTTGTTTCAGGAACTTCACCCAGACGTCACAGTCACTGCGCAAAGACTGTCGGACCAGGTACGGGCTATTCAGCGATTAAACCTACTGGAACAACCCGTACTTGAGCGATTGCGCCTCGAAACATTACCACCTCAACCTGTTTCTAGCGTGCAGGTGACAACACCCACTGCTGCATGTTTGTTACCACCAACATCAGTGGAACAATTAGATTTGGGACAGATTGAAGAGGTAAGTTTAAACGACCAGTACAATGAGCAATTGAGGAGGATTCTGGAAGAGACAATTGAGGAATATCGACTTATCCCAATGACCTCTAGACCTCGTATACCTCGTTTGCCTATGCATAAACGGAATATGGCTTTGGTGAGTGCCCTGGATAGTCTCCTGATGGATAAACTTAACTCTGTCGGAGATTTGACTGAGTTGCATTTTATTCTGTACTGCGGTGCAGTTGCGGTTTGTCGTGTAGCAGGTGTTACCTTTCCAAAAAATAGCACTGCTTCACGGCATCCTGAATGTAAACCCGCTTGGCAGTACAGAATAGAAAAACGCATCACTGCAGCCAGGACACTCATAGCGAAGCTATATTGTTTCATGACGGGCAACACACGCCCTAGGGTAATGCGCTATGTGATACAAGCCTTTGCCGGCACCGGTGTCCGGCAATGCGATTACGCCGCTTGTGTCACAGAGCGCATCGATTACTTTAAACAAAAAGTTTATGCATGGGCGAAGCGTATACGTAGGTATAGGGAGAGGGCTGACCGATTTAATCAAAATCGCCTCTTTCAGAATGATCAAAAGATAATCTATAGAAATTGGGAACGACCTCAGCCTCCAACGGCTGACTTATCAACACCTGATGCTGACACAATGTTGGCATTTTGGCGAAACATTTGGTCACGGCCCGTTGATCATCTAGAGGGCCAATGGATTGGTGTTGTTGGCCGTGCATGTGAGCAGATAACACAGATGGAGCCAGTACACATCGAGTTAGATGATGTTATTTCTGCCATTAGATCGGCACCTAATTGGAAAAGCCCTGGTCCAGATGGCTTGCACAACTTTTGGATTAAAAAAGTATGTAGTTGTCATGCACGGCTAGCAACACTCTTCCAAGCAGCCCTGGAGGCTGGATCGCTCCCAGATTTCATGACGACTGGGGTCACACACCTCATTCACAAATCAGGTCGTATCTCGGAACCTACGAATTACCGCCCGATAACATGCTTGCCTACCATCTACAAGCTCCTTACATCCATAATTAAATTCAAAATTGTAAACCATATTTTGGCAAATAATATTTTGGCGTCAAATCAAAATGGATGTAATGCCGGGTCCCGGGGTACAAAAGACCTCCTCCTCATTGACATGGCTATTTGCCAACAAGTTCGGCGGTCCAAAAAAAATATCTCTATGGCCTGGATTGATTACAAAAAGGCCTATGATTCGGTACCCCATTCATGGCTTATGAGAGTACTAGATTTGTATAAAGTTGATGCAAATTTATGCCTTTTCCTAAGCTCATGCATGAGGCAGTGGAGCACGGTTCTTTATCATCCGGGACACAGACATTTTTTTGAAGCGTCGGAACGAATATGGATAAAGCGTGGAATATTCCAAGGCGACAGCCTCAGTCCATTGTGGTTCTGCTTGGCATTGAATCCTTTAAGTATTTTACTAAATGATTCAATGCCCGGCTACCGACTTCACAGAGGGGGTAAGACCATATCACATCTCTTGTATATGGATGACCTCAAGTTGTACGCACCAAAACAATCTGACCTGATGGCACTACTAAAAGTTACAGAGACTTTTAGTTCCGCCATCAGTATGGAGTTTGGTGTTGACAAATGTGCGGTCATAAATGTACAAAAGGGTAGAGTTGTGAATTCGGAAAATTTACAACTCTCAGAAAATGTGATTCTTAGATCCCTCTGTGAATCGGATACCTACAAATATCTTGGTATGTCGGAGGCATTAGGAATTGCTGACAGTGATGTGAAACAGCAGCTCAAAACGCGTTTCTTGGGACGCCTGACAAAAGTGCTGAAAAGTCTTTTGTCTGGCGGAAACAAGGTTCGTGCATTTAACTGCTGGGTTATACCTGTGATCGCTTATTCTTTCGGCATACTAAGATGGACTCAATCAGAGCTGGACGCCTTGGACAGGATGGTCCGTCGACAATTGACAGCATTTCGAATGCATCATCCCCGCTCGTCCGTTATGAGGCTGTACATCCCCCGGAGGTGTGGCGGGCGCGGCTTTCTTAACGTCAAATCCCTACACAACCGGGAGGTCTGCAACCTCAGGGACTATTTTCTCAGGGTAGATGACGAGATGCATCGAGATGTTGTCAAGGTTGACTCTGGCCTTACCGCGCTATCCATGGCAAAACAGAACTGGCGCAGACCACAGGTTCTTAGTATTTCGGAACGCAAGGCTATATGGAAGGGTAAAGAGCTACACGGACGATTCTACTCTGCTCTGACAGGACCAGAGATAGATCAACTCGCTTCCGTCTCCTGGTTACGCTTCGGTAACCTCTTTGGGGAAACTGAAGGGTTTGTCTTTGCAATTATGGACGAAGTTGTCAAGACGAACAACTACCGGAAATACATCATTAAGGACGGGACAGTCGACATCTGTCGGGCATGTCACTGTCCCGGTGAATCCATCAGACATGTTGTTTCTGGTTGTTCTCGTCTTGCCAACGGGGAATACTTGCACAGGCATAACCAAGTAGCTGGGATAATCCATCAGCAACTTGCCCTTCGATATGGTATTGTGGAATCGGAAGTACCATATTACCAATATAAACCTGAACCAGTTCTGAGTAATAACCATGTCACGCTCTACTGGGACCGATCTATCGTCACTGATAGAACCATCATGGCTAATAAGCCTGACATCGTGGTAATAGATCGGTCGACGCGTCGTGCAATGCTTATCGATATCACTATTCCCCATGATGTCAACCTCGTGAAGGCTGAACATGAGAAGATCAGCAAGTACCTAGATCTATCTCACGAGGTTGGTGCCATGTGGAATATGGATTCGACAATCATTGTACCGATAGTTATATCAGTGCATGGACTGATGGCGAAGAGCTTTGACCAACACCTACAGAAGCTCTCGCTAGGCTCCTGGGTGAAGAGCCTGATCCAAAAGGCAGTACTTTTGGATACGGCACGTATTGTGAGGAGGTTCCTCACTCTGGATCCCTGACCACCGGTGGTTTGGGCCCTTCGGCTTCGCCATGGGTGGGATTTTTTCTATTTTGTATGTATTTTTTTTAAATAAATGTATTTTTTATTTAGTTTATTTAAAAAAAATATTTCTAAAATATGATTAATAAAGATATGTGTATAATAATAATAATAATAATATCCTTGGACATTTCACACAACGCCATCTCGTCCCAAGCTAAGCAACTTAATGCTTGTGTTATGGTAACGAGATGGATGATAAACTACTTATATACATTTTTTTTTGTAAATACATACATATTATAGATAGAAATGACACCCAGACTTCAAGCCAGTGCCTCTGATTTAGACAAAGACACTGGCCCGACCCCGGAATCGAACCAGGGACCCGTTGATCCAAAGGCGGCACAT
Source organism: Clostera curtula (assembly GCA_905475355.2). Lineage (NCBI taxonomy): Eukaryota > Metazoa > Arthropoda > Insecta > Lepidoptera > Notodontidae > Clostera > Clostera curtula. The sequence goes on from FR997819.1 coordinate 232,123, forward strand.
CTGACCACTAGACCAACGAGGCAGTCAAAATATCCTTGGACATTTCACACAACGCCATCTCGTCCCAAGCGAAGCAACTTAATGCTTGTGTTATGGTAACGAGATGGATGATAAACTACTCGTATACATTTTTTTTTTGTAAATAAATACATATTATAGATAGAAAACACCAAGACCCGGAACAAATACTTATAGGTCATACAAATATTTCTTCCGTGCGGGGATCGAACCCGCGACATGCTGCGCAGCAGTCGATCGCTCAACCACTGCGCCAACCGTGTCGTCAAATTTTTTTTGCAAATTAATGGCAAATTAATTGCCATGTGAGTGCCATGTCAGGTACCTCTATTTCTTTGAGGTCCTCCTACGAAACCCTCAGCAGATTATAGATGCCAGACTGCAGTCAATTTTACAGATTCACCATTTAGCTTAGCCTTATAGTAATTACCAGAAGGGATTCAGAATAGGTACACAGTGTCACCAACTTCTACAGGCCTGGAGGTGTAGTAGAAGAAATTTTACCGCGGTCAAAAAATCATTTCCCTCCACGAAATTGGAGGCTCGATTTAGTGGCGGGCAATTGACTAACGATGGTGATGATTGAATTAGGTGTGCCTATGTCGGGTACTTTCCCACCACGAAGGCTGTTCCGATCAGGGCCACTTCCACAATCCGATACGATCGCCAATCGCATTGATAAAGAGACAAAACGTACGATATGCGTGTCTGTCGGTTATCATCCAGGGTTGGCATTGTGAACTAAAAAGGTAATTCAAATTAAAATTGAAAGAAATTTAAGGTAATTTTTTTTAAGCTTCTAGCGAACTCAATCATCCGTGTGGTGACGGATTTAGAATGCACAATGTCACCACCCATTCCATTCCATCCCATCCCGTTCCATTCTGAGGGTCATCATCATCATCATTTCAGCCAAAGGACGTCCACTGCTGGACATAGGCCTCCCCCAAGGATTTCCACAAAGGCCGGTCCTGGGCCGCCCGCATCCACTGCTTTCCGGCGATCTTAACCAGGTCGTCGGTCCACCGTGTGGGAGGCCTACCAGCACTGCGCCTTCCGGAACGCGGTCGCCACTCGAGGACTTTTCTGCCCCATCGGGCGTCGGTCCTGCGAGCTATGTGCCCTGCCCACTGCCACTTAAGTTTGGCAATCCGGTGGGCTATGTCGGTGACCCTGGTTTTCCTGCGTATCTCCTCATTTCTGATTCGATCTCGCAGGGAAACTCCGAGCATAGCCCTCTCCATTGCCCTTTGGGTGACTTTGAGCCTTCTGATGGAGCCCATAGTGAGCGACCACGTCTCTGTTCCATATGTCATCACTGGCAACACACATTGGTTGAAGACTTTTGTCTTCAGACACTGCGGTATTGTGGACGAGAAGATCTTTCGCAGCTTCCCGAACGCTGCCCAGCCGAGTTGGATCCGACGATTGACCTCTTTCTCGAAGTTGGACTTACCTAACTGGACAGTGTGTCCCAGGTAAATGTAATGGTCAACAACTTCGAGGGTAGAACCTCCGATGTTAACAGGAGTGGCTTGAACATGGATATTAGACATGATCTTCGTCTTCTCCATGTTCATCTTAAGGCCGACTCGTTCGGAGGCTCCACAGAGGCCATCGAGCATCGTAGTGAGGCCCTCCATGGTCTCAGCCATTACGACTATGTCGTCAGCGAATCGAAGGTGAGTGATGTACTCGCCGTTCACGTTAATGCCCAGCCCTTTCCAGTCCAGAACCTTGAAAACATCTTCCAGTGCAGCGGAGAACAGTTTCGGAGAGATAACGTCTCCCTGTCTAACACCTCGCTGCAACTGGATCGGTTTCGAGGTCTGGTCCTGGAGTCGGACTGACATGGTGGCGTTTTCATACAAGCACTTCAACACTTCGATGTACCGATAGTCGACTTGGCACCTCTGGAGAGCCTGCAATACTGCCCACGTCTCGATCGAATCGAAGGCTTTCTCGTAGTCCACGAACGCCAGACAAAGTGGCAGGTTATACTCCTCGGTCTTCTGTATAACCTGCCGTAGCATTAAAATATGGTCTACGGTACTGAAGCCTTTTCGGAAACCGGCTTGTTCGGGAGGCTGGGAATCGTCAAGCCTGCACGCGAGTCGATTTGTGATGACCCTCGAGAACAACTTGTAGACATGGCTCAGAAGTGAGATGGGTCTGTAGTTCTTCAATAAGGTGTTATCTCCCTTCTTGAAGAACAGCACCACCACACTTCTGTTCCATGCCTTTGGCGTTCGTCCTTCGAGTATGACGGAATTGAATAACTTCTGAAGGGCCCTAAGGATCGGTTCTCCACCCGCCTTCAGAAGTTCTGCGGTAATTCCGTCATCACCCGCCGCCTTGTTGTTTTTAAGTTGCTCGAGAGCCATCCCGATCTCACACAGGCTGACGTCCGGGAGGTCTTCTGTGTAGTGCCGGGTTAATCTAGCTCGTGGGTCGTCTGCTAGATTTATGACGGGTTCCTGTGTAGACTTGTACAGTTGTCCATAGAAACTCTCGACCTCACCCAAAATCTCGGACTTCGACGTGACGATCCTGCCGTCATCAGTCTTCAGCCTGACGAGCTGGCTTTGCCCAATAGACAGATCCCTGGCAAAAACCTTGGAGCCCCTGTTACGTTCAATAGCCTCTTCAACACGATTCGTGTTGAATCGGCGTATATCACGCTTCAGGGACTTTGATATCTGTCTATTGAGCATCCGGAGCTGCGTCGCATCATCTGTAGACTGCAGAACCATTTTCCGTCGCTCGTCCATGAGATTTAGGGTGAGGTCCGAGAGCTTTTTGGCCGTTTTCAGGCGTTGGGTCTCACAGAACTTCGACCCAACTTTGCGGACAGTCTCCACGAACCCGTCATTATAATCGTCCACGTCAACGCCTAGGCTTATAAAGCGGTTTTGCAGTTCGAGCTGAAAGCTCTCCGGGTTTTGAATTTGAACTGGCACGGGACGCAGCGTAGACCTCACCAGGCGCGACCTTTCAAGCTTAACGTCGATATTCAATGTGCCTCGTACTAAGCGGTGATCGCTTCCGGTTTTGACCATATTGATCACGGAGACATCATTGAATATGTGCTTTTCCGTCGACATGATGAAGTCTATCTCGTTTTTTGTGGTGCCATCCGGACTCAACCAGGTCCATTTCCTCTGTTCTGGTTTTTTGTAAAAGGAATTCATCATATAGAGTCCCTCCTTCTCCAGAAAACCAGCCAAAGTCTGGCCCCGTTGGTTCCGGTGTCCAAACCCAAATTGCCCCACTTGCAGCTCATCTCCGCTCCGCTTGCCCAGTTTCGCGTTAAAATCCCCCATGACAACGGTGTAGTGCGTTCTAGAGCCATGTATGGCCGAGGAAATGTCCTCATACATTGTCTCCACCGCTTCGTCGGGGTGTGCCGAGGTCGGTGCGTATACCTGTATGACCTTCAGCGAATAACGCTTGGTTATTCTGAGTATAAGGTACGCCACCCTGGTCGACACACTCTCGATTTTAACAACGTTGTTCACAAGGGACTTGTGGACGATAAACCCAACACCACCTTGGGACTGTTGGTCGCCCTCCCGGAAGTAGAGCAAGTTGCCGGATTTGAGGGTTATCGTGTCCTCTCCCTCTCTTCGGACTTCAGACAACCCCACTATATCCCATCGCAACTTGCTCAACTCTTCCTCGAGTTCTACGATCTTCTCGTCAGTCCGCAGTGTCCGTGTGTTATATGTTGCCAGGTGCAGCCGTCGTTTTTTGTGGTAGCCGGATCTCTGCCGGAGATTGTTCGCACCCCCTGCCCCACCGTTACCTTGGCTGCTACCGTGGCCGAAGGAATAGTGGGGCTGCCGGGGACTGGGGGCCGTTTTTCTGTTTGTATCCATTCATTTATGGGGGGGGTTTGCCATAATCGCCACGCTTGGCAGGCGGGTTGGCGATCGCAGTGAAGGATGGTGTGTTTTGAACAGAGCGTCGCTGCTGCCCAACGTCTGTTGTCCCTTAGTCGCCTTCTACGACACCCACGGGAAGATATGGGGTGGTAGTATTCTTACTCCGTTATTCTGAGGGTGTCGTAAGATAATAGCCGGCAAATAAAATGACAAGGCCGATAACCTAGCCGCAAAAAACCTTGAGCCAACCCGTCTGGCCAGCGTGGCACAGTAGGCCAATTACCCTCCACGTAACGGGAGGAAGCCCAACTCACTAGTGGGTAATTATGGGTTGAATAGATAGTAGTAGCACTCAACATACGGCTCATGGATCGCCGACCTTGAAAGAAACAAAAGCTGGACCCTGGCAGCTGAGGGTTGGATCCCTCCAGCGCCATGATAGAGTTCTAGGAGGTGAAGAAACGCTTGCTGGACCTACCCGGTAGCGAAAGGATCTCCGAATCAGTCAGAATATAAAACGTCCCCACCGCACGCTGGGAAAAAACGCGTGTTGTAAAAGTCAACAAAACTCAGCACGCTTGGTGGTAGGATCTAATGGTCCGCCCAAGTAGCTACCACCCTCACATCTAAGTCAGCAAGCGGTTTGACTGTGTTCCGTCGTGTTTATGTGAGAGCCGGTGCCGACAGGGTGTTTCCTTGAATTGCCTGCCCCATCTTAGACCCTTGCTTTCCATCACGCAAGCCTAGGGTCAAAGGCATTCAATTACTGGTAAAAAAACCTTATAGAATACTGCGGACAAATAACGTCGACATGTTATATTCCCGTGCGTGAGTAAGGTCGGCAATGCTGCATCAGAGGATGCATGGGTTGGCAGGGTTTGAGATCCACTTTACCACTTCTGGTGACGACGACCCTTGCATGTCCTCTCAGCCTGTCCAGGACAATGTTGCCTTCTCTTACCTCTAATGACCGCGACGCGCGAGCGACATCTGGGCCTCACAAACGCCATAGCCCATCGGGCAGTTTGCTTGTGCATGTAGTGACAGCCCTACTCAATATCTTCATGATACAGTATGAATGAAATGAGTTGTCAATAGCACCTAGACATTATTTGTCTGTCACATTTCGGAGACACAAGCGGTGTACAAAATATTGAAATTTCTAGATCTAAATTCAATTTCTTTAAATTGTTCCGACATTTTATTATGCAATTGTTCTGCTATTCGAGATCGGGGCTAAGATTCGAACAAATCAGTGAACATTTATTTTTTATTCTTAAATGGTGTAAATTTAGACGGTAATATACAACCGGACAAACTTTTATATCATAGTTTCAGCATTATTTTAAACTAAAATATTTCACACACAATTGATTTATATAGCGTAACTTCCACATACAAAAATATTAATAGTATACTGTTAATTAAACCGGAAAAAAGGTTAATCTAAGATTTCGTTTATGTTGTGAGTTTACGTGGTGTGTTCACAAACGTTATATATGTAGCGACCGCATGCTACATACTTTACACAATTTACCCGAAAAATCTAAACTAATTGCATCAAGAAATATCGCCTACAAATGCGATAATCACGAAAAAGTCCTACACCGCGATAGCGAAATTTCAAGAGCAATTCGCAAGGTTAAGATATCCCCGACTACAACTATCGGGGGAATAGGCGCTGCGACCCCTAGCCAGACATCACACCTCGTCTGGCTGGATGATCATCCCTTTGCGCCTAAATATACATAGTTAGAAAGTCAACAATCGCTTAAATATGAAGGTAAGACCATACATACATCAATCATATATATGTATTTATTTCATAAATATTTGGGTGTAAATCATAGGCCTTGAAGAATGTTAGTAAGTGTGTTCAAGTCTCATATTTTATTGTAAGTTATCCTCCCATCACCTTGTTAGAATATTTGAATAAAATAATTCTTCACCAGCGTTCAAACCATAGAATAATCTTATTTCATATTACATACCATAATTAGAAACTCTACCTACCTCGTCCGATTGTTCCGATTGCAGATACTCAAAGCACTCTGATGTCTGTTCTGGCGGTTGTAATAATTATTTATCGAATCTACTTTTAAAATTCTGCTTCAGTTTTTGACCAAAAAATAATACATAAAATTCGAAAGAAATATCAATTACAACCACATACAAAATATGTAGTCGAACAAAACAGATTGTGACTATCCCTCAAAAGTTGTCTTTTCTGTAAAATTCTAGAGTGCGATAAAGTGATCTTATGTGATCTTTGGGTACTTAATCTAGCGTTACTGCGATATTTATAATAGAATAGCATAGAAATTATTTATTGTTATCACAGGTGCTTAAAAACATATACAAAGGTCTTAACATAGTGAACAGATCGCTGTGATATACCGTACTAGACGGTGTACAATATTAAGTCTTAAAATTTAAAATAACATTGGTGAATTATGAATTATTATTATTACATAAATTAAGTTATTATTATTTTAAGTCTTTATCGTTCAAATAATCCGCAATACTATAATATGTTTTATTTAAGAGCAATAGTTTAACTTGTTTTTTAAAAATTTTAATGTTCTCTTCACTTCGCAGACTGAGGTAATTTATTATAAATTTTAGGTCCCACAGAAAATGCTTTTAATGAGCATAGTTGTACGTGAAGGTACCAAACATAACATGTCTCGATCTGTTTTTATTTTTGAAAAGATATTGGTTACTTTTAACGAAAAATACAGTCTCGTAAATATATGTATAGAGATGGAAGTGACAATATTTTCAAAGACCGAAAATAGGGTTGGCAACTGCCCGTAGATTTTATATGGCATATGGCTCTTATACACTTCTTTTGGGCTTTAAATGCTAATTCTTTGTGTGTTGAGTTGCCCCAAAATATTATGCCGTACCGTATGATTGATGCAACATATCCATGATAGGCCGTGATAACAGTATTAAGGTCTGCAAGAGTACTGAGTTTGTATAACGCGTAACAACTTTGACTCAATTTATTACATATGAGATTTCCATGTCAACTTATTATCTATTATTAATCCTAAAAACATTGTCATGTCAGTTTGATAATAGTTATTGATTAAAATTTAATTTTATTACCTTTGATTAAAATTTATAAATTTGGTTTTGTTAATATTCATTTTTAAATTATTGCATGCCATCCATTCTATTATACTCTTAATTGTAAAATTTATATCGTTTTCAAAAGTATCTTTGTTTTCTCCAGTAAATAGCACTGTACTGTCATCTGCAAACAGTGTCATGTGGTAATTACATATTTGGGGAAGGTCAAAAAAAGTAGTGGACCTAACACACTGCCTTGTGGTACGCCACAATGTGGCGTTCCAGGATCTGATGAGTACGTACATTCTGTTTTCGATATTCGACAGATTTTTGTGATGTGCGTGACTTGCTGTCGATTACTTAAATAAGATTCTATTAGACTATTAACATATGTATACAACTTGTTTAGTAATATAGAGTGATTTACACAGTCAAAAGCTTTAGATATGTCCATGAATGTAGCTATTACTGGAGTCCTTTTATCCATAGATATCATAACCTTGTTTAGAAAATCATAGATGGCCATGTTAATAGTTTTACCCTTTCTAAATCCCATCTGTTGCTTTGCAAACGATTCATGCCACTCAAAGAAATTGTATATATTGTGATGAATGAAGATTTCGAAAATTTTAGAAAACACTGGGAGTAGTGCAATAGGTCTGTAATATCGCATATTTTCTTTATCTTCAGTTTTAAACAACGGTTTAATAATGGAATTTTGAAACTGTCTGGGAAGGTACCCTGTTCTAGAGATAAATTTAATAAATAGGATAAAACTGGCGCCAAGGTATGCGGTACTGCTTTCACTATTTTAGTAGCTATACCATCATAACCTACACTGTTCTTATTTTTAAGTGACGTTATTATTTTTACATTTTTGGATAATGTGAACTCTATATTTCAAGGGTCTCTACAAGTCCGACGTATATCATAATATTAGAGAGAAAGACGTTTAGATACAATTACACAAAAGATAATCAGAAAATGGAAAGCAAATTAAGCGTCTAAATAGTGGTCATTAGTGTGTCTAAATGGTGGAATCTAAAAGTGTCTGAACTCCTATTCATGCAGTGTTATATTGCTACACTAGTACATATATCGTTTTGGAAATAGTAGCAGCGACATCTATGTACACAAACGTAAACGCGGTAATGACAAGCGTAATTGGTTGTTGCAGTGCCATGCAGCCAACGGTCCCCGCGTGGGTGTCATGGTACCGGCGCCTGCTGCCCGAGCCTAGCCAGGCCCGCGGCGCCTCTCGAGCCCGAGGCCGCTCTCTGGCGCCTCATCGCCTGGCCGTCTACACCTTCGCTAGAGACGAGCCTGGCTCCCGCCTCATCAGGTAATAGCCGCTGCATAATAGCCGGCAATCAGCTGCAATCAACTGTCGTAGCACATAGCCGAATAATTCGATATTGATGCGGTTTATTTTATTTGGAGGCTGGTTGGGTGTGGTTTTAGATAGGGCTGCCATCACCTAAATTCCAGACGCCGTATAAATACGGCAAAAAATCCGGACATTTGGGCAAAATATGGTTTTTCTCCGGACACTTCTAAAAAAGTATTTTTTCAACAAAAATAAAAACAGCGGAGACTTCTTGAATGCGGGTTATTGGGGATGAATTTTTAACTAGGATTTATTTCAATTTATCGCTTATCTATAAAAAAAATGGATTTCCTCTGACAAAAAAGTGACACTTTTCAAAACCCCTGCCGGCCTTTAATCTAGGACAAATGGCAGCCCGGACGGATGGCAGCCCTATTTTTAGACATGTTTTACCAAAATTGGTTCAGTTGTCCTTTTTTAGTTGTATCGGGAGTATTATATTTTTAACTAGCGGCCCGTCCCGGCTTCGCCCGGGTGCGATGTTACCCGCGGTTGTTGTCGTACCGCGGGTGACGACGCGGGGTGAAGCTAGTCTAAAAAAGTAGTCTATGTTACTGCTTATGACATCAGCTACCTTTCAGTGAAATCCCGTCAAAATCGGTCCAGCCGTTCCAGAGATTGGTTAGATTAGTTGAAGGGTTGGAAAAGCCCTTAGATCTTTAAAAACACGCCCTTAAGGAAAACGGGAACTTTCTTGTTCGAGGGGGGATAAAGGGCTATCACACATTAAAAGTCCCTTTATCGTGCCGGGACTCCTTTTTAAGTTTTATCGGCACGCACATTTTATCAACTTATTTTTATAATATATAATGATAATGATGGTGTTGGTTTTGTAGACTGGAGAGCGCTTCAGGGCGACGCCGCATGGCAACCGGTATGAGCCGAGGGCCGCCGAGGCTGGCAGACACAGGCCCGTGGCGTCTGGCCGTGCCATTGCCATTGGCCGTGCCAGTCACCGTGCCAGGACCTCTAAACCATCCTGTACTGGGTGACACGGTAAGTTCCAATGATAGACATCATCACTCGCTTGCCTTAACTGTTTTATTGTGTTATTCTCGCCTATTTCTTCAATATCTTCATCTATCAACACGCAATCTATCGTTTCCTTGGCCTTTTTTCGTAGAAAGCCGGCGGAGTCCTCCGAATCACGGAGGAGGTGCATTGTTTCCAATGATCCAACATTTCTGATGTTCATGTTAACTGACATAATATATGTTTTTTTTTAAATATTATAATTTCAATTACAGCGTTTCCAGTATGAGCCCATCTCCCTGATGCTCCCGCCCGACCCCACCGTGGCCCCCGAAGCGGCTGCGGGGGGAGGCCGAGCAGGATGGGGAGCCGTCCAAGGGTGGGGCGCAGGCACCGCACTCCTCGCCATACTGCTCTTGCTTGTGCGCAGTGCAGAGAAATGTCTCGACAAGAAACTGCGACGTGAGTCATTTCCTGTCCTTTATTGACATACGACATCAGGATCCTTCTTTTGTAATTGTCCTTCTTTTCCTGAGAAATCCCCATGGATACGTGGTCGTTGGGAATACGCCCCCTTACGGATTGAGTTCCCTAGTTGGAGAACAGGCTACGTAACGTAACATGAGAGGAAATTACTCTTCTATTCACGCATGCGGAGTGCCACAGAGCAACACATTTTCTCTCTTGCGGCTGGGTTGCGTGCCTCACTCTTGCAATACCTACGCCACCCTCATGTTGGAATGAGTTGGTGTATTCTAAATCTGTCCGAACGCGGCTTTTAATAAGTTATTTCCTTTGGTAATAATGGAATGGCACCATTTTCTTCCTTTGTAGAGAACGTATTTTACGAGAAAAAGAATCCATTTTCATTGAACCTTTTCGACCACAATCAGTTAGGTAACATGATTACAAAATGCAGGATTATTGTGGTTACAATACAAGAGACATAATCTTAGTCTCAGTATCGGTTCGCAATGTAGTGTCAGTATATTCACGCTACAATACAATTTTCACGCAACTATTATTTGCTGATTTTCCTTTGATATCATCACATAGATGAGTGCATTAATTTGAGATCTAGATTAAAGGTATTGCTAATTGTTGTTATTGGAACATACCTACTTACTGATTGATCAATCTTAGTGATTAGATTTTTCGACAGTTTTGGATAATTAACACAATATCTTTTTAAATTGTAGCCTACGAGTAGATATGTGTTGTTCTGATGTATACGCTATATTATTGTAAAGTTTCATTATGATCCATTCAGTAGTTTTTACTTACGTGAAAGAGTGACAAACATTCATCCATACATACTTACCTACCAACTTTCGCATACAAATATTAGTAGGAGATGTTATCAATTTTTTCCTGTGCCTTGTCGATTTTCATATGCGTTCGTGTATAGACTGTCATAGTGGCCGCATGCCAGATGTAAAGACTTAAATATACTCAAAATAAAAGTACCTTTATTTACCCTCAGATCAAAACCAGAATCCCGAATCAGGACCACCAGGCGAGGATCCTGACACGGTTCAAGAAATACGTGTGGACCTGCCACCTCCTTACTCAGAGTGTGCCAACGACTTCGACCCCAACAAGATAACTTCTGAAGAACCACCGCCTCCTTATTCCGCTTGCTACGTTTCCTTCTCCAACCCTAAAGACGGGACACCGTCCGTACATTTCTATAATAGGAGAAACGAAAACGTCTACGAACTCGGACACTCCAGTTCCGAAAATATTGAGAATAACGTCATTGAAGAAAGCAATGCAGGCAGTCCAATTGCAGTGAGAGGCAATGACGGTGAGGCTAGCAACAGTTCTTCAGAAGGACATGATCTCAAGGGTGTAGAAAATGAAGTTACATTAGACTTAGGAGAGACGGGTGCGGTTGTGAGCGCGAGTGTTGGTGATGCGACGCAAGACAGAGCTGTAACTGTTTAAGATCAGCCTTATTGCCTGTTCCCAATCTGACTGGGGTCGGCGGTCCAACCTGACTGGCTAACGACCAGTGTGGGCATGGGCGATTGCCGCCTGCCTCAGATGAGCATAATGAGACTACTGGTAATCGGTCGGTTAGACTAGATACTGACTACGTGTGTCGAATGTCATAGATGTTCGATGGCCGCCAGGACAAACGGCTCTACTTGCCTACCGAAGCAAGGAGTACGTCAGTTGTAATAATGTGATAGTCACCAATCCGACATCTGGTCGATCCAGACGTTACTTAACCTGCAGATCAAATGCGTTCTGCATTACCCGCTATGCTACTCAGTGCCACGACCTGTGATTGTCTTAGATAATAATTATAAGAAAATGTGAGTCGGGTTGAATTGTGTGTCGAGTATTAATACAATTAAGATGTCCGAGTGTGTATTTAAAGTGGTATTCTAGGATGTAGAGGTAATTTTTTAGGATGTATTACGAAACTTATAACCTAGTGTTTGCTTAATTGTTTTGTATTATATAGTATTGACTGTATAATTAGTATACATTGTTTTGTACCTGCAGTCTGGGAAAATTTCATTTAAATTTCGATGGCACTTCTCGTTGAGCGACTTTTTTTAATTTACTAGAAGGAGCAAATGAAAGAGATCTCGTTAGTGGTAAGATTCATTAGTGGAAGAGAAAGAGCTCAGGATATAAAACAGCAGTAGCAGTAGAACACATTAGCTGCTTCGCAGTTATCTAAAGTTGCGCAATTATATTATTGCAGAAGTCCTATTCTGAAATATGAATGAATGAAATATGAATATGAATTTCCTATTCTGTTTAACAGAAGAAACTTTGAAATCCTTAGAAATAAAACGTTATAGGAAGTTTAGGAAATTTCCACAGAATGGAATACAAACAAAGCTTACACTTACATAATGTATTTTATAGTTGGATTCTTCATTATGATTTAGAATATCGGAAAGCTAGATTGCTGAATGAGAATCGAAGTCACTAGATTAGTATTTTGTATAAAGTAGTTGCTCATAACACTCGTAGAATAAGTAGAATACACAGTCTAAATTTAGGAAGAACAATATATATACAAGTTTATCAATTCCTTTACCGACCATCGTACATTTGTAATAAAAATTGATTACTCAGAAAATTGGGTTGTTTTATGACTAATCCACCTTCATGTACAATTTTGAGAAAAGCCATGACGTTGCCACGTCTTGGTTTTAGCTTTTAAGACATGTATAAAACGCAACTTTTCGTATTACGATTTTTTGCTATGACCTCGGACAAGCGCGCGTTGTCTAGAAAAACGCGGGAAACGCTCGAAGATTCCTCTTTTTTTAATTTCAGAGGAGTTCGATTGTGCCTGAACAAAACCTACTAAGGCAAGTGGCAATCAGTCTAGCCAGCGAAGTACTACAGCTCATTCCCTTCACTGTAATTGCAGGAGGCTTGGCAGAGCAGTCTTGTGTGTGCTGAGATAAATAATAGTCATTGTACCTACATACTTATAATAAGCTTTATTGTTTTGTTCTTAATATATTAAAATTTAAGCACTACAACTACAGGAAACATGTCTTCTAAAACTATTCCTAGGAAACCATTCAATTCTGATAGCCCTTTTGCACAGAGTTTAAGAAGACATGGTTGGAATACTTCGTTATTATACATTAGGTACTATTTATAAATGCATCTTGAGCTTATTTATTAAATACATCTTAAAATTTACTTATATCTAAACATTTACGAGAGTATGTTCCTAAAACAGTTCACTTAGTAAAATTCGTTTTCATTAAATGATTAATTTTGGAATCATAAAACAAATTATTGTTTTGCTACCGGTCCAAAACCATCAATAGTATATATCTATCAATATAGTCAGTAGAATCGTCTATATTACTTAGTATGTTATGAGTTAACTAATATAGCATTTCATTAAATACGCCATGAAAATAATATTGTATTGTTTTAAATAAGTCACATTTTAGAAGAGATCTTGTTTCGTTGAAGTTTTTGTGCATTTGTGTACTAAATACCTACGGCTACTTACAAATTAATATTTAATGTCTGTAACTAATTTCTAAATATATTCCATAAATATACAGTCTTACACTCACAAAATTTGAGTAGCACCACGTTACAATTGAAATATACATAGTATTTCAACTTTCCTTAACTCTACATAAATAGTCTTTAATGAATATGAGTTATGGTTTTCGTCAAATTTATGTCATGACTCTTGATGTAATTTATTTACGGTTTCTTCGTTGTATTGCAATAATGAATGACGACCATGGTAAACATTCGGCTTTATTATCGTTTCTATGAAAGTGGAAAATAAAGAATTAGATATAATCCGAGTACTTAGAAACCTACTACACTTATTTGGATGACATACTAGTACACGGAGTAAAATATACGGGCCAATAGAATGCCTTATAGGTGTCAGTATATTTATTAGATCATTCGATGTCGTTAATCAAAATTTTGTTAGAATTCGTTGTACGGGTTCAGAGATGAATCGTCTTCGGGGCTTCAGACCTGTCTACAGTTCGTTGGTCTGGCGACGGCGCACGTAGCGCGCGAAGTAATCTGGCCTCCAGCACTTGCAGGAGCCGGGCACCAGGAACCAGTCGTAGTACAGCCGAACCTGGCGAAGACCATGGCGGGCATAAGGACCAACACGATGTGTGGACGTCATAGCTTAAAAGCGATGGGCGCATTGACATGCCCATTGGAATATCCATTGGATTGAACATGGACCACAGACACCCACTTAGGCCCGATCTTTGCCTTCCATGGCGTGTGATTGTGAATTTAACAAAGACCCCTAAGCACATTCGTCGCCGAGGATCTGACCCTTCGCTGGTCATGACGAATGCTAGGTTATAACCAGATTTGATTAGAGTCAGCTTATCGGATAGAATGTCGATAATTAGTCCTCACCTGGTAGCAGCCAAGCTCATCGTGTCCGTCGCAGTGCGGGGGCTTGTCGGCCGTCTCTGCTGGGCCTGTACTTGCCGTAAATTGCCCATACTCCTGAGGTGATACCACATAGGAATTTAGATTTTTATTTCATTTTTTAGACAAATTCATAGGTATCTCGATACAAGTATCTAGTCTTCTTTCTCTTTATGGAAATAAACAAAATTCATCATTTGGAAACTGTTTAACTTCTTGCCGGCTTTTCTCAGTAGAATAACTTGGTAGAAAAATAAAATGAAAACGAGTATGCATCGAAGGAACTACATAGTCGCTCGCTCCATGTATTAAACTTTAGATGTAATATCTTACCGGGTTGGACTGAGTGGGAGGCTGCGTGGCAGGCGGGTAGTGCATCTCGGCCACCAGCAGCGACACCCAGCGAGGCGAGCTGAGGCAGCCACCGTCCAGGTAGTGGCAGCGGGACTGCATGCATCTGCACGATATAGATAGATAGATAACACTTTATTGTACATTTGCGCCATAAACATGATTTACCGGAGAAATAATATAAAATACATACTCATCACGTCAATGTCAATGTCTTCCAAGCAACCAAATATTACTATATAGAATACATTATGTCACTATCCACGTAAACGACAAAGCAAGAACTGACCAGCGTCAGTCAGTAGGCTATTTCCCCTCCATGATATTGAAGAAGGCAAGTGGCATTACCTGGTGACCTCAACAGTCTGTGTGAAGTAACCCTCGTACGGAATCTGCACCACGTAGCGCCATACTCCTTGGTAGTTGCGCGCGAACACTGGAGTCGCATACTCCACGCGGGCTGGGCAAGGAGTCGGCGGACCCTGCGAAGGCAAACGCAACGAATAATAAAGCTACGTCTCACGTAAACCCGTATGTTCAGACTGTCAATGCAATATTTTTAGCAGTCTTCACTCTCAGTGCAGATCAAGAGAACAACAAATAAACAGCAGATCTAACTAAATTACTACCAGTCAACTGTGGTTCGCGAAGATGACATTGGCCTCTTACTACTGGTAGTTGTCAGGTGGGGGGCCAGGAGGTCAGCCATATCATGGTGGTCTTGTAAATTAATACCTCGTATCTGTGGTGTGCTGGATGCGGGGCGGGCACATGTGGTGCGCCAGGGTCCTCTCGCCGTTCTAAGCTCGCGGGAGTCTCACTCTCTCCGTTGATAGCGCGGTATAGCATGCAGAACCTGAGGATAAGGGAACAACACATTTTTAGCAATGTAACTGTAAAGTTGGATGCGGGCGGCCTAGGAACGGCCTATGTGGAGATCCTTGGGGGAGGCCTATGTCCAGCAGTGGACGTCATTTGGCTGAAATGATAATGATGATGATGATGATAGTGTAAAGTGGAATGGCCAAAATTGCAACTAGAAAACAGGTTTGCCAAATAGCCTTTCACCATAGCTGGGCACCGTTAATCAAATAGTTAACTTCGTTAATCGTTAATCCGCTACAAAAAAAGTAAGCTTCGTTAAACATTAAAGCGTTACATTTTGGAAGAATTAACGCAAGTTAACGTTAACCGTTAATATGTGTAAAATGACATCTATAAATGGTTGCGTTAGTGAACTTAAAAAACCTGTTCGTTTAGGTTCTGGAAGTTAGGCAGGTTAGGAACAGGCTAGGAACTAAACAAAATACTTGTTTAATTCAAATGTAATTGAATCGATGGGCTTAAGGTGCATATTCCCCTTCATAAACATTAACGTAGGTCTCATCTGAAAGCGAGGCTCGTTTTGGTGTAAAGACATTTAAAACTATGGACCTTGAGGGAATAGCAGTATTGTATTTAACGGATATATAATGCGTTTGCAGTTCAGTAATAAACTATTAGGCATTGAATTAACGATTAAAGGTCTGGGCAGACAGCGGACGGGGCGGGACGGCGACGCGACGCTGGCGGGACGTGAAGAGTTGTAATGTATTAGTTAATGTAGAATATGTTACACAGAGCCGACGCGACGCGACCGCTACTCTCGCGCCGAGCGCGACGGCTCTATGTGACCTATTCTACATTAACTAATACATTACAACTCTTCACGTCCCGCCAGCGTTGCGTCGCCGTCCCGCCCCGTCCGCTGTTTGCCCAGACCTTAACGGACTTCTACATATTAACGAAAGTTAACATGTCCGTTAACATTATTAACGGTTAACTTAAAACTTAATCCGTTAATCAAAATGTTAACTTCGTTAATTAACGATTAACGGACTAACGAGTTATTCACAGCTATGCCCTTCACACATCTTTTAAAAAACATACCTTTCAAAAATCGTTTAAAATTTAAAATTAGTCTATCCCGCCTAATTATGACGTCACAGAAAAACATGTCAAAATAGTACAATTTTACTTGCATTCCACGAAACGCATTTCACCCATATTTTAGAATTGACAATGACAGAGGAGCTTTCAACTTTCAATGGCAGTGGCAGTGACAATTACTGACAGTTCGACACATTGGCATTTTTAGGTTAGGATTGTATTATCCATTTTTGAGTAAATTAAATTCTAAATGAATTCATTAGGCGTTATTAATTGACAATGTCTGCAGCATTAGTGAGACAAGCTCTTGCGTTGGTTGATCCTGACGGTACGTCTGTTGTTGTGTCACGAATTGGTTTTGATTTTGGTTATGTGTTAACGCGAATGTTGTTTTTCTAGAGAATACAAACATTAGGCGTAAAAAGCGTGCGACAGTCCCCGGCAGCGGCCCAGGGGCGTCGGGTCAAGGTACGACTCAAATTCTAGGTACCTACATCGCATCGGCTTGCGTCATTATCGCGGTCGTTTTATTGCCGGCATTACAGACGATGTCATGGAGCGTAATACGTCCAATCGAAGTCAGCGAAGACTTAATAGCATAATTACGGCTTACGTAATACCATGTGCCCAATTGTGATAGTCCAATAGTCTGAGTTTCGGCTAAGCAAAACTTTATTTTGAAGATGTGACAGATATAGTGGTATTTGGCTGGTATGAGTGAGTCTACATATAAGTTTTTGTTTTTTTTTGATAGTTTAAAAATAGGTTTACATTGAAACCATGTTCATTTAAATTAAAATTATTTTTCTTAGTTATTTATGATTACTTCTAAATATTTCTTCTTGCATCCACATAATTTCAGCCCATAAATAACCCACTACTGAGTCGGGCCTCCTCCAAATTCATGAGTGAAATTTTCCTATTGAGCCACACTAACAATGTGTGTAACTCTTGCATTTCTTTAGTCAACAAGTCACTACTTAAAGCACCCTCAGGATGGATTAATTATTGTCTCGGGCCATAGTCAGTAGCAAATGGGTCCAACTCCAAGTTGCTGGATGGAAAATTGTGTCATTTTAAGCATTCCTTCTCATCCATCTAGGTTTTGTACCTGGCTAGTTCTTCTTGTGCAATATCCATAACAATGGTGTAGGAACATATGAAGAAATGATAACATAACTTTATAGCTAGCATCTATGTTTATATTTACAGATCACAGACACTTGTACAAGAACAAAAGTAAGATTAGTAAGGAGCAGAATAAGTCCAAGGAGCAAATTGCAGAAGAGAACATAAAAAAACTGTTAACACTCTCCAAACCTACTGCCAGCTCCGCAGTCACCGAACGGGTGAGTGGCCACAGAAAATGTACAGGCATAAGGTTGACAGTCCAGTTAAAGGTGGCTTGGTTCCAAGACTTTGCTACCACACCAACCATACCCACTGCCATTTGATTTGGCAGTTCTTCAAGTTATGGTAGTCATTTTGGTTGTACAACTGGTTCATGAGACACACAGGAAATCCGGAGCATAGGTATTACCAAAACCCGTCCCCAATGGCCATGAAATCATGAAAGTATGGCCAAATAATTCTTCTGTGGTTAGGTATATTCACTTTTAGTCTATACAAGTCTGAGTGTAGCTCTCTTCATATTCAAATGTTAACAATAATTAATAAGCAGTGATAAATTTACCAAACATATCAAACAGTATGTAAATATTTACATTTCCTTAATGAGATGGTATAATTAGATAGGACATATGAATGTTATTGTGAACACTACACTCAATAGTGTAACCACAAAACCATTAGGTACAGAAGTCAACTTCATGCATGTTCTTCTTCAGTTATTTTTTTATACATAAACTTGGTGGTTGCACTGGGGCTATCGAATCTCCTCTGGATCATGCTATATATATATGTGTTGGCAAAAGGTCTATAATAAATATATATATATTTAGAGAAGACTTTTTAGGACCACTTCAAAAACTATAAAAGGCGCGCGCCATACTTGGAGCGGGCATTCGCGCTTCGTCCGTCGGTCGGAAAGGTTGTTATCGGTGCGATCTGTGAGTGTTGTGAAAAGTGTCGTTTATTCGAGAAATAAGTTAATTGGTAAATAAGTGTAATAATCTACGTAAGTACTTTTGTTTTTCTGTAAATATTCGACGTTACATTTTGTATTGGTTGATTTGATGTTTAATTTATATGTTGAGGGTAGATTTTTGTTAAGCTGAAGTAAATTGTGTTTAGGTTACTTAATTATTGTTTTTTTTTTAACTATTTCTATTACTTTACGCTAAATTCAGAAGTGGGATAGAATCTCAAGCCCTTCTGGCCATTTGTTTTAATTATTTCTTTGTGAGAATAATATTCCTGACTGAGTGATAGAATAAAACACCTTGTTTAATATTTACTTTGATCTTTCTTGAATATGGCGGATGAGCGACACGACTCTCGAGATCGATCGCATCGATACAACCGTGATAGATATAGATCGCGTTATCGTTCGCGTTCCCGAGACCGGTCGTCCCCGCGACGCCGGTCGCGCTCCCGTACGAATTCTCGCACGCATGATAGATCTCGCTCTCGACAAAGTACGCGTGGTAGGACCCCTCCGGACGCTTCGCGTAATTCAAACGTTATATTGCATGAGACATTGGGAAGTATTCTCAAAAGATTGGAGTCGCTCGAAAACCGTGGGGACTATGTCAGGCCGCAATCTAGTGAGGGAATTCTGATTACCAGTAGTCGCACTCCGGCTACTCAGAATAATTCGACGAACGTACGGGTTAGTGAAAATAGGAGCGAGTTAATGCGCGCCGACGGTTTAAGTTCGGTAAATCCTTCTGTCACTAATGTTATTGCGGAAAAAAATGAGTCTAGTAGTACGATCCAAATTCCTACATCTATTCAAACGGAGTCCATGTCGGATCCAACGCAAATTCTCGCCGAAGCAATAAAATCATTACAATATGCGGGTAAACAAAATTACTTTGTTTCCATCTTCGACCCTAGCCTTCACGACATCGATGTCTGGGGCGAAGAGGTCGAACGGGCTAGGACGGCTAATAGCTGGGGCGACATGGAATGTTTGTCGCGAGTTTCGGGTTGTTTGAGAGGTGATGCTCGCACTTGGCTCAACGAATGGGTAACTACTGAGCGTACGTGGACGAACTTTTTACGCGACTTTAAATCCTTGTGTCCTCGAAAGCGCGATTATGCGAACATTCTTTACGACGCAATGCAAATGAACTCGGACCAATTTAATACGTACGCCGAATTTGCTAGACGAACTTTGCTGCGATTAAAAATGGTAAAGGGTTTAAGTGATGAGCTCATAGTTTCGATAATCGCCCGGGGCATAACGGACATACAAGTTAGAGCAGCAACTACTAATGCCAATCTCACATGCGATGATATCGTACCATTTTTATCCAACTACGCCAAACCAGCGCGCGATAAGAAAGGCAAGGACAGTCGTAGGCCTATAGAAAAACAACCCAACGCCGCGGGTAACACTAATTATAGACCGAAGTGTTTTAGATGTGGTCAACTCGGACATAAAGTCGGTCGTTGTCCAAAGAGACCTCCGGATGAGACACACAAGGTGGAAAATACCCAGGCTAATACTTCAAATCGCGAAAGTGTAATTTGCAAATTTTGTAAAAAGATAGGGCACACAGAGGCCACTTGCTTTGCCAAAGAACGTTCCGAAACCCGGAACCCGCGTAGGGTAAACTTGTGTGGTGAATTACCTGCCGAAAAGTCATCTCTACGTACCGACTTGGTGCCTGCCGTAGTTCAGGGCGTTCCACTTGATGTGCTTATCGATAGTGGAGCACTAAACGTCTCATTGGTCTCGTCTCAAGTGCTAAAATATTTCACGTGCCAGAGGAGACCATTGCAATGCTCATTAAAAGGCATAGGCGACGCATTAGTTGAAGCAGACTCCTTTGTAACGCTGACAATCGAACTCGACGGCATATCGTTTGAAGCAGATTTCGTGATTGTTCCCGGATCTAGTATGACTGCACCCATTATTATAGGCACCGATATTCTTAATCGCGACGGGATTACCTACGTACGAACAAAAGATAAGCAGTACATTACTCGGACCATGGAGGAGTCTGTTCATACTGTCTCATCTTGTCCACCGATAGAAATTAATACGCCTCTCGAAGGCACAGAACGCGACTCTCTCATTGCCACTATTAATCAGTTTTCAGACTCCTTCATAGCCGGTACAGCATCCTCCACCGTTACGACGGGAAAGATGCGCATTGAGGTCACTAGCGATACGCCTGTCGCTTACCGTCCCTACAAACTATCACACGCGGAAAAACTGAAGGTACGCGATATCGTCAACGACCTACAGAGTAAGGGTATAATTCGCGAGTCTCAGTCGGAGTACGCCAGCCCGATTCTCCTAGTAAAGAAGAAAGACGGAAGCGACAGAATGTGTGTAGACTATCGGGCGCTGAACCGCGTCACTCGTCGGGAACGATACCCTTTACCCCTCATAGATGACCATATAGACAGATTAGGTAACTTTAAATACTTTACGTGCCTAGATATGGCAACTGGATTTCATCAGATACCCATCGAGGAAAAATCCATTCATAAGACTGCCTTCGTCACCCCAGAGGGCCATTGGGAATATTTACGTATGCCGTATGGGCTAACAAATTCCCCTGTCGTCTATCAACGAATCATCAATGATACTCTGCGGTCTCACATTAACGCTGGAAATGTCTTAGTATATGTGGACGACGTACTGATCATGAGTAACACAAAGGATGAAGGTATAAAGTTACTAAAACAGGTCCTCACGACTTTGACTAATGCAGGGTTCTCCATAAACCTAAAAAAATGCTCGTTTCTCACTACGGAGGTTGAATATTTGGGGCGAGTCATTAGTAAGGGGCAGGTAAGGCCGAGTCCCCGCAAAGTCGAGGCGTTGGTGAATGCTCCTTCCCCCACCAACATCAAACAAGTAAGACAGTTCTTGGGGTTAGCGGGATATTTCCGTAGGTATATCCGCAATTACGCGGCCAAAACAACACCAATATCCAGACTCCTTAAGAAGGACGTTCCGTTTTTCTGGGGGTCTGAACAGGAAAGTGTTAAACAAGAGATAATATCTGTTCTCACTAGTTCCCCTGTACTATCCATCTTTGACCCTTTATTACAGACAGAGGTACACACCGACGCTAGTAGCATCGGCTATGGTGCAGTTTTGCTACAATTGGGAGCTGATGGTACGAAGCATGTGGTCGCCTATTTTAGTAAAACCACCCAGGGCTCCGAGAGCAGATACCATTCATATGAATTGGAGACTTTGGCAGTTGTGAAGGCCTTACAATCCTTCCGCCACTACTTAATTGGGTTGGAATTTAAGGTAGTTACGGACTGCAATGCATTGAAGGCCACGGAGAAAAAGAAGGATCTGCTCCCACGCGTCGCTCGGTGGTGGATTTATCTCCAAGATTTTAATTTCACTATTGAGTACCGAAAAGGTGCCATGATGACCCATGCGGACTACCTTAGCCGTAATCCTGTTGTTGAGGTAAACCAAATTGCTAAACCTCGTAATTGGGCTTTAGTTGCACAGTCTGCCGATTCCGAAACCCAGAACCTCATTGAAAAACTTAGAGATGGCAGTCTAGACCCTCGTAGGTATGTTGTGCAAAACGAACTCCTATATTACCGTTTCAGTCCTGTGGGTGAAGAACCCAGACTCCTTTGTTATATTCCTAAGGGACATCGACTTAGTCTACTAAGAGTCTTTCATGACGAGCACGATCATATCTGTGCCGAGAAAACCCAAGATCTTATCTTGAAGTATTTCTGGTTTCCGGGGCTTCGACAATTTGTAGCTAAGTATATCAAACATTGTCTAGTATGTGTATCCATGAAGCGGGTTCCTAGAGCCCCGCATCAACCCATTGTGTCCTGGGGCAAACCTAGTGTACCATTTGAAAATCTACACATGGACGTACTGGGTCCATTGCCCGAATCTAATGGGTATAAATTTGTGTTGATAATAGTTGATCCTTTTACTAAATATTGCCTATTGTATCCTATTTTTAGACAGGATGTTTCAGAACTAAAACGCACTTTCACTAATGCAGTTTCTCTCTTTGGTTCGCCAAAACTTCTTGTAACCGATCGAGGGCGCATGTTTGACTCCAAGGAATTTATGGCGCTACTGTCCGAACTTGGCTGTGAAGTCCACTTCATCACCCCGGAGATGCACAACGCCAATGGACAGGTCGAAAGATATGTCCGCACGGTGCTGAACATGATACGCATCGAAGTGAACAACAAGAAGGCCGCCTGGTCCGAGCAACTGTGGAGATTACAACTTATCCTGAACGTCACGAAGCAGAAGACGACCCAAGCGTCGGCGTTAAGACTACTGGTTGGCACTGACGCAGCGACACCTGTAATCAGGGCCTTGGTTCGAGATGTTTCCGTAGATGTTACGCAGAATCATGAAGCCTGGAGAGAGATGTGTAGATCTCGAGCTAGTAAGCTACTGGCTAGGAATCAGATTAACCAAGATGCATATGTTAATCAGCGCAGACGTCAGCCTCGTACATTTCAGGTTGACGAGTTGGTATTTGTGATCAAGTATAGCCAATCGACGGGCAAGCTTGACCCAGGCATGAGGGGACCTTACCGTGTTATCAAGGCCCTACCTAGCGGCCGTTACCAACTTAAGTTGTTGGCGGGGTCCTATGGGAAAACCACTCAGGCGGCAGCCGAATATATGGTGCCTTGGAGTGGAGAGTGGTGTCCCGAGTCTTGTGCTGAGTTTTTTGAAAGTGAGTACTTAAATAATCGTTGGGTACTCTTTATTTCATGGAGGTTGTCAGCACGTCGTAAGGGTCGTGTTGGCGTAAAGCCTGGGGAGACTAGGGCTCGTATGACGGATGTCATGTAGAGTATAGTCTCTCGCGAACAATGGGGACGCCTGTTGTTCGCTGCTGAGTTCACAGAGTCAAGACATCCTGGAGGCTCCTGCGTTCCTGGCACAGAAGTTAGAAACCAGCCCGCAATGACGTCCTTCAGGGTGGTAAGAGGAATGGTAGAAATGAGAGCTCTCAATAAATAAAATTTTAGTTTTATGGTTGCATGTACTATGTTTGTTTAAGCATGCTATTAGCAGTTGAACTATTTCCTCATATACCCTGATTTTTTTAGATGACGAGGAAAATAATGAAACTGATCCTTCAAATGGACCCTCTTCGGCTCCCGAGGACCTTGAAAATGCACAATCAGATGCAAGAAGTATGCCCCTGATATAAGTGGCTGCAGCCACTAAACCACCACCAGCGAAACGAGGACGTAACGCCGTCAGGAGAGGCCGATTTAGAGAAGACTTTTTAGGACCACTTCAAAAACTATAAAAGGCGCGCGCCATACTTGGAGCGGGCATTCGCGCTTCGTCCGTCGGTCGGAAAGGTTGTTATCGGTGCGATCTGTGAGTGTTGTGAAAAGTGTCGTTTATTCGAGAAATAAGTTAATTGGTAAATAAGTGTAATAATCTACGTAAGTACTTTTGTTTTTCTGTAAATATTCGACGTTACATTTTGTATTGGTTGATTTGATGTTTAATTTATATGTTGAGGGTAGATTTTTGTTAAGCTGAAGTAAATTGTGTTTAGGTTACTTAATTATTGTTTTTTTTTTAACTATTTCTATTACTTTACGCTAAATATATAATATAAATAAATAAGAAAGAGATAGCAGTTGCACTTGCACTATTTCCAACTGTTGCTAGATCATCATTTCAGCCAAAAGACGTCCACTGCTGGACATAGGCCTCCCCCAAAGATTTCCACAAAGGCCGATCCTGGGCCGCCCGCATCCATTGTTGTCCGGCGACCTTAACCAGGTCATCGGTCCACCGTGTGGGAGGCCTACCAGCACTGCGCGATATTTGATATATATATTTTCGATATCCTATATATCGCGCGTTATTTGTAGCTTGAGTTCTGTACCCAAGTATTTTGTGGTACCACTGTATCTATGGAATTTATCATTAGATAAGAGAATAATGTGCATATTATTACGAATGACTTGTAGGTGGTGTGAAGCATATGCTTATGGACCTATAAACATATATTTAGTGCATGATAAGATCTGTCTACCCATAATACTTTAAGCTAGAAATGGACAAACTTCTAGGTTACACACTTTTAAAATGGGCGCGTATTTACAAGGTATTCAGATAACTCAGAGTTATGTGTCTATTTTCTTGATTTTTATTTACTTTATAAACAATTATTGAGGTATTTAAGTTAAATTTCCGTATGGTGACGGATTTAGAATACATAGTGTCACCACGTCATTTCATCCTGAGGCTGTCGTGAGAGCCGACGTAAGGAAATTACAAGGTCTTGTTTTCCTTTTTGTTGTTGTTTTCCTTCTCTTGTGGCTAGCCACAAAAGAAGGAAAACTTGATACGAAACCCTGTCCCAACCCTTCTAGCCAGCGTGGCAAAGTAGGCTAACTACCCCCCCCCCCCCCGTAACTGGAGGAGGCATTTATGCGCTGAGTAGTAAGGAAGTAGTAGTTCATAAAATTCAGGTTTACATGCAGACAAATCCGTTCAGGGCAAAAGACATAAAAATTCAAAAGATACAACTAATTTATGCAATCTCTTATAAATTGCCAATGTTGTTTGAACTGTTGATACTTAAAGTTGATACTTAAATAAATAAAATAGCATTCTTTATTTAAATTTCATTCGGGTCGGTACCGGTTTTAGTCTCCACAGGCTAACCGTTAGTATTTAGGTAGACTATTGTCGTGTGTACTCTGCGACCCGTCTAGTGAGGCAATCGGGAATTATTTGGACTGCCTTAGAGGCTACAATGGCCTCCAATATACGGCGGAACCAGACATTGCCTAGCGAGAGACACGTACTGTCGAAAGGCTATTAAAATACTGTATTGACTTATTATATTGTTGCCTCTTCCAGATTGTGGAGCGCGCCATCAAAGGAAGACCGCTCGTCGATAAAGTAGTCGTAAAGAAAGAAGACGGGAAATCCATTCTGTTCCCGGAGGACAACAACAAGAAACAAAGCTTTAGACATTTCGAGAAAGAATACTTTTGCAGTTAATTTTGAACTGTCACAGTTCTGCATAGAGTCGAAATTGGTTTGACGATAGATAGTTTATATTTTGTTTCTTGATTTAATTTGACAACTCAAAAAGTTATTTAAATTATAGTATTGCCAAGTACTGTCAAGCGATACTCCACTCTATGGCAGTGAGATAAGGTCGTATATACAGATGTGTATATATGGACATTCGTGACGCGACTTGCGGCAAGATAGTGCTGGTTGCCACGACTACGGTTTTTGTGATCGCCTCGCTTTGGGTGAACACTTACCCGTTTATTGACGAAGGTGAGTCATTTTTCTTTTGAAGTAAAAGATCTGCCCGGATTTGTTACTTGGAGTTTCCAAGTCCGCATGGCGCTTTGGAAAAAGTGCCGTAGTGGGCAAAAGCTGCTGATTATTATAATCTGAACAATTTCTTCACCATTTGACGACCAGATGGAAAGACTTCCATCGACTCACTGTGTCCAAACACACCTAAGAACAATCTCGACTTAAAACATTTTGAATTAATGTCGCCACCCACCGTGGCAGAAGACGGTATTATTAGTTTACATGTTTTATACGATACTAGCTAGCTACTACGTACCCTGTGCGTCACTACTCCACTAACTTAAATAAATTTGAAGACATTCATTTTTCTATACGAGAACATCATGTTAGGGTTAGAACCAGATCCATGTCCAATGTTTGTTTGATGAGCTCTATGTCCTCACTGTGTAATCCGTCCCTAAACGGGCCTATACTACTGCAGCGGGTTCTCTTCCAGAGAGTGCAGCGTTTGCCGTGATCCCTGACCCGCAGTGGTTCCTCCTCTTGTGCGCCTGCTGGGGATTCCTCTTCGTGGGAGGGCTCATGTGCTTCACCTTCTACCATATCCGCCCATTTCTGTGACGGCCGAGGCACTGGCGGCCAAGACGGGCAGTACCGTCAACGCCATTAGTGGCATATGTGGAGAAACGCCTGTTGACACTAGTAGAAATTCGCTCATAGCCACTAATGACAGTAAACATTTTGACATAAGTGGAGGACCACCCGCGTCTGCCAGTGGCAATAGACTCGCAGGTGCAAATACTGATATAGCCGATACCGTTCGCAAGAATTGCGGCA
Source organism: Clostera curtula (assembly GCA_905475355.2). NCBI lineage: Eukaryota > Metazoa > Arthropoda > Insecta > Lepidoptera > Notodontidae > Clostera > Clostera curtula. Next base: position 258,902 of record FR997819.1, read on the forward strand.
CAAACGGAAGTAGGCCAGCTGGCACTGGTGGGAACGCACTGGCCGGTACGTGCTTCAATAAGCTGACCCTTCCTGGCAATCGCGGCACAACTGGCAGGACCCAAAGTGGCACAAGCGGCCGTACCGTCGTTGGCACTAGCGGCGGTGCGCCCGGCGAAATGGGACTCACCAGGCAAGATTGGATTGTCATAGGTGTGTACATATTATAGTGTGTTCGATCATTGCACCCTAAGAGGTGACGAAAGGATAACAGTCAAGGCTCAAGACAATTTGATCAATTGGATGTCAGTTGTCTTCAACAGTTAAATCCAAACCAGTTAAATCTACCGTACATCATTTTGTTCCCCGTGTATGCAGAAATCGCTCACGGTGTCCAGAGGTCTCGTAGATGAGTGTTTTGCTTGAGATTTGATAAATTTAACGATTGGATCCCAAAAGGATAATACGTGCCAACCATCCTCTCTACTGAAACTTGTATTTTTTGTTTAATCTATCGGATCATCCTTGGAATGTCACGACCCGCCCGTAAGCAGCTCGGATTGCAAATGTGGACGTTTCAGGCATTTCGGGCGTGACGTGCGGCGGCAAGACGAGCCTGGCCAACCGGCTGAAGAAGAGAGTGGCCCCGCTGCACGTGTTCCACCAGGACCAGTACTTCCTGCCCGACTCGCACCCGGGCCACGTGGCCTGTCCGGGGCTGGCCCAGCCGCATCACAACTACGACGTGCTCTCGGCGCTGGACATGGAGGCCATGGCGGGGGACGTGGCTTCCACGCTGCGGGGGGCGGACAGGGCGCACTGGGCCGGGGCGGACCCCGCCGCCCAGCTGGAGGTGCCCGGCAAGCGGATCCTGCTGCTGGAGGGCTTCACCGTGCTCAACTACAAGCCGCTGCTGGAGCTGTGCGACTTGAGGTCAGTCTCCTTCCTTGCCCAGAACACTAACTGCAACGATATCGTGCGCCTCGCCAATGAGGGTGTCTCCGGCAGGTACTACCTGGTGCTGGAGTACGAGGAGTGCGTCCGCCGCCGCTGCCTGCGGCTGTACGAGCCCCCCGACGTGCCCGGCTACTTCGAGCGCTGCGTGTGGCCAGAGCACCTCAAGTACAGGGCCGAGGTGAGGCTCCGATTGTTCATCAGTGGCGTATCTTATTGAATAACCCAATTTGAACAAGAGACTACAGAGTTTCGTGTCGGCTCTTCTCTGCAGTACAGTATTCCGAAGTAATTACGGCAAAGTGTATTATAAAACAAGTTATGTAAAAATAGTCCTCTCATATTTTTGTTTATATTTTCTTTTTTATTATTTTTAGATAGAAAAGGACAAACGCGTGACGATTCTGGACGGCGCTCAGCCAGATATCCTGGACGTGGTCCTCGCTGACCTAGAGCTACTCGCGCGCAGCTGAGGCTGCGTTTGGCTCCACTGCCCGGTTTAGGCATATTACGTGAATGACCATAGTAGTTCCATTTTGATGTTTCGAATGAACTGTCTATTTTGTATGAAGTTTTTAGATTTGTACGGAAATTATGGCTCATTCCTATGGTAACTAACTACTTATGCATATTGTAGGTATTTAATTCTTGTTATGTTATTAAAAAGATATGTTATGCATGACTTAGCAAAGCAACATGCAATGGATGGATGAGTGTGAAAGAAACTTGTAAATTGATCTGCTATAAGCAAAACACACAAAGGACCACATAAACTTGTTATTTCAGAAGTTTAGCCTTGATGATCAATATTTCAACATTGAATTGAACATTAATCCAAACGTGGGAAAGTCCAAACGAGTTGGCATGTCAATCTTTCCTTACAGCCAGATTTTCTTGGGACACCCACTGACTAGAATGATTTGTTACATATTAAATTAGTACATAGTTCCATCTGATAGTTTAGAATGGAATTGTGAAGTATGGGCCCAAACTTAGTAACGACATCTGCAGGTTTTGTCATCTATTGTTGGTGGGTTACAAAGAAATCCTTATATTTGTCAGTTTGTGAAACCTAGGTTAAGTAGCTAATGATAAATTATTAATTTTAAAATGTACCTCGGCGAATAGATTTTGCGATTTATTTCGTTTGTCGTTTCAATGTTTCCCTTTTAGAAGCATTTATTCCTAAAAATCCAAAGTAGATCCTGTCTAGCAGGGGCGCTCTAGTTCCAAAGGAGAGTAACACTGGAGACCTTTAAACCCCTGTACTACTCAGTAGGGGGATTTGAGGAAGATCTCAAACAAGAATAAGAAGAACATGAACAGAACTCATTTTTATCTGTGTATCGAGCTCATAGGTAGCAAATGCCGCCTACTTTTCACTAATGAGGCGCCAGAGGCCACAAATAACCCTTCCAAGACTTTCATTTTCGTTTCTGTTACTCGTTACCTCCGAAAATTCGATATTCGAAATTTATATTCATTTATTTCCTATCTGATATTGTGTCGATTACCGACACTAAATGAAATAAATGAATATTATTGATTAAAATAATGGGATTTGATACATTTAATCAATTCACTGCGTAATAGTTATCATTATTATAACTTATTGTCTATCATTGAAATGTGCGTCTAAGCTGTAATAGCATTACTTAATAAATTCAATTTCCGTTTGAATAAGTTGCATCTTTCGTTACTATACGGTCAGTAGGCGCTTACCACTATCACTACATAGTATAAAACAAAGTCGCTGTCGTCTGTCCGGCCCTATGGATGCTTAAATCCTTAAAACTACGCAACGGATTTTGAAGCGTTTTCTTTCATAGATAGAATGATTCAAGAGTACGGTTTGTATGTAAAATACATGCATAATTACACCGTGCGAAGTCCGGGCGGGTCGCTAGTAGTATTATATAATATAGCGGATGGCGTGAAACTCAGTACTCACACCCCGCCTCCGTCGCAGAACTTCTTGGGCTCGCGGGGCGCGTCGTCCGCCGAGCGGTGCTCCGCGCGCAGCTGGCCGGAGGGCACGGGCTCGTCCTCCGAGGCGGACCTCTTCACGCGCTCCTCCAGCCTGCGGGGGACAGTGGCTGGTCAAGGGCGCCAATAGCGATGCAGTACGAGTGAGCTCGGAATCAGTTGGACGTGGGTACCCGTTGTGCGTGACGTCCGTGGGAGGCTGGTGGCCCCCGTGGTCCACGTGGCCCACGTGCGCCACATGCGCCACCCTGGGCAGCGTGTCGTCCGCCCGCAGCACGGGCAGCGTCCGCGACAGGAAGCGCAGCGTGTGGTTGCGGATCAGCTCGCTGCAACATTCCGTTTGCAAATAAAAGAATATACTCTATGCATTACATTACGAAGGTTGCGTCACTTAGCATGAAGGACTACTAACGCCCTCTAGTAACTATAAGACAAATCACAATTAGTCAGTCGGTCTGAACACGGTACACAATATCATATCCATACCACATTTCATTCGGAGGGTGGTATAAGAATAGAATAGAAGGAAATGATACGGCCGAACACCTAGCCGCCAGATAGTCCATTGAAAAGTTACATTTGGGGTTGCGTTTCTTAGAGGACGCAATTTTATTTTTTTGATGTGTAGGGGGGGTAAGTGTAAAGCTAAAATCAAGTTTGTGGGGTCGCCAACCTTGTCCCACGGCCGCCATCTTGAAAATAGGGGTTGAAACGGTTTTTACGATATATCTCTTGAACTATTTATCTGATAAAAAAAAAATTTACCGTTTTTTGTTGCAAATTAAATTCTCTATAACTTTGGTCAAGTAACTTTTTGTCGTAAAACTATAAATAAAAAAGTTATAAGTGAAAATGTTCAGAAAGTCGAGAAAAAGATTTATATTTTTCGATATAACTTTTTTTTTTATCATTTTACGAAAAAACGATATCAGACCATTTTTGTAGATCGTTTTTTAAGGAACAACTTTTATATGCAACATTTTTTCATTAAGTCAATAGCTAAGGTTTTACAGCGCTCCGAAGTGAGTACTATTTTTCAGTACTCTTAACTATACATATTTTATACGTGGGTACTAATAATGTGTCATCAGTTATTTATTTATTTTCTGTTATTATAATTCTTTTAATTAGTAATTTTGCAATGTTATTAATAATTAATTATTGACTCTTTTCCACTCCATTACAGAATTTTACAATTATTGATTTTTAAAATAATCATCAAATCCTCCAACACAAGACACAGCTCGCTTTCATACTTTCCGAGTCTACCATCAGGTCCAGTCGTGGCTTGCTAATAATAATGATCCTGAAGACTGGGGCTGGAAAAAATGTGGAAAATTATTGATGCCAGTCCAGCACCCCCTGAGCTTCTAAAATTGATCTTTTGCAAATGCAAAGGAAACTGTGGAGCGATGTGTGGATGTCGAAAAGCAGGGCTAAAATTGACAAATTCGGGAATAACGGGATCGATACGGAAACACTCTTAATAGTTCGACAAGTTTATTGCGACTGAGTACCCACACCATATTGATAATATTTGTTCGTTTCATACCGATCAGATGCTGAGCCGCAGCCTGGTCCATCGAAAAGACCGAGGACGGAGTAGTTCAAATTTATAAAATCACCGTGGATTAGGCCTATTGGGGATACCACGTAAAAAAAAAAACGCGCCTTCAGACTCTACCTCGTGGGTGGTGAGGAAAAGAGTCAATAATTAATTATTAATAACATTGCAAAATTACTATTTAAAAGAATTATAATAACAAAATAAAAAAAAATAAAAAATAACTGATGACACATTATTAGTACCCACGTATAAAATATGTATAGTTAAGAGTACTGAAAAATAGTACTCACTTCGGAGCGCTGTAAAACCTTAGCTATTGACTTAATGAAAAAATGTTGCATATAAAAGTTGTTCCTTAAAAAACGATCTACAAAAATGGTCTGATATCGTTTTTTCGTAAAATGATAAAAAAAAAAGTTATATCGAAAAATATAAATTTTTTTCTCGACTTTCTGAACATTTTCACTTATAACTTTTTTATTTATAGTTTTACGACAAAAAGTTACTGGACCAAAGTTATAGAGAATTTAATTTGCAACAAAAAACGTTAAAATTTTTTTTTATCAGATAAATAGTTCAAGAGATATATCGTAAAAACCGTTTCAACCCCTATTTTCAAGATGGCGGCCGTGGGACAAGGGTGGCGACCCCACAAACTTGATTTTAGCTTTACACATACCCCCCCTACACATCAAAAAAATAAAATTGCGTCCTCTAAGAAACGCAAGGTAAGGCCTAAAAAATGTAACATTTCAATGGACTAAGAGAAAATATACTTAACACGAAACCCTATGTGAACTCGCCTGGCCAGCGTGGCACAGTTGGCTAGTTTGGCCTTCCCGACTCGGCAGTGGGTCATTTATGTGCTGATAAATAATAGAAGTAGTACCATCTATTGGTGGACGACTGCATTGGCAAAGCAAAGTAAATCTTAATCCATGAAAGATGACCCGCTAAAGACCAGCGCTGCAGCACATAATCAACCGTTTCCTGATCATTGAAGATCTCTTGGTGATCCCTATATTTACCTCCCAAAAATCGTATTTACGTGACAAAGTAAAACCCCTGATTACATTTCCAATACAACTAGGCGAACTACAAATTGCTCTCAAGCCTCTAAAACAAAATTACACCATAGATTAACGAGCATAACTTACAAAGGATAAGGCTCTCCATTAGGGCTATGCCCCATGGGGTTCTTGGGTATGACTCCGCGGTTCAGGTCCCCGCACAGGTTGTGAGCCGACACGTGGGGCTTATTGGCGTCGGCCTCTGGACACGGGGCCGCCACCTGCCGGTAGGGGGGAGGCCGCACTCTGTTCAAATGAAACACCAATTGTAGTGTGGCGGGTACAAAGCGAAACATTTAATTCTGGATAAAATTGATAGACAAGTTATTTACCTCGGGGGTGTTGCGTTGGGTGACTCCACGAAGGCGTAGTACCCTTCAGGGGGTTCTTCGGCCGCAGGATCGTCGCCGTCTTCCGGTCGGAGGTCGGAGGCAGCCGGCTCCGGAGCAGGCGTCGCGGTCGGATCCGGGAGGACTGCGCCTACTAACGCGCTGAGGACTACCTGTTAACGAAATAAGCCATGTCACAATAAAATTGTCTTTTATAGGTACCCAAGTTGAGTATACGGTCGAGTCCACATAATAGTAATCAGTGTGGTAAATCACATAATGGTATATAATGACGTTGACTGCGCTGTAGTCTATTTTTGTGTCTCATTGGCCGATCCTGTAAAAAAGCCTAACGAAAAATGAAATATGAGGGGAAGTATGGTGTTAACGAGCTCTGAAGGTCTAACCGAGTGAGTTGTGGTTATACACTATCGCTTTCATCTCTAATATTCAGTGATCATTCAGATTATGGATAAAGATACGCTGGCATAGTATTTAGATTTACTTTAGATGACTTTCTGTAATTATGGTCACGAGTACTAGGCCAGCATAAACACGACAGGTGTCCTCAAAGTGTATACCCAGCGGCAGGTGGAGTGCCCTACATGCATTAGGCATTCCGCGCACGATCTGGCGCCAAGCGAGCCCGTGCCACTGACCTTGATTCTTGCGGCAGGCGGAACACTAGCCTGGAATTGTGAACAATGTGACTAATTCATTTAAGGATGGAAGAGAGTATACTTCCTTACGACATGAAAAAATACAACTTCATCTAGATTGAAGTTCTTTTTTGTATACCCACGGTGGTAGGTGATTCTCGACGCCGATGGACGTTTGTAGCACCGCAGAGGCGCAAAGGAATGATCATCCAGCCAGACGAGGTGCTGTGTCTGGTAGGGGGCCGCGCCGCCTATCCCCCAATAACTGTGGTCGCGGATTTCTTAACCGTGCGAATTGCTCTATAAACTTTGCTATCGCGGTGTAGTACTTTTTGGTGATTCTCAAATTCAAATCCTTTATTATATTTAATTAATCATTTGTATAGGTCACGATGGAAACCCAAATCTCGAATTTGTAGGCGATATTTCTTGATGTTGATAGTTCAGATTTTTCGGTTTAGTTTTGTAAAGTGTATGTACCTAACAGGCTGGGTGCTAACGACTAACGTTTCGCCAACCCTGTCAAACGTAAAAGCACGGTACTGCCTGCAGAGGGAAAGATGCCCAAATTATAGCCTCTGACAATGGCCTCCTCCAAATTCATGGAGGGACATTAGCCTATTGTGCCACGCTGGCAAGACGGGTTGGCACAGGGTTCTATTTTTTTATTTTTATTTCTCTTGGTGGCAAACGAGCTAGCGGCCCACCTGATGGTAAGTGTTGACCGCCGCCCATGGACATTGGCAGTGCCAGGGGCACAGCCAAGCCGTTGCCTACCGTGAAGTGAGTGCTCTTTTTAAACCTCGTTTAAAGGAGGACATGTCGTAGCGCTCGGGAAACACCGCCGCAGGTAGTTCATTCCAGTCTGCACGTACTTGGTAGGAATGATCGCTGGAAGCGCACCGTGCTGGACGTTATCGTTTCCAGGTGATATGGATGAACCCTGCTTCTCATGCGGGTAGGTGATTTGCCTCTTGCGTTCCCTCAGTCACCTCTTACGACACCCTCGGGATAGTATGGGTTGGTGACACTGCGTATTTTAATCCGTCACCGAACGGAATGTATCCTAATTCATCCGATTTAAACTTTTCAAATCGATTGAATCAATTAACTATATTTTTAGTCTGTACGTTTTGATGTATACGACACTACTCTCTCTCTCTCTCTCTCTCTCTCTCTCTCTGCAACTAGCTGTGATGGTGTCTGTACACTTTCCATGGGTAGCGGTGCTCATACGACGAAGCCTTCATGCTCATCGGCTGTGGAGGCCGCTCTTGCCCAACGGGGTAAATCACCCACTAACCGCCACATGTCACGCGTTATTTTTTGTCAATTATCTGCCTAGCTCTTATTTTACAAGAAATTAAGTTTACTTTTGACTGGCAATCACGGAATTAGTTCCAGTATTTTATGTCACGTCAATCTCGTTACTATACAGCGCGAAATAAAGTCTATTGTTGAAAAACATTTACTGAGTACTGCGCATCTTTTTAAATCTTATTAAAAAGAAGGTAAAGTCTATTTTCATAAGGCAGCAACTATTTGTTCAGGCTGTCGTGTTTTACGAATTTGATACTAGTACGCTAGGCAGAAGGTTTAGGTTCGAATGTCTTGATATTGGTGCCATCCTTATGTGAAACGTTATGTGGTTGCTAAATTCGTGTAATATCACTTTAATGGTACGTAATAAGTGGCTGTAACTTTCTGTGGTTACCTATAGTTCTTATTTCATAATGACCCATTGTTGGGACAAGACACCTCCTACTTAATGGAGGGAGTGGAGCGTGCGGTTCAACAATAATATGAACACACCTCATTATTGCAAATTATGCTAATCATCCTCTCCTCTGCTGACCCAATGTTGTGGACCAATGTGGTGAAAGGAAATTCGTCGATTCTATTCCATTGCTTACTATTTATACAAATTTCCTTCGTCGGTACTGTCTATCTTGTAAACAAGACCAATAATTTAAAAAAAAAAGCAACTACAGAGTTTCTTGCCGGCTCTTCTCTGTAGAGCAGCCTTCCGAACCGGTGGTAGTTTCGGCATGAATGTGAGTGAACGCAGGGATTGTGAGCGATCAGGGGAGATGGAGGGATAGTAGGAGTGCAGAGTTGTGTGTGAAAGGTGTGAATGTAGGTATGACGACTGATAGGTGTGTGTGGAGACTACCACCTAGTGTGGGACAGGGGCCGTAAGATGATAATGGTGTTTATAAATATGACGATTTATAAGAGTTTTGTGATGAAACCTACGTAAATAAAGTTCCTTTTGAGTTTTGAGTTTTTTTGAGTTTATCTATATTAGTATTTAGTATTGTGATTAAACGTTAAATATATTAACGGTTGAATATTGAAAGTTAAAAAAACGGTACGCTAAATTAAACGTTCAAAATATAATTATTATAGAAGTTAACTCGGTGACGTAGAGTCGTAATAACCAATAAAAGTTACGTTAGTAAAATTATCAAACAGACAGTATCGTGTCAACATTTAAACGGGTTTATATGTTTCGTGTAGTCACTTTAAATTAAGTTATAATTTTAACGAAAATCACGACATCTATTATCAGTAGTTATATGTCGTGTCTTTTTAACATGTTAATTAAATTAATATGTGTAACAATAACGGTCATCTATACTAACCCTGTTATGGATAAATAACACGCAGTATTTACATCGGCTACCCTCTGCGACCCGCCTTGTGGGACTACCGGAAATTATATACTTGGACCACCCGTCAGTTTTACTGACTATGCGTTAGGTAGTGAAACTATCGGTTCTAAAACTAAAATACTTAAAACTTAAACGTTACTGGCCACGCTTACGAGATAAACTTGATGTAGTAAATATTTTCAGCCGGCGTGGCACTGTAGGCTAATTTCCCTCCATGTATTTGGAGGAGATAGCCAAGTTATTTGTGGGCGAAAACAACGACTTATAATAACTTTAAATGTTAATATAACACGTGAAATAGTGACTTTATTACAGTAAGTGCTTTGAATGTGACGACACAGTTGCGCGCAGTTAAGCGTGGGCGCAAACAGAGCGCCTTAACTGGGCCGTTTACCTTACTAACGATTTTAATAACAGGGACAACTGAGCAACAGTTACAACACTTAAAAACAATCATTTTTACCTTTGAAAAACAATCCATTATAAACGTGGACTGCCATCTCGCACTCAAATTCAAAAGTAACTTTATTTGTGTATTTATTCACAAGGCTTACCTATACAAATCTATCTAAAGAATAAATAAATAAATATCCTTGGACATTTCACACAACGCCATCTCGTCCCAAGCATGCTTGTGTTATGGTAACGAGATGGATGATAAACTACTTAGATACTTTTTTTTTGTAAATACATACATAATATAGATAGAAAACACCCAGACCCGGAACAAATATTTTTAGGTCGTACAAATATTTGTTCCGTGCGGGGATCGAACCCGCGACATGCTGCGCAGCAGCCGATCGTTCAACCACTGCGCCAATCACCCCTGAGTGTCAGTGTCGTGACGGATTTAGAATACACAATGTCACCAACCAATACCGTCTTTATGAGGCGTCTAAAAGAACGCAAGAGGCAGATCACCTAACCATAAGAGAAGAAAAACTTGATACAAACCCTGTGCCAGCCCGTCTTGCCAGCGTGGCACAGTAGCCTAATTTCCCTCCAAGAATTTGGAGGAGGCCCGTCCGAGTAGTGGGTCATTTATGGGCCGAAACGAAACGATCGAGTGGTATACGAGTAGTGGCTCTGCGCGTGAGGAATTCTTTCCCTCAGGTGCCAACATCAACTTTTCAGCAGGGTCCTCGAATCATAACCACGTCGATAGGTGCCGATGTGGTGTTCGTCTGAGCGCAAGCCCAGTGTTTAAACCACATGTTAAACTTGTAGCAGCCGTTTTGTATAATCCCTATCATATTTCCTTGTTTGTCGTTGACTCGAAGCTCGAAACAGTTACCCTATTTAGCTACTAATAAGGGATATAAATAATAAAGTTTATAAAAAAAAAACCATATTAATAACGAACATATCGATAGGATAACTAATGCAGATGCTGTGTAAAAAATTACATTTTAGACGAAACTAAACAACTTATTTTTCATTGAAATTAAACACTTTTTAATCAACGGATTTATCGCGTGTATATTATTTAATTCCCGACGTTTCGAATGCTTCACAGCAGTCGTGGTCAGTCAAAAATTGTTTAATTTCAATGTGTATTAATCGCGAAAACCTAAGAAATCATTAATTAATTTTTCTTCGAATTTTGGTCATTAACTGGTGACGAGGGTATTGTAGCGCGCGACATAAGCACTGAAAACCATAATTCAAAAACATTATTGAAATAAGAGCTTGACACACATTTCAATTTTAAAATACTCTTCCTGTTTTGAAGGTGGTTAAAAATGGAAAACCATTTTAAACACAAGACTGCTTCTTCGGATGTCTAAAGGGTTTCTTTAACAGCCTGTACAGGCCGTGCCGTAACCGGCAGAACAGGCTTGACCACGAATGCACATCCTAGTGGCCGAGTTACCTGCCCAGGGTCACTGACCAGGTGAAGGCCACGAAGCCGTTACTCGGATGATCAGGTTACTAAAAAGATTAGAAGTTATTTATGTTTTTATAGCTTCGATAGGTAGCTTTAAATAACTTTGTTTTAGGCGCGACTATTTCAATGTTATTTGTGTGGGCCCAATTCTTCCGACCACGGATAAACACCCAGTTACCGTTTATTCGATTGATGTCATGAACTTGTTGTTTTGTCATCAGCCAGGCAGTTTCAAACGAGCTACAAACATACATTATGCCTACTGTGCCACGCTGGCCAGACGGGTTGGCACAGGGTCTAGTATCAAGTTTTCCTTTTCTTGCGGCTAGGTTTTCAATTGTCAATTTCTATTGTCGACTCTTACGACCAAATGGCGTTGTGAAACAATGTTTTCTAAATCTGTCCGCACACAACATGCTACATACATACTTATCGCAATTTACCCGAAAAATCTGAACTAATTAAATCAAGAAATATCGCCTACCAATCCGAGAATCACCAAAAAGTCTTACACCGCGATAGCGAAATTTCAAGAGCAATTCGAACAGGTAATGTTTACCCGACTACAATTATCGGGGGGATAGGCGCTGCGACCCCTAGCCAGACATACCACCTCGTCTGGCTGGATAATCATCCCATTGCGCCTAAATTAAAAAGAAAAATATGCAAATAAATAAATACCGTAAGATAATATATCGCTACCGATTACAAAGATATGGAATGCGGTCAACCACTTGCCGACCGATTTCCCCTTGGGAATATCGGTCGATAGCTCGATGAATCACAACAGTCAAAACGTATACCGGCCGTAACATTTTTGTTTTCCCTACCGGAATGAAGTGGGCATACAGCCTGAGAGTTACAGCCTAATAGTTGCGGGTATTATTATATATTTTATTATTTTACTGTTGTGTGTTCCTACTGTTAAAACCGGATTTTCTGATCCCATTTATATGCAGAAAAGGAGTGTTCCATGAAGTGGGCCGTCTAGCTATCGTCAATATGATCCTACAAGCTTCTTACCTTGTCTGCTACAATGTTTCTGCTTATTACTCTCCCGTCAGCTGGTGAGCCACAGTATAAGAAAAGCAAGTTGCTTATTTTTTGTTAAAATGTTGCAGAGTCAAATTCAAATTGTAGGAGTTTTGTTATACCTTATACGTCTACCTTTTTCGCCAATTGTAATTGAGCCCGACTACCAGTGGAAACCAATTTGAGAAATTAGGGGAAGTGTAGGTAATGGGGATCAATTAAGCGAAAATGAAAAAAAAGGAAAATATATGAGTCAACTATTTATTGCACTATTCTTATTATAATCTTTGCATTCTTTGCTTCCTTAACTATCAATAGAGTTCAACTTTAATCAGTTTGGTTTATTATTTTAGGTATAATAAGAAATTAAAAATATATATATGTTTGATCACGATTGTCAACACCGGTTGGCAATGGTGATCAGCATGTGGGCAATGGTGATCAACATATATCGCACACATAATTGTGCGCAGAGTCCCATCCAGTAGAGTCGGCATGAGCCCAGAGCCCACAAGAAGTGCACCGGTACCATGTTTCATTATTTCGTCCGAATTCACCACATACCAGACACAAGTTGTTTGCATCTTCTACATCGTCATTTTCGTCATCCTGGCATAACAAATCCGTATTCACGTCTGACGTCGAAGTAGTGTCATTGGAGTCCTGCAGAATTTTCTTCTTAACCGTCTCACGACTAACCTTCTGTGGCTTGCTTTTTTTTCCTGTTCCCTTTTCTTTGGTTTTTTACTATGTAGGTAATTGGGATCACCCGACTCCGATTACCGACATGGGCAAAGGGGCAGAAAAAACCATTCTGACAAGCAACTATACTAGGTTATAATAATATGGCTGTTGAATTGTACGCTAAAATGCTATAACTATTACACATTACAAGTACAAAAATAAATATTTGTTATTTTGTAACTTAACTTCTGATTTATCAACTCGAAAAATAAGATGAAAATAGCGCGAAACCTTCACACACCTGTCTCTCTCCAACGCGTCGCGCGAATTGAGCCAGTTTTCGGTCACTCCCGAGAAAGACGTAATACTAGCGTGTAGTGATGTTAGAATCGGTTGGTCGCGTTCGATTTTTATTATTTTGAGGTGATCACCATTGCCAACTGACTCCCATTGCCTACATTTACCCTACCAAATGCAATCATTACACGTCATTACATTGATGTCAGTGACAACTGACATCAATGTAATGACTGCCCTAGATGGAAATGACAGCCGTAACGTGTCATCCGAAGCACAGATGCGTGTGGTGACGGAGTTATACCATGTCACCAACATACAGTTTCCGGAGGGTGTCGTAGGAGGCGACGAAATACAAACTCTGCGCCAAATAGTCTTGCCATCGTGGGCTAATTTCTATCCATGAATTTGGAGGAGGCGTGACTCGGCATTGGGTAATTTATGGGCAGAAGCGGACCAAACACAGGTGAGGTCATATGGTAATATGACAGGCACCCATCCAACAACTGGTGGAGCCAGCCGTTGCTTGACCTGCCATCAACTGCATTCCACACACCCCGCCAAGCCCGATGAGTTTCACAAATTGTCAAAAACAAAGGCATTTCTCATCCACGTGTCCATTAATCTCTAAGTTGGCCTTAATTCTGTGGCGCCTGCGGACTGTCTGAAGAGAAAGCGAAGTTCAGGTGCTTAATCACCTCCCTACATTCACGACTCTAGTCCTTATGGGGTCGGTCCCTTCATCTACCTGATCATGAGAATATAGCCTCGCCATTTCACTAGGAATATCACCTGTCTAACGGACTTTGGATAACTATCAGTTTCTTGCCGACTCTCCTTTAAAGAGAAGCGGTGAAATCTGAGGAGAAGCGCTTTAAAGCATTATTATTTAAAGGTTTCAAGGCTTCTGGTTAAATAGTAAATTGTTCCCTTGTTTGGATTTGGCACGAAATCGATTTCCGTGGACTTAACCACCGCCTAGTTTATAGGGACTATCGGTAATCATATGATTGGCTGTACACGAGACCGACTGAGAGCCAAAAGAGGTTGGATGGATACCAAATGGTCGCCCATCAAAGAACCCTCTGGACCAGACACCGCTTGCCCTGCAAACCAAGTGCTATCCGCACTATCCGCTAGGCCACCTCCTGATTTAGCGCAAAGCGACCCAGAATATCGGAGAAAGTGCAACGGTATTCCGAAATCCTTTTTGGACGATCGCTGGCTCATTTAACTCCATATACGGGTAATGGAGGTTAAGCCTTGTTTATTAGTGAGTTTAGCACCGAATTAAGGGCCACAGCACACTAGCTACTTTTTGCATCGACGATAGGCGTTTTAGCGACTGACTGCGTTCGAACGCGGTATCGGAAACGCGCGTTTTAGGCTGTAGTTTGTCTATAGGCAAGTCGTGTTCAGCAGCAATGATGTTAGAAGTAAAACTAACATCATTGTTCAGCAGACGTTAAATCGATGGTACCGGCATCCGATTGCGGAAAGTAGCGTTCAGCTGCTGTGTCGCGCTTCTAAAAAGCGACCCAATCTCCGCGTATGGCGTTTTTATGTGTGCGGTGTGGAGTGTTCGGTCGCTGTATTTAGCCTCTAATGCCAGCAATACACGTTGGCCGAGCTTAGGCCAACGCGAGCGTAGGCAATTTAATACAAGGCAAGTGCTACTGCCTACACGTTGGGCAAGTGTATCGAAACCAACTAGGCGAGCGACACCGAGCGATGGCCAGACAATGCAAATATACCGTCTATACGTTGGTATTGGCGTTCACTCGGCAATGCTAGGCCAACGTATATTGCTGGCTTAAAAAGCGACTAGTCGCCGATTGTTGACGCTAAAAGTGGCGAGTGTGCTGTTGCCCTAAGTCTCGCCGAACACCGGCTGTAAGTCTGTCACCAACCCAACTATCTTGAGATTGTAAGATCCGCTAAAGAATATGGCAAGGCCAGGGAAGGAAACTCAAAATAAAAGCCGGCATCGAGGAGGACCTATTTTTTGTTGACGCTAGGGAAATGCTTTGTACATACTGCCGTCCCTCGGGGGTGGCGTCGGCCATTATGTGGGACTCCAATAAAGACTCGTTTACGCACTAAAACCCCAGCGATATACCCTCACACGACACCCTTAGGGCGCCACAGGTTCGCGTGGATGCAGTACCTATACTGTGACGCCCCGCGACTCGAGGAGGTCTGACTCTGCAGTAGGTCATATAAGGGCTGAGATGATGATAATTTATTACTGATGCGGCTAGATGAGCAAATGGTGCTATGAGACTCATTAGGGGAGGTCTATGCCCACTAGCAGTGGATGCGGGCGGCCCAGGACCGGCCTTTGTGGAGATCCTTGGGGGAGGCCTATGTCCAGCAGTGGACGTCTTTTGGCTGAAATGATGATGATGATGATGATGCCCACTACCAATCCAGTTTCTTTTGGTTTTAGAACAAGAAAACTTCTCTCTTTTTTCTCAATAAGACGAAATAAGCAGCCAAATTTAAAAGCGTTTGTTAATTTCATCTGTTAAAAAAGAGCAACTACAGTATCCTGCCGGCTCGTCTCTACCCCAGCATTCCGAACCGGTGTAGTTTCACATTGGATGCAATCGTTTTTGAGTCTATCAAAAGATCATTAATATAATAAAACAATGCTAATTTACATACAATAATCAACTTTCATTTAACATATAATTCTAAATACATAGAATTTTTTTATGTACGCCCAAAAAGATGTCTGTCTATAAACGACCGTATTGCTCAAATCATAAGGTCGATACTTTTAATAAACAAACTCCAATATAAAATTTGTATACAAAAATCGATCTATTCATTCATTCGCGGTTACAATAGGAGAGATTGAAAGCTGTCTTTGAATGAACTAAGGAATTCGGTCACTAGTTCACTGGGGCTATATTTCAGAATACCTAATAATAGTTTAGTTGATGTCTTCGCACGGGTGCATGTATTATACTTAAAAACCTTCCTCTTGAATCACTCTATCTATTAAAGAAAACCGCTTCAAAATCCGTTGCGTAGTTCTAAGAATTTAAGCATACATAGGGACGGACAGACGACAGCGACTTTGTTTTATACTATGTAGTGATAGTGATACTCCCATTGATGGCAGGCAAAAATTGAACCCACACGCCTTTTCCCTCATTTAATTAGAGTTGGCCAATTTCACGCTACGTTCTAACGACTGCCATAAATGTATGAATGGCAGCCGGGAAGGACGGATTTACGTGCACAGAGCAGCTCAGATGTATTAAGATGGACATCCATGAAACATCCACAAGATCCAGCCGAAGACAAAAGGCAGGCCCTGATTTGGGTCCAAATCGAGCAGATTGTAGGTCCAGCTTCCTAAAACCAGGTCAACCTAGTTCAAAATCCACAAATCACTAGTCGTTATGTGGACCACCGCATTGTTAACGCTACGGTAACGTACAGCGATGATGTGTGGAACTCATGCAATATTCAAGCGGCATCAGAGCGGTACGCAACGGTACCGTACTTTAGCGTGGCTACGCACGATATCACATTCCGCGGGGAATGTCTCATCTCAGCCCATAAATGTCCCTCTGCCGAGTACACTCTCTTCCAAATTCGTACAGGGAATATAGTCTACTGTGTATGGTAAGGACAGTTTAAGGACAAAGTTCAGGACGCCACAGTAGATTGCGTTCTCGCCAAGTTGTGGCGAACGAGATGCGTAACTTTGGGCGCTGGAGTTTTAGTGCAGCTAGACTTTTTAGGGCACCTATCCATCATCATCAGCCCACACTAGTCCACTGCTGGACATAGGCCTCCCCTAAAGAGCATAGCGCCCGCAACTTTTCGCAGATCGTCGCTCCACCTAGCAGAGGGCCGTCCTACAACTACGCTTGTCGATTCGCGGTCTCCACTCAAGAACTCGTCTACCCCAGCGGTTGTCGGGTCTTCTAAAGATATGATCACTTCAGTCTGCTTATTAAATTCTGAGCTATTTCGATGACTATGGTTCTCTGTCGGATAGTCTGGGGCACCTACTTATATGTAATTGCGATTTTAACAGAGTTTCTTATAGCACCAATATACTCGTATACCCGCCGACCAGAGTTCTCCAGAGGAACCGAAAAAAAAACATCCGAAGCACTCTATTTTATATGCCACCAGGGTAGCGCTCAAGAGTAGGATCAGACATATAGTAAGCAGTTGTCGTCGCCTATGGACGTTTACCGATTCTAGACGTGGCACTCACGCGCCGTAAAAAGTGAAGTCATGCCACGAGCAGCAGAAGGAGAGTTCCGTCGGATGGTAATATCATGCTTCCCTGACGGAGCTCTAATCCTGGGTAGTGTACAACACTCGGAGAACACGCCAGAGTATTCAGTGAGGTGCCTCTTAAAAATGGTTGATCGTGACACAAAGGTGGGTTTCCACTGTCAGTGTCACGGAGCAATAACCGGCTGTGGAATTCGTCCATACAGTGACGTTTTTTCCAGTGTACGAATTCTTTACTTAAAAAGAGAAAGTTTGTTTATGCCGTGGCACGAGCTTCGGCTGATTTGAATACGGCGGAGAGGCGCCTAAATTTCGCAGCCTTGTCAGGTTTATGAGTTAGGCTATACATTTTGGGAAAATGTTAATGTAGGATGTGTGGCGATGGTATACGGTACAATATGTAAGTAAACCACCGCCTTCTCTAATTAAATTTAGGGAAATTAACCCACTGTGCCACGCTGGGCAGACGCAACCCGTCTCACAGGGGTTTGTTCCAAGATTTCCTTCTCTTGCGGTTCTTGGTTATCAGCATTGGTATACATAAATGGTGCGGCTTGTGAAGCGGCTGAAAAAGCTAAAGCACACAAATACAGGGGTCTAGGCTCCGAATATGAATTTGTCCCATTCGGTGTCGAGACCCTTGGTCCGTGGGGTCCTAGCGCTATAAGCCTTTTTAAGGAAATAGCAAAAAGGTTAGTCGACATCACAGGAGACCGAAGAGCTGGTAGCTACCTCGGACAAAGAATCAGTCTAGCGATTCAAAGGGGGAACGCTGCCTGTTCTTCGGAACCTTGCCTAAAGGGACTCCTTTAAATAATATATTTTAGTATTTAAGTTTTAGGTTAATTGGTATTTTTTGTCTTGTTTTATTACTTAAGTTAGTGTTTATGTGAGTACAAATAAATTATTAATAGAAATGTAAAAATAAATAGTTAATACAATGGTAAGTAAGTAATCATTTTAACAAAAACATAACGTTTTAAAAAAAATTGGTACAAAATACAACATTAGAAAAAACCGTTAATGAAATTTGATTATCATTTTGCACCTACTTAAAATGTTTTATATTTACTACGTTTTTCTTGCTAGTGCTGTTTATAGTCAGTTTTCGATCTATTGTACACGTGGCACCACATCCTCAACTTTTAACCTGAGGGTGTTGTATCATTATGTGCATCCGTATGGACCGGACTTTTTTGAAAGACTTTTCTGCTGGTGGTTTTAGACAAGTTAGACATGTTCGATTAAAATCGGTTCAGCCGTTTCAAGGTCATTAACTAATTTCTAGTTGTATTGGAAGTTCGTTAAAACTTGAGATAGTACAGTTTCGGGGACCTGGGATATTTTTTCCGATAGGATGACAATAGTCTATAGGATTCTACAGCCGCGAACCAAAATGCCTCATAACCACATCCGCAACAACTTAAAAAAATGCTAATCCTTTGACATCTGACGTAGATGTCGGTTAGCATAAATAAAAAGACATACATACAGGTGAGCTTAGAAAATCTTTATGATAGATGAGACACAGCAAAGTTTCTGAAAACTTAGAACATAATAAAAATAAAACACATTAATCTTTCAAATCTTACGTGTCATATTATGCAAAGATTGTAAAAGCGTAAAACGTCACTAAAGAACCCCTCTTTCAAAGTCACTAGATTGCTTAAAGAATACCATGCCAGCTCTTCTCTGTAGAGCATCTGTAGGGCTGCAAGAATGAGTTGAATTTTTATCTGTGCGACAAATGCCTTCCTTCTGTGAGCATCAGTATCTCAGTCAATATCCTTGGACATTTCACACAACGCCATCTCGTCCCAAGCTAAGCAACTTAATGCTTGTGTTATGGTAAGAGATGGATGATAAACTACTTATATACATTTTTTTTTGTAAATACATACATATTATAGATAGAAATGACACCCAGACTCCGAGCCAGTGCCTCTGGTTTAGACAAAGACACTTGCCCGACCCCGGAATCGAACCCGGGACCCGTTGATCCAAAGGCGGCACATCTAACCACTAGACCAACGAGGCAGTCGAAGTCAATAAATTTCCCACTGCGGAGCGAGACCTCTTCCAAGCTCACGAAGGGGAATTAGCTACTGTGTCAAATCAGGAGAGTTACCGCAGGGTTTACTAAGCCCTCAGGATAGAATGGTTTGGTGACATTGTATATTCTGAACTCTTGCTTCTCTGTACACTCCAAATACTAAACAGGCGTGAATATCTCCCATACTGATCTAGAACGGGTGCTCCAGTGAAAATGGAAATTGAAAGTTCATAACAATTCTGAAATGGCATTAGAAACGCCATCAGCCGACCGTGAGCCGCTTTATGTGGAACAATTTTCGTTGTTCTTGTTTTACGAGCGGTTTCTAGACAATTTATGTATTAGGCTCCTCTACGTCGCACCTCCTTGGCCGACTGCAGCCCTGGTAACAAAGATTAGAAAATTGTTTTCCAATTCAGTCCCAAGCCGGGTCTGTGACATCAAACCTCTCAAGGGATTTAGGACCGACTTAAAAAGAAGGAGGTTTCCACGGTGAGGAAAAGTTCTCCTTTTTTTCAATTGGTTTTCGCTGTTCTTGTTTTACGAGAACAGTTTCTTGGCATTGAAGCATTATGCATCTACGTTACGGAGATTCTACGATACTGGACTTGGAAAATAGTTTTCCCTCACTTTTAACGTGAGGGTGTTATATATTATTTTTATATGCATCCGCATAGACTGGTATTTTTTTCGTCGTTTTTAGACAAGTTACACATGTTTGATTAAAATTGGTTCAGCAGTTTCAAAATCATTAACTAATTTCTAGTTGTATTGGAAGTTCGTTGAAACTTAAGATAGTAGGTACAGTTTCTCGACAATTTATGGCGCGTGGCTTACTGGGAAGACTATAGTCTATATAATTCTCGACACGTTTATGACGACACGGTTGGCGCAGTGGTTGAGCGATCGACTGCTGCGCAGCATGTCGCGGGTTCGATCCCCGCACTGAAGAAATATTTGTACGACCTACAAGTATTTGTTCCGGATCTGGGTGTTTTCTATCTATAATATGTTTGTATTTACAAAAAAAAATGTATATAAGTAGTTTATCATCCATCTCGTTACCATAACACAAGCATTAATTTGCGTAGCTTGGGACGAGATGGCGTTGTGTGAAATGTCCAAGGATATTTAATTCTATTCTCCAGCCGCGAAACAAAATGCTTCTCAACAGAGAAGAATAGATAATTCGCAGAAAAAAGGACCTCATTGTTTTAAATGTGATTTGATTATAAAAGCAACCCGCAACTACTTACGTGCTTAAAAACTAAAACCAAAATGTGATTAAAATAATGCGAGAAAAATTTTAGAATCTGAATTAATCATTGGTGCATATGAATTTATTATTTCAAATTATTCCCCTGAAGACGTCTGCATATGGGTATCCTATTAATGTTCCTTTTCTATGTTAATAAGTGATTAATAATTCATAATTTTTAAGAGAAACTTGCGTAGAAATTAATAAAATACCATCGTACTCAGATTTTAGTTGCAGGAACTTGATAAAGATAGGTAAATCTTCGGAAATCGCTAATCATTTCAGAATTATTAAAAGCAAATAAGAATACATCAAAATGTCTTACCAAATAAACAAATATGTGTCTCGCCATCATTCTCAAAACATGAACTCTACACAGAACACAATGAACAAAAGTTCACAATTTCACTTTAAAATACGCCTCTTAAAAAAAACGAATGATATTACGATTGGCGCGCTCTTGCATTTTTTAGGCTTAGGTGTCGACGCGTAATGCCGTCGCGTTCGGAACTACGCCGCTCGAGTGGATCTAGCGGGACTCGAGAGAACGGGAAATTGTGACGAATCGGTGAGAGGACATCTTATAGAGCTGTTACATACACGCATGCCCCAAAAAGAGCTGTTAAATTATACTAGTTACTGGTTAAAAAACAACTGTTTTCTTAATGTATAACCAGTTCGTTTAATACTCCTCTATACAATTTTTAATTGCAAACCCAGTTTGTTGAATTTTTTATTAGGTTCTAGACCGGTAGATGGCAAATGCAAGTGAAGTGAGGTCATAGACCTAAGCAAAAGGAGCAATTTGGTACTTATTTTAAATATACATATAGCGAAATATTCTGTTTAACACAACATTAATTACATTTTTTTAACTCAAATGTTTCATTAGTACTAATATGTAGAAATATTATTTCTTCATATTAGTACTAATAGTATATTGTGTATTCAGTAATATTACTGCTGATCTTTTTATTTATATTTTTTGCTTCTTCATCGACTTATTCAACTTCATCGGACAGTAGTCTTATCTGATTTGGCCAACTACTAACACAAAGCGATTGTCGTCTGCCCTCTACTACACAGCTAGATATGTAGTAGGACATACGGTATCTACATAAATTAATGCATAAACCAACTGTCAGTTTTACGGATACTGCCGACATGTAATGACTGCATTAGAAGAGACCTACACACAGCATTGGGTGGGGAAAGGTTGAAAAATAGGACTGAACGATGATCGAATGACAGCCGATGGACCGATGAATTTAATTGTCTGATTGATGAGAAAAACTGTATTTTCATTTTAGAGTTAGTAACAGCTCTATAAAAGTATTGAGCAACATCGATTCTCGAGAAACAGTATGAATCGGGTATAAATAGTTCCACGACTGCAAGACTGCGTTTCGCTCGTTCAACATCGCAGAACTGCATACTAACCGCCTGCAGAAATACTGCTGCAGACAAACATTTTGACTGGATGTGCCGCGTTTAGATCGACGGTTCCCGGGTTCGATTCCGGGGTCGGGCAAGTGTCCGGGATTTTTCATTTTTCAAAACCCCTGCCGGACGGCCCTGGACGCCCTTTAAATAAGGACAAATCCGGGGTATTCCGGACGGATGGCAGCCCTAGTTATACATAGTGTAGCCTGCACTTGGTGTAACCGACATATTTTCTAAACAAACAAAATAATTCTGGTCACCGTTTACCACCAGGCGATAAAAACGCGTTGTTTCTTTGGATATTACCATAACTTGACTACAGGATTTAGATAAGATAAATGAAAAGATAAGATAAAAAACTGCACAGACAAAATTAAAACTACGTGGAATATTATCAAAACCGAAACCGGGAGGACGGCACCGCGAGATCATACATTAGAGTTAAATTTGAACAGAAAAACTATAAGCAATGATTTTCATGTAGCTCAAACATTCAATGAGTTTTTTGCTAGCATACCATTAGAATTATCTAAATCTATGAAATCTTCGTCATCGTATGCTGAGGCTATTTTAAAAAAATCGGTGAGCGAGTGCTCTTTGAATTTCATATTTAAACACGTGACCCCTGATGACATAATCGTCACATTTAATACATTGAACCTGAAAAAAACCGAAGACCTGTGGGGAATTTCCGTCTACATACTTAAGGTAATATTGCCTGATATAGCTCCACACCTTGCTAAAATTTTTAATCAATGTGTGATTATGGGTGTTTTTCCAAATTTATTGAAGCACAGCAAAATTATTCCTTTATTTAAAGCTGGAGATAAAAAAGAACCGGGGAATTATAGACCAATTTCTATACTACCAGCATTAAGTAAAATATTCGAAAAGCTGATACTTAAACAGTTGCTTCACCATTTCAATTCAAATAATTTACTCCACAAGAATCAATTCGGTTTCACTGAAGGTCGGTCTACATCTGATGCAGGGGCCGCTCTATTGAGGCATATTTACAGTGCCTGTGAAAATGGTCAAAATGCCATAGGTGTATTCTGCGATCTGTCAAAAGCTTTTGATTGCGTTCATCACGATACACTGTTGAGAAAGCTTCGTCATTATGGCATTTCGGATCATGCCCCTAAATTAATGGCCTCATATCTAAATGACAGGATTCAGTTTGTCAGCGTAATTGGTGCTCGAGTTATCATGCTCACTTTAAGACTCATGGCAGTGGTGGCGTCGTGCCGCGGGTCGTTCTCTTCCCTGCAATATGGTTGAGGAGGGCGATGGCTGCTGCATGCGTCATGCTTGTGAACAGGTGCCGTTGCTGGGGGGTCGGTTAGCTTGGGCATTACAAGGTTACTAGTGTCAACTAGATCTGGCTGATGTTTGGCCCTTTGGAACTATTGCGTGAATTTACTCTCACAAATCTGTCATAAAACCAGTCTTGTACCCAAATGGCGATCTAAAAAGAGCAACTACAGAGTTTCTTGCCGGCTCTTCTCTGTAGAGGTGCATTCCGAACCGGTGGTAGATGGTAAATAATTTTAAATGGTAAATTTTAAATTTTATTTTTTGTTTGACCTGTCCAAAGGGACTCTAATGAGCCAGCTTGATTAAATGAGTTTTGATTTTGATTTTTGATTTAGATAATTTGTATCAATAAGGTGCCAGAACAAACTAGCAAACAAAGCAAAGATTGGCGGAGAAGGAGCGCATATCAGACGTGATTGGTAGAATACACGCGCGAACTTTCCCCACTACGGCACATTGTGCTCTAGTTATTTGGCGTAGACAATACTCAGAGCACAACTGTCTATTTCACGGTGACATTAAGAGACTCCGCCGTCATAAACTAAACAGGCAGATAATCAAAGTTGATAACAAACCCTGAATCCGTTTAGACAACAACGTAATCGACCCTCTAGCAGCTAAGTCCTTAGTAATCGACTAAGCAGTTGGTAATTTTAGAATAGAATATAAAAGTGTGTTACTGTATAAACCAATTATGGCGTTCGCTAACGTCAACGGATGTATCTTTTAATTAAAACTACTACTATGGTCAATTTTCAAGCCGAGAGCGTAGAGGTAAAAAGCACGATTGCGCCTGTCATTTAAAAATAGCAACGTTACAGGATTAAGAAGAAGGATTATAAATTTTGTCTTTAAAATTGGTTTAGTTCCTTATTCGGAAATAGATGTCACTGCATCTCTGCAAGGCATCCAAATGATCTTTTTTATATACTAAATAGGATTTTTGTCTATTACGCTTGTGCATTTGAAACAATCTGTTAAAGTACTTTAAATCCAGAACCAATAGAACTAGATACAATAGAACAGTTTGTTATTATTTGGAATTGATTGGGTAAATAAATGTATATTACATTGCTAAATAGGACCGCAAAGTAATAAAAAGCCCTCTGAGTTTCTTGCCAGTTCTTCTCAGCAGTGGTCGCGTGCCGAACTGGTGGTAAATTAAAATATATTACTTTGCATTGTATACATTTTTATTAATATGTTGACGATTTGTAAGTGTCCATTGTGTCCTATGCAAAATAAATGATTTGACTTTGACTTTTAAACATCTTGAACTAAAATCTATTATCGTGCGTGAGGCGGCGATTTGCAGAGAACCAGCATGCATAACTCATGCATGTGTAAGAAGACTAGCCTCTGGACTCGCCGTAAATGAAAAAGTTATCTTGAATATTCACAATGTACTTTATTTCGTATAATTACACAATAGTTCTCGAGAACCACCCGCTCCTTTCGAGCGCCCGTTAAGCAATGTGTCACCGTCACCGACCAAGAAGCGATGAGTATCAAATTCAGGTTCAAATTCACGAACCCTAACAAATGAACCACGCGATTGGTTGGTGTCATGCGCAAACCCTCCTTGTAATGGAGGAGTACAGCACTTGGTTCTTCTTGGCTCAAGATGTATTTAAGCTAGTTTACTGCGCTATTAGCCTAACTATATGAAGCGACTAAGAATTTCGTCATGTGCCCGATCGGTATTTCTCATAGTGTTTTCCTCAATGAGATTCTTGGTGTTATTGTTTACGTTCACTTCACCTTTATTATACTCGTAGACATCACGGTGTAAATCTTTGTTAATCTTAATAGGCCATTTCTGTTTTTCATTTTTAATGAGTGCTACTACGAGTTAAGGTCGGCGTACATTACATTAGTGTGTCATTGGAGAAGAAAGGAGGCGATTGGTTGAAGACATACGTGGCCTCTCCCACCACCACATTTTTGCTCAAGATGTCTGATGGCTACACCCGGCACTAGGGAGCCGCCCGCGTCTGTCGTTTTCCGGCGACATTAACCAGGTCGTCGTTCCACCGTGTGGGAGGCCTACCAGCACTGCACGTTCCGGAAACGCGGTCACCCCTCGAGGACATTTCTGCCACACCGGGCGTCAGTCCTGCGAGCTTTGTGCCCTGCCCACTGCCACTTAAGTTTGGCAATCTTGAGGGCTATGTCCGCAACTCTGGTATCCTGTGTATCTCCTTATTTCTGATTCGATCTCGCATTTCCAATTTCCACGTATTTATTTTTATCGAAAATGACGAATTTTCAGTTTCAGTTCAACAGACATTCAAGGCCGCGTCGAGGCGTTGTCTCTGGGCTACTACATTACCTACATATTTCGCGTTACATTTGCGGCGTGTTATCAACTTATTTTTGTTGTAAAAAGAGAGTTTTATCGTTTAAAATGTTTCTGTATAGTTTTACTAAAATAATTTTCGTTCAAGTACATCATAGCGACATCTATTTGCAAAGAAAAGGACTCGAAAGGGAGTCCTAATACTCACTAAAGGAACGCAAGAGACAGATTACCTTTTTTTTGCTTTTTTTTACCGTGTGTGAAATATTAATGTTGGAATCCACGGGCACGAAGTAATGGTAAAGCGCACCAGGGTTACCCTCTAAAACCTACCACGCAAAGTCCGTACTGTGACCACATGCCGCGGGGGAAACTTCTATACATTCTCGCTGCGGCACTGGCTTGGAAAGGGATGATGAACTGGAGGTTTGGTGTTACACAACAAAGCGCCGTTTACGCTAATGCCAGAAGAGGCAAATCACCTAGCCTTATGCGAAGGAAAACTTGATTCAACCAACCCGTGTTGCCAGCTTTGCACAGTAAGCTATTTCCCTCCATGAATTTGGAACAGGGCTGACTCAATGGTGGGTCAGCCCTGTTCCAGATGAGATGGATGGATTGTAAGAATGAGGAATTGTGTATGAAAGGTGTGACTGTAGTATGACTACTGATAGGTGTGTATGGAGACTACCGCCTAGCGTGGGACAGGGGCCGTAAGATAAATGGTAATTTTAAATACGACGATTTATAAGAATTTTGTGATAAAACCTACGCAAATAAAGTTCCTTTTGAGTTTGCTCATTTAAAGGTTGAATTGAAAAGATGATGATCACTGGGGCCGTTGGTCTGGTGGACGCCGACTCTTAGATTAGTTTTTGTTGTTTACTACCGCATAAGCTTCGTACCTACGTTCGTTAGCATGAATCATGATAACTTATTTATAAATGCAGGGGTCGAGGCGGTTCCACACACAGTGGCGCCGTGCGCCAAGACAACATGTGGTGCGGGTTTCTTTTCCTGTTTGGGGTGTCTGCCGTCATCGGCCTTCACCAACACCATCACCAACATCATCATCAACATCATCACCATACCAGTAGTGAGTGTGAAATGCTGTTACAAAGGAAAATCACTATGTTTTTTATTCGAATAAATTCTTGCGAATGCTTTTAAATAGTCAAAGGTGACAATTAAATGTATTATTGGTCGCCTAGCCGTCGAAATTCGACCATTACTAATTTAAATTATCCTATTATAGGCTACGAATAAATAATAAGTATATATAATAAGACTTATTATATAGTCGTAGATTATATACATGTACATCTATAAATGACACGTCACGTTGTTGGTCCGCGATGGACTCCTAAACTACGTAACCGATTGTAACCAAATTTGCACACCGTGTGCAGTTTGATCCAACTTGAAAGATAGGATAGCTTACCTCTCAATTTATAGTCGCAATATTATTTTATTGCAAAGTTATTTTTATTATTATTTGACAGTCACAATTATGTTAGCTCCAAACGATTCTTATCTGTTGACTAGATTGAGTAAGTATTCAATAGATTAAAAGTTAAATTAATGAATGTAAATGTAATTGTAATTTTACAACAACCACAGGAACGCGTGGCCGGATCTGTAATAGTAGTTCTATCATCATCATCATTTCAGCCAAAAGACGTCCACTGCTGGACATAGGCCTCCCCCAAGTAGTTCTTTAGATAACTTCTATAATCAATTTGACCACAGACTTTAACAATGAACATAAGAGTTTGTGTTGTGTTTAGGAGTGATTTTTTATTGATTAAGTGTTTTATGTTTGCAAAATTTAATATAAATATTAGTATTCTGCATTCCTTTTCTATCCTACTAATATTATAAATGCGAATGTTTGTAATATTGTATGTTGTTACTTTTGCACGCTTAAACTACTGAATAGATTTTGATGAAACTCCAAAATATAACGATGTGTCAAGTAAGCGCGGCTGAAACCGCGGGGTGCAACTGGCCCGCGCAATTTTCGTAGAAAGAGGTACAAAGGTTTTATTTGTCGTATTATTATGAATGAGAGAGACAGGTAGGACAACAATTAGGTCAAAATAATAATAGTTATGGCTGAAAAGTAATTAAGTGTTAATAGTTACGAATTCCCCCAGCCCAGCCCCAATCGTCGGCTCCGGTAGCCCGCAGCCACTTTGGAACATTTCGTGGGTCGTGGATGACTTCACGGAAGGGCAGGACCTTCCAAGCGTACCGAGGCATTCGGTATGCAGAGCCACCTGTAGGAGAACTGAGGTTCCAGGTCCGAATCTCTTTCTATTCATGTGAGCGTAGTACGCGTTACCAAATAGTCCACCTACAGTGTGGGACAGTGGGCTAAATTCCCCCCAATATTTAAATAACTTGGAGGAGACATTACTCAACGTTGGGTCATTTTTGCCAGAAGCTCTTTCATTACTTACTTTCAGCCCATAAACGACCCACTGATGAGTCGGGCCTCCTCCACATATATGGAGGGTAATAAGCCAGACCGCTTGGCACAGGGCTTCGTTTTAAGTTTTCCTTCTCTTGCGGCTAGGTTTTTGGCCATATCATTTCCATTTGTCGTCTCTTATAGGACACCCTCAGGGTGAAATGGGGTGTTGACACTATGTATTGTATATCCGTCACCCCACGGACTGTGTTTTATTGCAGCCCATAAATTCGCCTACGGTGCCATGCTGGCAAGATGGGTTGACCCACGGCTTGAATCAAGTTTTCCTTCTCTTTCGGCCCCCTTAATATAGTGTGGTTCGGTGATAGTGCTGTCAGTCAACAAGCTAATAAGCTCTTTTTTCAGCCTCCAAGACAGATAGAAAGATACGAAAAGGAGGTCGATGCGACCAGCGACGGCCCAGCCTGCCCGCAGCCCACCTTCAATAACTACCCAGTTGACGAGGACTGTCTCAGGGTGAACGTGTACACGCCAGACAATCAAAGGTGCATGTAGTATACAATAGCAGCCAAGTGCCGTCATCCTTGGGAGGGGTTGTGTTCCTATATGTGAGAGAGTTCTACAACTACTACCCAGCACAAAGATGACCCACTGCTGAGACGGGCCTCCTCCAACATCATGGAGGTTCATTATGTGGTAGACGGTAGATCTATTTTTGTTGTATATTATGATTATGAATAATGTGTCGACAATTTGTAAGTGTACATCGTGACCCAAACTAAATAAATTATTTGCATTTGCATTTAGCCTACTGTGCCACGCTGGCCAGACGGGTTGGCACAGGGTTTCGTATCAAGTTTTCCTTCTCTTGCAGCTAGGTTTTTAGCCTTTTCATTTCCATTTCTCGGCTCTTACGACACCCTCAGGATGGAATGGGATGGTGTCACTCAATGTATTTTAAATCCGTCACCACCAAAATCTTCAATCATTGTTGTTCGTGTGATTTTTAAGGAAGGACCTCCCAGTTCTCTTGTTCATCCATGCGGGCGGATTCTACTCAGTATCAGGTCGCAGCGATGTAGCTGGACCCCAACATCTGCTGGACAGAGACCTGGTGCTAGTCACCATTAATTACCGATTAGGGTCCTTGGGTGAGTACACCGTTTTTATACCAACCCAGCAAAGGTTGCTTTGCCATATAAATAAAAAACGCCCCGAAATCCCCTTTGTGCGTGGAATTTCGTAAAACCCGTTCTTAGCTGACCTTTACTCGGTGAAGAGAATATTCCTACCAAATTTCAAGTCTCTAGGTCTTATGCTTTCAGACAATGATGTTACAAGTAAAAAGGTGTAGATGGGTTATAAGCGGTCAGCAAGCGGCACGTTAAAAGTAGGCTAATTAGCAAACCTGACCTCAGTGCTGCGTCGCTGGCGTCAACAGATGCACGTCAAGAGCCGTGTGTAAAAAGTGCTATAAAACAATTGAAAATGCCGTCGTGTTATGAGATATTGCACAAACTACTCTAACAAAACTTCTAAAAGTCAAGGAATCACTTATCATTCGTAACTATCACTATTTCTGTAATATAATTAATATTTTTTACAAATTAAAATGTTATTCGTAAAATATGGCGGTAAAAATCAATGAGTGGAACAAAAGTATCCTCATTACCAAGTGCAAAAGAGATAGATGTCATTACGCGTCACAGACTTGTCAAAATGTCTGATTTAATTAATCTATATTGTTTCTAGTGCATGTGACGACGCATCACAACAAATTATATTTGTCTCTATTTAGCACGTGATTATTAAATCATACCATCCTACTTTCACGACTCCTCTAAAGCAGTGTGCATATTGCATATTCAGTTAACTATGTGTGCGTTGGCTTGCCATTTTTATAGATCGAATGTTGTACAGGTAACGTATCTACACCTTTTATTTGTAACATCATTGCTTTCAGAGATATCGTGATGAGTGACTATAGATATGTGGAGATCTCCTATATACAGGGTGTCCCAAAAGTAGCACACCACAGTGAAACTGAAAGGAGGATAGCCCTAGGTCTATTCCACAAAAAAAATGGCTGAAGTCTCATGGATTTCGAGATATTAGAACGTTTCGAATAACCCGATTTTTTTTTAAATTTACCCGT
Source organism: Clostera curtula (assembly GCA_905475355.2). Taxonomy (NCBI): domain Eukaryota; kingdom Metazoa; phylum Arthropoda; class Insecta; order Lepidoptera; family Notodontidae; genus Clostera; species Clostera curtula. Next base: position 289,247 of record FR997819.1, read on the forward strand.
TTTTTTGTTATAGGTAATCATAATCGTCACAAATACCTACTTAATGTATTTTTTAAATTGTGGAATAGCCTACTTCCAGTGTCGCCGTAGAATGCTATTTTTGGGACACCCTGTATGTAAGCATAGCAGGTATATGATAAGTAATAAGCATTTACGCGTCTTCTTCGATAAACAAACTTCTTCGGTAAACACGCTCGTAACTGCGCTGTGACAGGTAGCCTATTCTGAGAATCGATGAATGCAATTTGTAGAAATTAGCAATCTTTGTTTTCAATGCTAGATAAACTTAAATCTACCGTCTAATTATTTATAAATATTATAAACGGGAAAGTTTGTAAGTATGGATGGATGGATGGATAGATGGATGGATGGATGGATGTTTGTTACTCTTTCACGTAAAAACCACTGAATGGATTTTAATGAAACTTTACAATAATATAGCTTATATATCAGAATAACACATAGGCTACAAGTTATAAAGATATTATGTGAATTACAACAATCTAAACAAGTCGAATTCAAAATTTCTAATTGTCAAATTTTCGACCATATTAAACTATAGACAACATAACGTTTCGCTGTCAGTTGCGTTTTGTTATAGTAGGTTTTATACGGATGGGATAAAAATCTCAGGTATCCTATGTCCAACTTTCTTTTTGTTTTAAATATATATAACTAGTGGCCCGCCCCGGCTTTGCCCGTGCAAAGCGGGGGTAGGTTGTACATAAAAACCTTCCCCTTGAATCACTCTATCTATTAAAAAAAACCGCTTCAAAATCAGTTGCGTAGTTTTAAAGATTTATGCATACATAGGGACGGACAGAAGAATGCGACTTTGTTTTATACTATGTAGTGATAGTGATGCGGAACAAAGTTCGCCGGGTCAGCTAGTTATTTATAAAAACCGGTGTACGTACAAATCTGTGCAGGTTTTTGTTACACCGGGAACAAATGATTGTAAACATGTAACTATTGCTTGTAATAAATAAATAAATAAAAAAATAAAAAAAACTAATATCGTTACAGGTTTTCTGAGTACGGGAGACGCGTACGCGCCAGGCAACAATGGGTACAAGGACCAGGTGGCAGCTTTGCACTGGTTGCAGCGGAACATCGCCGCTTTTGGGGGAGACCCTCACCAAGTCACCATCAGCGGGTACTCCGCGGGATCATTCAGCGTTATGCTACACACCATATCACCAATGTCGTCAGGTATCATTCCATTTTTCAATTCCATTACGGTTTATGCCAGTCTATTTGATTCGTCTTTACCAGTTTTACATGGAAAGATCGTCCTCTGCCCTTCAAGACCCTTAGCCGGACTATGGTAATCATGTGATCAGTCCAGTAATCAGCCTTGCTACTGCCATAGATGTTAGAATTGCTGCTGTCTAAATCACGGAGCAGGTGAGAGCTGACGTTAACCTGCAGATCCATTGTATTTCACAATGGGCGCTAACTCTTCGATATTATTTCTCGATATTTATGTATTTTCCATTTGGTTCAGGTCTGTTCCACCGTGCGATCGCCATGAGTGGGTCTCCCATCTCTCAGGTCGTCATCCCGAAGCATCAGAAGTACCTGGCGGAGAGACAGGCGCGTCTGCTGAACTGCCCCTCTGATAGCTCCAAAGCCATCATAGACTGTCTCAAGACGAAATCCTCTAAAGAGATCGGAGATTCACTGGATAGGATGTTTGTATGTATTTATCAATGTTAGCACATCTATGTTGGCGTAGTTGACAAATTGGTGTTTGCCTTGTGAGAAGTGCGTGAGTAAGATTAATTATTTAGTTCACTTTTTTTTTATATTGGCGTTACCTCGATAAGGGTAATGGCTGGATTTCCTGCTCATCACACTCTGGTCGGCTGACTGGGCCGTGCCGTTGCGTAACCCCAAACCTGCACCGATACGATGCACTTCATCAGCTAAATTCCAAAGATCTTACCAAGTCTTCGTGTCAAACGCGTCTGGCTTACGTGCCGAACTGACACCATCATGTTTTTCCCTTACTTTAGTCCCTTACTTTAGCCGACAGTGTGCACTTATAGCAAGTTTATAATATTCTGGTGGTCTAGGACTTTGGGTACGACCCGACGCTATTGTGGACGCCCATCGAGGAGGAGGACTTTGGTCAGGAACGCTTCCTGGCTGAGCAGCCCCTGAAAACACTATGTTCCGGCGGACAGAGTGTGCCATACATCATCAGTCAAACACAGGACGAATTCTTCTGGAAGGCATTCAGTAAGTTCTACCCATTTCCGGTGCCGGAATACTATTGCTTATTGAGTATTGAGAAGAAAGGTTGCTTCAGTAGGAGCATAGATAAAGTTGAGTCTTATAATTAAAACTACCCTCGTTTCACAAGGTGTTAAATTTAAACACAAGACTACGTAACTACTACGGCTAACTAATTTCTACTGACTCATCAGTTCATTTAACTTTTTTGATCCCCCATACATCGCAATCCAAGGTAGTGAACGCACTTAAATCTGAATGTTTTTCTAGGTGTGCTAAGGAATGCCACATTGTTCACCGAAATGAAGAACAACTGGTATCGAATAGCGCCAATCTCCTTCCTCTTGTCTGAAGACACCAACACCCAGACAGACCGGCTCAAGCAGGCTTACCTCGGCAATAGGGAGCTTGCCAATGACACTGCTACTGCCGATGGGCTCGGGAAACTCTACTCTGATGCGCTCATTGGCTTTGGTGTGCACAGGTAAGAAATATCTGACAGGTACCGAGAGAGACTATAACTTAACGAGGTCTTAACTGGACAAACTAGTACTATAACGAAAATATTCCTGTTTTTAAAAGTGAATTTTAAAACGTTTTCCAAAAGGTATTCGTGAGGGCATTGTTTTAATATTTTATTAAATTAGAATGATTTGAAGTGATTTCGTTTTAACACTTTTTTTCTATTACCTCTCTATATGAAACTGTCAGAACTAAGAATAGGTTATATTGTTGTTAATTGCGGTGCAGACAGAAATCTATCCAAATACTAACTTCGTCACCCATTCCTTTTTTCACAGACTTGCCAACCTGATGTGTCGACGCTCCTCCATGCCCGTATACTTCTATGAATTTGGGTACATCGGTAATAGTAGCCACTACGTGGACCCGGTAACCAGAAAACCAACCGGTAACTAATTTTCGACTATCATAATTTTCGCTTATTCATTTAAGTAAAATTGTTATTTAGGAAATTTTACTAAGTGTAAATATCTAATATCTGTCTGTGGCCACAAAACTAGAAAATCATACATTAGAGTTCAACGGGGCATACTTTGAGCTCCTTAACTGGTTTTCTAAATGCTAGAAAAAGAACCCTTCGTATTCCTAAAGAGCTATCGTTCTCAGAACGAACTTAGTCCTCGAATTTTATCATCACCTGATCCACGCTCGTCTTTGATACATCATAACTAATTAATAAATAGTTATGTATTTTTATCACTTCAGCAATCTTTCCAAGTATTGATCAGATGTCATTTGTTAAAACAAATTACTCATTCTAGGAGCCGCCCACCACGACGATCTAATTTATTTATTCAACGTGAGTGCCACCTTCCCTTCGATCCCCGCCGATGGCAGTTTGGACGCACAGATGGTTGACAAGATGACCGCCATCTTTTACAACTTCATTAAATTCGGGTAATGTGCAACACACGTAAAACTTACACACAATTCTAGATTAAAAGGACCCAACATGTTTTAGAATCGATCCCTGGGGTACACCATATAATAATATTCATATTTTGGCGCGTGTCTAATTTTACACAGTCTAATAGAACAATTAGTAGGTCAGAAGTCAGACTCAGATTCTTTTACTACATTATAAAATAGTATGATTTATAATATTATATTTGTCAGTAATACTATATCAGTATGCTATAGAAAGTCAAAAGCGTCATAGAAAACTATTATAATAATTTCAACATATAATTTGAAGTTTCAGAATGTAAAGTAATTAGTGGATTCCAACTTAGGAACATAGATTGCTATACTTAAGAAAGTTCTTCCGAGGGGTCTTATGTATCTGCATCAAAAACATTACCTGCCTACATTAGACTGAATTCAGTGTTTATTGTAATGCGTTGGTTCAGTTTTGTAAAACTTAAAGTATGTGTGGTTGTTTTCAGAGACCCCAATCCTCACGGTGCCGGGACGCCTGAGTTGTCGAACCTGCGTTGGCCCACAATGGTGCCAGAACGCCGCTCCTACCTCCGCATAGACAAAGATTTCTCCGTTCATGAGAACCTATTTGAAGACCGGTTCAAAGTTTGGGAAGATCTATTCCCTCAGGACTATGAAAAATGTCGTTTACAGAAATCTTAAGAAGCTACATATGTAATTTACTAAATAAATGTTTTTTTACAATAGGTAATCCATGTTTTGTTTCATTTCAATCATCGTAATCAAGTAATTGGTGTTATAGCAATTTTGAAATCGGAGTTAGATGAATCTGATAGATAAGAACATAATGATGTCTTAGGTTTTAATTAACGATCTTTGAACATTACAGGAAATCATTTCGGATCGTGTGTATTTATTTAAATCCCTACGTTTCAGACACTATGTATAACGTGCTCGGTTGATATAGAAGTCGGTCACACGACCGACTTCTGGTCACATTGCCTTGCAGTTTTAGTTTGGGCTAGGGATTTGATTAATTTTATAACCAGGCCCCAAGCAGGTGGAGCTTGCAAGCATCTTCTCTATTGAAGTTTCCAAAGAAGATGTTTTCTGATTTCAATAGCATCGTGGAGCATTCTTGGTAAATAATATCATACAGTCAAATAATTGGTCAAACCATTCAGGCAGTTGAATGTTAATAAAACAATCTACACCTTTCCGATAACGAAAATCGCTCTATTATAAAACTGATCGCATATTTTAGAAACTAAGTCAAAGATAGATTAAAGAGATACATAATATGATATATGGTTCTATGGAGTTCTATGGGCAAACTTGATCTCACTATGTTATTTAGTGCTTTTTGTCAACAAGACCAATAATTTGGAGCAAAAGCAACTACATAGTTTCTTGCTGGCTCTTCTCTGTAGATCAGCATTCTGAACCTGTGGTAGTTTGCAGTTCAAAAGACATATATAGATTATAGGAATGAGGAATTGTGTATGAAAAGTGTGAATGTAGATATGGGGACTGATAGGTGTGTATGGAGACTACCACATAGCGTGGGACAGGGGCCTTATGATGATAATGGTAATTTTAAATATGACGATTTAATGGGTTTTGCGGTAAAACTTACGTAAATAAAGTTCCTTTTGAGTTTGAGTATAGGTAGAAATGTTTGTATTGTGAAGTAACATGACCAGTAGTTGAATCTGGAAGATCCCAGACCGCATGTAGGTATCATAACCACCAGGTTCATTCAGGATTCTCTCAGTGACACATCTTAGCTAGAATAGGTAGGTCTATGATACATAGTAAATTATAATTTACTGCCCGCCGCATGTGGCATCGCTCGCCTGCCTTTTCAAATTTATAATTTCATAGCCTACTGTGTCACAGATACTGACCAGACGATATGGCACAGGTTTTGTATCAAGTTTTTCTTCTCTTGTGGCTTGATTGTATATAAATAATTATAAATATGGAGAGGGCTATGCTAGGAGTTTCCCTGCGAGATCGAATCAGAAATGAGGAGATACGCAGGCAAACCAGGGTCACCGACATAGCCCACCGGATTGCCAAACTTAAGTGGCAGTGGGCAGGGCACATAGCTCGCAGGACCGACGCCCGATGGGGCAGAAAAGTCCTCGAGTGGCGACCGCGTTCCGGAAGGCGCAGTGCTGGGAGGCCTCCCACACGGTGGACCGACGACCTGGTTAAGGTCGCCGGAAAGCAGTGGATGCGGGTGGCCCAGGACCGGCCTTTGTGGAGATCCTTGGGGGAGGCCTATGTCCAGCAGTGGACGTCTTTTGGCTGAAATGATGAAAAATTATAAATATCCTTGGACATTTCACACAACGCCATCTCGTCCCAAGCTAAGCAACTTAATGCTTGTGTTATGGTAACGAGATGGATGATAAACTACTTATATACATTTTTTTTTGTAAATACATACATGTTTTAGATAGAAAACACCCAGACCCGGAAAAAATACTTGTAGGTCGTACAAATATTTCTACCGTGCGGGGTGCATCGAACCTGCGACATGCTGCGCAGCAGTCGATCGCTCAACCACTGCGCTAACCGTATCAAGTTGGCTTCCTTTAGTCGTAATCAGCGTAGAAATAGTGGGTGATGTTAAGTAGTCAAAGTCTTTGGCCCTACTCAACTATCAGTTGTGTCGCTAGAGACTTCGTGTATCGACTGCCGTAGAGGCTGGAATGGCCTCTACATCCCCTTTGGAGCATGGAGGAGGTAATATGTTACAAAAGATGGACACCGATCCAAGATCCAGCAAAGCCAGACGTTGATTAACCTGCACATCGACTGAGGGCTTTTATCTGTGGAGCTGCATTTTGAAACGGTGGTAAATGGTAAGTTGTATAATTTTAAATTTATTTTATTGTTTTTGTCAAAAGATCTTTATTAAAATGACTTTCGATTTGTTTATGAACCCTAATCCCTAAAGTATCTTCTAAAACTCATTTAAAACTACACATAGCCCACCAAGGACCCCTTTTCAAAGCCACTAGGCCAACGAGAAAAATTGTAAACAAAATTAAGAAACAGGTGATCGGGATTCCCATTCGTATTTTTCCTTAAGCGTCGAAGACGTGTTCCTTAATGAGTAAGGCCGACCGCATACACCGCGACAATGGGAAATAACCAGCCTACACGACATACCTATACGGACCGCTTTGCTTACTAGTTCGTATATTATAAGAGATGGATGGATTGTAAGAATGAGGAATTGTGTATGAAAGGTGTGACTGTAGATATGACGACTGATAGGTGTGTATGGAGACTACCAGCTAGCGTGGGACAGGGGCCGCAAGATGTTGGTAATTATAAATATGACCTTTTAAAAGAGATTTTTGATGAGAACCTTCGTAAATAAAGTTCCTTTTGAGTTTATGCGCAAATGGCGCAAAGGCTAATCGTAATCACCTAGAATGACGAGGTGGTATGTCTGGCAAGAGGCGGTGGCGCGTATCCCCCGATAACTGTAGTCAGGTTAGGTTACGATTACGATTTCCGAAACGATTTCCGTCCGACTCCGAAACTACCGGGATTCTTATGGTTAGACCAGCTACGCCTTTTCAGGCAACTGATGACGGATTTACACAATGTCACCAACCCACCCTATACTGAGGGTGTCGTAAGAAGCTACTAAAGGAGCGTAAGAGGCAGATCACCTAGCCGTATGAGAAGGAAAACTTGTTAGAAACCCGTCTTGCCAGCGTGGCACAGTAGACTAATTTCCCTCCATGAATTTGGAGGAGGCCCGACTCAGTTGTGGGTCATTTATGGGCTGAAACGACGATGTCTATTTCCACTGCCACTGTTACTCGACTGACGTATCGTCAGGGTTTCGCAGGGAGTCGACTAAAGGAATGCAAAAGGCAGACCACCCAGCCGTGAAAGAAGGAAAGCTTGATACAAAACCTGCATCTAGGCTAAATTCCCCTGAACTTGGAGGAGGCCCGACTCATTTATGGGATGGATAGTAGGAGTATAGTAGTAAATACTTTATTACACCTTAAACCCACAACAACAACGAAGACATGCTCGTCACGTTTGCGCTCATGCCTGAGACAAAGGCATAGATTACAAATTCTTAGTAATAAAACGTCAATAAGGAAAACTGGCTTCAGTTGTACGTTTCAGTATACCTCGTCATGGTCGAAGCGTGATGTTACACGGCCAATAGGTCTGTTGCTGGTTTATCCCGACTGATTCAAGTAATATGTCTGAGATGTTTGCTCATTTACCTTCTAATGGAGGTCTTGGTCCATGGGTTCACAAGATATGGGGCCCAATTTGATAGATCTTGTAGAAGATACGATGTTTTGGAATACACAATGTCATAACCCCATTCCATCCTGAAGGTGTCGTAAGAGCCGACAAATGAAAGGATCGAAAACCGAGCCGCAACACCAGAAAACTTGACACGAAACCCAGTGCCAACCCGTCTGGCCAGCGTGGTACAGTGGGCTATTGACGCTCCCTGTGATGAGAGGAGGTCCGACTCAGCAGTGGGTCAGTTATGGGCTGACTACCTAATAGTAGTAATATTATATGCTTTGCAGTTCCGGCTGCGGTACAGACATATTTAGTACCCGGATTGATCTTACATCCGCTGTTAAGGGGCCGTGCACAAAAATCACAAGCTACTACTAGCTGACGACTTCCGTATTACGCGGACGATTTTATAGCTAACTTTGGCATTTAATTACTAAATGAATTTATTGAGTTTTGGCAAAGATTAAAAATTATTCTACTTAATGATAACCTGAAGATTAGTGGGTAATTTTTAAATTTTCGAAAAAGTGTTTCTAAAATATAGAAAAATATACTTATTTGTTTAGAAGTTTCGTAAAAATTACGTTATTTCAAACATTTTTTTTCTGCAATATTTTGTATGAAATTAAAAAAAAATGGTTCCATCGCCTGCTAGTAGACTATATGAGAATGTGTACTCTATTTTTTTATGTTCAAAATCACAAGTAATTACGTATTTACAATTAATTAAAAACGACAGTCTCGCGTCATTTTTAGGAAAACAAGTTGCGAATTTGAGTGATTTCCCATGATTCTTATATTATTTGTAAAATCCCTTTCCCCCAGCTGGTAGACTATGAACACGACTTTTAAAATCCCAAAACATAATTTTTCAATTACGTAACCCTTTCTCACAACAAGTGAACAAAATTCACCAAAATTGATCGAAATCAGTCGATTTCGTGCACGCAGCCTTAATTAATCGACGTCAAATGGTTGTTTATTTTCCACTTACCAGTACCTATTTTGAAGGCCGTTTATATTTTTAAAGAAACTTTTTAATTTACGATTTTTAGTGAAAATAAACGTTTGGCTTAACGTTTTACAAAATAGTGGTTTTTGTCTAATCTTTATCTTTACATAGTATAATACAAAGTCGCTATCGTCTGTCCGTCCCTATTTATGCTTAAATCTTTAAAACTACGCAACGGATTTTGATACGGTTTTTTTTAATAGATAGAGTGATTCAAGAGGAAGTTTTATATGTATAACCCACCTCCGCTTTGCACGGGCGAAGCCGGGGCGGGCCACTAGTAGTTATATAAAATTATCGTGTCACGGTGTTTGTTATTGAACTGTTACAAAATGGCTCGACCGATTTTTGTGAAATTTTGGGTCAGCTAGTTTTATTTAAAACACGAAACACCTGCGGTTTCGCGGGGGGCTGTTTACGAACTGTAATTCCTAGCACAAATAACACCCAGAATTAGAGCAAGTGCCTCTGGTTTACACCAAGACACGTGCCCGACCCCGGAATCGAAACGGCGACCCGTGATCCATAGGCACACAAAAGGCAGGAGAAATTATACAAATTATTTTTCACTGGGACATATGGGACTAATTGAGGACCTGCTCCTCGATGACGTCGGTTGAATAACACCAAAGTCGACTAAAATTACAATAATATGCCGAAATTAGTAATATGACAAAAAATTGCTTATCTAGCGGCTTGCCCTGGCTTCGCGCGGCTTGTATAAAAAAACTGTTATAGTTAGACATAGGTATATCACACATCATTTATATAATAATCACACACCTTAAACTTATAAATTGTAGCCTATGTGTTATTGTGATGCGTAAGCCATAATAATATTGTACAGTTTCATCAAAATCCATTCAGTAGTTTTTACTTGAAAGAGTCAAAGCCATACATCCATACATTCTTACAAACTTTCGCGTTTATAATACATATTAGTAAAAGTAGTAAGTAAAAATTATTTATCAGTATGGGTACCGCCTGCTTTAGCCACCAGATCCGACTGCCACTGGTGCACTACAGACGGCTAAAAGTATATGTTACACGTTCGCACGCGTTCCTTTATATAGAGCGCTTCGGTTGCCGCGCCACAGTCGCATCTCCGACCTAGGGCCAAGATGTTGGTCCCAGTGGTCTTGACCTGTGCCCTTTCAGCACTGGCTTTCGGCCACCAACATCATCATCAACATGGCCAGGGCCAAGATAAAGTTGAAGGTTAGTAAAATACATAGTGTCACCACCCCATTCCATCCTGAGGGTGTCGTAAGAGCGGACAAAATGAAAAAACAAGACCGGTAACCTAGCCACAAGAAAATGAAAACTTCATACGAAACTCGCCTGGCCAGCGTGGCACAGTGGGCTAATTACCCTCCATGTAACTGGAGGAGGCCCGACCCAGAAGTGGGTCATGTATGGGCTGAGCAGTAGTAAACAGCTTGCATTTGCCCAATTTCATTGGGGTCGGCAGCGGTCTAACCAGTATTTTTAACCCCCGACGCAAAAAGAGGGGTGTTATAAGTTTGACGTGTCTGTCTGTTGCACCGTAGCTCGCGAACGGATGAAGCGATTTCAATATAGTTCTTATACATGTTTGATGAAAATCGGTTGAACCGTTTAAAAGTTATGACGGGTGAAAATAGGGAAGAATAACCGAATGTCTGCAAATATAATCGAGTGGGGTCTCAAATGAAAGCGCATCACGTGCAATTTAACAAAATCTACATTATATTAAGTGTGTACCTATAAACGGTATAAAATAAAAATTAAATTTAAAATTTAAAAAAACCCCCGACACAATAAATAACCTTTAAAAAGTAAAAAATAAATACATCGCGTTGGGGGACCAGGGGTCAGGTAATAAATAAGTGGGAGCGGTCCCCCAACGCGATGTATTTATTTTTTACTTTTTAAAGGTTATTTATTGTGTTGGGGGTTTTTTAAAATGTAATTTTTTAAACGGAGCGATTGCCGGCTGCCCCCGCTCCCTATTGACTGTCATGTCGCGGGTTCGATTCCCGCACGGATGAAATATTTGTACGACATACAAGTATTTGTTCCGGGTCTGGGTGTTTTCTATCCATATAATGTATGTATTTACAAAAAAAAAGTATATGTAGTTTATCATCCATCTCATTACCATAACACAAGCATTAAGTTGCTTAGCTTGGGAGGAGATGGCGTTGTGGGAAATGTCCAAGGATATTTATTTTATCCAGCCATAACAGCGTCCTCGCCAGTGGCTCCCCAAGCTGCCCCAATGACCAGGAGTGCAGCGGGGGTGTTCAAGGGCTCTTGGATGGAGACCAGGCGCGGGAGACGCTTCCAGGCTTACCGTGGCATTCGATACGCGCAGCCGCCTGTGGGACAACTCAGATTCAAGGTAACATCTCTTTAATCTTTATGTACTCCTAATACCTACTTGGACAGATTTCATATTTTTACCTACAATGAAAGAGGGCACAGTAGGGTAATTAAGGGTGGGCCCTGTGATGGAAATTGAACTAAGAATTTAAAAGTTATAAAAGGGTACACATATAGATAATATGCTAAGCCGTTTGATCATTATTACTTATGTAATAGTGTACAAAAAAGTGATAAATAAATAAATAAATAAAATTACTTATTGTTTTTAAAATTTTCAGGCATAGTTAGAAAAAAGGCGCGACAAATCCGTTGCAATGTGTTCAATTACACAATGTAATAATCGCGAAAACCTAAAACATCACAAAGTTTTTTAATACAAACCCAATTAAAAAAATGCCATCATCACATAATCATGATCATTACTCAATTCATAAAAGTGATACAATTGACAGTGTATCCGTTATAGTTAATCATTATTTGATGATAACCATATAATTAAAGGATTAAATTGCGTGCATTTCTAGAATAGTCAATAAATGACGAGCAAGTTATTCTTTTTGTCAGCACCTTCAGAACGGCATGGGATGCCGTATCCTAAATCCGTAACCTCACGGATAACTACAATGATGAAATTAAACACCATATAGATTACCATAGACACAAACATTCGAAACGCCTGGAATTAAATGACGTACAATTCGTAATACATAGTTGATGATTTAATAGTCGTACTTGCTGGGATGCGTTAGTATTGGATATTCAGAGTCCATTATTCATCTCGTTCTACTACCACCATTACTACTACTTAGCCCATATATGACCCACTGCTGAGTCGGGCCTCCTCCATTTACGTGGAGGTTAATTAGCCTATTGTGTCAGACGGATTGGCACAGGTTTCGTATCAAGTTTTCCTTCTCTTCCTTCTCTAGGTTTTCGGCCGTATCATTTCCTTTTATCGTTTCTTAAGACATCCCCATGATGGAATAGGGTATGGACACTATGTATTCTAAATCCGTCACCACAAGTATTACCTGACGTGGACATATAGAAAATAATTTTAATTAAATTAGCAATTACTTTTGTTCACTTGTGTTTTGCAAGTATTGTTTGAAAAAAACCGGTAGGTAATCGAACCTTTTGTTTAATATTGTAGTGTTTACATATTGCTATTGTTTTATTATGTTTGGCTATCAGGTTAACTACCTGTGATGGTCATTGTTTTCATAGTATTAAAGTTGTAATTGTGGCAATTTGTTTTTTTAAGGCCGTATGTTTAAAATTGTTTGTTTGCTTTCGTACAAGGTAAAAACAATCTGTTTACAAATGAGGTGCAACCCATTGAAATATTTTGCTATCGTGCCGCATATTCTAGATTTATTTCCTTTTGTCGGCCCTTACGACACACTCAGGATGGGATGGGGTGGTGAAGAATACATGTCATGATATTCTTAATACCTCACCACGATTATCCAAATCCTAGTAATATTATACTCCCGAAAGTGGCTGATCAACTATACATATAAAGAGATTGAAGCAGCGACATCTATTGCCTACAACACAGTTATAATAATTCCTATAATGAAAGTGTTCACTTAAAGCATCCACTTGCCCGCCTGTTTTCATCGCGTTCTTCAGAACACCATTAACCATTGAAATTGTAGCCTCCCGTAGATATGCTGCAGTACCGGGAGGAGGTCAACGCGTCAGAGGAGGGCCCTGCCTGTCCGCTGCCCGTGCCACCCACCTACTACGTCGATGAAGACTGTCTACGACTCAACGTTTATACCCCAAACAACAATAGGTATTTACCCTTCCATTTTTTAGAGTGGCGCTCGCCCGATTGTAAGCTGTTGCAGTACCAGGGCAGCAAACCTGCTACATTCAAAAGTTCCTGCCAAATCATCATCATCATTTCAGCCAAAAGACGTCCACTGCTGGACATAGGCCTCTCCCAAAGATTTCCACAAAGGCCGGTCCTGGGCCGCCCGCATCCATCGTTTTCCGGCGACCTTAACCAGGTCATCGGTCCACCGTGTGGGAGGCCTACCAGCACTGCGCTTTCCGAAACGCGGTCGCCCATCGGGCGTTTTCTTCCCCATCGGGCGTCGATCCTGCGCGCCACTTAAGTTTGGCAATCCTGTGGGCTATGACGTTGACCCTGGTTTGCCTGCCTATCTCCTCATTTCTGATTCGAACTCACAGGGAACCTGCGAGCCTTCTGATGGAGCCCATAGAGACATAGTATTAGTATATTACCAACAGTATCAAAATTGTTAACCAATAGCACATTGAATGTTTGAATTTTAACTCTATTGAAACAGCAGTTTTGGGGCCTGAACGTGATGCTACGAGCAGCCAATTCCCCCCGCTTCCAAAGCTTGTTGGATTACGAAATCTCTTACGAATCGAAGTAAAATAAATTGTTATCCAACGAGATTTGACGGTTTGTTTTGACTAATTTTATCAAGAAATATCGCCTACAAATGCGAGAAATACCAAAAAGCCCTACACAGCGGTAACTAGCGAAGTTTTTAGAGCAATTCGCACGATTATGAATTCCCCGACTACAACTATAAGGGGGATATGCGCTGCGACCCCTAGCCAGACATACCACCTCGTTTGGCTGGATGATCACACTTTGTGCCTAAATGTCCATGACCCTTATTCTGTGCTGTAGCTCCAAGCTTCTGCCCGTGATTTTCTTCATCCACGCGGGTGGGTTCTACTCGATGACGGGTCGGAGTGACCTGGCCGGGCCGCACTACCTGCTGGATAGGGACGTGGTCTTCGTCAGCATCAACTACAGGATCGGGTCACTCGGTGAGTCAAAATTAAAGGTTGAGAGGAAGTACAGAATAGCTAATGACCTGAAAAAGTCTAGACGTAATAAAGAAAACTGTTATTATATTTTTTTTATTCTCTAATACAGTGACCAATTAGTACAAATTAAATAAATATAAAAATATGCTAAAAACTGTTTTCTTCACGAGTGTACATGTGCTAAAGTTGGCCGGCCGTAATAACCAGTGGTAACCAGTGGCGCGTCTGTCTGTTCAGGGTTCATGAGCACCGGAGACGCCACTGCTCCAGGCAACAACGGCATGAAGGACCAAGTGGCAGCCCTGCGCTGGGTGCAGAGGAACATTGCGGCTTTCGGAGGGGACCCCAACCTCGTCACCATCACTGGCTGCAGTGCTGGCTCCATCAGCGTGATGCTGCACATGATCTCACCCATGTCTAAAGGTATATTTTATTCTCTTATCTACTTCTACTACTTTTCAGTTCATAAATTACCCACTGCTGAGTCGGGCCTCCTCCAACTACTTGGAGGGGGATTGGCCTACTGTGCCAAGCTGGCCAGACGGGGTATCAAGTATTTATTTTCTTGCGGCTAGGTTTTCGGCCTCCTCTTGTCGACTCTTACGACACCCTCAGGATGAAATGGGGTGGTGAATCAATCTCTTCTAAATCCGTCACCACACGGAAATGTGTTGCGACGGGTATAATATTAAATATTGTATCCATACAGACAACAATGTGTAGTGTGTTTGGTGAAGATTTAGAACACATAGTGTCATCATCCCATACCATAGTGAGGGTGTCGTAAGAGCCGAAAAAAGGAAATGACGGCTCATCACTTAGCCGCAAGAGAAGGAAAACTTCTGGCCAGTGGGCTCCATGTAACTGGAGGGAGCCCGTGCCCTCAGCAGTGGGTCATTTAAGGGTTGATTAGTTTAGTTAGAAGTAGATCACAATATTTATTCAAATAATCATCATCTTTCTGTGTGATTATGAATTTAAGATACATATTTAGGCGCTATGAGATGATCACTCAGCCATACGAGGTGGTATGTCTGGCAGGGGCCGTGGCGCATATCCCGCGGTTACGGTGGTTTTAAGTGATGATGACCTTCCACTAGCCTGGAACCTGTACCACTAGACACCTCTCTGTCCTTCTCGATTTAGAAAGAGATCTAAATCTATTCTTCAACAGTGGAAAATATCTATTTCTTCTGGAAAATAGTAGGTATATTTATAGTATGAGAATGGTTTTAAATAGAGCTGCTTCCCCAGGCCTCTTCCACCGTGGCGTGTCTATGAGTGCGTCCCCAGTGTCCAAAGAACCCACGCCATCCCACCAGAGGCACCTGGCAGTCAGGCAAGCCGAGATCCTTGGCTGTCCAACCGACAACTCCAGTGCCATCTACGACTGTCTCGTGAGAAAACCTTGGAGGGAGATGGGTGACTCGCTACCCAAATTCTTCGTAAGTTAATAAATTAATTTGAAATGTGACATGTACTAGGTGTACAAGTGACATGTATTATTTATAGCTCCCGAGTCATTACCGAATTTAAAATTATCACATTGCAAGTTATTTAGAAATTAGTTCAATCGTACCGATGCGTCAAGCTGAAGACAGGGCGCTATGGCGCTCTTTAGGGGAGGCCTATGTCCAGCAGTGGACTAATGTGGGCTGATGATGATGATGATGTACCGATTAGGTACGAAGTTTAGCTACATACACTTACGCTTTATGCTTTGGATTGCGAATATGTGTATCTGAAGTATTAAATAGATAATCACATTCAAAATGAACTTTATTCATGTAGGTTCTATCACAAAACTCAATAACATGCGACACTTAAAACTTTCATCATCATCATCTTTTGACATACCTACCTCCAATCGGCGTCATATACATTCATGTCTTTCATAAGCATGTCTCATTCACACAATGCTTTCATCTCTTTACCCTTCGTTCATCCACGTTCTGAAACTACCACGCACCGGTCGTTGCTTGTTCTTGTTGCTGTAGTTGCATTTACTCTTTATTGCACACGTGAAAAAAAGACAGAACACAAAAAAAAAATACAACGCTTTGTACAAAGGGCGGTCTTATCGCTTAATGCGATTTCTTACAGACAACCTTGGGAATGGAAGGGTTTATTTCATCCGTAGTGTTATTGACAGTAATTTTGATAGCCTTTGTGCTTTGTGTCGAAAGAATAGGTTGCCATGGTTATTGTAGTATTATTATTTCTGTGGCCATGGTGTAATTAGATGAAAAACTCTTCGTGGCCACAGCGTTCCCAAAGGTTCCCCATTCTTTCAAAACAAAACAAAAGTGTGACCCTCTAGACAACTAAAAAGGAGTATTTGCATTTTCAAATGATCTTTCCCTCAGGAATTTGGAACGGGAGATCCCGTGGGGCTATGGGGTCCAGTGGTAGAGCCAGATGTGGGTCAAGAACGGTTCCTCTCCATTCAACCGCTAGACGCTATCAAACAGGGCAAGATGCATGTTGTGCCCTACATCATCAGTCAGACCAAAGACGAATTCTTCTGGAAAGCTTTTCGTGAGTATACTTCTCACTTTATTGGGGAGAGGGTTGGCAACATTAGTGTAACTTGATTTGCTGTCGGAGACCAAATAGGATTATAATTACTAATTAATTTTAAAATTGGACTTCCAGTAGTTTAACAATCACTGTAACCAAAAAGCTTTTATACTGTAATGGGCTTTTAAACCGTCACACAGGTTAAACTCTACCAGTTATGCTGCCCGCAACGAGTTAAACCTAGTGCGCTGAAGTTGCGAAATGTAGACATCAAATGATAGCCTCTAAGTCCGGCGCCAAGCAGTTGTTTTTATGTGTTCCGTCGTGTGTATGTGAGAGCCGGTGCCCGACAGGGCACGCAAGCCTAGGTTCAAAGGCATTCAAGTAATTGGTAAAAAAGCGAATCTAAGAATTAATGTAAATAGAATAAAAAACCATAATATATAGCCAAATGACTGTCTCTTACAGCTGTTCTCCAAAACGCTACTCTTCTAAAATCCATGAATGAAGAATGGGAAAGAGTAGCGCCGATATCGTTCATGCTGCCGAAAGAGAACTCTACCGCAGTGAGCAAGAGATTGAGAGACTTCTACCTGAAGGGAAGACCGTTGGCTAATGATAAGGAGAGTGAGAAAAACCTTGGGATGCTGTACGGAGACTCTGTCATTGGCTTTGGCGTCCACAGGTATTCCGATCACATATAAGTCATTGTTGAGCACACGTATAGTCTTATTAGTTTTGTAGACTATATTTACTACCAACAATAACTGTATTTACTACCAGCTAGGCTAGCTGGAGAACTGATGACGGAATGTTGGGACACAATTTGACGTAACATATTAACTCGAGAATGACGAGCTTATGCTCGTAGTCATCATTCATGACATGCAACATCATGTCCACCGATGGACATAGGCCTAGATGTCTGATTGCTTGAACAGTCTAAATATCATCTAAAAGTGGCCCCAAAGAAGGTCCTTTGGGCAGTTATTATTATAACACGTTTGTGAATAATATTGGTAATATCTGTGTAATCATCTACTTCCTACTAACTTTCTGAAGCGAGTGATACTTTTATATGGTTGCTTATTAGCAAAACAGCTGTAAATGCTTTGCCAGGCTCGCCATTCTCGCTTCAGGTAGGGTGAAATGCTTTTGCTCTTTCAAAATTCCTGGAGTCCTTTCAAAAAACCTCATCAGCACCTTGGCCAGTCACTGTCATCTATCACGCTCTTAATCGACAAATAAAAAATAACAGTTATGTTGTAACATACCTTTCCCCGGCAGATTAGCCAATCTGATGGCCAAGTACTCCAAGGAGCCAGTCTACTACTACGAGTTCGCGTACCTTGGTAACAACAGCCACTACCAGGATCCCCAAGGAAAGCCAGTCGGTAAGTAAAGAGCAATCTACCTGACGTTAAGATGGTAATTCGGCTCACGAACATGTACACGACTACTACTCAGCCCCTAAATGACCCACTCACGAGTCGAGCCTCCTCCAGTTACATGGAGGGTAATTAGCTGGTAAGAAACCCGTACACTACTTGTTGAAAATTAATATTATGGACGGAATTATCCTACCTCAGATGGATTGGTATCATTGGTTTTATTTTGAGGTTGGAGCCTGATAGTTTCTATATCCACATTGTTTATTCCAAACTACGGTAAAATACTTAATTGTCATCACTGTTATTGCCGATTAATATCTCCTATTGGATTTGCATTATGTCAAACCTTTTTTAACCTCGTGGGGCTGAGATAATATCCAAGAAATTAAAAGAGCTTTAGTTAGAAGTAAATAGCAAAAATGTCTTTTTTGAGTTTGTATAAAACGTTAACGTATATTAGCTAAGAGACTGAAAATCATTCAGCTATAGGAGAGTAAATATTTTGATTATTTGATCATAGATTAATATAGAGATTGGCATTTTCCCAGCGGTGGCCCACCACGACGACCTGATCTACCTCTTCACGCTGAGCTACGCTTACCCAGTGATCCCTCTCAGCAGCCCCCACTCCCGTGTCGTCGACCAGATGACCGCCATTTGGTACAACTTCGCCAGATACGGGTAAGACCATTTTATGACCATGGTACTGTTCTACTGCCTACTGTACCACGTTGCCCAGACGGGTTGGCAGGGGCGTATCAAGTGTTCCTTCTCTTACGGCTAGGTTATCGGCCTTGTCACTTGCTTTTGTCGGCTCTTACGACACCCTCAGGATGGAATGGAGTTGTGACACCGCTATAGTTATCAATTATGCCTCCCACTCCCCGGAGGCCATAACGGAGACGGGCGTCCACCATACAGAATACTGCACTCTGCACGTGACTGAGGTCGTTAGAACTTCATCAGGAGAAGCCTGGTGTTGCTCAAAATCTCGCCATCAGGGCCATAAGCATGAACACCAGCCCAGTGCTATAAATAAATATTTACTTTTACGTCTACTGTTCCAGTGACCCTAACCCTCGCGGGGACACCCCTGAGCTCGGTGGGTTGAAATGGCCAAAGATGGAGCCGCAGCAGAGGGACTACCTCCAGATAGCTGACCAGCTGACGGTGCGACAGAACCTGTTTGAAGAGCGGTTCAAACTGTGGGATGAGCTATATCCTATACAGTACTAGCGTTGCTAGATATTGCTAATAGATGGCGTTACTCCATTTGTGTATTATGTGTCGTGTCTGTCAATAAATTTTAATAAAGTATTTGTTTTATTTTACCTAATCTTTTTTCCTTTTAATATTAAGACAATTCCATTGGTTATAATAAAATAGTAGCACTTTCGTTGGCTTTTAATATCCCTGTATTTAAGATATTTACACTGTGTGCGGATGGAGTATTTGTGAAAAGTCATAAAACGGAGGACACGAATGAACGAAAAATTTACGAAAATTGAGCCCATAGATGGCCCACTGTTGAGTGCGGCCTCCTCCAGTTACATGGACAGTAATTAGCCTACTGTGCCACACTGGCCAGACGGGTAGGCAGAATGATTCGTATCAAGTTTTCCTTCACTTGTGACTTGGTTTACGGCCATATCATTTCCTATTATCGGCTCCTATGACACCCTCAGGATGGAATGGGGTGTTGACAATATATTCCGATGCCGTCACCACACGGACTCTTTACAAGCACATTATTCAGGACCACAAATAACAATCCTTAGGTGTTCATGCAAAATAAATTAATTGAACTTGACACCCAGGCTTTAGTATTATTATATCTGTGCCCAGGGCAAGACTATATCTCTGGTTTTCACTTGCCTGGCCACCGAACCAAACCGGGCTCCCGTGATCCAACATCGAAACATGAACTGGTGGATATAAAAGATACAACAACTACAGCTGAGGAGTTTTTCTAATGGCTCACAATGAACAATTTCGTACCACACCTTTTAAGAAATTATCGAAATCGTTTTTTTCAGGCATATGCTATGGTGCCATACACAGCTACGGCTCGCATGTTTTTTTGTCAATGTTTAATAAACTTGTAATTAGAGCAGTTAGCATAAACAAATAAAAAACTATTTTGCAATGTAGGTATAATATAATATTATTATATATTAATATAATATTATTTAATAATTTTATCAACGTGACTTTTACATAGACGCTAACGTTATAATTTACTTATTTTTAATTATAATGTAATTACATGTATCTAATTTGATTTGTTGTTTTTTCATACTATATACAAAAGCCTTTTAACACCCAAAGTTAATTAAAGACCCTCTTAGACCCCAATTTTAAGTATCGTGAAAAGAAAAGCATTATACGAACTACAAAAAATCACAATAAAATTATACAAAATGTAACTGTACTTTTCCGATCTCTTTCTCTATCATGTTGTAATCAATATTGGTTATATCTGCCTTTCTCGATTTCATTGGGATCAGCATCGGTCTAACCTGAGTTTAGTCAACTCATGTTGATACCACCAATATTTCTAAGGAGCGTTTGCAGTGTGCCCTCCGCAGCCCACCAGCGGGTTCGTCTAGCTGTCAGTTTTCCACGCTACTGCCTTGTATGGTACTCGTAAAAAAGCCGATATTTGACACATAATGATGGATATCCATCCAGTAGACACAGGCGTTGCTTAACCTGCTGATCAATTGCGTTATGCACAGTCCGTTAGGCCACGGGTTTTTAGAAATTCAGTGGCATTGTTTTAAAACTTGCAAATGTGCGAGTGAGGCAGCTGTGGCTGGACAAAGACAGTGCTATTTAACACAGGTAATCTCGTAATGAATATCTTTTTGTGGCGTGGCTGCATGTGATTCTGTCTGGCTTCCTGTCCTAAGGAGTATTGGTTTTAGCAGCGCTGATGAGGAAGCAGGCAGATGTTGACTGGTTTGAAGATTGCTCTGGAGTCCAATCGTGATACCAGGTCCCCTTTGATTATTCCCTGCTAGATTATCCTTTCGTGTCAAAGCGAGATATCTTGATACTGACAGTCCGATTTTAGGGTAAAGTATATAGCTTTTTGGTGGATACATTGATTTTATTTTTGTATTATAACACCTTATTGTACAAACGAATTAAAATGACATGGAATTTACGCATAAACTTCTATCAAGAACTTATACCCAGACCCTCTCTCGCTTTTCACTTTAATATTAACAAAAGGAAAACCCAAACCTCCTCTTGTAATCGACGGTTCCGCCTTCCCATTCTCCAAGTCCTTGATAGCAATCCCCTTGATCCTCTGATCTCCAACCGGATATTCAAAAATCACCTCCTCCTCGCGCTTCAGAAGCGGAAGAGCTGTTGCTTCCACCATTTTTTCGTACACCTTCCTTACTTGACCGTTCATCTCCGAAGTATTGCCAACAAAGACGCTGTTACTGACCACTACAGCTATGAGACATGATAGAATTATTAATTTAATCATTCTGTTTGTTTGATCAAGACTTGTGTTAGTAATAGATGCACTGAGACGAGTGATCAGTCAGTGAGCTAGTTCAACGTGTGAAAGAGAGGGAAGGTCAAATGTCTTTGCATATTTAGAAGGGGACTACATAGAGCTTGAAGGATTTTCCTGGTGGTGAATGCAAATAAAATTGGTAGGTCTACTTACCACAGTACTTCTAAATAATAGATATTATATTTTGCTTGTAATTTTCTAATCCGACTTCATTGAAATTTAATAAACATTATAAAAGGGACTTAAAAAAGAATATAACCAGACCTTGAGCTTGGAAATATATCTGGAAGTGGTAGGAGCGATAAAAGTGAAAGTCAATATGAACTCAAAATTCAGGTTCAAATTCGACGTAAGTTTCAAATCAGTCAATGATTTTTTTTATTTAGTTAAAGCCCTGGGTGATGTATATTTATACCGTATGAACATAACTTCAAACTAAAAGTCCGTAAACATCTGTTGAATGAAGCGTTGATGGAATCATCATCTATGTAATTATCATAAATATATGTATATTAGTTTATTTATAGCATATTATTATGTATTATTTTTAATGTATATATTATATAGCTATTAATTTATAAAATTCGATGTATTAATAATATTTATTCTTGTGGCTATCTTTATTTAATTTGTCCCTTTTATTTGTGATTGCCATGTGATTCTCTGCATCGCCCAAAGGTTGACTAGATAGAATGCCTTTTTTTTTACGTTGGAAATCCTCATGGATACCCGACCGCCAAACGCCAGCCGGGTTATGTGGGACTCCGGGGCGGGGAAATTTGGTAGTTGCGCCCCAACCTACCCACTAACGGTGTCCCTTCTGCCCGAGATAGGGCCACGGGTTTCACTCCTCCCGATGGAGGAGCATGCTCCGTGACCCTGATGGGGCCCCACGCGTTAATGGGGAGCTCTGAACGCTCCCCAACCCAACGAGAGTCATGCATTGCACGTGCCCCCGTCAGGCGCCGGATGAAGTGGCGCCCGACCCACGCGGTTGCGCCCGCTAGTGCCGCTGCTAGTGGTGGCAGCCCTGGCCTCAACGCCTGGCCCCCCTCCATTGCATCTCCACGCCGTGTGTCGCGGCAGGTTAAGGCTTCCGAGGCAACTCTCAGGACAGAGGAGTCCCCAGAGCCAAAACCCACCACGACTCCGTGTGCCGCTTTTCGTCTGGCCTCTCCCCGTGGATCCGCCCGGCATGGGTGACCCTGAGCAACTTACTGTTGCATAAAGAATAAATAAATAAACCATGAAGAATAAATGTTCTCTTAGGATTTATCTTCTAATCAGCAAGGAAATTCAAGTATAAAGAGACACAGTTAGTATGTACTACCGTCGCCTATTTCTTTATCATAATGTCATTAGGTCGGTTCTCATATTCCGATACCCTCGCCTCGTCAAACAACGCTCAGATTACGTGGTATGTACACAGTAAATGAATCGTAAACAGTACCTACGCTAACACTACCATATCTTGGGAATAATTCATCATCATTTTAGGACATAAATGACACACTACCCCTTTCATTTGATGGAAGGGTTTAACACTATGTATTCTAAAACTGAAACGGACGAATAAATTCTACTAAAAAGACATAATTTAGACTATCATCTTTAATTAAATTTATCTCTATTTCCCTGACATCAACTGCTGAATGTGGCCTCTATAATATAGCACGGTCTTGTGCATTAAGCGACTCACAGAGACTTAAATAAAAAGTCGGGGGTCGTTGCGCTTCCCCGTACGTTGTGAGCACTAAGACTTGCCTCAACAGCCATCAGTTCAAGATCTGGCTGCCTACTACCATTTAACTTTGCAATCCTTAAAGCTATGTTTTGATCTTCCGCGGATTTCCTTATTGCTGCGCCTACCACGACGAGGAATCTATTACTGTACGTACCCTCAACCCAGAAGTCAATAAAAGTTCAAAACGCTACACACTTAATTACATCTATACTAATATATAAAGCTGCAGAGTTTGTTTGTTTGTTTGTTTGTTTGAACGCGCTAATCTCAGGAACTACTGGTCCGATTTCAAAAATTCTTTCAGTGTTAGATAGTCCATTTATCGAGGAAGGTTATAGGCTATATTTTATTTTCAAAGGAATTAGGGATCCGTATGAAAATTGCGATTTTGTAACCCAAGGTGTAAAATCGAAAACCTATTTACGCGTGCGCTGCAAAAACTATTGACAATAGAACAAAATAAAGTACTACGAGTTTGTAGGTCTTATTAAAATCTACAAAAAAGTCCGCGAGAGCACATATCTAACTATCATAGTTTAGTCACAATAACCACTTTTATATTCATAAAAAAAATGCATCGAGATAAGCACGGGTTAGAAGCCCACGCGAGCGAAGCCGCGCCCAAAAGCTAGTAGTTGATAAAATAGAAACAAATATTAACTACTGACAATTAGTTTAATGACGAACAATTACAGTTAAAGATAACACTCAAACTATGATAAAACCGAACATCAGGCATAAATTTCAATGAGGAACCGGAATCCAGATCCTCTTTCACTCTTCAACTTGATATCAGCAAAACTAAATCCCAAACCACCTCGAACGATTGAGGGTTCGGCCAAGCCGTTGTCCAAGTCCTTGATAGCTATCCCTTTGATAGTAACTTGCCCGGAAGATGATTCAAACTTGACAAATTTCTCTCTCTTCATCAAAATTACGGAACTGGCGTCAACTGTAGTCTCATAAATCTTCCTCACTCCATTCTGTTCGTATATTTGACCAACTAGTACACTTTTGCAATGCACCGATGACAGCACAGCGAGTAAAATTATACATTTGAACATTTTTACGAATATTTTGTAAGGCGGTCGTTGTTGGCGATGATATAAATAAAAATGAGTTAAGTGCCAAAGGTCGGGCTTGAATAAATTTGTGTTATCGTAAGGTCGTGTTTACATGGAACTGTGGCCAAGGACTGGCTATACGCGGTAGAAAGAAAGGTTATACGCATAATGAACGACGAAGACTGTCACAAACACCGACATTTCAATAAACCGTCACGATTTCTCTTGCATTACATTTTGTCAACGAGTTACGAAGAGTGTTGAACAATACAATAAGCGAGATACGAGACTAAGCTTATCGGATAATGGGCACACTACCTAGTTTGCATATTTGCGATGGAAAACACAAAAATTTTTATTAAACAACAGTTTCTTTAGAATAGAAAACAATTTTTTAGACAGAATTGCTGCTTCCAGTAATCTCTTTACTTCCACTTCAATTATACATATACACCCGTTTCCTTACACACTAACTTTAAGACATGAAATTACTACGAAATCTTCGAACAATAAGCACAAAAACCGCAATTCAAGCGTAAACCTGAATAAGGAACTTGAACCCCGACCCTCGGGCGCTTTTCAACTTGATCTCCGTAGAACTGAATCCAATACCTCCCAGTCTTATCGACGCTTCGGCCATCGCGGACTCATCCAGGTCCCTAATGGCTATGCCCTTGATGACTACTTCACCAGACGCGGACTCAAAAGACACGTATTTCTCCCTTTTCAGCAACGGCAGAGCATTGGCTTCTATTGTTGTCTCGTAGACTTTCTTTACTCCATCATACTCGTAGACTTGTCCAACTGATACGCTCTTGCTGTTCACGGCGACCGCCAATGTAAGCAGCAGTATTATTTTGTACATTCTGACGCGTTCGATCGGTATGAAATGGTTCTTGGAATGACTCGTTGTTCATATTCGGTTAGTTTTTAAGTAAAGCCACATTTACATGGGGAAGTTTATTGCATGTCTTTGATACTATTTAGAAGATTATCGTATTGATTCAAGTTTAGATTTAACCAAAAAGTAACTGTCTTACAATTTTATTGTTTGATCCAGACTCCATTTTAATACATTTCCTCAAGTTCACAGACGGTTCACGAAGTACGGAATCTAATTTTCGATTACATGGAGCCAAGAGTCATACAAATTGGCCTGAATTTTGTGATAAACAGCATTCAGTTTTGGATTTAAAATAGTTTTTAAAAAAACTTACTCAAAACGAGTATATTTTCCATTCCAGATCGGCTCGGAGACACCAAACTTACTGCTTCACCATTTCATTACCAACGTAATGAAATGGTGAAGCAGTAAGTTTGGTGTTTTTACATACATACATATAATCACGCCTCTTTCCCGTAGGGGTAGGCAGAGACCACTTCATTCCACTTGCTACGATCCATACATACTTGTTTCGCTTCGTCCAGTTTCATTATTCCCTTCATACATGCTCTTCGGTTTAGGGTACTCTTGACCTGGCCTTTTTTCAAGACGTCCCTGATTTGGTCTTGAAACGTCCGCCTAGGTCTTCCCCTTCCAACACTTCATTCACACTCGCCTTATACACTTTTTTCGTCAATCGTTCTTCATTCATTCTCTCGACATGGCCAAACCATCTCAGCATACCTTTCTCAATTTTTGTCACTACATCTTCTTTCAGACCACAACGCTTCCTTATCTCACTATTTCTTATCCTGTCACTCAGTTTAACTCCTATCATACTTCTTAACGCTCTCATCTCAACTGCATTTATTCTGCTTTCATGTTTCTTCTGCCATACCCAACTTTCACCTCCATACATGAGTGTCGGAACCAACACTCCCTCATGCACAGCCAAACGAGCCTTGTTAGACACCTTCCGACTGCTCATAAAGGAGTGCAAAGCTCCGTTCACCATGTTCCCTGCATTCACTCTTCTTTCGATATCACTCTCACACTTTCCATCTCTTGTAAACTTTGAACCCAGATACACAAGCTCATTCACCTGTTCAACTTGTTCATCTCCAATCACGATATTGCAGACTGTCACTGCCTCATCTCTTTCAAACACCATCACTTTCGTCTTCTTAACATTCATCTTCATTCCCTTTCTAGCAAAAGCTCCACTCATAGCAGTTACCATCTCCTGCAACTCCTCGGCCGAAGACGCAAGTAATACTTGGTCATCAGCATAGAGAAAACATTTGACGATTAACTCATTCATTCTCAACCCACTTTCATTCTCTTTTAAATCTGTCAAGCAATTGTTCATGAACAGATTAAACAGCCACGGTGACGCTACACATCCCTGTCTAACACCCTTTTCGATATTAAACAATTCAGTGTATGCCCCGTTTATCCTTACACAAGCACTGGAGTCCCGATAAAGAGATTGCAATGCTCGTATGAGGATACTGCTCACACCGTTCACGGACAATGCTGACCACAACTCATTCCGCACCACTCTATCATAGGCCTTTTCTAGATCCACGAACGCGCAATAGACCTTCTTGGTTTTAGCCAATTTTCCTTAGGAAAATTTGCGCAGCACCTACCTACCTGTATTAGCAGTAGCTTAGCCCCCTTACGCACTAGCGGTTAAACCGCGGAGGCGGCTAACCGCGCGGCCTGCCGCTTTTGCAGTTTAATATGCAACCGCTTATGATTGTACGCATTGGCGGTCGACCTTTTGTGGTGGTTTAGTGCCTCCGCAGTTCAACCACTAGTGCGTAAGGAGGCTTAGTACTCCTCGTTTCGGCCCATAAATAACGCACTACTCAGTCGGGCCTCCTCCAAATTCATGGAGGGAAATTAGCCTACTGTGGCACGCTGGCAAGACGGGATGCCACAGGTTTTGTATCAAGTCTTCCTTCTCTTGCAGCCAGGTGATCTGCCTCTTGCCTTAGTCGCCTCTTACGACACCCTCAAGGTGGTATGGGTTGGTGACATTGTGTATTCTAAATCCGTCAGCACACGGATAAACTGAATACTATCCACACGCTATTTAGAGATCTGTTTCTACGTCTTCAGTACGGTTTGGTTCGGCACTAAATTTTTCATTGATGTTAAAGTTCCTAATAACCACGTTTTTAATAAAAAAAATTAATAGTCTTGTCTGTAATGCGTATCGGCATGTAAGCGTTCCCTTATAGTATTTCGAACAAAAGAGGCATATCAAGTTTAACGCTGAGGTCAGATACCAGAGTGACTGATGCTAAGGCCATAAAATTATACATTCTATTGCGATGTAATACGAATCAAAATGGAACAGTAGGTAATCTGAGTAAGTGTTTTGATATGCTATATCATCAGTGTTGCCTTGTAGAAATCAGAGTTGTAATTTAGCATATTTCGTACCAAATTAATGTTTATGCTGTCACTAGAAATATTTATCGGAAAATTACCATTTATTTTACATGGAAAACTAACAGCTAAGCGATCTTATCAAACTCGTAACAAATATTTAAAGAGTAAGCCAACTATAGGATATCACGTAAAATAAACAACTGATTGTTATGCCAAGGAGTCAAATATCAACAAAATTCTACATAGGATAACAAGCGCATCGAACAAGTAAAATAATCATAAAAAAGGTTTCACTATTGACGAAGATGACCATCAATACACATTAAAAAACAGCCGAACATAGCCTCTTCCTTTTTGTAGTCGGTTAAAACTACAGCTGGCAACTTTATCACTGTCAATAAATACAGTATGTTTATTGTTAGTATACATTTTGAAGAATAAATACGTAAGCACTAAATGATAATTTTCATTCGCCGCCGGTCTACCTCTCTAGGCACTCTTGCTGCCATCATGAAGTCAGTATTTGTGCTTTTCTGCGTAATAGCACTCGCTCGCTCTAACAGTATACTAGTAGGCGAGACAGAAGAACGGTACGGTGAAAATGAAATTAAAAAAGTTTATATGAGAGGCACAGAGGCGTATCCCATTCCATTTATAAGGAGAGAAGATGATATTTTCTTCGAGCATGATGCTGTGATAAAAGGAGTGTCTGTGAAAGAGATGGATAACCGAAACGCTGAAGCCAAGTTCACGGGAGGAGGTCTGGGGTTCAATTATGTGAACATCAATCTGCTAAGCCAAAGAGGTCAAGGTTATAAGTATGAAATTGCTGTATATGCTTGATTTTGTTTCGATGAAAGTTGACTTTACATTTTATATTGTTGTTTTTTTCTCGCCTTTTTGCAATTACCGCACTGATTTAAATACCATCTCCTTTCTTTTTTTTAAAACGAAACCCCTGCACTAGGTATAACCTGTATCGCGGGGGCTTGTAATTCACGAGCACAAATGACACCCAGACTCCGAGCAAGTGCCTTTTAGACAAAGACACTTGCCCGACCCCGGAATCGAACCCGGGACCCCTTGATCCAAAGGCGGCATATCTAACCCCTACCATTGCCGTCTGCCCTCCGTAAGCCATGTAGTGGGCAACCGGTAATTGTATGGTTACATTAGCGGTCAGTTTTCACGCTTACTGACATACCTTAAAAGACACCCGGACTCTACAGGTATGGACTGATATAATATAAAGAGGTATTTATTGTACAAGTTTTATTTGTAACAAAAACCCTGCATCTATACCGACATTTGAATCGTTCTACTGATCATCATCATCATCTTAGGCCTCACAGCCCCCTGGGCTTTAGCCTGGTCCAGTATGTTCTTCCAGACAGATCTGTCGACGGCTTTCTCATTCCAGCTTCTGACGCCAATGACTTTGAGGTCCTGTTCGACGCCATCTAACCATCTGAGCTTCGGCCTGCCACGACTTCTGCGGTCATCCGGTTTGCCGCATAGTAGTTGTAGGATTTAGAATACATAGTGTCACCACCCTATGATTGGAGGAGGCCCGACTCAGCAGTGGTAATTTATCCGCTCGAGGCTGTGATGACACGATCAAATGCATAGTTTACCAAATTTGTTACATGTAGTGACATCTGTTTCTCAATAGCATTAACGCCGTAACAACCACAACTACAAAGTTGTCAATAATTGACGATAGATGTCTCTTTAAGCTACACTTTAGCAGATCGCGATGTTTTTTGCGTGGTGCCATGCCGGTTTTAGAATACATAGTGCCTATTCCAAGACAAAAGAAAATGACAAGGCCGATAACCTAGCCGCTATAGAAGTACAACTTGAAACGAAACCCTGTGCCAATCCGTCTTGCCAGCGTGGCACAGTAGGCTAATTACCCTCCATATAATTGGAGGAGGCCCGACTCAGCAGTGGGTCATTTATGGGCTGAGGAGTTGGATCTAGGTGTCCAATATGTTAACTGATTTCCCAGCCTGTTCATCTGATTCGAATCAATGGCAATCCAAAGTCCTTTCAATCCAAAGTTGGGTCATGAAGAGCGGATGGCAGCGCCTTTGTTTAAATACTACCATTCTACCTACCAGTATTTACAAATCACGTTAGTCATAGGACTATACATATGGAACTAGACATATAGATGTCTAGTGATTTCCCATTTTCAAGTTCAAGATTGAAACTATGACTCACATTAAAGATTCAGATGATTCTCGAACATAATACATAGTTTTACTGCTCAATTTCCGTTGACAGAAAAAGTGTCCTTCAGTTTACTGTATGGAACCAAGTCTTAACTCTTCATATTAATCAATAAACATTTTCAACCCTAAAACAACTAAAATAAAACTCCCTTTCTGTCTTTGGTCTACGTTAGAGTAAAAGAGACGTTGTCTACAAGTAATAGAATCACTGTTTAATTAGGGTGGTGATAAACGATAATTTTATTTAATTAAATAAATATTTATTATCACTACATATTCGTATAAAACGAAGTCGCTGTCGTCTGTCCGTCCCTATTTATGCTTAAATCTTTAAAACTTCGCAACGGATTTTGAAGCGGTTTTTTTATAGATAAAGTGATTCAAGAGGAAGGTTTATAAGACAATATTGCACCCGTGCGAAGCCGAGGCGGGTCGTTAGTTATAAAATACATAATTAAATTAATTGGGCCCATGAGGATTAAGGATACAGAATGTCACCAACCATATCATCCTGAGGGTATCGTAAGGGGCGACTAAAAGAATGCAAGAGGCAGATTAAATCACTTATCCTAGCAGAAAGAGAAGGAAACCTTGATACAAACCTTGTGCCAACGTCTTGTCCGAGGGGCAGTAGGCTAATTTCCCTCCATAAATTTGAAGGACGCGCGACTTAAAGTGGGTAATTTATGGGCTGGAATGATGATGATGTGGTAAAGTGCCTAAAATACTGGCAGCATTTCCCCTTTGTATAGCTTATCCGCTGCCTGAGGAAACTACCAGCTTACATCTTAGGTCGTCTGACAAATTTATACGTTTTTTTACTTAAATTTCTCTATATGTGGAGTGTAGTAGGAGCCCACGGTCCCAAAGTTTCAACGCCAAATGCTATTGCGCAGATAAACCTTTAACTATTCAGTTAGAAAATTCAGATACTATTAGTTTTAATCAAAAATATATACTTTTACAAACAAAAGTAGACTGCTCCTTTCTGGCTTCTCAACTTCAAAATTAATTAAAGTTAATGCTATTGAGAGAGCTACTTTGACTTTGGTAATATTAGTGCGGATATTTCTATAAAACACAAAGGAATTAAGAACATTTTAGAGCTTTCATTGTTATGAAATACATGATAAAAATTCATATTTTTTATACATTTTAAATAGTATGACCTACATTCATAAAAATTTAATCCATTATGTTTGTAGTCGCCCTACAAGTCAAGAGGTGTTGGGTGGTGTTGGTTTCGAGCGCCCTAGCGCATGCGTCAGCCTTCGCTCATTCCCTACCCTTGAGGGGGGTAGTGATGGGACCACCGTATTGGTATTTTTTATCGAAGACAAATGATTTAGAATATTTGGGTAAAATGGTGCTTAATTACCTATTGATTACCACAAGTTGAATTAAAATTCAAATAATTTACTTTTCTTAGGCGGAACCTTCTGAAATTGTCGTGTCTGTGTCTATTTTATCTGTTCCTTCGAAAATTTGCATTATGAGTCATGACTATTACCTTTCCAAAGACATCTATAAAAAAAACACCTTTCTTTAATTATTACATTATGATT
This sequence comes from Clostera curtula, assembly GCA_905475355.2. NCBI lineage: Eukaryota > Metazoa > Arthropoda > Insecta > Lepidoptera > Notodontidae > Clostera > Clostera curtula. The sequence goes on from FR997819.1 coordinate 320,729, forward strand.
AATTTCTTAACGGTCATTGGTCTCGCAGAATCCGCACAAAGAACGAACAATGAAAAAAATCGCGTCGCACAAATACCATCTGTTTATCGACGCTCGATACGATACGCGAGTACGTCACTGCTTCTCCCTCCGCCATGACACTCGGTGAGCGAGCCCTCTGCGCCTGACGCGTACCAAAATAGAACGCCGTCATTTAATAATATTCGCCAGTATCAATCTGGATTTTGCACGTGAGTTTTACAGTATATTACTTGGATCTACATCACTAGTTTAAAATATGTTGTGTTGCAACGGGTTCACCAATTAATACAAAAAATTGTAGGACTAGGTAATAAGTCTACACTTAATTTCATAAAAATGTAAAATAAATTTCTCCTAACGATACCGTAGTGCCCCATTTTTCAATGTAACCGAATACATAATTCGATATCTAACACTGTCTATCAGATGGCTATAAAAAAGCTACCTATCTTTCACCTTCCACTTGGTGTACTTAGATGAAGTATTGAGCGCAGAAGTATTAGTCTCATTATGCTTCATATTTTGTACCTACTCGCGTTTGGTTTGACAGGTTCGTGTGTGGCCGAGTGGCCGTAGAGTTTGCAAACTGGCGGCGAACTGGTGGAAAGAACCAGACATGGGTGGTGAGTTCATGATTACTAAAATGAAATTAATTTGACACATAATAAATGTCCGTCACCTGTTGGTCCGGCCTGTTTTCAAAATGTCTACTATTTTCATTTACTTCCTAAGCTTTTAAATTAAAATTGTTAAATTATACGAAGTACTTACCAACTTATATAAATAATAGGTACAGGTCAAATTATACAGTATTATTATGATAGTTCATTTTCTTTTCTTATATGATAATACTGTTCTTTAAATCTAAACCTTTATACATATAGTAATTAAAATTAATCAGATTAAAAAGTACGCACCTAATCGCTTAGCACTGGAGATCTCTATTATCACATTTGAGTCATTTGACGTGTTTGACACTATTTATGCATACCGTGTAATTTCAAAGCTATTTTGATTTTATATTTATTCCTATTCGAAAACTATTCGCCAACGACAGTCCATATAAAAATATATATAGTGCGGTTTCGCGGAAATGAATACAACGACTTCAGGTTTGTATTAAATAAAGAAAGTACCAATATCAGTAATGTCGTCGTTTAATTAATTTATAGGTTATTGTCTATTTCATCTGTTTTTGGGTGGCAGACAGGATGACACATATTGAACAGTGCTTTCAGTTGTGATACTGCTGTTAGTCGATAAATTATATTATGTAATACGGGATTTTTAAATTTTATTCTTGATAAAAGCAAATATATATTGGAAATACTTTTACATAATTGTAATGAAGATGTCAAGAATATATTATAATACTTTTGAAATGATTATAATTAGGGCGATAAGTTTCACATCTATATAATGAACATCCACTTGCGCAGAGCTATCGAAGCCTTAATAGTATTTAAAAAAAATGGAAGGCTTTAGAAATTAGTCAGTATCATGCTTATTTAATATAATTATATTAAAAGGCTAAGTTTGGCGAAACTACATAAAATCATAACCATATTGACAAAACCAACTATCATTTTATAATATTTCTAAGTGTTTATATGAATATTCATTATATTTTAGTGATGACATGTCCTGTGCCGGCGCCTGGCGAACGGCAGGGTTGTTCGGCGGCGCGCATGTGGCGCAGCGCGTGCGCCACTCTGGTTGCGCCAGACGCTGAGGACGCCTGGAACCAGATAGTTAAAATCTCACCCCAGGATACTTTATGGCATTCGCTACGAAACTGCGTCGCCTACCAGGTATCGTAATCGTACTAACTCGTTTTTTACAAAAAATTTGGTTGTAACTAATAACAGCAGTTCATATACCATTGGTATCAGGAGCATATCGAAGGTTAAAATTTACGTAGCAGTAGTTATGATTTACCAAATAACAAGGATTGCTACTGCAATAAACAATAATAATGAACCTATTTAACTATCGGCCACTCTTCTACAAATCATGCATCCATGGGTAGAGTTTTCTAAAAAACATAACAATAAGTAAAAAGTTTTTTATTTCCTTTACAGGCGGGCGTGTGGCAGAACCTTCTAGCAAAGAAAATTGACGACGTAATACAACCCGCTGCGTTTAAATTGGCCATCGTTTTAAGACACACGCCATCTGAGCTGACAGTGAAGCTCCTTTCTGACTTGCTCCGGTTACATCCTCAATCGGTACTCGATGGTTTCATCCCTAACGGTTCTAATATTAAGGATTAAATGTAGAATTGTTCAGCTAGACACGCTATTATATAGCTCTTATTACAATTAATTGATGATATCTATATATTTTTTACAGCAAGACCTCACGTCTTACATATTGGCTCTGTTAACGGATGACGAAGCGCAGTGGTGCGGCGATAGCTCGGGCTCATCATCTCCTTCATCTCCAACAAGTACCACGGTAGACCCAGGGGATTCAGGAGACTCGCCTCCTACTCTGCTTGCACCTTTCGAGCCGCTCGGTCCTCCACCTCCCCCTATTCCCTACATTCCCCCCGTCCCGCCAGGCCCAGCGCCTCTCCGTGACTTACAGTTATTTGGAGATTGCGAGCTGGCTGTGCTAGCAGCATCTCGAGAGGAATATGATGCACATGCTAAGCTTGTGCGAGCCGAGTACTCTAAGATGTCACATAACAACTATGTGGAGTTGAGAATCAAGGTGAGTTTTGTAATGCTGAGGAGTTTAACCTGAGATTCGTTCTGGTACTGTTAAGCTGGGTACTGACCGGCGCGGGCGTTACGGGGTGTAATGTAACGTGTTACGCAGCGAGCATTCCTGCAGTCAGTACGCCGTGTTACGGGGAAACCAGCGAGCAACGAGCCGCTCGTTGCTCGCTTTGAGTGCACCACACGGCTGTCGGTTTTTTGGCGAATCTTTTGACTGTTACGCGGTTCAGTCAATACGTCGTTCCTTTCGCAATTATTTAATTTTACATGGCGTGAAACAAAGAAAAAACTCTGTACCTCTTAATTTGGATGAAACAATAATTAAGTAGTAATAAAGATACCAACACGTCCTCGCTGTCGGCCATTTTGAGTGAACTGGCGTTTCGACGAGAAAGTTACGCCGATTTTAAAAACACAGCGTAACATGTTCGATGCGTAAACGCTCGATGCGAATGTTAAGTTACACCTCGTAACGTTGGTCAGTACCTACCTTTATATGCATTTAATAAAATTTGTGAGGAATTGCCCTAGAGATGTAATTCTTACAATATTAATGCTTAACTGGACTGGAACTGAAAAGTTGCATGTTAACTTGAACTTTTACAACTTTCGTTCACGTTATCCTTTGAACTATAAGTACGTGTTACTTATTACAGGTATTAAATCAATTCTCCCAGATCCCAAAACTGTTCCACTCTCCAGAATTTGAGTGCTTCGAGGCAGCCGCTCGGGAGAACATAGAACGAGAAATATGCACCTTACGAGAACATCTACTGACGGGTCGGAAAGAACCTTCATAGACTTAAATTTTGCTTTAAAGCAAGTATGGAATTCGGTTTTCCATTTTACTTAATTATCCACTGACATATTTAACTGTAAAATTGATCTCCAAATCCAAAAAGGCAATCATGATTTTATGTTGAACTTGAACAGTATCGTGATTTAACATTGTTTAGAATAGGATTCGACTATCATTTACAAACAGTAAAAAATATTGGTCAGTTATAAATAATAAAAATACGTGATAAGTATTAAGAAATAAGTACAAAAATATGATGTTAACGTGATAAATTATGTGACTTACTTGACACGTTTTATGTACTAGCTCGAATATTCTATTGAAATTACTTCTGTAATAATTTTACTTTGTGTTTGAAACGTATGAAATCCTATTATTTTAGTATTTGTAGTGTTTGTGACAGAAATTATTTTAGTTAAAGAATTATTGTAATAAGGATGAATTATTCTGCTAAGTTAAGAATTTTATTTATTGATAAAAAAGTTAAGCAGTAATGTATAAATCTCACAAGATAGCAAGGCTTTAGCAATAATTAGTTCAAAAAAATTAATAGCGTAGTGCTATAGATAGTATTTTATATAATAAATAGAATAGAATATTGTTATCCTTTTGGTCATAACTTTGGAACCCTATTGTATGGCTATTATGTTTGGAAATAAACATTATACTATTACTTGTGAATTCAATTGTTCAAAAATCTGGAAATCGTAGCTCAAGTATGATGCATGATATAACAGGGTTCCTAAAGTTGTGCAAATAAACCACCAACATTCCAATATGTTTTTTTCAAAAAGTGATACAAAATACGCTTTAACGATGTGTACCTATTAAACTTTTCCTGACATGGAATTGTATGAAGCTTTTTGGTCTCAATAATAATTATATAACAATTGTAGTTTCAGTAAACATATTAGCTGCTGAGATCACCCAAAACATCATTACATTCAGCAACGGTGGTTGCATTACAGAATTTAACACAGCTACAAAATATTTAATTTAGGTAGAAATTATTGACGTCGATGTCTGTGGACCTTCTGTTATTATTATTTGTTTTCGTAAGAAGCTAGAATTGAGCATCATTTTAAAAAGTTTATGCGCCTTATTTAAAATAAAGATAGTCAATAGGCTATTTTTAAAGGTTTGTGCTTATTTCTTGTAGATCAAAATATATTGACATGGTCATTAAAATGTACTACTATATTTTTTGTTGTTTTATTCAAATAAGTAATTTTAATTGAACCTTTTAAAACTATCTTGTTGCTATAGGTAGGTTAATAAAGATGATAACCATCCCCCTCGACCGTGCTGCCACTTATTGTGTTGAGGGGGCCATACCGGCTCAGGGTCACCCATGCAAGGTGGGCCCACGGGGAGAGGCCAGACGAAGAGCAGCACACGGAGTCGTGGTGGGTTTTAGCTCTGTGGGGACTCCTCTGTCTTCGGAGTTGCTTCCGAAGCTTTAACCTGCCGTGACAAACGGCGTGGTGATGCAGTGGAGGGCGGCAAGGCGCTAAGGCCAGGGCTGCCACCACTAGCAGCGGAGGGGCAGCCAGGCAGGCGTGCCACGGCTGCCGCCGCAACAGCAGCGTGAGTCAGGAGCACTTCGTTCGGCACGTGCCTCTCCTCTCGGTGGGTTGGGGAGCGTCCAGAGCTCCCCATCAAAGGGGTCAAGGCGTGGCGTTCCCACTGGGGAGTGAAACTCCACTTCCACTATGAGTACAATGATTTTGAGAACGAATGTGTTCGCGTAACTTTACCATCAGTTAAAAATGTTCTAATAAAAAGTGCCTATAAATCTTTAACATTAATACCTAGGCAATCAATAAATAAAACAATTATTCATAGTCTGATGCCATCTAGGTTTGGTTTGGTTAATCGATTAACTTACATTTGGTTACTCGACTTAATGTTCTACAGCGACTTTAGTATATTTATTTAGATTATGGGTTCGATATAATTTCTTTGAAACTTGTTTGTTAACCTTGCTACAACTTTTCTACTTAGTTTAATGATTTCATCGATATTTATTCATTCCTATTTCTCTTTTTCACATCCTTAGGCGAATGTGCTACTATGGTAAAATTTAAGTTGCCTATCACTAAAAAAGTAATATAAAATATTAATATTTGATTTTATAATATATTCATGCTATTTTGTAATATAATATCATAAAATAATATCGATTTATTCATCACAGCACATTAAATAAATTGTTACAGTTGTGGTGTGTGAATGTATATGAAAAATATATTTTTGTTGATTTAAAAATGTAAAACTTTTGTACAAATATATCAATTAGATATATCATAGATATCTATTGTTCTATTTCCCATGCCTAATCAATATTATTATTTGTATAATATTGTAAAAATGTTTTATTTATATATAGATCAGTCAGACTGGCAACCCAGAAATAGTGGCTTTGTCTTGTGTTGGGAGTGGGTCATATATCTTTGACTGTATTAAACCTATTCTACACGGTTGGGTCCAACCACCAACAGAGGTCACCTTGGTTGAGTTGGAGCAAAAAGCAACCGTGTAGAAGTTGGTTGATGTCAATATTTGGTTGACCAACCGAGTGGACTTCCAACCACCTTGATCGTGAGCGCATCCCTCACTACCAAGGACCAATAGAGGACATTGGGTTGAAGAGCGACCGTGTGGATGCTTGTTGGCCTGCGACCGTGCGTAGTTGCGGCCAGTGTTGCCATATAAACAGATTTATCTGTATCTTTATAAATATAATTCAACTGATCATGAAAGTAGAAAGAACAGCGGACGGAATCCCGTAGGTATACCATTATTAAAAGCATAATTGTAAATTAATATTATAGTACTCCTGAAAATAAAATGAAGTAAAATTATATATTTAAGTGGCTTAGGAGTCGAATGATCGAATTTTTAGTAATTATTATTTATTTTATTTTATTTTATTGGACAACAAAACAGGTAACAGTTAATAACTAAACTTAATATCTAATAAACGAATCTATCCTAGGTTGGAACCCCTAATAATGTTGACACATCATGTCGTAAAGTTACATATTAAACATAGTACAAAGGAACTATTATTATACTTTATCATAGAATCTGAAAATGTCTAAAATTTATCTTCAAGGTCTAAATCTGTCCGAAAAGCATCTTTTGAACCGTATTATGGAAATGTGAATGTAGGTATGACGACTGATAGGTGTGTGTGGAGACTACCACCTAGTGTGGGACAGGGGCCGTAAGATGATAATGGTGTTTATAAATATGACGATTTATAAGAGTTTTGTGATGAAACCTACGTAAATAAAGTTCCTTTTGAGTTTGAGTTTGAGCATTTTAGTATGGCGAGAAGATTTCTAGATTTGGGTGAGTTTAACATAGATTTATTATAATTGAAACTGAATCTACTAAACCGCTAGAAAAATCCACCAGCCACTAAAAGCAATATTTCGCCACTAAAAGGGGAGTCGAAACCACGAGTTTTAGTGGAAAATACCACTAAGTTGTCAACACTGCTGACGAGTTGTCTCAACTACACATCGTGTAGATTGAAAACCAATTTTGGTTGGAACAACCAAGGTGACCTCTGTTGGTGGTTGAACCCAACCGTGTAGAATAGGTTTTACTTATTAGTAATACATAATTTAATATGTATTAATTAGTTCTGCAGACGTTATATAAATAAATGTAAGTTAAGAAAAAAATGTTGGAATATTTTAATTACTGTAATTTAATTTAGTTTTATATTATAATACATTATGTATGCGACTGAAAGACTCTGTATCTATGGTCATGAATAAATAATATTAAAAAAAAAAGGCTTTGTCTTGTTCTTTCACTCACTTGGTAAAAAAAAAGTATTGTGATTTTTTGACTAGATTGTGGCCGCATTCTTGGATTCTGCTAAATAATTTAGTGGTTAAATATTTAACCACAATTATTTCTGATACTGAAATCACATACCGACAAGACGCTTCTGCAGGTAAACAAAACGTACAAGAGGAGAAAGGTTATTGTACGACAAATTTTAGGGCAACATGGTGGACTCCGATGGAACACAGATAGACTTCAGTACCCGGACTTCGGCCTCGGAAGGTTTGTGAGTACCGACGTTTCATTGTTTGGGATGATGTTCGCAGGCAGATACGATGTCATGGCGAGGTCGAGAAGATCGCAATTCGAGGTGGGGCGAGGAGCCGCGGCGCGAGCGGGCCCGCACTCCCGTGTGGGAGGCGCGCCACTTCAGCGTCAGCCCCGAGCGACGCTCCTCGCAGCGCGACCGCCACGGGGGCCGCCGGTACGACCGCGACCGGGACGACAGGCGCGACCGATACGACCACGATCGTGACGACCGATACAGGCGAGAGCGTTACGAGCGATCGCGCGATAATTCCATGGCTGCGTCTCGGAGGAGATCACCAAGACGTCACGATGACGAAGACGTACCGGCACCTCCGTCACCTCCACACATCAGCGGTGGCGACGTTGAGAAGTACAGCTCCCGGTCTAGCAGTCGATCGGGCAGCCGAGACATGGACATTGACTACGAGGGCAACTATGAAAGCAAAGAAAGAGATTCAAGAGAAAAACATGAGGATACCCAAAGTATAAATGCTTCTCCGGGAGATTGGTTTTGTAAATGTGGTCTGTACAACTTCAAAAGGCGTCAAATGTGTTACCGGCGCAATTGTAATGGAAAGAGATCTGAAGGAATTGTCTATAGTGGAGATGGGGACAGAAGTGCAGTCTCTGAGAGTGCTGGTATAACAAAGAGGCTGCTATTCAGAAGGTTAGATGCTTTGACTACGGAGGAAAAAATATTAGATGTCCTGAAGGAAAGATGCTCTAAATCTATATTGGATTCAATTGCGGGCATCACTATAGGTAGGGAGACCTTAACAGGAGCATCCAAGTGCTTGGCCTATATCAATTTTAATTCTATAGCTGATTCGACAGCCGCTCATTCTGAACTAGCAACACTAGAACCACCATTAGAGATTGATAATAGAGAAGTACTCATTAGTTTTTATAATGAACCCAAAAAGATAGTGCCACCTCCTTCGGACTATTCTTCATATTATGTATCTCAGATGTCTAATTATACCAATACCTCCAGAGCTCTGTCAGAGGCTGATAGGGTTAATGCAGCTGCTGCAGTGGCCCAGTCTGCTATTTCAGCTGCCCATGCTCGGCACTTATCCTGGACTCCAGTTTCTGTCCCCACATTTGTATCTTCTGCTGCACAAGCAGCTGCACCTACCGTTGAAGCTCCTACAGGCGACGGTAAGACTGTTTATTCAGCTCCTGATGTGAGAACATTCATGTATGATGAGACATCTGGCTACTATTATGATCCAGCCACAGGTTTATACTATGATGGCAATAGCCAGTACTTCTATAACAGTCAGTTAGGCCAATATATGTACTGGGATGCAACAAGTAGCACCTATATAGCAGCTTCTCAAAAACAGCAGAACACAGAGCAGCCCAAACTGCCTAGCCCTCCTCAAGCCACCACTGAAAACACTATTATTAAAGAGCCCGAAGAGAAAAAGAAAAAAGACAAAGATGACAAAGTTAAAGTTGCTAAAAAGATTGCCAAGGATATGGAGCGATGGGCTCGCACATTGAACCAAAAGAAAGAGAATGCCCGCAGCAATATTGTCATGGAACAACCACTGGACACTGCATCCAGTAAAGGCTCTGCTGATATTGGATTTTCAGTTCTTGGAGCCACACCCTCTTTGAGTAATCATGTCAGGGAACTATCTCCACCACCACCAGTAAATACAGAAGACTTCTTGATGAAAAAAGTAGTGGAATCAGAGCCTTTATTTGAAAGTGATGAAGGCATCATAGACTGGAGTAAACTGACGTGCCTTATATGCAAGCGTCGGTTCCCATCGGCTGATGTTTTGAACAAACACAAAACACTATCAGATTTACATAAACAGAACTTAGTGGAGCATCAAAAAAAAGGTGACCTGATACCCCAGCTGAATGGGTACAGAGACCGTGCCGCTGAACGTAGATTGAAGTTTGGTGAAGATGAAGTACCAGTCAGAAAGCGTTATGAAATTCCTGAATCCAGGTCAACACCAATTGTATCACACCCCCCTCCATCAGTAGTAGATACTATTGGCGGTAAGATGCTGCAGAAAATGGGCTGGTCTGAAGGTAAAGGGTTAGGCAAAACTGAGCAAGGCAGAATAGCCCCTATTGAGGCAGAGCAAAGGCCAGGTTTAGCCGGACTTGGACAGAAGAGAGGGATTTACACACCAACTCCCGGAGAAACTTATAGAGATACAGTGAAGAAGCTGATGATTGCTAGATATAAGGAGGTTGTTGGACAGGAAGATGAGAAATAGGTGGGTAAAATCTTAATTTTTACACTAATAAATATTTTCTTACAGGTTTGGCATTGCAGGTTAGTTACTTCTTTTTTACCTTTTTGAATTTTGTAAGAATTCATGGGGATCATATACCAAAAATGGGTAAAATATTGTCTTTGTAGGGTCTTACATACTCATTGAAGGTTACTAAGGTCATCAAACCATGATTAGGCTTCAAAATCTATGCTTGAGTTGAAAGCTGCCTTCATAGTGTGTGTAATTTTAATTAAACTTTTTAGTGGTGCTTCAGACCTAAAAGAAAAACAAACTAATTTTACTATTCATCCTTCATATTATATCTAGGAATCCTACCTTCAAGATAGTGAAATCTTTTTTTATACTTAATTATTAATAATAAAAAATAATTCTTAATTATTTATTTATTTCTTATTAAAGAAAAAACAATGTTTATTTCTTTCAAAACATTATTTATTCATATAATAACTTTTACTATAAATTGAATTAACATTAGATTTTTTACATTGTAAATTTCAATCCTCTAATAGTTAAAGTTCTAATATTGTTGTTCACAGTTATAAATGTTTAATGTATTGTTACAGTAACTTACACAATGTCTTTCTTTTTGGAGAATGATTTTATTTTAGAAGTTTTATCAACATAGCTGTCATTTTTACAATCAACAGCAACATGCTGTATAAACTAATATATTTTTTAATATTTAATTATCACATCCTACCATTTGCAGGATATTAAAAATATTTAATACCTATGTACATAACATTTGTTCGCTTTTCTGGTGAATAATTCTATATGACTTTATACATTTTTACTCTTACGGATTTCTTCTCTCAAAGTGTATTTTAACTTAACAGGATGGGATAGTGTTTATCCTATTTTTATTCCTTTTCTATTATAAATATATAATATAATAGGAACGAGAGGGATATTAAATAAACAGGGCCACAGCAAAGCATGTTTGGGTTTAGCTGACCCATACTTATATAGATGCATACATATATTCTAGTCAAATTGTGATCTAATAGTGCCTCTGCACATTGTTTATGTACATTGTAGATACATCGCTGTACCTGTGATATAAGGTTCTCCAAGGGTTTTGGTACATTGGTACACAATGATATTTAATTTCTAACGGATTGATTCTGATTTTGCTACCAATAGATATCCGCGCGCATCTGTCCCTCAGAGGGTCGCCATTAGTGGACTGTCTTCACTCTCCTGGTAAGTATTTATTATAGAGATAATATACGAAACATAATGTACTTTTTTCACAGCATGAGCAACAGGTAATGGTAAATATACATTTATGGGTATTAAAGGACGCTCACCGACAACTTATTTCAACAGGGATTCGGATAACCCAATATATTTTTAGCATTTCCACTACTATGGTACCGAAGAGTAATGTATTGGGTTAGTGAAAATATGGGATTTCAGCTGTTTCAAGTTTGATTTTTCAGCTCCATATTTATAGGCTGTTTAAAGAAATTAAAGGTGCAGAGAAACTTATAATGGTCTCGACACCATTTTTGTTTCAACATGGAAATGATATTTAATTTGTGTGAAGGTTTAACTACAAATTGCACCTCTAATTGTTAACGTGTTCTGCCACAATCTAATAAACAAACGGCGAAATTGAAGCAACGAAGAAACGGACCAAAGCGGAACAATATGTGACAAAACTGTGATGATGTAGTGTTTGGAAGAAACGGTGACTTGTGCTATGACGTGTAACTCATTGCTATGACCATTTACGTTACAGAGTCGACAAGCGGGTGCCCACAGCGCGTTGCCAAAATTTTACAAAATTACGATTGTATACTCATAGAATAAGACACTTCCACGCACCGTAAAAGTCAGCGTCCGTTTACCTGACCAGCCACTCGATGCCGTAATACTAAAAATACATGGCAATGCTAGATCGACTCTGAAAATTAGCTATTCTAATTGTGAATGCCATATCCCATTTACTTCTTGTTCCGTTGTGTTACAAGGAAATTACAGATAAACCAAACATTTAAGTCTAATTTCCAGTAACTCTGATGTGAAATGGTGTTTCTTGGCGCTGGTCTGGTCGATGGACACAGACCCTGAACACTCCATCGAGATTTTGACAATGATAATTTAGTAATCATGTAAATTATAGGTGTTATAGGTGCCTTAGTATTGAGATATTCGTTTGTCAGTAACTTGAATAAGTTATTTCTACTGTACAAATAACGACATCTTATCAATGTTGAATATATGTTATATTTAATAATTTGTCGCCAGTTAATTAAATTATTATTCTGCTACTAGAAATAAGTAATGTAAGAAAATCTTAATGTACACATATTACGCCGTATATTTAGCAAGTTAGAGTCTCCGAACATTTAGGAAAGTAACCAAGTAATTGTAAGAAAGACAAGTTAAAAATGTTGACTATTAACCTGCAGGCACCAAAACGCTTCTCCGGAAATGATCGTCTCGATTTCCTCTATATTCCCTTTCCATAGCGTAATATTTGCAACCTTCTGGTTTACTTGGATTTCTAACTGTCTTTGGAATAGGAAGCAGTCTTGGTGTTACTGTAATTAAAATTACGTCGTAGAATATTGTAAATAGAGTTATATTATAATGTATATTGTTAATATAGCAGCCGATTAATTCTAATTCAAAATAAATAATAAATGAAATTGGCTTCTATAAAGTAAAAGTTAGACTGAAGTTCACTATAAACGTCGAGAGATAGGAATACGGCGATTTTCACGTCCATAACATAATGATAGATTATATTCATATTTCCATTGAACGCAAAAGTACAACGTTGGTTCGCCTAGAAAATGCTTGACCAGTCCTCAACGCTCCATTAGGGTTCTAACGGGACGGTGATAGCATCTGTTATTTAAATTATTTTCATGATTAATGTTTCACAAAAGCATGTCTAAAAGTGCGTAAGTTTATATTCTGTTACAAAAAACGGGACTACTTACATAATTAGTAGTTCGTGACATTAAGTGACCTGTGCACTGATTTCTTAAATTCTATGCAAGTTACAGATCAGTGGTAGAGCTTAGAGGTAGACGAACAGGGGTGGGGGCGGCTTTTTGTTCGAATTTGTGTTACATACGCTCTGAATTGTGAGTTGTCTTTCGTACTGGTTTGAACAATATAAAGAATCCGTCTCTGTGCCTCTGGTGTCTTGCCTTCAGCTTTGTGTAAATCATAGAGAAATAGTTACATTTTCGTTTGAATTTGTGTAATTGTCAATAATTCTTACTAAATACGATATAGTTTTCAATTAGAAATAGAGATTGTTTAGTATGAACTTTTTAAATAATTATGACACGGGTCTTAATCGCGGAAATATTTTGAAGGTAAATACCTTATACTGCCTGACGTTTCGGCGTGGGTTACACCAGCCGTGGTCACAGGCTGACTGATGGATGTAGCTCAGCGCCGTCTTCGTGAAGCTCGGGTCTCCATGCCTACCCTCGCTTGCTCTTCACAATTTGTTAGCTTTTGTAAATTGTCGGTATTCCGACACACCACACTAACGACGTCTACACACGAGCGGATTGGTTTTTTATTACGGAGATGACATTCACTAAAAACTGGATTCCACGATGATGATAAACGGTAACCATCCTCTCTATTAAAGCTGGTATGTTTTTTAATTTCAATCGCTTCCCGCGCAATTCTTGAATAATAGTGACGGTCTGTGGAGAGGATGGTTGGCTTATGTAGCTCAATCCAATGGTTTGGTCCTGATTCCAGTAGATGCTCCGCAATCGCCGACTTATTGACCTGTCTGTTTTTGACAGCTGCAATATGCTCCTTAATTCTCTCTGCGACAGTTCGCTTTGTTTGCCCGATATAGGAGCTACCGCAGCTGCAGTCGACTTTGTAGACGCCTGGGGTCTGAAAGGGTATAACGTCCTTTGGTGTCCGTAGGTGACGAGAAACAAGAGATTGTGGAACGTAAATTGTTTTAATGGATAATTTTCTCAGGGCGTTTCCCACCTTATCTGTCACGCCTTTTACGTAGGGCAGGTATGCGGGTGCTCTGCTTACCTCTGGATATTTTACCCTCTTCCTGCACGTATATGGGAAATTCTCCTGGTAGCCGTTCCATTTTAGTACCTTCTGAATATGTGCCAGTTCGGTCTCTAAGTATTCAGGATCGCATAGATCATAAGCCCTGGACTGTAGGGAAGCGGCTACGGAGCGGAGATGTTGTGGATGGTGATGCGAATCACCGTGCAGGTACCTGTCTGTGTGGGTCGGTTTTCTATAAGCTGTGTGCGCGAGCGTACCATTGGTTCTCACTGTCACTTTTAGGTCCAGAAACGCCAGCGATCGTTCTGTCTCTATTTCGAAGGTAAATTGAACTTTGGGGTGTACACCGTTCAAGTAGGTGATGAATCGTTCTACTTCTTCCTTGTCGCCCTTCATGATGCAGAATATGTCATCAACATATCGCTTCCATAGCTTCACGGTGGCTACTTCTTTCTGGATTACCTCTTCGAAATGTTCCATCCAGATGTTGGCCAAAACCGGTGCTACTGGACTACCCATGGCCACGCCGTCGATCTGGAGGTAATATTGCCCTTGGTACAGGAAGAAGTTACCCTCTAAGCAGTGTTTCAATAAAACGATATACTGACTAGACAGATTATTCGCTAGTAACTTTTGCTCGATGATTGTGAGGCATTCGTAAATAGGGACGTTAGTGAACAGTGATTCAACGTCAAAACTCACCATCAACTCATCTGGTTCTACTGTGAGCCCTTTAATAATATCAACAAAGTGGCGAGAATCTTTTACGAACGATTGCGTTTTCCCAATCAATGGTTGCAGTACCGTGGCAATGTGCTTCGCTAGATCGTAGGTGGGGGAATTGATCTGACTAACGATTGGTCGCAGGGGCGCGTTCCGCTTATGCACTTTTGGCAAACCATATATCTTAGGTGGCTGAACATTTTTAGGTCTATGTAAACGCTCATACACATCGTCCGTAAATATCGACCTATGGTCACCAACGAGTGCCCGAATACGCTTGTTGGTTCTCGCTAAGGGATTGTAAGACACCGGTTTGTATACTGATGTGTCATTTAACAGACCCCTTATTTTCACATCATAATCTTCCGAATTCATTACGACGGTGGCATTTCCCTTGTCGGCTTTCAGAACTAAAATGTTTGGGTTTTCCCGTAGTGCCGTAGTAGTATGAACTTGTAAATATTAGGAGATTTTCCATTACACGTTAGGTATATTTTTTACGAATAACAATTTAATTTTAATACATTTTTTAATAAAACTACCAACCTAGTCTGTATTGCACTTTAAATAATCTGAACACTTTTGTCATCGTCATTACCTTGTTATAATACAATAATTACCTACGTCTTGGTCTATTTTCAAATTATGAACAAGTTTAATAAAATTTAATGTACAGTGTTTATTTTGTTTTTATTTTAATTTTGATTAATTTTAGGCGCATATTGATTAATGTTTTAATTAAATAAACATTGTCTTTTTTACCTGGCCATTTTTGGTGACAAATAAATTGAAATAGGTACCTACATCCTTTTACTTATCCTTCTAACTACATACATTGATCTAAACTAATGGTAAACGTGAAACTCTAACGCCGTGAACCGAAGGATGAATTTCAGTAGGAGGCAAGTGTGGAATTAGGTAGGGTGTAACAAAAGAATACATAACAAAACCGTTGAAATTACATGGTCCGTGCAGAAACTGCACTCGCATACCATTCTATCACATATCCTACAAGTTTAGTATGTAGTTTGAGATATTCTTTGTTTTTCCTGAATTGTTGTAATGAGTATCAGCACTACTATCGATCATTTCGTTACCTATTGCTTTATGGTTTCGTTACAAGCTATATTTATAAATAATACTTATAATATTTTTTAGAATTATCAAATTAAATAGCCACTGGTTGATGCCGAAACTTTCTTTACTGGACATATAAGAACAATGAACTTTGCGGAAGATATGCTACGAAGTTTGTAGGATAGTATTCACTGTATCTAGACTGCCCACTTATAGACTAAGAGCCCGTGACCCCAGACTTACGGTATTTTATAACAGCTAAAAGTTTGTCAGCGCATGCTCCCAACACAGGTAAGAACGATGGACCATTTATGAAGTTTGGGTTACAGTGGCTTTGGCAGGTACACCTCACTAAAGGTGTGTAAAATACCGATCTAATTACGTCAAATAATAAAGTGCGATTTTTTGGTATTACCTTTAGGTTATTATAAAAAATCATGTTATTCATTGACAGACACTTAACGTCGTGGAAACCCTTTGCCAGACACCCTTAATGTTCATGGCAGTATGCATATGGGTGGGTGCGCGTGAGATAGCGAGTTAAGTCTACCGCGGTCCCTCACTGCGCAGTTGTTATTTCTACTGATAAAATCAAAATCAAAACTCATTTAATCAAGTTGGCTCATTAGAGCTCTTTTGACAGGTCAAACAAAATGATAAAAGTTAAAATTTACCATTTAAAATTAATTATTTACCATCTGCCGCCTTTGGATCAACGGGTCCCGGCTCGGGCAAGTGTCTTTGTCTAAACCAGAGGCACTGGCTCGGAGTCTGGGTGTCATTTCTATCTATAATATGTATGTATTTACAAAAAAATATGTATATATGTAGTTTATCATCCATCTCGTTACCATAACACAAGCATTAAGTTGCTTAGCTTGGGACGAGATGGCGTTGTGTGAAATGTCCAAGGATATTTATTTTATTTATCTACCACCGGTTTGGAATGCACCTCTACAGAGAAGAGCCGGCAAGAAACTCTGTAATTGTTCTTTTTAGATCGCCATTTGGGTACAAGACTGGTTATAAGACAGATTTGTGAGAGCAAACTCGCGCAATAGTTCCAAAGGGCCAAACATCAGCCAGATCTAGTCGAGAATAGTAACCTTGTAATGCCCAAGCCAACCGACCCCCAGCAACGGCACAGTTCACAAGCATGACGCATGCGGCAGCCATCGCCCTCCTCAACCATATTGCAGGGAAGAGAACGACCCGCCGCACGACGCCACCACTGCCATGAGTCTTAAAGTGAGCATGATAACTCGAGCACCAAGGAATTGAACATTTCAAAAGTTATACTAATAAAGCGTTAGGATGCTCTCACATACTGTGTATACATATCACATTAGAAGAATACTTTATCTTATTACTTTGTCATTATTCTAAAAGTATTTAAATAAGAGCATCGGACTAGCAACAACACCGATCAGTTATTCCCAAGCATTTTTAGATATAGGTATAGTCGTTAACTTTATAGTACCCCTTAAAGATTAGCCGACTTTTAATTTGACACTTAAAGTGTTCTAAAGGCAAGTCTTTAGGCGCCCGATTACGTCTGCGTGCTGTAGTTATGCAGTCAGAACGCACCCTTAACATAGTCACGTCATGTTGATAGAGACGCACCTGGGCGGGCGACGCTGACGCTGCATGTTTATTCCAGATAGCGCGTCCGGTAATGGACACGGTAACCATAGTTATTAAGAGAATAAGTTTAGTTAGATGGGAATAAAGAGCCATACAGTAAAGACGTGTTCTTTTTAAAAACCTTCGGCAACGCTCCCGCGATTTAAATAAGTACTAAACAATACATGCGCAGTAGAAATAAGAACTGCGCAGTGAGGGACCGCGGTAGACTTAACTCGCTATCTCACGCGCACCCACCCATATGCATACTGCCATGAACATTAAGGGTGTCTGGCAAAGGGTTTCCACGACGTTAAGTGTCTGTCAATGAATAACATGATTTTTTATAATAATCTAAAGGTAATACCAAAAAATCGCCCTTTATTATTTGACGTAATTAGATCGGTATTTTACACACCTTTAGTTAGGTGTATCTGCCAAAGCCACTGTAACCCAAACTTCATAAATGGTCCATCGTTCTTACCTGTGTTGGGAGCATGCGCTGACAAACTTTCAGCTTTTATAAAATACCGTAGGTCTGGGGTTCACGGGCTCTTGCTCTACTACGATAGAACACTCATTTTCTGGTCAAAAATAGGGGCAGAGAAGCCTGTGCCTATATGGCACAATAAAAAAGATACTTTAAACACATCTACTTCTTACGGTTATACCATCACTTCGAAAGGCTAACGGGTTTTTGTTACACATGCATGGGGGATGCACAATGTATTGGAGATGTGAGGGTGAAAACTACTAAGTCTTAAGCCGGCTCTATACTCGCGCCGCGACAACTGCCAATCACGAGTGTAGCTATGTTGTTCACGCCTTCTCGTTCGCGCCTCGCACCGTTGCCCGATCAGTGTCGGTTTTTTGGCCCGCGTCACAGGATTTGCTTTAGAAATCGCGTCGTCGTCCATCATACGCGGATCACGGCGTGAATTCTCGGCGCGACGTCACGCGTGAGTGTAGAGCCGGCATAATATACAGCTAGCGATCTCAGCTCCCTCTGTATGTGGTGTAGCCGTACGGACTGAGCAGCAGCGGAATGTGGTAGTGCTCGCCAGTCTTCGTGTTGAACACTATCTGGAAATTAGAAATTCAAATATTTATATATTTTAGGATTTAGAATACGTAGTGCCCATAAATGACAGCTAATGGCCCTGTGCCAACCCGTCTGGTCAGCATGGCAAAGTAGGCAAGTATATAATTATATATTATCTTAAATCATTGGCATGGGAGTGGAGAAAATATACTTAAATAGGTATTAGTCCGGGATCCCCGGTACATTGTTTTCACTTGATTACTATCAAGCTAATTTTTCGTGAGTAGCTTCATTTTCATGAGACGCCCAACATTTTCTTGTCGACAACTCTTGATTGTGGTAGCTAACAGAGGTAGCAAGGGTGAAATATGTTGATTTTATGATTCAAAAAAATTTATTACTAACCGGGTGCTTTTTGGTATATCTGATGATAATTATCTAAATTATTCGAAAATGTATTTGTCCTACAAAATGTATGGTTTGATCAAAGAGTCCTCCACCTCCAATATGTATGGATAACGAGGTCATAAAAAATGATTACTAACCAGCTGGTTTTTTTTTATTTACTTAGTAAATATTTATATTATTTAACCGTCATATTGTCCTACAAGTTGCGTGGTACGTTATCCCGGTCCTACGCTCAAAAGTTGTTAAAACCACAAGACCCATTTTGTCATCACTAACTGTAGGACAATAATTTTCCATGATAGGTTAGTGTATTCTCTGCCCAAATGATACAATGTCCTACAAGAAAACTGGTATGTAACACGAGTCCGACAAAAATTGAAATTTTTTCGTTTTCCTACTTATAACTTACTAGCGACCCGAACCGGCTTCGCACGGGTGCATGTATTATACATATAAACCTTCATCTTGAATCACTCTATCTATTAAAGAAACCGCTTCAAAATCCGTTGCGTAGTTTTCAAGTTTTAAGCATACATAGGGACGGACAGACGACAGCGACTTTGTTTTATACTATGTAGTGATGATGATACAGTGAAAACGTCTTTTTTTTAATTTAAATAAATTATTTTTCTTAAGTAATACAAAAAAATAATTATTTACATTTATAAAAATAACATTCATCAGATTCATCTGATAAATTTTCAGTATCATCACTGTCATTTTCATCTATTTCATTTTCCTCGTCTTCTGTCTCTGTAATGACGTAAAAAAATAAGTATTATTTAACATAAAATGAATCCACTTCGTTTTATAGTGTGCAAAGCTTTTTATATAGTACATTATACGGATTCCGCTATACAACGACATTCACCGTTATGTTTATTGGATGTAAATTATTATATTAGAAATTTAGTACGTTAAAAATAATTTTATAAAATGGATTGCCTGAAAAAGTCCTAAATTTCTAATAAAATAATTTTCATCTATTAAACATATCGGTGGTCGTTGTATAGCGGGATCCGTATATGTACTATATAAAAAGTTTCGCACACTATAAAACGAAGTGGATTCATTTTATGTTAAAAATACTTATTTTTTTACGTTATTACAGTCAGAAGACGAGGAAAATGAAATAGATGAAAATGATAGTGATGATACTGAAAATTTATCAGATGAATCTGATGAATATATATTTTTTTTAAGTAAATAATTATTTTTTTGTACTACTTACTTTAGTAAAAAAAAGTTATTTAAGTTAATAAAAAAGATGTTTTCACTGTATCATAAGTTATAAGTAGGAAAACGAAAAATGTCAATTTCTGTCGGACTCATGATACATACCTGTTTTTTTGTAGGACATTGTATCATTTGGGCAGAGAATACTAACCTATCACGTAAAATTGGTGTCCTACAGTTAGTGATGACAAAATGGGTCTTGTGGTATTGCCAATTTCTGAGTGTAGGACCGGGATAACGTACCACGCAACTTGTAGAACAATATGACGGTTAAATAATATAAATATTTACTAAGTAAATAAAAAAAAACCAGCTGGTTAGTAATAATTTTTGATGACCTCGTTATCGATACATATTGGAAGTGGAGGACTCTTTGATCAAACCATACATTTTGTAGGACAAATACATTTTCGAATAATTTAGATAATTCTCATCAGATATACCAAAAATCACCCGGTTAGTAATAATTTTTTTAGAATCATTAAATCGACATATTTAACCTTTGCTACCTCTGTTAGCTACCACAATCAAGAGATGTCGACAAGAAAATGTTGGGCGTCTCATCAAAACAAAGCTATTCACAAAGATTCAGCTTGATAGTAATAATTTTTTTTCTATGATCTGTAGAACAACTTTTGAGTGTAGGACCGGGATAACGTACCACGCAACTTGTAGGACAATATGACGGTTAAATAATATACACATTTATTAAGTAAATAAAAAAAAACCAGCTGGTTAGTAATCATTTTTGATGACCTCGTTATCGATACATATTGGAGGTGGAGGACTCTTTGATCAAACCATACATTTTGTAGGACAAATACATTTTCGAATAATTTAGATAATTATCATCAGATATACCAAAAAGCACCCGGTTAGTAATAAATTTTTTTGAATCATAAAATCAACATATTTCACCCTTGCTACCTCTGTTAGCTACCACAATCAAGAGTTGTCGACAAGAAAATGTTGGGCGTCTCATGAAAATGAAGCTGCTCACGAAAAATTAGCTTGATAGTAATCAAGTGAAATCAATGTACGGGGGACCCCGGACTATATATGTATAAACTCATCAATTTATAGGGTTTGGTATCGAGTCGTCCTTAGTCTTGTGCCATTTAAACTTATAATATTTGCTGTCCAGCCAGTTTATTTAGTCGTCTCGTCCTGTACCCTTGGAATGGATTGGTGTGGTGATATTGTATTATGATAACAAAATATCTCGTTTGGGTAGAGGTCATCGGTATCTAAGTGACGCAGGAGATGACTGAATTGTGTTTTCTTATCTTTTATTAATGTCAAGCATTGAAGTAAACATTCGATGAATTACGTCCAAGTATGTCTTGCAACTTTTGATTCATCTACGAAAGAGAGGGGTGCATTATGTTCTTAAATTTGCTGTGGTAATTAAGTCGAAACTGATATGACAGATTTAGATTTTTGGCGTGTATTTATTTATTTATTTATTTATTAACACACGCCAACAACACACATATTATGACATTACAGTTACAATGATAACATAGGTTTAATCCTGATATGCGTGTCAGTTATAGGCATGCACAGCATTGGCATATCTTGGCAATACGTAATAAATTTACACAAATTTAACAAAAAAGGACAATGTCGCGGGAATAAAGCGCGAACATCTTAATTTATGTAAATGATTTCAGAATTTTCTTTTTAAAAGCAGATAATGTTTGGTGGAATATATCAATATCAGTGATTTTATTATTTAGGTTATTGTACTGCATTACCATCCGTATTTGAGGAGAATTGAGACCAAGGTTGGTTCTAACATGAGGGATATAGAAAGGTTTTTTATTGGAATGCCGAGGAGGACGATGAGGTACAGAAAAAGAAATGCTGTTGAGAATATCGCTACAATTAATAATGTTGTGCAATATTTTGTATAGGAAAATTAGATCATGCAATTTTCTACGGTTGTACAATGTATGTAATTTAAAAAATAATACCCGTTGATCATACCCACATCGGTGACTGATATTTTGAGAGAAAAAGGCAAGGTGTCTCGTAAATGCACGTTGAATATTTTCGATACGTTGTGATTGACAACTGTAAAGCGGATTCCAAATTATTGAACCGTACTCTAGATGACTCCTCACTAAGGAGTTGAACAATAATATCTTTGTCTGCGCGTATTTAAAATGTTTAGTATTGCGTTTTAAAAAACCTAACATCCGAGCAGCTTTCCCAACTACGTAGTCAATGTGTGAGTTAAATCGCAGTTCCGAGTCCATAATTATACCGAGATCTTTTATTTCGTTTACTTTGTCTAATCGAATTCCATTTATACTGTATGAGGATTCCAAAGGTATCCTTTTCCTAGAGTACCTCATATGGTAACATTTGCTTACATTGAGGGTCATTAGATTATTTTTACACCAGACTGTTATTCTCGCTAGATCCTCTTGTATTTTTGTAACAACTGCTGTGGAATTTACTGTTTGGTAAAGTTTGATGTCGTCAGCAAATAACATAAATTTGCAATTGTATATATTAGATGATATATCATTAATGAAAATTGAAAAAAGTACGGGTGCTAGATGGGATCCCTGTGGAACACCAGAGGAAGCGTAGTAGGGTTGAGATTCGTGGCCATTAACTGACACAATCTGAAGTCTTTTACTCAGATAAGAGCGGAACCAGTTCAAAAGGGATCCCAAAATACCAAAATGTTTCAGTTTCTTTAGAAGAAGGTTATGATTGACTTTGTCGAATGCACTGGCAAAATCCATATATATTGCATCGACCTCACACCCACGGTCAAGGTCAATTGATAGGTCCGTTACAAAAGAATGAAGGTTGGTTATAGTCGACCGACCTGATCTGAATCCATGTTGACTCGAACATAATGCTTTATCTACATGATTCGTTAGTATTGGAGTGACAAGTGATTCAAATAATTTAGAAAAACATGATAGGATGGCTATTGGCCGATAATTAACAGTACAAGTTGGGTCTCCCTTTTTGTGAAGTGGTAGCACCCTTGCCCTTTTCCATTCGTCCGGAAAGCAACCGTCAGTAAGGGATCGATTGAATATCAACGTAAGCGGGAGTACTAGTGCAGAGCTACACCTTTTAACAAATACTGCTGGTATAAGGTCAGGCCCAGAGCCCTTGAATATATTCAACTGCTTCATTTTATTAAGTACATTTCGCTCTGTGAGGTGTATACCGCTAATGCAATCAACATGATTAGGTAAATTCGTAATAAGGAAGTCTGGTTCAACGCTACTGTCGCAACTGTACACAGATGCAAATTGTGATGAAAAAAGATTGGCAATTTCAGGGCCCGTACTCTTACTTATATCGTCTTTGTACATTGTGGCTGGGAAAGTGGAAGCATTGTTATTTCTTTTATTTTTAATGTGTTGCCAGAAAGCTTTTGGGTTCTTTTTAATTTGTACTTCGATAGATGAATTGTAGTTTTTAAAACAGTCATTATAAAGTTTCTGGCAATGATCTCGAATCACCTTATAGGATATTAAATCTAGGGGATTATTATATTTGCGGTATCTTTGTCTTGCCCTCTCTTTTTCTTTGAGTCTTTTTATCAGACAATAGCTAAACCATGGTGGGTATTTGGACTTAAATATTGGATGTTTGGGTACATGTTTGTTAGTAACTTCGCGAATAGTGCTGTAAAATACTGAAACCATTTCATTAACATTTGCACAAGTAGAGAAATCTTTATACCAATCGATATTCTTCAAAATTGGAACAATCTCATGATATTTAGCTCTAAAATAATTATAATTATTGGAGCGTGTCGCTGACGGCAGATGAGTGCATATAGTAAGACAGGTTATAGTGATTAACAAGGCTGGATGTTTAGAATCTAAATTACAGACAGAGTCTATATTGTTTATAACATGCACACCAGGTAAATTACTGAGCACTAAGTCTAAAATCTTATCATCAACATTATGTATACTGCTAAATTGTCTTAAATTATTGAGACACATGAAATCTACAAGTGAATAACCTAGTGAATTATTATAATTTACAGGGTTTACAAATGGAAAGAAGTTGTCTTTAGTCCAGTTAATAAACGAAAGATTAAAATCTCCAATAATCATTACATCGTTAATTGAACCTAATAAGTTGTTTACATTGTCAAGATACTTGGTTAACACCTCCGACCGTATTGGTGGAGGTAAATAGACTACACCTAAAACAATGTTTTTTGCTTGACTGTTTATATTTACTTCGAGTTTCACCCATATATCCTCACAGTCACTTTCCCACTTTGATAATCTAGTAGATGGAATATCGCTTTTAATAGCTAAGAGAACACCACCGCCATCTTTTTTTTCGGAGTTTGATTCATCTCGGTCTCTGCGATATATAGTGTATCTCGAATCGATAAATTCCCCGTTTCCAATTTTAGAATTAAGCCATGTTTCCGTTAATGCAATAATGTGATAATTACTAACCAAAATATTATCATAAATTGTGTTAGTTTTAGTTCTGATTCCACGAGTATTCTGATAATAAATATTAAACTGATCGAATTTTAAAGTTAAATTTTAATCGATCGCTGACATTGTTTTTTTTTTTTTTATGAAAATGCGTGCGGTGTAACCGCCTCTAAATAATAAGTTTTAAGCTATCCGGGGTACGTATAAGTAATGCCTGCGAGGACTCATCTTTTCTTACATAAATACGGCCATTGCGAACCCACACAAACTTATAGCTCATATCCTTAGATTTCTTACGGGTCTCAGCATGCAAAGATTTGTTATTGGGGGTGAGATGTTCAGCGACATATATCGGTACACGGGGACCACCGATCCCCAGGTCTTGTGAGTTGAGTTTGTTGTTTGTGTTTTTCTTGTTATGGTTGATAACCGCTGCCAACATAACGTCACGAAGGCGTGGACTGCGCAATTTCACAATTACAGAGCGGGGTTTGTGACTGTGTTTATCAAGCTTGGCTACTCGAGTGGCGTTCATTATGTCTTCATTGCAAAGCGGACTATCGACGGTTTTCGATAACTGGATTACTGTATTGACCAGATTTTCAGTACGATGTTCCGGTATACCATTAATCTCCAAATTGCTTTCACGCAAATATTGCTCTGTAAGGTTAAGCCGCATTGATAAATCCTTAACTGTATTTTGCAGTGACTCATTATCGAATACTAATTTGGAAATAGTTGAAGATTTTTCATCAATTTCGGCTTTTAAATCGTCGTATTGTTTACTAAAAAAGGTCATAGACTCGTGATAGCTTGCCATTTGTTGTTTTATAGATTTCAATTCCTGAGTAACTTGACTATTCATGATTGTTGATATTTCCTGCTTTATCACAGCTCTTATGTCCTCAAGGGTAATGTTAGTGGTTTCACTTTGGTTTACAAGAGCACTTTGCTGTTTGTTACGAGTGGTTACATTACAGGAACTTGGAGAGTCATTTTTAGTTGCAACTTGCAAGGCGGAAGCAAGCGGTGACACAGGACGGAATGCAGCGCGGGCCGGAGTGTTCGTGTTATCTGCTTTAGGTAGCTTATTACGACACTCAGGGCATTTCCATGTCTGCCTCATTTCTTTATCCATATTAATGTGAAATTGTTTTTCAGAAATGTTTGCACAAAAAAGGTCGTATTTTAGTGCACAGGCCGAGCATGTTAATACATCTTTTGTTTTAATAATGTTGTTACAGCCGGCACATTTGGTTTTATTAGCAGTTAAAGGAGCCATAATTTAATGCTTATAGATTTAGAATACTATATGGTAGGTAGAATGCGACGAGGTGTGCGTAGATGCAAGCGCGAGCGCAGCGCGAGTTGTCGTAGGTCAGGAATTCAATAATTTTTTGTTTGCTTACCAAACAATTATTCAAATTGTACTTCAACCTGGTATCGTCGAGTAGATATATATACACGTACACAAAGCACAGTTCACGAGCTTTAAAACGGTATAAAACACTATGTAAATTGTTGAATTAAACTGGAAAAATTTAATAAAATATACGGACGACAAAAAATACGTGTTGCTAATACGTGATTAAAATGTTATTCGCGGCTGTAAGACGTATGTAGTTATATAATTATAATCATCAAAATCATCAATACCACCCTCCAAGCTCATAAAGGTGCAAGAAAAACTTTTTCAACGTCAAAGTCATTCTTGCACCTTTATGAGCTTGGAGGGTTGTATTGATGAGTTTGATGATTATAACTCGGTAACTACATACGTCTTACAGCTGCTAATCAAATGTTCATCATCATACAACCTAGCACTGCCCTGTTAATTTCAAAAAACGTCAGTAAATTTGAATTTCGCGGGCTACCCTGGAGCATCCACCTTAATAAGAATGTTTCTTGGCTATTGTACATATTGAAGCAGACTTTCTTTCAATCTATGTACATATTGAAAGAAAGTCTGCTAAACATCTTTCTCTGCTAAGTGGTATTTTCAAATCCTTATTCTCGAATTTTTCGGAGA
This sequence comes from Clostera curtula, assembly GCA_905475355.2. Taxonomy (NCBI): domain Eukaryota; kingdom Metazoa; phylum Arthropoda; class Insecta; order Lepidoptera; family Notodontidae; genus Clostera; species Clostera curtula. The sequence goes on from FR997819.1 coordinate 347,255, forward strand.
GTAGCACGAGATGAATTTAGGAAAAAACCCACAATGACGACCCATTTTTAAATGTATAATAATTTAATTTTATGTATAAAAATTAAAATTATTGTAAATTAGGCAAGATTATATTGTAACATACATACCTCAACAGTTGGGTACAGAGTTTCCTTATCAGCACTTTTGTAGTAATCACCCACTTTAAAAACTAATTTATAAGTTCCTTCCGCCATCGAATCTTGGGAAAAGGGAAACTGAATCCTGCCGTTAGCCGTGGTCACCGTAGTGTTCCACAACGTCCAGGAAAGATCTCTTTTCTTGTACAATTCTACAAATAATCCACCTGCGGGTTGCCCAGTTGAGGTGTCAAGAACATGTGTCGATAAAACAGGCTGCGCCATTTTGACGAGTTCCCACCAAGAAAGCGCGGGTCATTCTGAATTTGAATAATTAAAAAATTATACGATAACCGAGATGACACGTCTCTTTCGTTACATTGTTGTCACATTTACTGATCAATTATGCTCCTTATGTAATTTGTGTATGGTTCAAAATGATTTCTGCTAATTATTGATCTGTTTTTGACCCCAATATGATTTAATTTAAACTAATTATGTAGGTAATTAAATAATTGCAAACCCACTTTGATAATGGTTGTACCAAGACATAATAATGAATGTATTAAATTCTAAAAAACGCGATAAAACTAAATAAAAAACTTTTTCATTAAAATTTTATTACCTAAATCTAATCTTTAATAATTTAACACTAAACTAATTCACCCGAATCGTCATTTTTCCTGATGAAGCTCTTCCTTATGTATACATCGGAGTGCATGACATCCTTCCTTGGACTTTGTTCCACAATATTGTCCTCAACTATAACGTTGGGACCGGTTTTAGCCAGTCTTTTCTGAAGTCTGTCAGATTCCATGCCAAACATACTGTTCAAGCCTGGTTCACCGTGCCTCGTGTAATCTATTCTCCAGACGGGGGGATCAGCAGACTGGCGGTAGTCCAAATTCTTTCCCATATGAAGGTCTGGCACTTCCACGGACATTGACAGCTTCTCCTCCGAATTGTAGTCGAGCTCTTTCTTCGCCGCTTTGTCTTTGTACTTAATTTTATGAGGGTAAAACTTCCTCATCTTCTTTGGGCCGTAGACGGAAAGTTTTGTTTTATCAACCTTAGCTTGGCTATTTCTGTGCTGTTCATTCAGTCGAAGGTTTGTTGGGAATTCTCTCTGATGTTTTTTCTCTCGGTTGAAGTACCCTGTGTCGCTGACGCGCAGGTAGCTGGAAAGGTCTTCGCTGTTGACTACAGGGAACAACGTGAGTCCGAAAACCGAACCCGGCGTCGTCTCGATCAAATGCGTCTTGTGTTTGATTTGCTGTATCGATTTCTTTATCAGTTTCTTCAATTTTTGGTCCTGGGTGATAATGTGGCACGGGACGGCGGGGAAGTTCCTGCATAATACATTTTGCATGACAGCCACGACGTCTTTGGGCTTCTCCTGCCCTGGTTGTATGTGGACGGTGTTGTCCTTGAAGTTCGACACCATTTTGGATATCAGCGCTTCGTTTCTTAGCATTTTCATGTGTATCTGAGTGAATATCGTTGTTAGGATCAAGAACTTGTGAAGTTGCTCCATTTTTAGATGTATAGTGTGCTGAAACAAGACAATCTTAATTGGATAAATTACGAGGATGGTCATCTTAACCTAATAATAACATGCCATTGGGGCAATCAATCTATTGGAATGATTAATTTCATTTCATAAAACTGGATGATTGGATAAATCATGCCAGGCGTGTTTGTTTTTTCTTGCGGTTTGCATGGTATGGTAAGTATCATGGTTTAACTCCTATAAACGCCTCTTATTTGGTGATTGGTAACACTATCACAATTTTAAATCCGACAAATTGCGTTGACGACACCTTTTAACAATATTCACATTTCAATACGCTTTTAGAAATCTGTGATATGATGCAAAAAGCGATGTAACAGAGCTTGCCGTCAATCCAATGTATCTCTTTTGTACTAGTACATAGATCACAGTTCCTGAAGGACTTAAATTATTGAGGTTTTATTTGTTTGAAAAGTAATTTTAATGGCGAGCTGTATGAAGATTGTCGTCGTTTTAATATAATAATGAACAAGTCCCCACTTACCGAAATATAATCTTCAGTGCTCAATCCATTGTACTTCTGCCCCAGCCACCATATTAGAAAATGGTGGATTAATAAATTCCTGAACCGCATACGAAGTACAAGCCGAAACAATGTTTGTAAACGCTCTCATGTTGTCGTCCGGTGTTTTCTGAAATATTTTTATTTGTTGCCCGTGTTACTGCGAGTTATTATGTTAACGAGATTGTGGTACTGCGGTTTTAATTACCGTTAGAACTGGTCGAGTGGATATTGGGACTGAATAACAAACATTGGACATTTTAAAGAAACCCCGGTACAATTTAAATGGCTGAACCGATTTTGATAAGACATGCCTGAGAATCACTAAAATCTACGTTTAATAAACAAACACATAATCGATTTATTCATTTAAGACACGTCAAACTTTTATCACCCTTAATTAGTCGGGGTTTAAAAAGACCAAGAAATCTAATGAAACCGGAAAAAATAAATTTCTATTGAAATCTTTACTATATAAATTTCTCTTGATAATTACTCAGCCCATAAATGACCCACTGCCGAGTCGGGCCTCCTCTCATCACAGGAAGGGTAATTAGCCTACGGAGCCACGCTGGCCAAACGGGTTGGCACAAGGTTTCGTACTTATCAGGTTTTCCTTTTCTTGCGGCTAGGTTTTCAGCCTTGTCATTTCCTTTTGTCGCCTGTCGGCTCTTACGATACCCTCGGGATGGAATGGGGTGGTGACACTATGTTATATATATGTGTCACCACATGGAACAATGTCACTTTCATCAAGAATGTAATTACTCCTATCTCTTTAAGATAATGGGAAGGGAAACATTATTAACGTCGACTTCGTAGCATTTTTATCGTTTTCTGTTAATATTTTGTCCCTCGTTGGAGGAGGCGTTTTAGAAGACCTACTGTAATATAAAAAATTCTTCAAAAGGAGTTATAATACTACATTACCTACTTACACGTGTATACGTACTTCAGGTTGGTTGACGAAAAACAGTAAAGCATTTGCTGCCGTCTGCAATGCAAGCGACATCTATTTGATTTAGTTGGAACCTTTTACCGAAGTAACTTAAGCACATTCCATTTGGCTTAAAGTTGTAGATAGAGGGCGTAAAACAAATAGTACTTAAAATTCCCCCGTTTAACGAATAATATAGAAATATAATTTAATCACCAAAATATTAACTACTTCTAGAAGACCAAAAAAAAACGCATTATAAAGTTCTTTCATAAAATACAACAGCAGTATGCTTCCAAACAGCGCCACCTCATAACCAGTAATGACTAATTTTAGTTGTTGCTTTAGAAATGAGGTTTGCTATTGAACAACAGATGTCACTAGCAACATCAAATAGTATAATTAACAGTCGTACGTAACAACGAATCGCATCCTATCTAGAATTTTGAATCCAAATTATTGTTTTGCACAACAACAATCATTGTAACAGTTAACGTAATATAAAATTAGGATTTTCCTTGTCATCTTTAAATTAATACTTGAAGAATCCGCGGACGTAGGAGTATGAATAATCCCAAAATTTTGAGAAGATTAAAAAGTTATACATACATTAAATCATTAAAAATACCATTACACACACTACCATGTATTTGACACACATTCATAAATAATTTAATTTATTATTTATTTATTTATTTATTGTTTATTGTTAAACTCAATGGTCAAATTAAAAATAGAACCAATTACTAAATTAATCACTAGTCATTAAAAATGTGAGATATCTATTTTATTTCATTTTACAATTTCATTCAATTTTATTATAAACAGGATTATAATAGTTGAGGTAAAATGGACTAAGCACATGTGCTATGGGCTTGCTGGGTGTCTTATTGAAGTTAATTATATGCCTTACCGGTATAGAGATTCAATGGATCACGGGTTCGAGCCCGGTTCGAGTCCGGGGTCGGGCAAGTGTCTTTGTCTAAGCCAGAGGCACTCGCTCTGAGTCTGGTGTCATTTGTGTTCGTGAATTTCATATTTATAAACTGCCCACGCGATCCAGGTAGGTACCTAGACCAAGAAAAAAAGAAATTAATAACCCGACGGTTTGTCACAGCATTTGTATTAAGTTTTCCTTCTCTTGAAGTTAGATTTCATCTCTAACGACACCCTAAGGATTGAATGGGTTGGTGACTATGTAGGTAACTAGTCTAAATCAGGGAACAGTATGATATGCTGCATTTCTGATTACGAATTATCTATCAATAAATGTAATCCATAAAAATTACCCCAAACGTGGAGCCACGCGTCAAACGAATTGCCGCCAAAAAAGTCGGCCCTTAAAATATGAGGAAGGGTGAAAAACAACTGCTTCTCTATGGCCAGTGATGTTAGCCCTCTGTCAAACTCACTGCCAGTGAGGCTAGAGTAAAAAACACGTCGCAAAGAACCGGCCTCTCGTCAAAACGATTATTTTCTGTTTTTGTTGGTCAGCGAACGGGATCACGGCGGCTTAGTGTGGATACGCCTGGGAGTGCAATATGTATACTACTCAGCCCATAAATGACCCACAGCTGGGTTGGGCCTCCTCTCATCACAGGGAGGGTAATTAGCCTACTGTGCCACACTGGCCAGACGTGTTGGCACAGAGTTTCGTATCAAGTTTGCCGTCTCTTGCGGCTAGGATTTTGGCTTTTCATTTGTCGGCTCTTACGACACGCACAGGAATCGGGTGGTGACACGATGTTTTCTAAATCCGTCACTACACGGAATACAATATGTCTATGGTATGCACAATATTTATTTGGACCGGTCTGTACCGACCTAGATGTAACATTCACCGTCATCGTAGCCAATACAATACCTACTGTTAAGTCGGCCCTCCACCAATTACAAGGAGGGAAATTTGGGGGGATGGCACAGGTTCCCTCTCTAGCGGCTAGGTTTCCATCCTTGTCATGTTAATGGCTCTTTTGCCAGTAACGCCGTCAGGATGGAATGGGATGGTGACACTGTGTTTTCTAAATCCGTTACCTCACGGACATTTGCGTATAGTGTGACTACCTTGTTACTCTAGGAGTGGAATGTGCCACCTTTGGATAACGGCTCCCCGGTTCGATGTTGGGGTCGGGCAAGTGTCTTTGTGTAAACCTGCGGCACTTGCTCTGAGTCTGGGTGTTATTTGTGTTTGTGATTTAGGTACCTACCTATATGTTTGTAACAAGTGGGTCCTAGCAGAGGGATTCGTTTAACAAAAAGCGTTACAGCCTTAATACAGGCAGGCTACAGAATTAATATCTGATAGATTAAGAATACACTGTGTCACCACCCCATTCCACCCGGAGGGCGTCGTAAGTCATAGAAGGAAACTTGATCCGAAACCCTTTGCCACCCTGTCTAGCCAACGTGGCACAGTAGGCTAATTTCCCTCCATGTGCCTGGAGGAGGCCCGACGCAACAGTGGGTTATCTGTGGGTTCAGTTTTCATATGCCCTTTATGCAAATTAGTAGATAAGGTTGGTCCACATTACTCTTTCGTGCCGCAGTCGGCCACATCAGCGTTTCTGTGAGGCATCGCCGCCATTTCTGTCGTTGACCGCCACTACTGACACCTCGTTCCTGCGCTTCGAGAGACATTCCTTGATTCAATTTGTTGCTTGCGTTAAACCGGCGAAGCTCTGACAGCATGAAACCGAAACTGCTGCCCATAGATGACCCACTCCTCCAGTCACTTGGAGGGAATTTAGCCTATTGTGCCACGCTGGCCAGACGGGTTGGCACCGAAACAGAACCACTAAATACTTCATCATCAACACCTTAAAATAAAGAAAGAGAAGTCACCAGCATAGACTCAAACTTAAAAGGAACTTTACGTAGGTTTCATCACAAAACTCTAATAAATCGTCATAATATTTTAAATTACTATTGTCATCTTGCGACGGACAGCGTGGGCAGGGAAGGGTAGTCTCCATACATACATATCAGTCGTCATATCTACATTCACACCTTTCATACGCAATTCCTCATTCTTACAATCCATCCATCTCTTTTGATTTCCACAACCCTTACATGCAACCACATTCAAGCTGAAACTACCACTGGTTCGGAATGCTACTCTAGGTTTCCGTAAAGAAGTCCTAGAAGAAAATTTCAGGCTTTTCAGATGTTTTAACCAGGGGCGTAGCGTGCCTTGGTGGGGCCCCGTATAAAAAAATATTTGCGGACCCATAAAAAGGGTAAATATTTCTCTCAAAAGAAAAAAAAATGTGTGTAAAAAAAATTTACCGATTTAGGGTGTTTCCAACTTTCGAACGTACGCTCCATGCGAGAAGAAAATAAATTACTTTTTTTTTACTTTAGTCATTTATGAAATAATAAAAAATTGGGAAGTTTTTATTAATTTTTGCTTACGCACGTCGGGGGCCCCGTGTTCCGGGGGTCCCGTATAATTGATACGGCAGATACGGCGGTAGCTACGCCCCTGGTTTTAACCAACTTCATAAAGGGATAGCATTCTCAATTGGTTTGTTTTTGTTAAATACCATGCGGACAAAGTCGCGATTCATCATCATCATCATCAGCCCACATTACTCCACTGCTGGACATAGGCCTCTCCTAAAGAGCGCGTTAGCACCCTGTCTTCTTAGGCTATGCTATGCTCCACCTGTCAATACTGTACAACGTGTTGCCGTGAATGTGGTCACCCCACAGTGTACAGCTTTGCTCAGCAGTGCTTTTCAGCAGTTCGGTGCCATGGCGGTCAGCAAAAGACCGCGTAATGGTCTCAATACGAATGGGGCGGACTCGACGACGACCAACAGAGGGTCATACGTTTGGCATGATTGCTTGTTACTCTGCGTAGGTATTTGTGTAAGAAGATATCACCTCAAAACAAATATTTATTCAAATTGTCACCTCCCCATTCCTTCATGAGGGCTGACAAAAGGCTCAGCATTGTATCGGCAAGAGAAGGACTTGATACGAAACCCTTTGCCAACCCGTCTGGCCAGCGTGGCACAGTAGGCTAATTACCCTCCTAGTAATTAGAGGACAGTGTAATTTTCCGTGTGCTGACGGATTTAGAATACATAGTGTCACAACCCCATTCCTTCATGAGGGTGTTATAAGAGCCGACACAAGGAAATGACAAGGGCGATAACCTAGCCGCAAGAGAAGAATAACTTGATACGAAACCCTTTGCCAACTCGTCTGGCCAGCGTGGCACAGTATGCTAATTACCCTCTGCGTAACTGGAAGAGGCTGACTCAACTATGGGTTCAGTAGTAGTTGAATTATTAGTTGATTATTAGTAGTTGAACGATATTTTGTTATCTACTGATAACAAAATATCGTTTTAAACGTTACTGTAGGTAACGAAGTAACGGTAGGTAAATTTTGTGAAAAGAAACAGTATCGCCGCCGACCAATGGGGAGCTTTGAAACTGTTTCGTGCGCTGCGATTGGCTGCTACAGTGTAGCAGATGGGTGGGCGGGGCCACTTCATTAAGGCGACGCAAGGGCGACAAAAAAGTCCTTCGCCGTACTACGGTGCTACGAGTGGGAAGTAGGTAGTTATATGTTTAGCCTCAGCGCGGGAGAGAAGTTATAAATGTTGATATCACTTACAGTGAGACACTTAATTAAGAAAATTAAGAAAGGAACTTAATTTAAGTAGGTTTGATCACAAAACTCTTATAAATCTCCATTTAAATCATCTTACCTGTCCCGCGCTCGGTCGTAGTCTCCATACACTCTTAAAAGACGTCATATCTTCATTCACACAATCCATCCATCTCTTTTGATCTCCCACAATACCCCATGCGTCCACCCACATTGATACTGAAACTAACACCGGTTCGCAATGCCGCTCTACAGAGAAGAGCCGGCAAGAAACATTGTGGATGAGAAAAAAAAAAAAGAAAAAAAAAGAATGATTATCAATTATTGGTCTTGTTTACAAAAAACCCTAAACGGCATAGTGACAGCAATTTCACCAGATGAGAGAAACACGCACAGGGCGAATCAAATTTATTTATTATATTCTTTATTGCACACCATGAAACAACTACAGAGTGACACTACTACTCAGTGAGTACTACTACTACTCAGCCGATACCTGGCCCACTGCTGAGTCAGCCTCCTCCAATTATATGGAAGGTATTTAGCCTACTGTGCCACGTTGGCCAGACGGGTTGGCACAAGGTTTCATAATAGCAAGTTACCTTTACAATCATAGTGACAGCCTAGGGTAATGGAAGTATATTGGGCGGTCTCTTCCAGACAGATAACTCTTATTATAAGGTAGAGATAGTTAGATAGATAGATAAACTCTTTATTGTACACAAGAGAAATAGACAGAACACAATAATATGCAACAATTTGTAGGTACAAGTGGCGGTCTTATCGCTGAATGCGTATAAATAAAAATAAATAAATATCCTTGGACATTTCACACAACGCCATCTCGTCCCAAGCTAAGCAACTTAAAAATGCTTGTGTTATGGTAACGAGATGGATGATAAACTACTTATATAAATTTTTTTTTGTAAATACATACATATTATAGATAGAAATGACACCCAGACTCCGAGCCAGTGCCTCTGGTTTAGACAAAGACACTTGCCCGACCCCGGAATCGAACCCGGGACCCGTTGATCCAAAGGCGGCACATCTAACCACTAGGCCAACGAGGCAGTCTATTCTTACTTACTACTCATATCTCTCGTATAAAGCGCGACAGACAGAGTTACTCTCGCATTTATAATATTAGTAAGGATAAGCCACCGTGTGCCCAAAATGACATGCATTTAAAATCCTTATAAAACTTTATATGATATCACATTCCCACAGACTTGTCTTGTAACTGCGCGGCGAGGGGTGGGGGAAATTTCTGTGGGGAGGGGGAGGGTGTTACAAGGAACGATATTCAAATTGCGAACATTTCATTTTAACGCTTGCGAAGATATTCGCCGCTCCCACGCCCTTAGAGTTGGGACTTGGGAGAGATTCACTTTTTATCGACAATCGATAAGCATTTATTAAAAACTAGCGACCCGCCCGGCTTCGCACGGGTGCAATGATGAACGTCTAAATTTATCAGTGTTCCTTTACAATATTACGCATGTTATAAAGCGGTTATACATAGAAACCTTCCTCCTAAATCTATTAAAAAACCGTTGTAATGATTTAAGCGACTTTGTTTTATATTATGTAGTGATGATGTATATCATTTTTGTGTTTTGTTTTCTCACAATGAAACGTTATAAAATCAAGTCGAAAAATTGAGGGTTTCACATGCCATAATGTCCGTAGTGCGAGAACTACATGAAATTAGTCTCTATAGATTATGACGTAGAATCATTCGCTCCAATTCACATTGTCCTTTCGTTCATCCTGAGATAGTAATAATACTGCTACTACTCAGTCCATAGACCCACTGTTGAGTCGGACCTCCTCCAGTTACTGGAGGGATGATAAGTCTACTGTGATACGTTGGTCAGACGGGTTGGCACAGGGTTTCGTTTCAAGTTTTCCTTCTCTTGTGGCTAGCTTTTTGGCCTTGTCATTTCCTTTTGTCGGCTCTTACTAATCCCCTCCGGATGACATGGGGTGGTGACACTGTGTACCTACTACTATGTCGAGAGCCGAGAGACACGAGCAAGAAAAGGAAAACTTGATACAAAACCCCTGCCACTCGGTCTGGCCAGCGTGGCACAGTATTTACCCTCAAAGTAAGTATAGGAGCCCTGACTCAGCAGTGGGTCATATATGGGTTGATGGATGTGGTAGTAGATACATTTAACAAGACAACATATCGATATCGATAGATTGGCAAATCTCGGAACGTCCCTAGCCCAAGTTGAGACGTTTACGAAATGTGAACATTTCGCGAATTGGTCGTTGCTCTTCGGAATTCTCATTTGCGCCTCGGGAGGACCTCCCCGCACTCCGGGGCCTGCCCGCCCTCCCGCCAGCCTTGGCGCACCTGTATCTGTTCAATTTGAGGAGGACATAGGGTGTTTGTTAAGAATTCATTTCCTTTATAAAGCCTTAGGGGCAGGTTACAAATGGTACGACTGTATAATGGCATCATATTTTACTTAATGTATGGTAGAGAATGTAATGCCGATCAGTGAGATATTAAGAACCCTTTATAATGTTACTAGCGACCCGCCCCGGCTTCGCACGTGTGCAATTATGCATGTATTATACATTTTAAACCTTCCTCTTGAATCACTCTGTTTAATAAAAAAACCGCTTCAAAATCCATTGCGTAGTTTTAAAGATATAAGCATATATAGGGACGGACAGACGACAGCGACTTTGTTTTATAATATGTAGTGATAGTGATAGTGATAATAATGATAATGATTGATAACGAGAACGGAACTGAATAAAACAACGTAAAACCAACAACATATTAGGTATAAGTTAATGGAAATGAATATACCAGTTTTTACTTTATTTATTCATGGGCGTCAATCTTAAGAGTTGTCATGCTCACAATTTTTTTTTATTTTTTTTTATATCAAAAAGAAACCCCTTCAGTTTACACACATGAAATTCACGAACACAAATGATACCCAGATTCAGAGCAAGTGCCTCTGGTTTAGTCAAAGACACTTGCCTGACCCCGGAATCGAACCCGGGTCCCGTTGATCCAAATGCGGCATAACTAGCCCCTAGACATACCTATCCCCAAGACTGGATATGGCTGCCACATGCATTATGCTTGTGAATGAATAATTCAGTTGAGTGACAAGGTTATTGTACCTAACATGGCGTTAAAAAGAAACAAGCCCACTGAGTTTCTTCCGCCAGGTCTTCTCGGTTGTTGATTATGTATCCGTTGACGATTGTGACCGCCACAATTAAGCATTTTTCAATTCCATTATTTTCTTTAAGGTGACTCGTAAGTTTTATAATTTGTAGTTCGGTTTTTATGACACCCTGTAAGAAAATTCCCGATCAGCTTAAAACACAATTCGCGCAGATATTCAGTTATACATTGATAATTACTTCTCCGATGTTCCGCCGCGGGCCCCCCTCCCCGCCGCGCCCCTCCGTCGCCCTCGCCTCTCATTGTAATTTAAATCGAATTCCCGCCGACAAGCAAATTGAAATATTTCAATTCGAACGCACCTTCCGCTCTGACGTTTGATATTTGAATTCGAATTTAGAATTAAGATCGCAAGCGGAACTGTAAGAATGATGTTTTAATTAAGTTTTAATCTTGGAGCCTTAAGGATTTAAATTGTTTTTTTTCTTCTACGATAAGGTTTCTTACCTGTTCTGAGAAAACTGTTAGGTAGATTTGATTGAACAATCAGTTAATTTGATGAAGTTAATGAGAGCCTTTCAAAATTGTTGTACATAGGTACAATACATACATAAAATACATTTAACAGAAGTTTCAAAGTCTCATCAACTTTTGTCTGTTAATCAGCTACTGAGAAAAGTCGATGACTATTTTTAATAGTCATTATCGAATAAGAACACATTTTAGTAAGAGCTTCTTCGCCAAGTAGTCGACAATCTCAAAATTTTAACATTTTTTTTTATATTACCGTTTGTGTTGTTGTGTCCAGTTGTATCCTGATGGATATCTGTGGAAAACTGATAATATTTTTTATAGATGTAATTGACACTATATCTTTATAAATTACAGCCTAAGTATGTGTGTGTATAATCTATATTATTGTATCTATAAATCTATATTACCTACTGAAAGTGGAACTAACATTCTTACAAACATTCGCGTTTATATATTTTTATTTGATTCTAAAGAAGAAAAACAATACCTTTTCTTAAACTAATTAAACTGGACGATATATCTGGCTAGTAGGTATAAATCAATTTTGTGCAATATAATCAGATAATGCGATTAGCTATAGCCAAACATTTGCTTATAACTCGGAGGTTCAACGCTTGCATTGCAATATACACAAATACTTTGAAAGTAATAAGTAAACAAACTTTGGGGTTCTTTGAATAATTCTACAACCATGACACAGAAATGATTAATATCTGTCTGGAATATAGAATACTTTGATTTTAGTTTAAAAGAACTGAGATAAAGGACACAACACATTAAATCCCCAAACGAATATCATGTCATTATACATCATACAGATGACAAAATTAAAACAAGGCGAACAAGGGCAATAAAACCGACATCATTAGCGAAGAAAAGAAACCATATTCGAACGCATTGAAACCACAATGTCTAAACAATTAAACAAAAAAAACTCTCCAAACAATAAAAAAAGCGAAACGGAATCCACGACGCGAATAACAAACATAATTGTGTTTTTTGTGCTTCATTCAATAGACTCTTTGTCCTACCGAAAAAGCTGGTTCTCAAAAAAGTCACCTTTATAAATTAAGTTTCAGCATTGATCGACCAATCGCAAGCCCGAGGCGGAGTCTCGGAGCGCCGTGATTGGCGGCGACCGCACTCTAACCTTACAACATTTTATATAACCGGATGATACAACATATACAGTTAACACTACAGAGTGAAAGGGACGGCGACATATTTTTAATACAGTGTGTCGTTTCGCTCTCGCTCCGTCCCTCTCGCGCGCGATCGTCCCCGGCAACTGTAGGAGGTTGAAATAGAATCAACAGTGTACGTAATAACTTCGCGGGGAGCGTCGCCTTAACAGTAACGTTCGCGTTCCGAATTCGAAAAGTAACCTAATCTAAATTTAAAAACACATTTTATGTAACTGTAACGTTTAAGTGTTACTTTTTTATTGTGAAATGTTATTTTTGTGTGTAGTATAGGTTTGTTTTGATAGTTGGTTCATTTTAATGGAAATGTCTTTGCCGAACGGAGTCGATGTGTCTCAGCTGGTGCAGCACCCGGTTTTGGCCGCGTTGCCACCGTTTTTCCTCAGAGCTTCTGAAAGATATCAGGTAAATATTTTAAGTGTTACTTTGTATCGTGTGTTGTGAATATGGTACCTACCGTTGAACGTTAAGGGTTGTTTCAATTTAATGTTGGAATAGCATTATAAAATAAAATAGTTTAAATAGCATAGTTAGTATATTGATTAACATATATTTTGGGTATAATAAGGATATAATGAAATTGAAATAAGAATGATTGTCGATATTCATAATGGACATAGATATGAGGATTCAGAACTGATATTCAGTTAACTGTTTATCAGTTTACAAATATTTAAATCAGATTCATTCAAATTTCTTCAAAGGATAATAGTAAAAAAAGATTATTAGATACTTACCACAAGATTTTCAGTGTGTTTTGGAAATGCGGCTTAGGTAAAATAATATAATATTGTCATTCTTGTCACTTTCAATCATTCAAATTTTTTTTTTTAAGATATTTCTTACAATAAAGTAACTTGAATTTTGAAAGACATCGGTAGCTTTGTCTTCAATGGATTAATTGTAAAATATAAAAAAAACGGGGCAATTAATATATAATACTAGATAAGAAAGCAATTCCACAAAGAAGCAAATTCGTATTGCAAATACTATAAACTATTAATAGGCGTGTTGCAAATAAATAATTAGAATTTGAATAGAATGGTTTAGTTATGCGCTAAGATAAATAGATCCATTTTAAAATGTAAGTGTTTTTTACGAGATACTTACAACTAAATTACATAGACTTAGAGCGCGACGGTAAAATGACGGCGTCGTCGGCGCCGGCGGTAAATATTACTAAGAAATTGAATACTTTAATCAAATAAAAAAAATCTAAAGACGATTTATAAAAGTACCTAAATCGAAAACGCACGGTTGCCAAATGCACGGAGAAATTTCTAAAAGAAACTCTACATTTGTCTTTTACCAGTTAGTTGACTCCCAAATTCTGAAAACCATAAGTAAAAAAAATAACAAAAACATTCTCACTTAATTATGAATGTTTTTGTTAATTAACCACTGTTGAGTCCGTGTGCTGGTGACAGGTTAAGAATACATAGTGTCACCACCCCATTCAATCCTAAGGGTGTCGTCAGAGCCGTCAAAAGGTAATAATTAAAAGGCCGATACCCTAGACACAAGAGGAAGAGAACTTGATACGAAACAAAGTAGGCAAGTTACCCTCCATGTACCTAACTGGACGAGGCCCGACTCAGTAGTGGGTCATCTATGCACTGAGCCGTTTCAGCCCATAAATGACCCACTACTGAGTTATGCCTCCTCCAAATTCATAGAGGGACATTAGCCTACTGTGCCACGCTGGCAAGACGGGTTAGCACATGGTTTGCATCAAGTTTCCCTTGTCTTGCGGCTCGGTGATCTGCCTCCTGCGTTCTTTTATGGTAAGGGTTGGTGACATTGTGTGTTCTAAATCCGTCACCACTCCGACAAATGCTGGCAACGCGTAATTAGTTTAATGTTACAATGCAGGGTAATAAAAGGTGTTGATTACACGAAAGGGTAACTGTTATGTTGTTATTGTTATTGAAATGTTATTTATACGGTACCGCAGGAAGTGTTACTCGACGCGATATTGTAGCTTACGATTTTTGATAATTTAATTATACCCTTATTTTGCTTTTGAGTTTTTGTGACCGGAATCATAAGGGTATTTAAAGGAGTCTGGTTTAATAAACACCCGCCACGGGAGCGCTCCCCATCGGAAGGCCTGGAGTGGGCAGTTGAGGAATACTGGTTTTAGTGGGTGGGTCGGGGCGCAACTCACCATCTCTACGCGCCCCGGAGTCCCACATAGCCCGGCCAGTCCCCAACAGCCGAGTATTCATGAGGATCTCCGACATAAAAAAAGGGCTTCGTGCAAAGTTTTCGTTTGCGTCTTAGTTATCGGCGTTGCCATTTCCATTCCAGTCCTAAGGATGGAATGTATTCTAAATCCGTCAAGGACAGGTAATAAATGTATCATTTGCCGATTAACTTGACCACTGGGCTCCTCACTGGATAATTCTTATTGATCATACTCGCAACGCATGCACGGTTGTCAAAACTTCGTAGCCTCCAAAATACCTTAAACTGCCTTGTTGGTCTAGGGGTTGGATGTGACTCTTGGATCACGAGTCCCGGTTCGATTCCGGGGTCGGGTAAGTGTCTTTGTGTTAACTAGACGCACTCGCTTTTAGACTGGATGTTATTTGCGTTCTCGTGTATTTCATGTTTGTAAACTGCCCCCGCAATAGGACGAAGATTATTCAGATCTATATTTGTATATATGTATATACAGTTTACAAACATGTAACTGTAACAACACCCAGACTCAGAGCAAGTGCCTCTGGTTTAGACAAAGACACTTGCCCAACCCCGGAATCGAGCCCGGGACCCGTTAATCCAAAGGCGACACATCCAACCCCTAGACCAACGATACTGTCAAAACCGTGCCTCTGAATGGCACAAGTCACCGTACCAATTAAGTTGAACATAGCCTCAATAAGTTTGGAGAAGGTGCTACATGATAAGATAGTCCTCTATCCCCCACCAGAGGACCCCCAAGTGCGCCAGGTGCCGCAACCACGGGGTGGTGTCGGCGCTCAAGGGGCACAAGCGGTACTGCCGCTGGAGGGACTGCGTCTGCGCCAAGTGCACCCTCATAGCTGAGCGGCAACGGGTCATGGCTGCACAGGTAATTTCTACATCAGGTTTTTTTTTATTAGTGCATCTTCCTGCTAGTATTATTGTAGCGACCAACACTTTACACAATTTACTCGAAAAATCTGAACGTCTGAATCTGAATCAAGCAATATCGCCTACAAATGCGAGAATTACCAAAAAAGTCCAACACCGCGAAAGCGAAGTTTCAAGAGCAATTCGCATAGTTAAGAAATTCCCGACTACAACTATCGGGGGATAGGCGGGGAACAGGCGCTGCGAACCCTGGCCAAACATACCACCTCGTCTGACTGGATGATCATCCATTTTAAACGCGAAAGTTTGTAGGTATGGATGGATGTTTGTTACCCTTTGACGTAAAAACTACTGTATAGATTTTAATGAAACATTTTAATAATATAGCACATACCTACATCAGAATAGCACATAGGCTGTTTAAGTCACTTAATTACTTCTCAGCCCATAAATGACCCACTGCTGGGCCAGGCCTCCTCCCGTTATAGGGAGGGCCACTAGCCTACTGTGCCACGCTGGTCAGACGGG
This sequence comes from Clostera curtula, assembly GCA_905475355.2. Taxonomy (NCBI): domain Eukaryota; kingdom Metazoa; phylum Arthropoda; class Insecta; order Lepidoptera; family Notodontidae; genus Clostera; species Clostera curtula. The sequence continues at coordinate 363,484 of FR997819.1, forward strand.
TTGGCACAGGGTTTCGTCTCAAGTTTTCCTTCTCTTACGGCTAAGTTTTCGGCCTTAACATTTCCTTTTGTCGACTCTTACGACACCCTCAGGATGTAATAAGGTGGTGACACCATGTATTGTAAATCCGTCGCTTGCATGTTGCTAGCAAGTAGCTTGCATGTTAGTGTGTGCGAAAACTAAAGTGATCACGTGACACACACAGGTTGATTGTCAAATTTAGTTTGAAAGACCTTACAGACTAAATCCCTATCCGTAGGTGGCGCTTCGTCGACAGCAAGCTCAAGAGGAGAACGAGGCTCGGGAGCTGAACCTGTTGTACGCCAGCCAGGCGTCCACTGCGCCACACCACTACACAGAACTGCCTGAAGATTCACCAGGTAACGTTAGTTAAGAGGGCGGTGCAATGAAACGACCTTGAATGGTGCCCCATCGACTTCCTGTCACGTGGGAATTATAAACGAAAATGAATCTTTGAAACAAGATTGCGCTGCACGTAATTATATGACAGTACTTTTAGTGATCGTCCAGATCACTAAAAGTACTGTCATATAATTTCGTGCATTAATCACTATCACTACATAGTATAAAACAAAGTCGCATTCTTCTGTCCGTCCCTATGTATGCATAAATCTTTAAAACTACGCAACGGATTTTGAAGCGGTTTTTTTTATTAGATAGAGTGGTTCACGAGGAAGGTTTATATGTATAACACACCCCCGCTTTGCACGGGCGAAGCCGGGGCGGGCCACTAGTTTATTATATTCGTTAATTTCGTGCATCTTTGATAGTAGGTACACTTAGTTCTTTCAAAAACAATTTGAAGCGTTTGCGTAGTAACAATTTTTAATTTAATTTGTATGTTCTATTTTCTACTAAAATCTTATCTTCTGGCATTTAACCACAAATATTATATTATGTAAATTTCGGTACTACTCGTATAGGTCTATTTATATGTAAACTAGCATTATTATATTTATGTTTAAAAAGCGATTGTTTGTTGCCAAAATAAATGAAAAAAGATTAAAAACGAATGGCCGTTAATCGAATCGTTAGTTTTCATAAATCGTAGTTATGGATCATTTCCATCTCCGAAAAATAATTTAATTTGCTTAAATCTCTATGAGCACTTACAAATTGTCAACATATTATTGATACCATTTATATAAAATAACATTTTCAACGTTTACTAGCTGTTCGGAACGCGCACTGTTGAGCTAAATACCTTTCCGTAGCTCCCAAGCTATAACTTAATTAAACCACATCATAATTAACCGTAGTAGGAAGTATTTAGAATTCATAGTGTCACCAGCCCATTGAAAGAAAGAAAGAAAACACATCTATTCAGAAAAACACGCAGAACAAACAAAACTTGGTTACAATATTGAGACTTGGGTGTTTATGGCACATAACGCGTTTAAGCTCACTATAATGTTTGCTGCTTTTGTAAAGTGTTCTCTCCGTACATAGGTAGATAATCCCACCTAAGTGGATAACCACAAACCGCAACAAGCCAAAAATATTGCCACAAACCATACACATCAAACAAAACAAACACAAAAAAAAAACTATGGTTAAACATGAATTGGGTCTCTGCGTCTTGCCGAAAGGTCACCATCTAAACATAAGTTGGGTGTGAAGCCTGAGTCGGCAAGAGGGCACCACAAGGCCGGAAACCTAGTCGGAAAAGCGGGAAAATTTTATACGAAATCCAGTGCCAATGCTCATCCTTAACCTCCTATCATTTCATGACAGGAGGTTCCACCCAGCAGTGGGTCGGCTATGGGCTGACTTGTATTAGTAATCAATCGTTTATAAACTCCCCACAGACACACGTCAAAATTGTAAAACCCCTGTTTTGTGGCGGGGCTTAAGAAAATACCGTTCAAAAAATTGTAAAGTAATATAAAATGTTTGTTTTTAAACACATTGAAAATCGCGCCAAAAGCTGCCAGTAGCAAGTTGTGGCAATAGCATTAATTTTAGAAAGTGTAAAGAAAAATTGCACAAAGTCACACTCACGACGTAGCTTTAATAACCAACTGCGATATAAATGTATTAGGATGGCGGATACTATTGAACTCTATTTATAGATTCGCGCAACTTTTCGTATTTTAATACTTGCTTCGGCAGTAGATATACCTACTAAAATTGGAACGATACAGAGAAGATTAGCATGGCCCCTGCGCAAGGATGACACGCAAAATCGTGAAGCGTTCCACATCTATACTTAATATATAAAGCTGAAGAGTTTGTTTGTTTGTTTGTTTGAACGCGCTAATCTCAGGAACCACTGGTCCGATTTCAAAAAATCTTTCAGTGTTAGATAGTCCATTTATCGAGGAAGGTTATAGGCTATATTTTATTTTCAAAAGAATTAGGGTACTACGGGTTTGTAGATCTTATAAAGATCTACAAAAAAGTCCGCGAGAGCACATATCTAACTATCATAGTTTAGTCACAATAACCGATTTTATGTTCATAAAAAATAAAAATAAAAAGCCCACCGATGCATGTTATATTTTCTAGTGAAGCAAAAATGTATTATCGATACCGATTTTAGTACATCGATTTTAGGAAAATCGAATTTAAGGACAGACCGAGATCCGAGATATTATCAATACCACATAAATAGATACCAACGTTAAATATAATAAGTACTTCAAATAGTTGAAACACTGTCAAGTCATTATTAGCTTTTTAGTGCGGATACTAAAGACGGTATCTAATTATTCAATATGATTTCAACCAACCGTTGCTATGACTGCAGAGTCCCCCAGGATGATAATTTGAGTGCCTGACCTACTAAACACAAGCATAATTTGTATATGGCTTAGTTGTGGTCTTTTCCTTCTACCCTAAATTCTCCTGGCCTCTAATGTCGCTGCAACTTGTTACACTCAGTCTCAGCTAGCTGTATTTGTTGTATCAAAGAGATGATTTGCTGCAAAAGTTCTTCGCGGCTCTTCTCATTAGTATAGCAGCATTCGGAACCGGTAGCAGCTTCAGAATGAATGTGGATGGATACTTCCATCCTCATTCATTCTGAAGCTCCTACGGGTTATGCGTGAAGAGATGGATGGGTTGTGTGAATGAGGACATGCGTATGAAAGGTATGAATGTAAATATGACGCCGAATAGTGTATGGAGGCTACCAGCTAGCGTGGGACTAGGTCAAGGATCTTTAAACATGACTATTTTTATGAGTAGTGATAAAACTACATGAATAAAGTTCGTTTTGTTTTTGAGTTTAGAAGACAGATTATAAGAGAAGTCATCTATATCTATAGATACTTCTATTAAGTACGCTACATTATCCTTGAGTAACATAGGCAAAGATAAGCACGGGCTTAAGGATGAAGCGTGAATAACTTTGGATCAACGGGTCCGGGGTCGGGCAAGTGTCTTTGTCTAAACCAGAGACACTTGCTCGGAGTCTGGGTGTCATTTGTGTTCGTGAATTACATGTTTGTAAACTGCCCCAGCGATACAGGTTATAACTAGTGCAGGGGTTTCGTTTAAAAAAAAATGTTAATCTTCATGAACAAATATATGGGCTGGTATGAGGTAAATTCATCCTTGTTTCAAAATCTCATTTCAATATTTTATACTAATTTAAAATATATACCCAGAGTAGCCCCCACACTTTGATGTTTCACAAATTTAAACAAGCAAAGCGAATTATAAACATTTGTATGAAGAAAGCGGCAAAGACCCCGTCCAATTAACTGGCGCACACAAACAGCTCATTTCGTGAATATGGTGCACTCAGTACAGTGTATACACTCTTTTAAATTGAAGCCAACGTTTGGGGGTAAAACTGGCAGTTGTTAACATATAGGCAACTACTGAGGGAAGCATCAGAATTCGAAGGAGAAGAATACTGTGCCACGCTGGCCAGACGGATTGGCACTTCTTATGAATTTTGCATACCTTGGTTAAAACCATGTAATCGTAGTTCCTATAATCTTCGCCACCCTCGATCGACTAATCGCCCAGCTCCTAAGCCCTACGACGCGACGTCCGCAGGATGGAATGAGTTAATGACACTCGTCCAACTTTTTTAGAGCTATATATATTTCCAATTGCAATAAAAAAGACGGTTCAACGGATGATTTGAAAGCAATATTATGAGTTTAATCGAATAATTACAATTATTAGAGTTTTTTAGTGAAGTGAATTCAACATCGAAATTGTGAATTGTTTGTGCTTGAGAACAAGAATATCCATTGGTAGGAGGGGTACATCCGTGTGGTGAAGGATTTAAAATACATTGTGTTATCACCTCATCCATCCTGAGGGTGTCGTAAGAGCCGATAAGGACGAAACCCTAGCCTAACGAAGGAACACTTAAAACGTCCAACCCGTCTGCCCAACGTGGCACAGTAAGCTTATTCCACTTCAGCGGCGTAGCTACCGCCGTATCTGCCGTATCAATTATACGGGGCCCCCGGGCCACGGGGGCCCCCGACGTGCGTAAGCAAAAATTAATAAAAACTTTTAATTTTTTTATTATTTTAGAAATGACAAAAGTAAGCTCGCGTGGAGCGTGCGTTCGAAAGTTGGCACACCTACATCGGTTATGTTATGACATAATTTTGGAACAAGTGACACACATTTTTTTTTTCTTTTGAGATAAATCTTTACTCTTCATAAATGTTTTTATACGGGGCCCCACCAAGGCACGCTACGCCCCTGTTCCACTTAATACTTTTCTGAGCCCATAAATGATCCACTGCTGGGTAGTTCCTCCTCCAACTACATGGAGGGTAATTAGCCTACCCACGCTTGTATCAACTATCAAGTTCTCCTTCTCTTGCGGCTAGGTTTTCAGCGTTATCATTTCAATTTGTCGGGTCTTACGGCACCCTCTAGATACTAAATTATCTCCTTGAGCGACCCTCGCGTTAGAACGAGTTACTGAAACTGTCACTAATGAATCAAATTTTAACCCGTGTACCAATCTCCACGTCATCCCCTGTTCCGTCGCCAGAACCCTGAAACAATGGCCGTCGCGACGAAATCCTCGCTCCCGTTTTTAACACTTTTCCCCCGCATTTTACACTTCTCCGTCGGTTTTTACACTTTTCCGCAACGCCGGGGCTGCATGCGGCGAGTGGCAACACTTACACTTTTGTCCCGACAGTAATTGGTTGCGGAATGCGCTTTTTCCCTGAACTGTATTTTTTTCTTGTTTCTGTTAGGCGTTAACTGTTTTCCGTTTTGCACATTAACTTGTGGAGATTTCCTTTTTAATTTAATTTCTTTATACTTTGATATGACAGAAATGAGTTATTATGTAGCTATAGATGTCATAGATCGTACTTAGTTGTAATCGATGTAATTAGCGTACTATGCCACGCTGGCCAGACGAGTTGGCACAGGGCTTCATATCAAGTTTTCCTTCTCTTGCGGCTATGTTTTCAGCCTAGTTATTTCCCTTTGTCGGCTCAGGATTTTGGAAAATTATTTTATTTGAGCGCCATCTTTTCGTGTGTTTTCAATGATAGATATTGTTTTAACATTTTAATATTTATTGAAGCAGCTGGAATGCGAAAATGCGTTACTGTGGGTACCAACTACATATGTATCTACTTAGTTTTCCAAACATTTAAAAGGCTTTTTTGAAAATGTGGTGGATGACCATATCGCTGCACTAGGTATAACCTGTATTGTATCTCATATATGTAACTCACGAACTCATTATACACCCAGACTCAGGCACAAAGAATTGAACCGGGGATCCGCGACAAATCCCATCCCTAGACAGTCTTGATGACCAACTAGTGGCCCTCCCCGGCTTCGCCCGTGTAAAGCGGGGGCGAAAAGTGGGTTATACATATAAACCTTCCTCTTGAATCACTATCTATTAAAAAAACCGTTTCAAAATCCGTTGCGTAGTTTTAAAGATTTAAGCATACTAGGGACGGAAAGACGACAGCGACTTTGTTTTTAGGTAGTGATATGAAAGCTCTTTCAAAGAATTTTACAAATCGCTTGGTAAGACACGGCGTTCTGAGCCAAATTAAAAGCGCCTCACTCTTTTTGAACCTATTGAATAACCAACACTAATCAAACTCAAAACACTATTCAAGGGCTGTGAAGTGACCTTGAAACTGTTGAACCGATTACTAGGTACATGTTTAAGAGTGAAGGCTCCGTGTGGTGACGGATTTACAATACACATTGTCACCATACCATTCCATCTTGAGGGTGTCGTAAAAGCCGCTTAAAAAATGTATAAGGGCAATAACCTAACCGTGAAAGAAGGAAAACTAGATACGAAAGCCATTTATTTTTTTTACGTCGGAGATCCTCGTGGATACCCGGCCGTTAGGGACTGGCCGAGATACGAAACCCTGTGCCAACAGCAAAAAAAAAAACTGATTACAAATAAAAATTCGCGTCGGAATAGTTCCATTAATTTAGGAGCTACGATACCATGTATAGAAATAGAGTCTCATCAAACTTATAATACCCCAATTTGTGTCGGGGTATAAAGAAGTAAAACATATTTGTTTTTTCACTGATTTCTCTCAGAAATTACCGTTGCAGTATAATTTTATACCTCTCCCTTTCATCAAAAGCTCCACAGTGGGGCATATTTTAGTGACACGGGACAGGAACTGAACTCGGGAAGTCGTTACAGACAGGAAATGCCTCCGGCCGGAATCTTAATCCTATTTGGTTAAAGGAAAGCAAATCTTCACTCTATTGTGAGTAGTTGATCTGCACATTTTTGTTAACCCCCGACATAAAGAGTGGTGTGATAAGTTTTACGTGTTGGTTTAAGGCATCATAGTTTCTAATATACGAAATGGCAGGGGTGGCGATGTGTGGCGGGTTGGTCTCTTCCCCGCAACATGGTTGAGGAGGGCAATGGATGCCACATTCGTCATGCTTGTGAACAGGTGCTATTTTTGGAGTTTGGTTGGGTCAAGCATTAGAAGGTTATCTACCATAGTTGACCAGCTGATGTCTGGTCCTTTGCGACTATTGCGCGAGTTCGCTCTCACAAATCCGTCTTAACCCGGCCTTGTACTTAAAATGGCGATCTAAAAACAGCACCACAGACAGCACTACCAAGTTTGTTGCCGGCTCTTCTCTGTAGAGCTGGATGAACAGGTGGCAAATATTTTTTTTTTTACATTGTTTGACTTATCAAAAGAGCTATTCATTATAGCTAGCCAATGTTCTTATATGAGTTTTGACTATGATGTTTGATCTCGAATGGTGTAGCCTAGGCGGGAGTCTGTCAGGTTGATGATGGCAGAGGAATCTACTTTCCCTCGGCATGTCATGCTTTCACGTTGTAGAGGGTTGTAGCCCCGGGAGGTGCCATTATAGCAGTCGGTACCCGCTTATGAGCAGGCGGCAGTATGTCAACCCAATAACTAATAACAGGCGTGATGATACAATATTACAAATGACTATTGTGGAAATGTGTAGTGCGATATAAAACAAGACAGTGAAGTTTATTACTTTGATATAAGTATGAGGGAGAGGGCATTCGTTTAGCGCCCCGCATTCCGGCATTCTTGACGGTTGCTCCAAGTTGTAATGGAATAGCGAGCGGACCCGCTCATTGAAATTCATATAGCGTTTTCACATACAAACTCACCTGGAGTTAAAAAGCTTACGCGCCGGTTTCACTAATTGAAGTAGTAACTTTAAGTAAGTTTATTGAGATCCTTGGGGAGGCCTATGTCCAGCAGCGGACGTCTTTTGGCTCAAATGATTATCATGATGAGATTTAGTTCAGACGCAAACTTGACTACTACTACTGAGCCTATAAATGACCCATCGCTGAGTCGGGTCGCCTCCCATCAAAGAGAGGGTAATTAGCCTACTGTGCCACGCTGGGCGGGCGTACAGAGTTTCGTTTCAAGTTTTCCTTTTGTTGCGGCTAGATATTCGGCCTTGTCGTTTCCTTTTGTCAGCTCTTACGTCACCCTCAGGATGGAAAGAGGTTGTGATATTATGTATTCTGAATCCGTTATTTATGTTTAAATATTATGTTTAAACTTTCGCGATTTGAACACGTAATTAAAAACTTATAGGGACTTATCGCGCACAGAATTAATACCTGTTTTTGCTCGACGTTTCGACCATGTTACAATGGCCGTGGTCGCGAGCTATTAATTCTGTGCGCGATAAGTCCCGATAAGTTTTTAATTATAAATATTATGTATTCGATTACAATACAATACAGTATTATGTCCACAATACCGCAGTGTCTGAAGACAAAAGTCTTCAACCAATGTGTGTTGCCAGTGATGACATATGGAACAGAGACGTGGTCGCTCACTATGGGCTCCATCAGAAGGCTCAAAGTCACCCAAAGGGCAATGGAGAGGGCTATGATCGGAGTTTCCCTGCGAGATCGAATCAGAAATGAGGAGATACGCAAGAAAACCAGGGTCACCGACATAGCCCAGCGGATTGCCAAACTTAAGTGGCAGTGGGCAGGGCACATAGCTCGCAGGACCGACGCCCGATAGGGCAGAAAAGTCCTCGAGTGGCGACCGCGTTCCGGAAGGCGCAGTGCTGGTAGGCCTCCCACACGGTGGACCGACGACCTGGTTAAGGTCGCCGGAAAGCAGTGGATGCGGGCGGGCCAGGACCGGCCTTTGTGGAAATCCTTAGGGGAGGCCTATGTCCAGCAGTGGACGTCTTTTGGCTGAAATGATGATGATGATGATGATGTATTCGATTGTATGTTTAAGTACCTACTGTCACTTTACATTCGCGTTCCGCAACCGTAACCTTTATTTAATATTAGCTCCCATTAATGGGAAGAGATGCTACAGCGACTAGGCTAATTTGCCTATACCTTGTCCACCGTTCACCATCAGGCCCTTTCATGGCGCCTTATAAGTGTACGCTGCTCCAGCCTTTTGTGCTCGACACTTGTCACCCACACTTCGACGGTCAGCCATTCCCGTGCACGTTAAACCTCCGTCGCTTATTTGGAGATCATTTGCTTCCATTTATTATTCGCGATGTCCGTTAACTTGGGCCACACGCTGCGGTGCGTGGCGATAGATATTGCGGCTGGCTAGGAACGCAGCATTGCCGATACATTGCTGTCCCTTTGTGGCAATGTTTTCTACTTCACGCCGGCACCGTGTGCTGGGGTAGGCAGGGAGTAGGTACACGTTCAAATCGATTAATTTTTAATGTCTCTTCGAATCTCCTTTGACCTCGACGGGTAGCCAAAGACAGGTAGAATACAGTTGTAAATCCTTTTAAGATTTTTGATCAAGTAAATTGTAATAAAAGCATCCTATTAATAATTCAATATAGAGATTTTTTATTGTTTGCACAGGGAAGTCTCTACTGTGACAACGACTGCTGCAAACATACACGCGATAAATCCGTTAAAAAGTGTGTAATTTCAACATATGTAGATTTATCTATCTGCTAAGTATGTATAAACATACATTATTATTTGCTAAGTCAGCCCCCCCCCCCCTCTTTTTTGATGTAGGGAAATTTAGCTTGGTGGAACAGGGTAGTAGACTATAAGATATGTGTTTAGTCGAGCGTGGTGAATTTGGGAATAATTTAGAACACAATAGAAAGTATAAATAGAAGAATATTGACACATAATTTTAAAACATTCAAAAAACAGCGAGTGGGCTGGCTGATCGCATTGTTATCCAAAGAGGTCAAAATCAAAATCAAAATGTTTTTTATTCGAATATATTCTTACGAATGCTTTCAAATAGTCAAAAAAAAATACTCTATATCAAATTTAAAAAATAAATAAGAATAATTTATCATTTAGTTTTTACCACCGGTTCGGAATGCCATTCCACAGAGAAGAGCCGGCAAGAAACTCCATGGTTGCTCTTTTAAATAAAAGGGTTACAATGATGGTGGTACAAACAAGTCTGACAGATTAGTGAAAGCAAATAGCAAGGTTTAACATTGATAAAGGATCACGGAGCGAAACGCATCCCGTAAGTGCGTACGATGATGACATCGCTGTCTTTCCCTATTCTTATCGTTCCTCCGTCCTAGATACTAACTCAATTTGCACCCCGACCTACCCACTAAAACCTAATGGCGTTTGCCCGGCCATTGCCTGTCACCTGGTCAGGGCTGCATACTCGGCCCATAGATGACCCACTGCTGAGTCGGGCCTCCTCCAGTTAGATGGAGGGTTATTAACCTCCTGTGCCACCCTGTCCAGACGGGTTGGTACAGGGTATCGTATCAGGCGTGGTTCATCAGATCCCACAATGCCGCAACAGGACGCGAGTTGGAGCACCCCGGGGAGGTTTAGTGGGTAGGCCCCTCGCTGGCTATCCCCGTGGCCGGCGAGGAAGTCGATAAAGGATTTTACCCAGGGCAAAAAAAAAAAAAAAAAAAAAAGGGTATCGTATCAAGTCTTCCATCTCTTGCGACTAGCCTAAGCCTTGTATACGGCTGGCTCTTACCGACTATATAGAGGTATTCTAAATCCACAACATCTTCACCAGACGGACAACCCGCGCCTGGGATCTTTATAAATATGCTTGCATTTGCAACAGGTTCAATTCCGGGGTTGGGCAAGTGTCTTTGTGTAAACCAAAGGCACTTGCTCCGAGTCTAGGTGTCATTTGTGTTCATGAATGATATGTTTATAAACTGCCCCGCGATACATGTTATTATTACAGCAGGGCTTTCGTCGTTAATAAAACTCTAATTTTCAAGCATCAAAGACATCTGCGCTTTACACAAAAACACTGTCCCGACCCCGGAATCAAACCGAGAACCCATGATGTACAAGCTACAACAACCCCTTGAATATCAAGGCGGTAGTAAGGCGACAACAATGAAATTGTGAAACGGCAAAGTAGTTAAATAGTCAATTAGCCTCCATAGGCAAAATCCTTAGCAATATTTATATTAATTACAATATTGATTGTTCACTTATTTTGGAATGTAATGTACAAACACGTTTCTTCATTCCACGACTAGACCTTGTATAGACAGCCGTAAGTTAGATAACTAGTTAGTTAATACCAATTATCAACGCAAGAGGCAGATCACTTAACCGCAAGAGAAGGAAAACTTGATATCATCATCATCAGCCCACATTAGGCTACTGCTGGACATAGGCCTCCCCTAAAGAGCGCCATAGCGCCCTGTCTTCAGCTTGACGCATCCAGCTGCTGCCCGCAACCTTTCGCAGATCGTCGCTCCATCTAGCAGAGGGCCGTCCCACACTACGGTTGTCGGTTCTTCTACAGATATGACCAGCCCACTGCCACTTCAGTCTGCTAATTCTCTGAGCTATGTCGGTGACCTTGGTTCTCTGTCGGATACTCTCGTTACGGAGCCTATCTTTCAGAGAAACTCCAAGCATAGCTCGCTCCATTGCACACTGAGCAACTTTAAATTGGTGGACTAGTCTCACTTGATATACGAACCCTTTTTTCCCTCCATGAATTTGGAGAATGCCCGACTCAGTAGTGGGTCATAATTATGGGCTGATGATACGAGTTTGTTATAAACGCTTTTGAAGGATGTACTTTAGAAATTAGAAATCATTTATTTGTAACTAGTGGCCCGCCCCGGCTTCGCCCGTGCAAAGCGGGGGTGGGTTATACATATAAACCTTCCCCTTGAATCACTCTATCTATTAAAAAAAACCGCTTCAAAATCCGTTGCGTAGTTTTAAAGATTTAAGCATACATAGGGACGGACAGAAGAATGCGACTTTGTTTTATACTATGTAGTGATAGTGATGCCGGCTCTACACTCACGCGTGACGTCGCGCCGAGAATTCACGCTGTGAATAATTGCCGTGATCCGCGTGTTCGCGACTATGACTATGATGGACGACGACGTGATTCGCGAGTGTAGAGCCGGCTTAAAACATAGGTAATAATTACAAGCAAGATCTTAAAAATTAGGTAGTGCGCTATGTTATGCCCATTGACATAAAAATTATCTTTACATAGTATAAAACAAAGTCGCTGTCGTCTGTCCGTCCCTATGTATGCTTATATCTTTAAAACTACGAAACGGATTTTGATACGATATTTTTTAATAAATAGAGTGATTCGAGAGAAAGGTTTATATGTATAACCTACCCCCACTTTGCACGGGCGAAGCCGTGGCGGGCCAGTAGTATAGAAATAAAAAAAGACGATTATTTGATTCGTGTCATCCGAGAATCGAAACTTGATATATCCGACATTTAAAATGATATGATTTAATTTAAAAATTAGTGTGATGATAACTTATTTTGCTCTAACTCAATTTCACATGCCAAATGCAGGCTAAATAGAATGTACCTAAATTTAACATGAAGACTATCAATGTAATTACTCTATTTATGTGTGAATAAATGAATTATGAATTATGAATTATGTACAATTAAATTATCTACAATATAATTTATTTACGTGTTTGAGTGCTGATTTGAGTGATTGTATTAACACATATTATTTTATGCAAGTTCGATTTTATTGTTTTTATTTGCGATTGAAAACGAGGAGATTTGCAAGTTTGTCGTGATGTCTGTGTGTTCGTATAGCAGCAACGGATTGATAGAAAACACGTCACGAAACCACTTAATAACACCACTAATAACAGACAAATTAAAATTACCTAGCCACAAGAGAAGGAAAACTTGATACAAAACCTATGCCAACATGCCTTACCAGCATGGCATAGTATCCTAATCTCCCTTTCTGGACTTGGAGGAGGCCTGACTCAGCAGTGGATCATTTATAGGGTGGAATGATAAGTGATACAGCAAGGGAGTCGTCTATAAAAAATAAATATTTAAGAGGTGCCACTGACTTTGTGTAAAGACAGCTATAAATGCCAGAATGACAGCCAGATCCGACGGTTTTCCCCTCCAAAGCAGGGAGGAGGGCAGATGTAACAATAGATAGAGCCATAAGTCGAGACTATAATGACATTCCGTTGTATGTTCAAGAAAACGCAAAAAATAGATAACGATATAGTAATCGTATTAGGTCCGTTCCACTCGATTACACCAAACTGCTCTTGTAATCGAATCAGTATTATGCGAATCGATGCGTATTCGATACCTTTATCGAATTGGGCTTTGTCGATAATTGTATGATTATTTTGTTTTGCACATAGCGGTTAATAATAATATCTTAGGGAAATGGTATATTATATTATGTTATTGATATATTACGACCAGACCTACATAATTTATATTATGTAACTATTAGAAGCCCTATAATCACCACTCCATTTCATCCTAAGGGTGTCGTAAGTCGAAAACCTAGCCGCAAGAGAAGGCAAAGTTGATACTGAACCATGGATCAACCCGTCTGGCCAGCGTGGCACAGTGGGCTAACTATCCTCCATGTAGTTGGAGGAGGCCCAACTTAGCAGTGGGTAATTTATGGGTAATTTATGGCAATGGGCTGGCCACATCTGTCGTAGAACTGACGGCCGCTGGGGTAAACAGGTGCTACAGTGGAGACCACGTACTGGCAAACGTAGGGTGGGACGCCCCCCTGCTAGATGGAGCGACGATCTGCGACGGGCAGCCGGCAGCAACTGGATGCATAGAACCGAAGACCGGGTTCAGTGGCGAGCCATGGGGGAGGCCTACGTCCAACAGTGGACTGAGATAGGCTGATGATGAATTTATGGGCTGAAAAGTAGTAGTTTGATAAATTGATATTCAATAGCTGTTTGTATTTCCGAATAAATCAATAAAATGTTTAAACCTAAATAACAATTTTGCAGCAGTTGTCGTCATGGGAGACTAGATGGCAGTTGCCTTTGACAAATTCAAAGCCAATGATTTCTTAGGCCCCAAATGATCTCCCAATAACTATGGGAAATTCAAAATTATTGAACTTTATACAACACAGCTATCATGAGCAGCTATCACGCGACACTGGCCAAAATTGCCGAAATTGCCATAGAAAAGAAGAAAAAAAAAAGAAAACTTAGGATTATTATACATTGAAATTATAAAGTGTTTAATTGCAATGTGTAATAATCGCTCGGACCGAAACGGATGGGGACCTTGTATCACTATTCATTTTCTGCGTGCACACTACAGGGAACGTTTTCAATAAAACAAAATCAAAGGCGGTAGATTTAACTGTTTCTTTGTATTTTTTAAGACAAGTGTCATCTAGTCTCTCGGTCTCTCGTCGGGAATTAAAAAATGTAATATACGCGCGATAAATCCGTTAAAAAGGGTTTAATTTCAATGTTCAAAGATATAGTTGAATCTAAAGCCTATTTTTTTATTGGTAATTTCCCTGTGCAAGTAAACCTCATGCTACAACACACTCATCTTAGAATGTACTTTATTGAACACCCAGTCACCCTATCACGTCTCTTTAGGCCAACTCCTGAATGGGAGATTTACAAATGGTGGCTGAACATCTGACTGTGCATGACAAGTCCAGGGTATCGAATTACTCCATCAATGTCACCCTATTTCACTCGGACATTTGGCGAGGTAACTCGATATGAATCGATTTGGCAATTAAGTGATTATTCGCTTCCGAGGTTTTACTGTAATTGCTTGGAAAGTATTCACGGGAAACAATTGAACGATTAAATATCTGTATTGTGTATACGAGGTGAATCAAAAAGTTCTTAGAAGTGCATATATATGAAACCTTTTTGGATCAAGTTCGATATTCAAATTAAAGAGTGTCTATCACACTATATTTATGCAGACTGTCACTTGTTTTTGTCAGTTCGTTCGCATGTAATAAATTTTTTTGTGCAACGAGTTGCTAAAAAGTCAAAATTATGGATAAAAGTGAGTTACGTGCGGTGATAAAATATCTCAGTTTGAAAAAAATGTCTACGAAGGAAATTTTTTTGGACATTCAGCAGACATTAGGGGGTGATGCTGTACCCTATTCTACGGTTGCGTACTGGGTGGCTGAATTTAAAAGAGGTAGATCAAGCTGTAAAGATGACCCGCGTTCTGGGCGGCCTTCAACCTCCGTTACAGAAGAAAATGTCAAAAAGGTTGAGAATCTGGTTTTGGAAGACAGAAGAATGACTATAAAACATTTATTTATTTATTTATTTATTTATTCATCCTTCTTACAGCTATCATTACAGGTGGTTTTTTTTCCCCAATGCGATAGTGTACTAAATCTAAAATTATTTATTTTTATAACTAATTACAAATAATGCCTTTCTTGTGAGTTCACTCAGAGAACAACTGAATATGTCCACCTCCCCAGCTATAAGGTTTAGGGTGCGGCATGCGCGCATCAGTGGTGCCTCCCGCAGAAGGTTTGTCCGACCGCTCGGCTCCACAATTAGCTTTGGCTGTCGCCGCCGCCAAATGAATCGGTCCGGTACACAGAATCCTACCTGGCCTAAGATGTCTGCATTCTGTACCTTCCCTCTAAGTATTTTAAAAATATAGGTAACTAGTGCAAGTTCTCTTCTAACCCTTAGTTCGTTGTATCCCACCATACCCAAAACGAATAAAGTGGGATACATTAACGGGTACAATGGGTACACACCATAATTCCTCTTATATAAATATCTAGCAAATTTGTTTTGAACCCGCTCCAGCATGAGACTATACTTAGCTTCATGTGGAGCCCAGATGACCGCATTACATTCTAGTTGGCTTCTCACCAGTGCGTTATATAATACCATAATAGCTTTAGTATTCGTAAACCCATTTACCGTACGCAGAATAAATCCTAAATTTCTGTAAGCTTTTTTACATACACGCGTAATGTGATCACGAAATGTAAGCCCCGTGTTAAAACTTACTCCTAAATCCTTAACTTCAGCGACTCTAACCATCTGCAATCCGTTAATATGGTAATAATTTATGATGGGAGTACGTGCGCGAGAAAAGGAGATTGTCACACACTTCGAACTATTGAACTGCAAGAGATTGTCATTGCTCCAACTTACCACTCTATCGATGTCCCCCTGCAGTCGACCACAATCCTCGCTGCTTTTAATTGCCATTGACAGCTTGAGGTCATCCGCAAACAACAAACACTTGGCGTCCTTAACTACTCGAGGCAGATCATTAACCATAATCAAGAACTCCAGGGGCCCCAGGTTGCTGCCTTGACTTACCCCGGATCTGACAAAATACGGTTCAGACGTGTATCCCGCATAGTCTACATACTGTCGCCTATCGGTCATGTGACTTGCAAAAAAATGCAGCAAGTGCGGAGTGAAACCAACGCCCGCTAACTTCTTGAGTAATATGTCATTATCGACCAAGTCAAAAGCTTTCTTGTAATCGAAGTAAGCGGTATCGATTTGCACCCCACTATCAATGGTTGGTACCAAATGAGCCATGTGGTTGAGCAGGTTACTTGTTGTACTCCTTCCTGGTCGAAAACCGTGCTGAGTATCTGATAGTTGGGCGCTCACCTGCTGGAATATGTTCTTATGAATAGCCGCTTCAAATATTTTTGCTGGCGTCGACATCACCGCTACAGGCCTGTACCCGACCACCGATTCTGTTGAACCTCCCTTTGGTACTGGGACAACGCGGGTTAATTTCCATCTCTCCGGGAATGTTGTCGCTTTGAGACATTTATTGTAGATATGAAGTAGCGGCTTGGTTAACACAGATCTACAATCCCTAAAGATGTAAGGTGGTATGCCGTCTGGCCCAGCGGACCTTTTAGGTTTAAGGTCTTGAAGTGCACGACTGATATCTACAAACTGTAGCTGGTCTAAGTGCACCCGCGCTGCTCCGTTCTCGCCCCCTGCTTCTGCTATAGCTGCGTCCACATTCAACTCCGGCCGCTCTGGTTTATAGACAGAGTAAAAATAATGAGCAAACTCCTCTACACACTGTTGTCCAGCCAACACTTTCCCGTTTTTTAAAATTAATTGGGAACTTCTTTTACCCCTTTTGGATTTAACATAATTCCAAAAAGATTTTGGATCTTTCAGCATCTCGTTCTGACTGCGGTGCTGGTACTGGGCATGCGCAACATCTATCATATTTTTTACGGCGGTTCTACACCTGGCAAATGATTCGTAATTGGCCCTAGACTTACTGGCCTTGTACTGCTTATGTAAAAAATATTTTAATTTTATGTCGCGAATTATTTCAACAGTGTACCACTCAGGATAAATGTACCTAGAGTTTACACGACTTCGCTTTTTTTTTGGAACACAGTCATCCAAAATAGAGATTATAGTACTGTAAAAATAATTTAAACTTGAATCTAGATCCAACTCATACAAAGGAGTCCAATCTACGGTAGCCATCATAGAATATAATAAAAAAAAATCGGCTTTATTGAAGTTCCAACCTATTGGCTCATGTTTGTTCACGTCAGGTTCCGGTACAGATGAGCCCGCTGAGCCGGCCAGCCAGCTCCCCTCATACCGGCGGCTAGCATATGTGCTTACCGAGATCTCCAGCGGTGGATGATACGCGTCGACCGGTACGAGCGGAGCGTCCGCCCTCCGCACGCTCACCTCCCCTCCCTCCTCCAGTGCACTCAACACCAAATCTAACTGACGCCCATTGCAATTACCCACAGTGTTACTCTCAGTGAACCCACAAAAAGTTTGAAAGTATTCATAATAATTAATTACCGCCACTGAACATGAATACAAGTTGAGATCACCTAAAACCACTACTTCCCTGTACTTATTACAAAACTGTTCAATGATGCTAAACAACAACATATAATCAGTATCATTACTATTAGGCGGAATATATACCACACAAATTAAAAACATTAGTCTATTATGGAAATGCACCGTTGCACAAACCAGTTCAAACACTTGCTTATCAATATTGACGTCTCTCGGTATTACCACTCGTTGCAGCTCAAAACGCGGTGTGGCCACGAGAAGCGCGCCGCCTTGTTTTCGCCCATCTGCTCGATCACATCGTATAATATTGTATCCCGGTGGAATTATTTCTGCGTCATGGATTGATTCATTGCAGCCAGTTTCCGTGACTGCGAATATGTCTGCATTTGCGGTCAAGATACTGCTGTAAAATTCCTTCAGTTTAGTTCGAAGCCCTCTTACGTTTTGGTATAAGATTCCCACAGAAAAAAGCCTAGGGGGTTTTTGGTTTATTGGTTTGTCGCCGAAACCACACCCACTCACAAAATTCAATATTTACAGCCCAATGTTCTGGTTGACATAACGTGTCGTATTTGCTTTCTGGGACACTGATGATAAAAGAAGCATAATCCCTTTCTGTCTTGTGTTTTATTTTATCCACTTTAATAGGTACTTCTTCCCCGTAAATTCCTCTAACATGGTTTTCTAGGCTTTCTATTGTTGTGTCCTTCTGCAAACGCCAGACATGTAAATATTTTTTCCTCTCCATTCCTATAATGCCAGTTGTACTCATATTACCTCCTTTTTTGACTTCACTGTTCGAATATCTGCTTTTTTTCTTCTTGCTTACGGTAGTCCAATTTCCTTCTTTCACTGGTTCTTCCCTTTTTTTTTCTGTTGCTTTTCCTTCCTTTTCTGTTTCTTCTTCTTTTTCCATTCTGTTAGCATTCTCGAGACTCTTATCCGTATTTCCTAATTTCGTGGCCACACACTCCTTTGATTGTGTATTAATGCTGCTTACCTGCGTTTGTTTTTTATTACCAACTGTATTAGCAAAAGATCGTGGCGGTCCCTTTGTTATTGAAACACTGTCTGTAAATGAACTTCCTATCGTAATACCTTGAGGCTGTTCATATTTTTCTATTAATTCTTTGATTCTTTTTTCTAATAGTTCTACTTTACTTGCTTTGTTTAGAACTACCTCCATCACTTGTTTTAAATTTTTTAACTCCTTTTCAGTGGTAATAAATCTTTCTTGTAGCAATGTGTATTCTTTTCTTTGCCTCTCAAACTGAGATGCCACTTCGGCGCGCAGCTCCCGTATTTCGATCAAAAGTAGGCCCTCATTATCACTCACTTCACCTACATTTCGACGGCTTCCACGCTCGGTGTTTACATTACTAGATGGTGTAAATGTCTCGTTCATGATTGTATTTCCACGTACAGGTGTATCAGCATTACCCCTTTTCGGCATTGCACAATACGAAACATATAGCTGAGATCCTAAAGATATCTTTTGGTAGCGTTCAATCCATTTTAATTGATTCACTGGGGTTCAAAAAAGTGTCTGCAAGATGGGTGCCACGAATGTTAACCGACGAAAACAAAAAGCGACGTTTGGAAATTTCCAAGCGTAATCTCGAAATGTTCCAGCGTGATTCGGATAATTTTTGCCGTCGTCTTGTCACCATGGATGAAACGTGGGTCCACCATTTTGATCCTGAAACTAAAAGACAAAGCATGTCTTGGAAACGACCATCCTCTCCATCCATTAAGAAATTTCGAGTTGCTCCTTCCGCTGGCAAAGTTATGGCCTCTGTGTTCTGGGATAGTGAAGTTATCCTTTTTATTGATTACATGCCAAAAGGCCAGACGATAACTGGACCCTATTATGCAAATTTAATCCCGAAAGTGCGTGAAGCGATTAAAGAAAAACGTCGTGGAAAACTGTCGTTGGGCGTGTTGTTCCTTCAAGATAACGCTCCTGCCCATCGATCGGAAGTTGCGCTCAACGCAATCCGCTGTGCTGGCTTCAATCTCCTTGACCACCCACCATATTCTCCGGACTTAGCCCCAAGTGATTTTCACTTATTTCCAAAATTAAAAGAGGAAATTCGTGGAACAAAATTTCACGATAATGACGCGGTTATAGCTGCCGTAGAGGACTTTTTCGAGAGTCAAGAAAATATTTTTTTTTCACAAGGAATAAGGAAGTTAGAAACGCGTTATTCTAAATGCATTGCATTGGAGGGAGATTATGTAGAAAAATAAAATATTATTATTTAAATCTTTGCATTTTTTAATATTGATTCCAAGAATTTTTTGATTCACCCTCGTACTTAATAGCTACGTGTTTAAAAAATGGTGTTGTTGTGAGTTTCGCTAACACCATAAAGTCCTATTTCTCCTCAGAGGTAATTTTTGAAAACAATATTTATAGGTCTTTCAGAATTGCCATTTGGTGATGTTTTTTAAATACCGACACATATCAGCGGCCCATTACATCTTCGGGAGTGTCCTGTGATGAGACTAAAGAAACGCCATGAAGACAGGCTGTGAAATAGGACCCCAAAGTTAAAGCAAAAAATAAACAAGATTTATTTTTTGCCCGTTCCGTGGTCGCGTTCCGAACTGGTGGTAAACTGTCTAATCCTTTGCATTAGATATACATTTAATATTTATTCGTATGTTGACTATTTGTATGTGTTCATTGTGTTATTCTACTAATATCACTACATCACTACTAATATAAAACAAAGTAACTGTCGTCTGTCCGTCCCTATGTATGCTTAAATCTTTAAAACTACGCAACGGATTTTGAAACGGTTTTTTAGATAGAGTGATTCAAGAGCAAGGTTTTGTATAATACATCCATCATATTGTGGAGAAACACTGATAAATTTAGAGGTTCATCATTGCACCCATGCGAAGCAGGGGCGGGTCGCTAGTAATAATAAATACGTGAAAGATTGTAAGACATTTTTTTGTTACTGCAAAAACTACTGAATGGATTTTGATGAAGCTTTATAATAATAAAGCCTACAAATAATAATTTAGAAGGATATATGTCTAACAACAATAACGGATTTTCATATTTTTTTGTTAAATACCGGTCGGGCCGTTGGTAGGTATACCTACGATATAATAATAATTTCACTTTGATGTGAAGAAATCTAGCCGTACCTAAGGGAAGGAATACTTGGCACAAACTCGTCTGGCCAGCGTGGCAGCGTATGCTCAAATGAGATACAATTAGGCAGTGATTTAAAAAGGGACTAAAAAGATAATGATGTTGAACTTGATTCTTTATAAAAATGTAATAAGTACAACTACTCCAAACCTCTTTGGATATCCATACTTGCCACTGTCCACTCGAGCGCATTTTGATACACACCTCTCGCTCGCACACAGCAATTAATCGTATCTCTATCCCGTTTACCTAGGATCCGATACCATTTATATTTCAAGTGTCACTTCAAACGTATTCCCGTCTCGTTTCCTCTTACAGTGAATCCGTATTCGCTATCTCGTGTCCACTCGAG
Organism: Clostera curtula; assembly: GCA_905475355.2. NCBI lineage: Eukaryota > Metazoa > Arthropoda > Insecta > Lepidoptera > Notodontidae > Clostera > Clostera curtula. The sequence continues at coordinate 384,567 of FR997819.1, forward strand.
GTCAGCAAGAGGTGGATGCAACCTGAGTTTTCATTGTATAAAATGCGTATAATGAGAGGGCAAGGGTTCTCTTTTGATAGGTTCAGTTTTATTCGTTTAGTTGGAAATTGGAGGGAAAATGTGAGAGTATGTTTTTTATTTGGCTCTTTTTAGTTAATAATAGGCGAGCTATGTGCCTTGCCCAGCAATCCTGTGGGCTATGTCAGTAACTCTGGTTTTCCGGCGTATCTCCTCATTTCTGATTCGATCTCGCAGGGAAACTCCGAGCATAGCCTTTGGGTGCCTTCCGGTGGAGCCCATAGAACCCTAAAATAGAATTAATATATTTTTAGGTCAATTATTACTTGATCAGGGGTACACATATCTGTAGTCAATACAAACATTCCTTTCTCAAAACCTCTCAAACATCGAATTAAATTCGCAAGAAGTGCCCTCAAAAGTATAGAATGACGTACAATAACGAGATCGCTGGCAACCACTTCAGCTGGCCAGTTATAGAAACCTTTTTTCCAATTCGATTGCAGAACATCTTAGTGTAAGCGTTTACCAATCAAAAAGTCACTTTGTGCTATACAAAATAGAGTAAAAAATCGTTTTAACAATCGCAGATACACACGCGTCTCTGTTTTGCTTGTCGTGGAATTTTAAACCTTGTTCATTTATAATAAAGTCTTGATGTCTATCTGGTTTACAGTATGATTGTATCAGAGATTACCGTCAGATGATATTGTGTTTTGTTACATTAGTTTAAGGTTTAGTTTGTGTTGTAGATAAAGTGTTTGTGTGAAGTGGTAGCAATCTAATTTCAGGGGAAAGGTTAATGGTTGAGTAATCGACAGTCGCCTGAGGGACTCGTGTTTTGGGTGTGCGTTTGATATGTTTGGTTTGATGTAGAGATGTCTAGATGAGCTTGAACGTCTTTAAATTAATGACTGATACTAGTGTTTAAGGGCATTCTGCCATTTCACGTAACCCTAAACACCATGTCACTCGATCTAGCGGCTCATGATTGGGTGTGTGTGAACAGGAAAGAAAGTAACCTATATGTAATAAATCAAAGGTATCTCATTGTAGATTTTCAACGGAAATCTACAGGGTCTGCTAATTCAATATTCTAACATTGATTTTCAACGGATTTATAATATATTCAACATCGAACATGTTAAATCATCCCCGATAAAGCGATAAGACAACATATTAACAGTAGAACCGATTTAATTATATTTTTTATCTAGGAACCGTCGCTACAAAAACCCGCTTCCAAAAAGCATTTCAATCGGCAACTCGTTTAGGATCTACTTATAACACCCCTCTTTTTATACCGAATATTTTATGTAGAATAACAGTTATGCTTTGGGCAAAGTAGATAATAATCAGCGAGGTCACGTGCCACTTCGATAAGATGCCACATCCATTTCTCTATATCTGTTGTTCTTTCCCTTTTTTATTGGCGAGTGTAACTGATACACGGGGCTCGATTGATTTATATTTGCTCACGATTTTTATAGCAACGTCCCCACTGAGAGATATGCGATAAAGTTGCAGTCATCATCAGCTCGGATCAATAATAACTGGCTGTTGAGTCCAAATTCATTTGATATTAGCCTACTCTACCGCGCTGGCCAGACGGGTTGGCACAGGGTTTCTATCGAAACCTGCAACTGCCACTCGTCTCATGACTGAGGGTGTTCCAGTTACCCAAGATGCCCTACGGTAGTCGTAGCCCGACGGAGCGCCACAGTAGAATGCTTCCTCGCGAACCTGTGGCGGGCGTCTCAAATAAGACGTGTGAGGTTATACCGCGATTTTTTTTTTATCAAATATAAAACATTTATTCCATAAACACTAACTTAAGTAATATGTACTTACATAAACACTAACTTCACTATCACTATCACTACATAGTATAAAACAAAGTCGCATTCTTCTGTCCGTCCCTATGTATGCATAAATCTTTAAAACTACGCAACGGATGTTGAAGCGGTTTTTTTAAATAGATAGAGTGATTCAAGGGGAAGGTTTTTAAGTATAACCCACCCCCGCTTTGCACGGGCGAAGCCGGGGCGGGCCACTAGTAAGTAATAAAACAAGACTAAAAATACCAAATAACCTAAAACTTAAATATATTATTTAAAGGAGTCCCTTTAGGCAAGGTTCCGAAGATACTGGCAGCGTTCCCCCTTTGAATCGCTAGACTGATTCTTTGTCCGAGGGAGCTACATTCTTTTTCCGCGATTTTGTGTACAAATCGCCGAAAAATAATGTTCCGAGGCCAGACGTTTTAATGAAAAATTGTTGGACCTTGGACAGGTACTGGGTTCGATTCCGGGGTCGGGCAAGTGTCTGTCTAAACCAGAGGCACTTGCTCTGAGTCTGGGTGTCATTTTTGCTCGTGAATTACATGTTTGTAAACTGCTCACGCGATACTGGTTTATACCTAGAGCAGGAGATCCGTTTTTTTTAAACAAAGAAAGAAACTGTCGACTTTCTTACGTAGGGTACGGTAAATTTTTCTAGTAAAAAGAATTCCATAAATTGGTTATTTTGGATTAATTTATCGTATAGCTTCTGCTGCAGCTCATCTCAATCTCCATGTAATGTTATACTCGCGATTTCTTCGGCTTCTCCAACTTTGTTTTATTTTTATTAAAAATCGGCAATACACAGTGGCGGGCGTTTTTTGCCAGTGATTGCTCGGTGTCGGGTTACGTTTAATATAGATTGTAAGTACTGTAGGGTTGATTTGATTTCATTTGAGCATTTTCAAAGATTCTCCTCGTATTATGTACGCCTATATCCGGGGAGCTTTTTGACAAATATTTATTTCTCGAAACCTTTGTAGACCTACACTTATATGTAAGTACACAAACATTCAAAATCATCCATCATAACTTTAAAATAAAGTTAGGATTTGATTATAAAATGTCTTGTTATCTGTTTTAAGGTGTATTACGCGTCTTTATTTCCCTTCATGAATTTGGAGGAGACCCGACTCAGTAGTGGGTCATTCATGGGCTGAAAGGAACACGTCTTTAGATGTATGAAATTAAATTTTGTGTTGTATGAAAAAACATACATTTTTATTAGTTTTATTCGTAGCACTCTCGACAGAGTGGTGTTGATCCCGCCATTTCTGGCGGCCTACTGCATTCATTTAAGAGGCCCCCCACTGCAGATATTATTTGATCAGTTCATCGTGTTCCTTGCACGATGGGCTTATATGGACATTTTAACACGTCGGAAAACGTGTCCGAAGAAAGTTAAGATAAGAACAGACGCTGTTTGATGCCGAGTTCTTGATATATCGGGAAATTAGTGTGAAACTCGGTTCATGATACTTCAAGCAATTTTCTCCAGCACCACATCTCCGTGGCGTTTATTTTCTTGCTTTCCACTGTTCGTAAGGTCCATGTTTTAACGAACCTACTCCGTGGTGTAAGTTATGTCCATATTCCGCCATATTATTTCTAGCTTGTCCCTATCTGACTTCGTTAAGCAGTTCTGTATAAAATTTATGAAAATATCTTTTAAACGCAAAAGTATTTTAACCATTGTGTAATAATATAAAATTATACTACACCCCTACTTGCTAAGATATGTATTATTAAGAACGCTTTTTGTTTAAATGTCCTACTCCACAAGCCCCAAATTAAAACGAGATTAAGTTTTTTTTTTTTTTTTTTTTTTTTATGGAAGAGGTAGGCAAACGAGCAAGCGGGTCACCTGATGGTAAGTGATCACCGCCGCCCATGGACACCCACAACACCAGAGGGGTTGCAAGTGCGTTGCCGGCCTTTAAGAAAGGAATAGGCTCGTTTCTTGAAGGTTGCCATGTCGTACCGGTTCGGGAATACCTCCGCTGGTAATTGATTCCACAAAGACGTTGTGCGCGGTATAAAGTTTCTTGAAAACCGCACGGTGGTGGACACCCATTCGTCCAGATGAAATTGATGGTATTTCTGGCGGGTGGATCTGTGGCGGAAAGAAGCGGAAGGGACAAGATCGAACAATTCCTCAGAACACTCTCCGTGATAGGTGCGATAGAAAATGCAGAGAGACGCCACGTCTCTTCGCAGGGCTAGAGTATCAAGCCGATCATTAGGACTATCGCTATTGACGATTCGAGCTGCACGACGTTGGATGCGATCAAAAGGAAGGAGCTGGTACTGTGGAGCCCCGGCCCAGAGGTGGCAGCAGTATTCCATGTGTGGCCGTATTTGCGCCTTATATAATTGGAGGCGATGTGCCGACGTGAAATACCGCCTCGCTCTGTTGAGGACACCCAGTTTTTTGGAGGCCAGCTTAGCTTTGTCTACCAAATGACCGCGAAATTGAACGTCGCTCCCTACGTCAACACCGAGAATCCCAATACTCGGCTTAATATCAAGAGGAGTGTTTTGAAACTGAGGAGGCACGACCATGGGAGCTTTTTTGGCAGAAAACGCGCAAACTTGTGTCTTTAGGGGGTTAAACTTCACCAAGTTGTGATGACCCCAATGCGAGACTTGGTCTAAGGTAGCCTCGATTTCAGACACAATTTTGCTCCGACACTCAAGGATGTGCGCCTGAGAAATATTGGGGTGGCCAAAGTATAAGGCATCCACCGTACTGTCGTCTGCATAGCAATGAATGTTATCAGCATGTAACATATCATTGATATGCAGAAGAAACAGAGTTGGGGAAAGCACACAGCCTTGTGGGACACCAGCGTTCACGGGCTTAACGTTGGAGCATGTCCCGTCGACAACGACTTTGATACTGCGCTCCGTGAGGAAGCTGGTAACCCAATTGCAGAGTTTCTCAGGCAGCCCATAAGACGGAAGCTTCGAAAGAAGCGCCTTGTGCCACACCCGATCGAAAGCTTTCGAAATGTCCAGACTAACGGCCATGGCCTCCCCCTTGGTCTCTATCGCCAATGCCCAGCGATGGGTCAAGTGGGCTAGAAGATCGCCAGCCGACCGACCCTGACGAAACCCGTATTGGCGGTCGCTAATTAGCTGGTGTTCTTCTAGGTATTGTAAAAGTTGGCGATTAATAATGGATTCCATTATTTTGGAGAGCAAGGAGGTGATGGCAATGGGCCGGTAGTTACCCGGATCAGAGCGATCGCCTTTTTTCGGGACGGGGTGCACAACAGCCATCCTCCAGGAATGAGGGACTACGCCTGTATCGTAGGAGAGTCGGAAAAGGCGCGTTAATATTGGAGCCAACTCTGGAGCACATGTTTTCAGCACAATAGGAGGGATGGTGTCAGGCCCACTGGACTTATGGATGTTCAGGGAGAGAAGCTCATTACGGACCGATTTTTGGGTAAACCGAATGCCCGACAAGGCGCTGACGCACCGGGGGATGGTCGGCGGTGGTTTCTCCCCGTCGTCCAAAGTGGAATTGGATGCAAAAAGAGAGCCCAGAAGATCGGCTTTCTCCTTTGCATCGTAGACGAGATCACCATCCTCCCTGCGCAGAGGTGGAAAAGATGGTCGACAGAAGTTCCCTTCGACAGCCTTGGCGAGGGACCAAAAGGCACGTGTACCCGAGGGAAGACGAGCCAGTCTCTCACCAATCCTGCCGATGTGCTTTGCCTTTGCCATGGCCAAGGCTCTTTTGAGGGATCTGGAGGAAAAGTTGTATTCCTTTTTCAGGTGATCAGCTTTCGGATCCCCAGTAGCTATTGCATTTGCCCAGGCTTGGAATTTCTCCTGCTTTTTACTGGTTGCCAGTTTGCAAGAGGACTCAAACCAGGGCTGAGACCTGCCGCCAATGGGCACCAAAGTACTTGGAATGAAAAGTTCCATGCCTTGGAGCACCACATCAGCGACAGAGTCAGCAACAGCACTGGGGTCTTCCAGTGAGAAACAAACTTGACCCCATGGGTAGGATGAAAAGAAGATCCGCATTCCATCCCAGTCTGCTGACCTGAAATGCCAAACACGCCGGAGGCCCGCGGGGCGAGACCGCAATCGACGCGTAAGTGGCATGACGCTCCGAATTAGGCAGTGGTCCGACGAGCCCAGCTGAGCACCGACGGACACCTTTACGCCATCGGGATGAGAGGTCAGTAGAAGATCCAGCAGTGAAGGCGTATGGTTTTCCACATCAGGTATTCGAGTGAACGACGAGACCATCTGTGTTAAACCATAGGCCATGGCAAGGGCATGAACAGTTATACCCGCGTGGTCAGTTTTCTGTGACCCAAGCCATTCAACGTGATGTGCGTTGAAGTCGCCGAGAACCACAATTTTGGCGGACGGGGTCTGTTCTAGCACGGAGTCAATGGCCGTTTCGACGTGCTCGAAGAGTCGGTCGGTTTCTGCATCGCCGCTGTGGGACCTATAGAGGCATGCGAATATGCGCGGATGATCGTCGCAATCTATACGCAGCCAGATGGAGGAGAGGTCCCTGCCTTCAAGATTGCCTAGGCGGCGGACGCAGATATCGTCCCTCACGTACACGCATACACCGGCTCGTGACACAAATTTATGTTCAATTTTATAGCCTGGGTAATTTAGGTATGACGCATCCGTGGGGCACGATATCTGAGTTTCCGTTAAAAAGAGCAACGCAGGCTTCTCTGACTCAAGATGGTGGTGGACAGAGTTTAGATTAGTATGCAATCCCCTGATGTTGCAGAAGTGTACATGGAGTTCAGGTGGTGGTGCCGTGTTTATGTTGCTCTTGCCTCGGGCAGGTGTAACGAGCGGGATTTTGCCCTCCCCAGAATACGTAGGGCAGCCTGAGCGAGGATGCTCAGGGAGGGATTCTCCAGTGCGAAACGCACTGGTACCCTCCTGGGGTACTCTCTCTTTAAATTCCGCTGCCATGGTTGGGGGGGGGGGGGGGCCTCCGGCCCTCTCGCTCACCGAACGAAGCGCAGTAGCTAAAAGCTACTACTCAAAAGTCGGTCTTCTGCGAGAGTGTGGTACTTACCCGGTCGAGCCGGCCCATTCATGCTGCGAGCAGCGTGGCTCTACCATTTATTTGATTCAATATTTTATTGAAAGACAATTTGTCAATAAGTACAGTCGCGCGCACAAAGCTTACAGCAATAAAGTCGGGATGATATTTATTTGTGGAGCGCCCGCGAGCCGAGCACAATGCGGCGCTACGCGGGGCACATATTAAGCGCAGACAGTAATTTAATTTACTTCCAACCAATAGGGCTGCCATTCTATCAAAAATTAATTAATTCAAATGTATATAAAGTGACAAGGTTGTTGCCATTTAAGTACGGCGAGAGTTTTTCTGAATATTCTGAAATATGTTTGCATTGAAGAACGCTTTAGGCTAACAAGTATCATCAAGGAACCACGCAATAAAATTGAGCTCGTTTTAGAAACAGTCGAACAGAAACTCGTAGATACGTTAAGTTAATACGTTAAGTTAGTACGAGTATGTTATGGAATTTCTAGTTTTTGTCATAGGTTTGTAGACTTTACTGTATGTTTTCATTTTACTGTAGAGTATCTACTTAACTTTACATTAATAATTTCGATGATATTCTTGTTGTTATCAAACTTGTCTTATATGGTAAAAATGAAATAATGATTCTACTTTCCGTAATTTTCCGTGTATTAATATTTTTCGCATTTATCTACTATTCTATCTTCTAATTATTATATTTTTCAGTAATGGGCGTATACGTTAGAAACCAAATATCTAAAATAAAAATGTAATTAGAGTAGATATTTAGGGAAATTACCTGAAAATTTATGTAACCGATATAAAAAAATGCATTCGAAATACTTATTTAAACGCTATTGTTTTGCATATCAAACAATGATCCAGAACCATGCCGTTTATTAATCACTTTGTGATCCATAAAGATGGAACAATTAAATAAAAACTAGAACAAAACTACCACATACTGTGCCAACCCTGGCCGAATGATCGCACACTAATAGAACACTAATACCTCAATCGAATGTATAACCACACACGTCACATATTGCCAAAAACCAACTCAACCCCTCTCACATAAAGCTCAAATTCATATAACAAATCTCAATAATAGGAATCGCCAACAATTGGTCTTATTGTTACCGCCCGATTCAAAGTTACTCCGTTTAAACTTTGACTCTAAATCATGAATTAAAACTTTATAACTGCGTAATAAAGTTGGCTTTTCATTGTGACTAAGGGTAGTAAATAATAGGTGTCGGGCACAAACGTAGCGGGCACCAGTCGGGTTCATTCAGTATTGCTAATCACTTGAGAATGGACCCCGATTCGAGGGTCACCCCTAGGGATGGCAACTTTAAAGGGGAGAGGACTAAATTATACTCCAGATAAAACTTCAGTTTATTCATCAATGTCTGGCTCTCCTGAACGGTGAATGGATGTCCAGCATATTGTTACATTTGACTTCCTCCATGCTTCAGGAGGGAGTAGCGTTAAACTGAGAACTGGACTTATGAAAGTCAATTAGATAGTTCCATCTGATGGTTCGGAGAGTAGACGGCCTTATCTATGTGTAAATACTAGAAGTTATTTAAATCAGATTTCTTCCCAAGTATATTAGGAAATGGCAAGTTAGTTAGATGTTGATGAAACAGATTGGAAGGACTAATATGGAGACGAAAGAAATATATTAAAATTCTATGGCGAGACTGGAACCAGGGTACGATGACGAAGATTTGAACTTGTACCTGTGTAGGTTAAATTAATATATTTAACTTTATAAAAGTGTTGGTGACGACCCTATGCACCAGGGCTCCCATCAATTTTGAAATGAGAGGGTGTTTATATTAATTCTTCTGACTCAGTTATTAATATGGGGTCTGTTGAGACTTGTTTGGTGAACAACAACTGTTGATGTTCGTTCGTTGGTATCATTAAATTAATCATATTAAATTAATTTAATGGGGAAACGCTCAGCCGTAGCCCAAGAATCGGGCAGTGGAGGAACGTTGTAGGTTGATTGGGTAGGTAGGCCGCGATTATCGTCTTCTTGCACCCGGGGTAACTCAAATCATTTATTTGGGTCACTTACATGTTTTCAACAAATTGATAAAAAATATACAAACCAAAGTAATATATTTCCCGTCACATGACGCTATCGTTGCTCAGAGTATTTTAGTTAGATGACAACCCACGAAACCAAAGGCCAATTACCGGTAATGAAATAAAAAATAAAAGCGTGTAAATTCAGTTCCAGCAAGACTGCTGTTTCAGTTCAAAAAAAGATACTATTGGTTCGTATATTGATAGCATTTTTGAGCTCGCGCAGCTCAATCCCAAGCTACCGGGTGTGTGAGAGTGAGATAGAGTAAGTGATACTTAATTGATCGAATTGTACGACATTTTTTTATATACGATGTTTTCATAGATATTGTGCAGCTACAGGGAGAATGCTTGTCTCTAAGCGATGTCCTGTGCGATAGTTTTATAAATGGCTCGTTCTGTTCGTTTCTGGAGGACAAAAATTGTGGAGGACAATATTTACGTCAGCGTCCCCAGAGCTATTGCCGTAAGACATAATGTCAGATGTTCATGATTATGACGATTACTCGGTAGGCTGTCTTTTGACATCTTAAAGTAATACAGTGTCATCTGCGAACAACACAATGTCATGACCATTTTTGGCATTAAATGGTACATCTAAGTGTTAATATTATCCGGCTAAGCCCCAATGGCCGGGTTCATGAGGACTATAACCAAGAAAAAAGGCAAGCATAAGATTTAAACCAACCCAAGATAGGTTGGTTTAAATCTTATGCAAACAATATCAAATTAGCGTTGATAACTAATGGTTGAAATACGGCAATAATTAGTTAAAAATTAAGAATTATGTTAATAGAGAGGTAGAATCACTACATAGTATAAAACAAAGTCGCTGTCGGCTGTCCCTATGTATGCATAAATCTTTAAAACTACGCAACGGACTTTTTTAATAGATAGAGTGATTCAAGAGGAACGTTTATAATACATGCATATTGCACCCGTGCGAAGCCGGGGCGGGTCGCTAGTGAAAGATAATATAAAGCGAACCTGAGTTCGCCTAACGAAAAGTTTTCGTCTTCCTTTTTCTTTTCGCTTACCTATTTTCCATGTAGTAACGGACTAAGAATACATGGTCTCCCCATTCTATCCTGAGGGTGTTTTAAGAGTCGACAGAAGGAAATGACAAGACCGCAAAGAGAAGGAAAACTTGATACGAAACCATATGCCAACCCGTCTTGCTAGTTTGACACAGTAGACAAATTACCCTCCATTTAATTAGAGGAGGCTGAACTAAATCAGTGGGTCCTGTGTGGGTTGATTAGTAAATTTTCCGATTGTTTAACAGACTTTTCTTTAAACTGTCGCCCTCTAAGACATTTGACTTGGCTTCAAATGCCGCTGCTTGATATAAAAATGATTTCCTTTTGTACAGTCGCGCACAAAAACGTAAACAAGACATCACCCCCAAGAGTCGGAAATGCGCGAACGGAAAACAAAAATATTTGGAAAAAGTTCTTTAATCACGTTATAATGTCTGAATCCAAGGGTCCGTTGGTAATTAGTGGCGGTCGCTTTGGCTATGCCTTTTTGTTTTGTTTGCTGCTGGTTACAAACGTGGAGTTGGACTGAATAAATCTGAGAGGGCTTGGGGGAAGCGGTAATAAACGGCCAATGCTCACTGTGAGTTCGAAAGGGTTTTTTTTCTGGAATTACCTATACCTACCGTATCGTACCTTGATATGTTTAGTTTAGGGTAAAATCGGTCGTTGCCGGTTTTAAGGTTGATTTTGAAAGCTAAGATTGGAAAGCGTTTGAATCTTCTACCCTAATGAAATACAAAGTTATTTGGAATTATTATTTGTATTTTCATAAAGAAACATTTAGTACACGTTTCTGGTTACAGAGAAAAAAAAAGGAGGTATGAATATTTTTAAGTATTGAGACCTCTTTCTGGTACTTATGTGAGTATGCAAACAACATTTCTAAATGCGACTGCCTTGTTGGTCTAAATTCAATGACAAATCATTTATTTTTAGAGGACACAATAGATAATTATAAATTGTCAACACATTAATAAAAAATATACAAAGCAAAGTATATTATAGTTTACCACAAGTTCGGAACGCGACCACTGCCGAGAAGATCTGGCAAGAAACTCAGAGGGCTTGTCATGGCTAGGGGTGATCACCTTTAGATCACGGGTCCCCACTTCGATGCCGGGGGCTCCGAAAAATGCTTTGTGTAAACCAGAGGCACTTGCTCTGAGTCTGGGTGTCATTTGTGTTCATGAACTACATGTTGGTCAACAGCATCCATGGTACAGATTATGAAAAGAGTAGGGGCTTTGTTTAAAAAAACAATTGCATGGTACACTTCCAGTCACTGATAACTTTAAATACGTGAAACTAGAAGTCTAAGCGTGCAATGTAAAATTTGTACCTATTAGAATATTCATGTTCGAAAATTAAATCATGATAATGAACGGCGCAACATGTTAACAATGCCCGCACTAGTCACCGGCAGGGCGCACTAAATCGCAACCACAATGGCGCTAGTGTCGCATACATGCGCCAAGATTTATTTGCGCGACTGTACATAGTCTTTACTATTCTATTGTTATAGCTAAATGACGAACGCGGGTTCTTTTATTGATTGTTGCTTAAAATATAATAAAAAAAATGAATTACCCGTATTTGCCTTTCGACAAATGATTTTTTTCACTGATTTCATGTTTCAAGAAATACGATATTTCAATAAATTTCAAAGTCGGTTCATAAATGACGGAGCTTTCCGGTAACACACATATAAAAAAGCATACAGATGAATTGAGAATCTTTTTTGGAGTCGGTTATTAATTTGCATTCGACCATCGCCAATTTATACAATACCTATAAACATTAAGGCTTGTGGGTTATTTTGATATATGGGCTATATTATTGTAAAGTTTCGTTAAAATCGACTAATTAGTTTTTGCGTGAAAAATACGTAGTTATATTATGGTAGGATGTAGGCTGATGTCATTTCTGAAGGATATAATAAAGCTTATAGAGTCTATAATAATTCTGTGGACAAAGGTTTGGTGCTTCGTAAATTGTCGCACATCCAATCATCCAGTTTTCGTACATTTTCATATCCGCAGTAGACATAAATTGTTACTGCAGTACGACGGTATTGTGTAGCATGCGGTACAATGCCGCTATAATTCGCGCTCACGTCCAGTTTCGGGAATTGGAGCATAAATCAACTCGAAACATCACGGCGCAGTCGTGTTGGTCAGTCGAGTCGAGGCAATGACAGTAACTGGGGTAAAGTTGTGAACAAAAATGAAATCTCTTGGCAAACATACAATTAAGTTATAGTAGCATATAAACCATACTTTATTATACTTCTCGTAAATAATATATTATAATAATAACCTATGATAAAAATTAAGCTAGACCCGTAAATAAAATATTATAATAGTTTGACTGGATTTGACATAATGAAACGTATTACGTGGCAAAATAAGGTTAAAAATGAGGAAACGAAGATATAGTCGTAGAATACAAAATTACTTTCTGTACTAGTACAAACCTCAACAAAGTTAGTCTTAATAACCTTACATCATATTGTTATAATTGAAATGTAACATAGCAAACATCAGACCGAAAAGTGTCTTTACTTAAAAACAATAATCTCGTTTACTATATCATTTGTGGAAAGTCAATTTGTAATTAAATTAATATTTTCTAAAAAAGATAGTAAATTGTTTAATTGAAATTTTAAAAAAGAAGTGTTTGCAGTTGTTAAGAACTATTTGATAATTTCCATATCTGAATATTATTATCTAAAAAACACACGCCTCGCATCATTTACAAGCAGATGTCTTTATTAAAACCAACTTACAAATTCAAAAGCTCTATTCATCCCTTTCACGACCACACAAAACAAATATGTACATCCATCCCTCTCGCACGCACATAATGAGATTCAAAATGGCCAGTATTCAATGAAAGTTGTTTGCATTGTATAAAAAAGGTATTATTTTAATTTTTTCGCTTTTGTATGCGAGGGCGTACCTTTTTTTATTACAAAGGCGTTCGACATTTGAATTCTTTGTTCGATTATTTCTTAAGAAACGGTCTACATTGATCGTTATGTTCATGGAATTTGTTCTCTTATACTCAGTGTCTGTTCAATGTAATCGTTTTTTATCGAAGCTTCAGCCAGTCTCGATTACATTAATAGTCTCGTAAGATTTGTGTGTTTGCTCGGAAGTATTAGCTTTGGGGTTTTTTAATTGATTTGATGAAAACTTTTCGTAACGCGATTGTTATGATTGGTGTACATTTTAGAAGGGATTGGAATATTGCTCAATAATAATATATTTACTTGAATCTCATCACTACATAGTATAAAACAAAGTCGATGTTTTCTGTCCGTCCCTATGTATGCTTAAATCTTTAAAACTACGCAACGGATTTTGAAGCGGTTTTTTTTATTAGATAGAGTGGTTCATGAGGAAGGTTTATATGTATAACACACCCCCGCTTTGCACGGGCGAAGCCGGGGCGGGCCACTAGTTATTAGATAAACTACAAACCATATTTAGTTACTTAACAACATTGTTTTATTATTAATTTCGTAGATCTCTTTATTTCATTTCTGTTATATTTATGTCAATGATGTGGTTTCCTTTAATTAGAGAAGTAAAAGAGTTTGTATTGAGTCACGCGTATAATATGTGAATATGTATTGTTTTCTCTGTTGGAAACCCTAAATAAATAAATAAATCTGAATGTTATTTGTTGTTTATTTAATAATGATAGTATTTTCTATCTACCAGACAATTAATGTAATTTTGGGTCGTCAAATTTAGATAGACAGATATATATTACACACAAGAAGAATAACGAACATAAAACAGGAACACTGGTACAGAAAAAGTAGTGGTCTAATTGCTTAAATCATTTTTTCTCGGATTAATCGTTAGATGGACTTGACTAGAATAAAAACAAATACCTAGTTGTTGTAGGTATACTACGTCTAGGTATTTGTATATTACTATTTTATATGAATTATCTCAAGTAGAGCACAAATTGAGGTTATTCATGTACACAATGTATAAATGGCCCAACAAGATCCATCTTCTAGACATTATGTCCAAATCTTTAACTATTTTACATATAAATTGTGTTATTCTGATGTATTCGTTATATTGTTGTTAAGTTTCTTTAAAATCCCTGTTCTTGAAAAAGTAACAAAGATTCAAGAAGCGTTTATAATATTAGTAGAATGTGCCGAATGCCACCGAATTCAATAAGCAACCAGATTATAAGTTTTTGACTAATTAATTAAAATAAGCTACGGATCTCTTAAGATATTCCAATTTTGAATTCTTTAAAAATATTCTCCCGCCAAATTTTGTTGGGTGTAAATGGCAGTATCGAGGAGCAATCGTCTCCCTCCTCTCGCCATTTAAAAAACAATAACATCGACCATTAAATTTGTACAGTCGAACGGTGCCGTCCTAATTGCGGTGGCACAATGCAATGTGCGCGCGACTGTACTCGAATGCTGCGCTGTGGTAACCAAATGTGTGTTTTGACGCTGCCTGTACTTTACATTATGGAAAATAATAGATGTACTGACGGGCAGACAAAGAATTATGGCATAATTTATAAGGAAATATCGTAAAACGTTCACAAGTAACATTGTATTTGATCTAAATACTTTTAAACTTCCATGTTTTGTCTAAGCCTGCTAACTTATTTGCCACCATTTATACTAAGAAAATAGGGGAAATCTGCTCACGCGGATTATCAATAGTATATTTAGGTAAGCATGAAATTATGGTATTGAGTAATTTCAGACTTTTAGGCAGTAATTTTTTCGTAAATATTTACTTAATTACCTTTTAATCTTAATATTTTGAGCACTTTAAGTTACTTGTTGGTTTTAATTAACAGAAAATTAAAACATTTTAACTTCAAACTTTTAGTACAATTCAATATAGCGCGTCTTTTTTGTTTTCACTTTTGTCACCGACTGTATTATTGTCGTTTCTTACCGTTTGTGTGCTCAACGCGATGTATTTTTGATGTCCGCACGGTTCAAAAAACGTCTGAGTTTGTTTCGTTTCAAAGAATTCCTTGTGGCATAGTTTTACTTCAGGTTTCGTTTTGAGAATGCAATTAAGATATTTGAAGGACGCGTGTTGACTCTTCAAACAACTTTTTACATTTTTTAAATACAAGTCTCTAGTAATTAACGCTAAGTTGTAGAAAGTAAAACATTTAACGGTTTTCTAATTGCTGCTTTATCATTATCATTACATAGTATAAAACAAAGTCGCTGTCGTCTGTCCGTCCCTATGTATGCTTAAATCTTTAAAACTACGCAACGCATTTTGAAGCGTGTTTTTTTTAATAAATAGTGATTCAAGAGGAAGGTTTATATGTATAATACATGCCGCCGTGCTAAGCCCGGGCGGGTCGCCAGTAAATTGATAAAAAGGAGACCAATTTAATAAACTAAAAATGATTGCAGGATCAAGTTTCGGTGGTTGTAATTACATCATGATATTTTAATCTTTTTCTTCTTAGTCATGATAAAAATCCTTACTACCAGTCAATAACCCACGTCGTATGCTTTCCACGAGGCGGGCTGTAAGCTGGTTTTCCACCAATCAATCATCAATTATAGCGCTTAATGTAGGTTTCAAACGAAGCGTGAAGAGGCACCTTGCGGGCCGGCAGGGCGAGGATGGCTAGTGCTGTACGTATAGTTTGGCACTAGGTATCCCCACTGCGAGACTGCATTTCCACTTAACATCAGGCGGAATGCAGTCATCTGCCTGCTCGTACATAAAAAAATATATATATATATAAGATATTATAGAGTATGCAATTTTTATATATATTAAACTAGCAGACCCGGCCATGCTTTGCTGTGGCTAAGGTTTTTGTTATATTACATTAACATGAATTAATTTAACATATCGCCACCTGAAATAATAGATAAATAATTTGTCTTCAATTCGGATCAAAGTGCACACGGTGTGCAAATTTGATTAAAATCGGTTGAGTAATTTAGGAGGCTTTAAAGTATTATCTTGCGATAAACAATTATTACACAATAAGCAATAGGTAAAAGTAAAAAACAATAAATAATAGCAACCTTTCTTTGTCAACAGTTCAGAAACGCGCACGAATCACCGAGGTCTGCTCCACTCCTTCACCACCGACAGAGTCTCAACAAGAAAACAAAACTCCCGCACAGACCCCCCCTCTCAACACTCCGCCCCCTCGATCACCATCCGACCACGAGCTCAACGTCGAAGAAGAGCTAGAAGACTCTGAACCTTCACTTACCCCAGAAAACCTATCAATGAAAGAGCAAAGAACAGAGGAAGTCCCAGTGAAGAAAGAGGACGACGATAAATGGGACAGCACCGACTTTAAATACAAAATGTTCCGGCGGGAAAGAAAGCACGAAGCACCAGAAACGACGTCAGAAGACGCTTCGGCTTACCAGAAGTCCCCTGTTGATGTCCTAATAAAGGTATTCCCAAGGCGCAGTCGCCAAGAAATCGACGCAATCCTGACCAGGTGCAAAGGAGACGTTGTAGCTGCCATGGAAATGATGATAAATGGGGAAAACTCTTCTTCCTACCAAGTTACCCAAGAATCTCCTCCTTACATGCAGAACTATCAGTCCAAATCCGCATTCTCTCCTTTGTCAAACCAAAGTTTCAAGTTCTCTCCTTCCAGAAGATTCCTAACCCCTCCTTATAGTGGTACTGGGTACCTTCCTACGGTGATTAGGCCGCCTCCTGACTACCTTTCGTCGTTCATGCCACCGACTGAGTTGATGTATGGAAGGCAGCTGCAAGTTCCGTCTCCAGGCACCTCTCCTACGTCTGATAATACGAACAATGAAGGATTCTCTGATTAGGGTTACCTCAAATATTTTACTGTACTTTAATGGTCGTATCTATTTTTAGGGTCGGCACTGGTTTGATCTGACCTAGCAGTACTAACATCAATCGATTGCCTTCAAACTTCTGAGAGCGATATGTGCCATATATGGTAAATGATGGCCCGGACCGACAGTTTATTTTGACCGGGACCGACGGTCATATTTCAATCAGTTAAACAACCAACCTGCAGATCAATTGCACTCCGGAGTATTTGCTAGGCTACTTGCTCATCTGGCACCTTGGCTTGGCTGTTATATTAATCTGTCTAACTAGTTTCCGCTATACTCCAGCGAAAATATTCTAAGATTTGTGACAGCCTAACCTTTTTGAAATAATAAAAATACATTGTAATACAGTGCAACCTCGATTTAACAAATCGGAGGGGAACAAGAAAATATTCGTAATATCAAGTAATTTGTTGAACTGAGGTTTGTTATGTTGAGGTTAGATTGGTCTAAAATTCGTTATAAAGAGGTAAAAGAATAGTTTAGTATACATTCCTCTACGTCTTTGAACTCGCATGATTTTAATCTTTTACTGTTTACCTATTTACATTCAAACCACTTTCTTCTGAAAACTTATCTTTAAATTTTAAAATTGTAGCCAAGGTACTTGCGGGAATCCCGAACTTATTAGCTATGTCTAATTTTTTCGTCATGGGATTTTGGTCAACATAATTAATGATGTTTCGCTTTTCTGCGACCGATAAGGAACACCTTTTACGTTTCTGAGCCATTTTAACTTAAATCTTTAACAATAGTGACGAGCAGAGGTGTTTACATTACTTTCCATCAAAACAACAATGATTACTGTACAAACAAAAGCGTGTCGAAACATGTCGAGACATGAATCACATTATAAGTTTAAGAGTTATATTATTGGTGGAAACTTTATATAAAGGTTTTGGGTTGGCAAAATTCGTTAATTAGAGGTATGAATACTTTTTCTTGATAGTTGAAAATTCGTTATAAAGAGGTTGTACGCAAAGAATGTTCGCAATGTAAAGGTATATTTTATATTGACTCTTATGGACAATTCAAGGGGATTACGAAGAATTTGTTAAATCGAGGAAGTCGTTACATTGAGGTACGTTATATTAAGGTTGCACTGTATTAGGTAAAAGCTAATATTTAGATACATTACATACATACATTTTAATTTTTATCACATTTATGTCTGTGGAAGAAGTTTTCTTCTAATTACATAATTGCAAGTACTAAACAATTATAAGAAGAAATAAACGATTAGTCAATAATGCAGTATCGATGAATACATATAATTAAGAATAAAATTTGTTCTTTGATGATATTATCATACCATTTAAGATAATAATCAAAGTATCTTTTAATATGTAGTTTCTGCAAAGACATGTACATATTTTTCTTAAATTATTATTCCTTCACTGGTTATTTACTAGGTACTTATTATTAAGAAATAATAATTGATTTCCAATTATGATATATTTAATAATGTCGAAGCATATTGTTCGCGACTGTACAAAAGTGTAAATAGATTTAATAAAATTATTATAAACAATAATAATAAGTACGTACTACTATATACTCAAACCGGAAGTAATTAACTTAAAATATAAATCTACTCGTAAGCAATTGCTCTTTAGTTTTTTATAGTAAAACATAGTTTGGTCTCTTTTTAACGAATTTTAACCTCATTATAGGTTTAATTTTTGATAATTTTGTGAGTCCGGATGCATCATCAGACAATATTTTATATTCTAATAACGAAAATAATTGTGATCAACAACATTTAGTAACAAAAATTGTTGTAAGTAATCAAAATAATAACGTTTGTGATTTAAATGAAAAAAAAAACATTTTATCTTAATTACAGTTCTGTATATAAACTAGAATAATAATAGGTAAATTTGTCACAGAACATTATACTATCTGAATATCATAGTTTGGATTAGGTACTTAATAGATTATAAGTAATGTATGAATATATTAATACTCTCCATTATTTAGTGTTCAATAGTTAAAATAATAGTAGGTATGGTAAATGTAAATAATAGTACTTATTAGTATTATCATGTTTAGTGTATTACTTAGAGATGACTATAATAATAAATAATAATAAACATGCTCATTAACTCATTGTTTTTAATTTCATATATTCCCCGCTCACTTTTGAATATACTGAGTGTTACAATAATCCTATAGCCATCCGAAGTGAGGACACAGATCCATTCAAATCAGTTCCCGTCTTTAAACTATTTTGGAACCCGATTTTCCTCGCCAATTTTGCACCATTGCTTTTTTTTTGCTAAAAGTATTATATACAGTATCTTTACTCAGTATTAGTAGTACTATTCTTATTTTTGTTATGGCTATAATATGGGTATTTGTTACGCTTTGTATATTGTCACCAACCAATACCGTCCTGTGGGTGTTGTACGAGGTCAACTGAGCCGCAGAAGAAGAAAAACTTGATACAAACGAGTGGGGATCAGCATGTTTAATTGAACTTGGAGTCAGGCCGACTTAGCAGTGGGTCGTTATGGGCTGAGACAAATAAATAAATAATAAATATCCTTGGACATTTCACACAACGCCATCTCGTCCCAAGCTAAGCAACTTAATGCTTGTGTTATGGTAACGAGATGGATGATAAACTACTTATATACATATTTTTTTTGTAAATACATACATAATATTATAGATAGAAAACACCCAGACCCGGAAGAAATACTTGTAGGTGGTACAAATATTTCTTCCGTGCGGTAATCGAACCCGTGACATGCTGCGCAGCAGTCGATCGCTCAACCACTGCGCCAACCGTGTCGCAATTGAAAAATACCAAGTGGCCACGTGACCACACAGATTGTGATGAAACTTTCTATTTGCTAGGTTTAAAATTTTAAGGAATGTTAAGACACCCTCAGTATAGAATGGGGTGGTGATAACGTATTCTAAATCTGTCATCGCAGAGACTAGTTAGACCGCGCGTATTGATTGTGTCTATGCACAAAGCCATGCAGTAATTGTCTATGAAGGGCTGATAGCTTTGAGAGCTAGCAAGACGGTCTGACGGACAATACAACCAGACCAGACATGAGGGCGGTCGGTCTATTACTAGTGTGTCTAGAAATACATATATACAAATAAATACAATTAGAGTGTTTGTGATATTAAAATAACCGATTTAGAATACACAAAATAGGCATAAAATAATCACCAAAATAGGCACCTAAAAGCGAAGTTTGTTTTAGGGATTTGAACCCGGGATCCGGTGACCCAAAACCGGCACATCTAACCCCTAGCTCAACGAGGCAGTCAATTATATTTGGCGGAGGCCAATGTCCAGTAGTGGACGGGATTTGGCTGAGATGACGATGATGATGATAGAACTGTCTGATGCTCGCTGGGCTGCAATCATGTACGTCAATATCTCGATAGTGCAATATGCCTTTAGGCGGCCCTTGACGCTGACGTCATGACGTCACAAAGGCTCTCCAGCCTGACGATGTGACGTCACAAAGCGACGTCAAGTGACAGTCTAGATACGACAATGTTAGGACTATCTGTACCGGCCATATACACTAGCCTATGCGCACGGATTGGCCTAGAATTGTTGAAATCGGGCTATATTGTTGAGTTTATTCGTTTAAAACATACAATCTTAACTTAATATTATAATTGTTCATGTAAGATTGTTTGTGACGCTTTCACGCGAAATGTGCATAACCGATCATAATGAAAATTTATACACTTAAGCAGAGACATAGGATACATTATATTTTAAAATAATATTTTTTACTATTGGCCCGCCCCGGCTTCGCCCGTGCAAAGCGGGGGTGGGTTATACTTAAAAACTTTCCCCTTAAATCACTCTATCTATTAAAAAAAACCGCTTCAAAATCCGTTGCGTAGTTTTAAAGATTTATGCATACATAGGGACGGACAGAAAAATGCGACTTTTTTTATACTATGTAGTGATGAATGATTACGTTTCATCACCATCATCATCATCATCATCATCATTTCAGCCAAAAGACGTCCACTGCTGGACATAGGCCTCCCCCAAGGATCTCCACAAAGGCCGGTCCTGGGCCGCCCGCATCCACTGCTTTCCGGCGACCTTAACCTTAACCTTAATGATTACCTTTACTTCAAGCAAATACTGTTGCCTGTTTTTAAAAAAAAAAGTGTTTACCTTCTTGTTAGGTCTCCAAACTTGTACTTGACAATGTAATTTTTTTTTGCCCAATACTACTTCTAGTGTAATGAATTTGAAATTTTCAATTAAGTATTCCAGCATTTCTTAATTAACATTTCTTAATTAATATATTTTTTGTTTTTTTTTCTTCTGGCTAATTTTCATGTGAACTAAGTATACGGTCAATAAAATAAATATAATGGAAGTAGCCGTTGTAGCCGCAGTTAAAAATTGTATTTTTGTAAGTAAATTATTTGGGAGGAGCAATATAAGTCGTGTACTAGGTGTAACTTTTTTTGTTTTTTACATAATTTGTTAAATATGCGCTACATATGGCTGAGCCGAAAACCAGCGTTCTGGATATTATCTAGAACATATGCTGAGCTCACACCATTTCTGGCAATGCTGTATACAGCATAGAATCTTTTGCGCATCAGTTTGTTTTGAAATACTTATTAGCTGTAAGAATTTAATGTAATGTGTATCTTTATATTTGTATTTCCTTATGTTCTGTGTTGTGTGCAGTTTTCTCAGAATAAAAGCAATTCCATTCTATAAAAAAAATTGTCTACGCGGACGAAATCGCAGTAACAGCTAGTTCTACTAATATTATAAACGCGAAAGTTTGTAAGAAAGTATGTTTGTTACTATTTCACACAAAACTACTGAATGGATTTTGATGCCCTTTGAGTTTCTTGCCAGCTCTTCGTAGCAGTGGTCGCGTTCCGAACTGGTGGTAGGCGGTCGAATTTTTTTATTCTTTATTGATATGTTATGAATAATATGTTGACTTTTTGTAAATGTCCATCGTGACCAAAACAAAATAAATTATTTGAATTTGAATGTTTTCTGCTCTTACTCCAAGGTTGTTTCTCCTAAGGTTTCTTTAGTCTCCTCCTACAACACACTCAGTATATAATAGCCCTCTTAGCACATTAGAATCTCATCCAGCTATTTTAGTAGTTAAAAAGTTTGCAACTGACATTTGACAATTTAAAAAAAGAATTGAGAGATTACGTCGCCGCGAATTAGCGCATTCGGTCATTTGATCAGATTACGCGGTCGCGGCCGCACGCGCCGTCCGCCCTGCGTCTGTTTAACCGATTCTTAATTCATTGTTTGTACGATTTTAAATGTTAAAGGGTGCGCCCTTTATAATTAGGTTGAATTTAAATTGCGTGGGAATGATTTTTTGATTGTGTCGTCAACCGGGGTGGTTGTGATTTCTTGATAGTTGGTTAATCTTTATATTAATACTCGAAGCAAAAGCTTTGTACCCCTTTTTACGAAAATTGCGCGGACACATATTATTTTTATAATCATGCGAAAAAATACTTCAATAAAAATAATCATAACACACACTACCATGTATTTAATTTTACCCCGTGTAACGGCAGAATATAAAACTTCCCACCGCACGCTGGGAAATAAAGCGTTTTGTAAAAATCAACAAAACCCAGCACGCTTGGTGGTAGGATCTAATGGTTCGCCAGGCTAGCTACCACCCTCATGGCATGTCTGCGCCAAGCAGTTTTACTGAGTTTCGTCGTATGTGAGAGCCGGTGCTCGACAGAGCATTTCCTTGAATTGCCTGCTCCATTTTAGTTCCTGTCATTGCTTTCCATCACGCAGGTCAAAGGCATTCAATTTATTTATTAAAAAACCACATACACATTTAAGCTTTCTTTTCTTTATTATTAACTAGTGGCCCGCCCCGGCTTCGCCCGTGCAAAGCTGGGGTGGGTTATACATATAAACCTTCCCCTTGAATCACTCTATCTATTAAAAAAAACCGCTACAAAATCCGTTGCGTAGTTTTAAAGATTTATGCATACATAGGGACGGACAAAAGAATGCGACTTTGTTTTATACTATGTAGTGATAGTGAAGTCTGTGGTCAAATTGAGAATGGAACTATAATTTAAATTAAATTATGGTGGAATTAAAAAAAACCAAAGGCATACGCAAACTACGGCCATCAAAAACAAGAGTTCGTTAATTCAACACACCATTATCAGCTCATGGGCCACTATCAAGTAGTCAAGCGTCTTCCAATTACATGACGGAAAAGCGAGAAAAGGCAAAAAGCTAGTTAAAGAAAACTTGTTACGAAACCCTTGTTCCGTCTGGCCAGCGTGGTACAGCTGGTTATCCCTCCGTTTAATAGAGGAGACCTGAGCAGTGAGTCGTTTATGGGCTGAGGCTAATGATGATGATGAAGACTTTAAAAATCGTTCACTGCGTAATCTCTACAATATTTCGTTTATTGGAAAACGTAGCTTCAATAAAATGTGTTCAGAGTGAGACCAGAATTCTCTAAATACGCCAGTGCGAAAGGGTAGGAAGATCTTTTATGTAAAGTTTCTGGCGTCGTCGCCGCTATGGAAAATAGCAAACATTTTGCGATTAAGTGCCAAATACTTCTCCGTGTTAAAAGTTCTTAATGGTTCAGATATTGATTGGGAATATTTTACAAGAGGCGGAATCGTGGCTTAGCGGTTCAAAATGATATATATTTTTCGAACAAACTACCGAGATTGATTTTCAATAAGATTAGTAATTTTGATATTACTCTACGGAGAAGAGCCGACAAGTGAGTGACGATGACTGTGAAAATTCACACGCGTATTCGTGTAATTTATAATGCACTGTGTCACCACCCCATTCCATCCTATAGGTTGTCATATCTTATCCTTTCCGATCCGTCACCACTCGAAATGCTGAGAACCGAGTCTCTTTTTGTATTTAGTATGGTGTGTAGAGGTGGGCCTGTAGGCGTTTAGATGGTGGACCGACGACCTGGTTAAGGTCGCCGGGATTTTTGATGGATGCGGGAGGGCCCGATGCAGCCTTTGTCCAGCAGTGAACTCCTTTTCGCTGAGTTATAATGCCGATACATAGATGTAGAGTACTTCATGTAGGCTTATGTAAAACACTCGTTATAATTCAAGTGAGATCGCGTTGTTTCGGTATTTCCAACGGAACTGTATTTATCACAAGACTCTTATAAATTGTCATAATTAAAATTAGATACCAATATCATCTTACAATCCCTGTCCCACGCTAGGTGGTAGTCTCCATACACACCTAATAGTCGTCATATCTACATTCACACTTTTCATTCACGTTTCCGCATTTCTATAATCCGTCCATCTCTTTTGATCTGCCACAACCCTAGCGTCCACTACATTCATACTGAAACTACCACCGGTTCGGAATGCTACTCTACAGAGAAGAGCCGGCAAGAAACTCTGTAGTTGCTTTTTTTACATTATCGGTGTTGTTTATAAACACTAAACAGCATAGTGAGAGCAAGTTCGCGAGATGAGAGATTGAAACAGCGATTGTCAAAATATTGGCGAATTTATCGGCAAAATATTTTCGGTCCCCCCACACTCGAGTGGAGTGTGGCGTTGTTGATTGGAATTGTATTCGTGTTTCGATTAATTCGCAATACTTGTGGCGCGGGAACATTTTATATTCACACCAGCAAAGGGTGGAGCTAGTATGGAAAGGGCTTTTGCTTTAATTGTCGCTTTGTTTTTTTTTGTACCTACTATCTATGTGACTGTCACCTATGGGGGTTGACTACACGAGATAGTTATGAATTCGTCGGTTTTATTCAGTCGAGAAAAGGCATATCTGTGCGTGTATGAGGTTGGCGCAGAACGTTTTTAAAATATCCTTGGACATTTCACACAACGCCATCTCGTCCCAAGTTAAGCAACTTAATGCTTGTGTTATGGTAACGAGATGGATGATAAACTACTTAAATACATTTTTTTTTGTAAATATATACTTATTATAGATAGAAATGACACCCAGACTCCGAGCCAGTGCCTCTGGTTTAGACAAAGACTCTTGCCCGACCCCGGAATCGAACCCGGGACTCGTTGATCCAAAGGCGGCACATCTAACCACTAGACCCGTTCAGCAAGTTTGCAAGTTAAGCAATGCCCTCCATGAAATAGGAAAATAGTCCTTGTGGGGAAGGATTTAGAATACAGAAATGACGGCTGATTACCTAGCCACAAGATAACAAAAACTTGATACGACCCTTTGCCAACCTGGCCAGCGTGGCTTAGAAGGCTAATAACCCTCCATATAACTGGAGGAGGCGTGACTTAGCATTGGGTCATCTATCTCTATGCTGAGTGCTAGTAATAGTATAATTAACAGACTAAGTAATAGTATAATATAATTAGCAGTATTGTGGGCTCTGACGAAATTCAACAGTGGACTTCAAATTGGGGGAGGACTAACCCGGGTAGAAAGGTGTTTTTTTTTTGCAAGAGCATTTTTAAGTCTATCATAAAGACATCAATAAAAATACACCCATTCCATGTTTAGCAACGGGATCACCGCTGTCACAAACATTCGCGGGGTAATTATTTTTATTATTGAAACACCCCCGCGACCCCCGCGCTCCGCTTACCCCACCCCTTTTCGCGCCCTTAACCAAGCCGCTTTTTATTTTTAATTTCTATTTTGTTTGTGGCCTGCGCGGTGGAGAGATGCCAATTAAAATATGATCTTATTTGTGGATCTTGGAACTCTTTACATATTATTAGAAGGGTATATTTTGAGTTTATGAACAAATGCCGTTGCCCCCCAGCAGGTTGGCTCGGGCATTACAAGGTTAATATTGTTGACTAGATCTGGCTGATGTTTAGCCCATTGCGACTATTGCGCGAGTTTGCTCTCTCACAAATCTGTCATATATCCAATCTTTTACCTAAAAATGGCAACCTAAAAAGAGCAAATACAGAGTTTCCTGCCGGCTCTTCTCTGTAGAGCTGCATTCCGAACCGGTGGTAGATGGTAAATAATCAATTTTAAGTGGTATTTTTTTAAGTTTTATTTTATTTTGTTGTTTGACTTGTCCAAAGAGCTCTATTGAGCCAACTTGATTAAGTGAGTTTGTTTTTGATTTTGTAGCTGGTTGTAGCACGACCAATCTGCAGGCTGCAGGCGTTGCTAGCCTTGATCAGCTGGACGTTGGATGGGTATCTATCATTTGTGACACCTGACCTCCTCCGTACTTTGAAGGACATCTATAGTCGTCTTTACACGTCTTCAGTAGCGTGAAAACTGATATAGTTACTGGTTGTTCTGCACGGTAGGTCATGTAAGTCAGTTAACCAATTAAGCATAGACTAATGAAGAACCAGCTTGTCTGTCCGCGTGGTGACGGATTACTCATAGATATACATGATATCACCACCCCATTCCGTCCTGAGGGTGATAAGAGCTGACAAAAGCAAATAACGAGGGCGAAAACCTAGCCACAAAAGACGGAAAACTTGATAGAAAATTCTGCCAACACGGCTGGCCAGCGTGGCACAGTAGGCAAAATAAGGTCATTTAAGGGCTGAGTAGCAATAGGTGTCAATCATATTACCATATCTGATTTCCCCTGAGTTTGATAGCATTTCCTTCCTTGAGTTTGGAGGAGGCCCGACTCATTTAAGGGCTGAAACGACGAACGATTCTAGCATCGGTGGCAGTTGATGCACGAAGCTGCGGAAGTTAGTCTAACCATATGTCATGTGTATCAGCTCTGCTAGATGGGTCTCAGAGTGCAGACGGCAGTAACATTTACCAGTTTTTTTAATACGAATTCCTTGCCCTAAGTATAAACATGAAATTCACGAACACAAATGACACCCAGACTCGGAGCAAGTGCCTCTGGTTTGCACAAAGAACCGGGGACCATTGATCAAAGGCCCATCCAACCTCTAGACCAAGGCGATTACAGTGTACTGTGTACCCCAATGAAATTGGAAAATCTTAAGTTAGGTAGATGGATATCAACGATTAGTGTTTGCGACCCGCAACCCTTTTTGGTCTTGTAAATACTTTTTTAATATAATTTAAAATAGTATTCCTTTTTTATGTGAGTTGCTTCTGTTTTTCTGTTCTTCTCAGTGGGCTATTGTAAAATATGGTAACATGTGCGCGTGCTAATAAAAATGTATTAATATTGTGGTTTACAAATTTACAATGTAAAATGGAAAACGGATTACGAGATTTATTTTTTAAAAGCGCCTTTTAATGGAGTTATCGATCCTATCTCACCTCGTCCTTTATAATTAGTGAAAGTATCTCGTCGGTAATTGCGCCCATACTATGAATTTTTCATCCATCCATTGTCATGTGACATACAATCCTTTCCCTCCATTTATAAAATTGCGGTTGCTTCATTCAACCAAACCCCTGCCTCCGGCAAAAATAGTTAAAATGTCAAATAATCGATTCGATATTCGAAACCACTCGAGTGCTATCGATTACTCATTGTTAATCGATTCAATACTAACCTTTTTCGTGGTGAAAACCTTTTTTTTCTGTAAGTATTTTTTTTAAGTTCCTTTTGGTTGGAGTTTGTTCTCTGCGTAATGAAGATAAGGATTAATTTTGAATGTTTGAATTAAATTTATTTGGTCTTATTGCGTGGGAGTTTCGATTGAGCTGTTGTTATAAGTTTTTGTTATGTTTATTGTTATATTTGACGTTTGATTGGCAATTTGAATAGATTTCGGGTACAGCCGTTTAGGATGCGTAACCACACTGCGATTACAAATGGCTTTGTTCAATTCTTTTTATCAATTGTTTGTTGATGATTATTAATTTTATAAAGTGGTACAATATAGAATATTATACTACTACTACTCAGCCCATAAATGACCCACTGCTGGGTCAGGCTTCCCACCATATAGAGGGTAAATAGCCTACTATGCCAAGCTGGCCAGACGGGTTGGCACAGGGTTTCCTTTCAAGATTTCCTTGTCTTGCGGCCAGGTTATCGGCCTTGTCATTTCCTTTTGTCGGCTCTTGCGACACCCTCAGGGTGGAATGGGGTGGTGACACACGGACAAATATAGAACATGGTGAACAGATATTCTAAAACTATTAAAACTAGCCTGTGCTGGGGTGAGACCAGGAAGGCCTCCCCCAGATACATGGAGGGTAATTAGCCTATTGGTCCTATTGGTTTAAGGTACGCTCCTTAAATTTGGATTGGCACAGGTCATCGGCCATGTCATTTCCTTTTGTCGGTTCTAACGACACTTTTAGGATGGAATAGGGTGGTGATATTATGTACGACAACACGGTTGGCAGTGGTTGAGCGATCGACTGCTGCGCAGCATGTCGCGGGTACGATTCCTGCACGGAAGAAATATTTGTACGACCTACAAGTATTTGTTCCGGGTCTGGGTGTTTTCTATCTATAATATGTATGTATTTACAAAAAAACAATTATATATAAGTAGTTTATCATCCATCTCGTTAACATAACACAAGCATTAAGTTGCTTAGCTTGGGACGAGATGGCGTTGTGTGAAATGTCCAAGGATATTTATATTTATTTATTATAGGTATTTTACATCCGCCACACGTAAAACGGAAGTAGTTAAGTCAATTTAAAGTAACCACAGACGAAGTCACGGCTAACAGCTTGTTTAAAGATAAAAAGTTACTGCCATTGTAAGCGAAGGAGCGAGATTTAATAACATTACCGTCACTCGATACCCCAGGCTCCCTACAAACGGGCTGTTTGCACAATTTGCGATTTCACGCGCCGTCGCACAATCGCACGTGTGCGTGCTTTCCTAATTTGCCAGTTCAGGCTCCAAAGGATATTGGATTTGTTACTTTTATATCAGTCTGACGTGATTACTTTTATTCTCGTTTCAGCACATATATCTAATATAAAGGTACTCTAATTTCTACGTACACGTAGACGAGAGTAGCCGAGCCTGTCTACGTAGACTGTAGTGACACATTAGCTAGGGTAGTCTCGCTAATGTGTGCACGTCGTAGTTTGCCTTAAGAGAGTCACTCTCCGTAATTTTAATCTATCGTGGACGTGTCGCTCAGTGGCATGTCTAACCCCTAGACCGCCAGCAGTCAAAAGTTGTTTAAATTAATAAAATAAGTTAAGTATTAAAAGTCAGAAAAGAATACACAATGTCACCAACCCATACCATCATAAGGGTGTCGTATGATGCGTTTAAAAGAACGCAGGCAGGTTACCTAGACCCAAGAGAAGGAAAACTTGATACAAACCCTGTGCCAACCCGTCTTGCCAGCGTGGCACAGTAGGCTAATATCCCTCCGTGAATATGGAGGAGGCGCGACCCAGTAGTGGGTCATATATGGGCTGAAACAGCGACGACCGACTGCCTAAGCGTTGTCCCTGAAATAAACTGGCCAAGCAATTGAATTTCACACTATCCCCTACGATATCCTATCTTGCTCATACATCAATAATTTTTGGACCGTGGATAAAAAGCATGACGTATTTTTTTTATCTAAAAAAACATTTATCTATTCCCATTTTGTACAAAAGGGATACCTTACAGGCCATTGTATCCGAAATCCACTTGTCGATGTAACAAAACACTATCAATATTTGTTCAGCACGATTGTGCAATTCTCAGATGTCGAGATAAACGAACAATGAAATGTTTTTGCGGTTTTGGTTAATTCTGTCTCGTTTTATTTTACGCACAAGTTCATGCAATTGAGGCAAATGTGGAGCATTTAGCAACATTAGAAAAAGGAGTGGTGTTTATGATTTCACATTTCTGTCTGTACATGTCATCGTAACCTCTAACGGGATACACCAAGTTTGATTTTGTTTGTTTGAAACGTGAGTTCCATGCTTAAGTTGGTGGGTGGTTATATCAAGGATATCTTAACATTATTTTTTTCGCCACTGTTTCTGGGCAGCGATCAAAACCGCTTTAATCTTCTGTAACATGAGAAAGAAGATGCGTGGAGTCCCCTAAGATTCTCCCAAAAATATCTGGAGCTATCCATGACACAGACAGACATATCAAATGTATAACATAGCGATTAACCACTACTACTACTCAGCCCATAAAAGACCCACTGCTGGGTCGGCCCTCCTCCAATTATATGAAGGGTATTAGCCTACTGTACCACGCTGGCCAGATGGGTTGACACAGGGTAGTGTCAAGTTTGAAGTCACCTTGGGACGAGGTGATCTGCCTCTTACGGTCCATTAGTCGCCTCTTACGACACCCTCAGAATGAAATGGGGTGGTGTGTATTATAAATCCATCACCACACAGAATAATAATATCAATAGCAACATTTACCCGCGCTTCTTGTACTGTATATTTTTTCTAAAAACATTGCCACCGTGTTTTCTGCCTCAGGCAGTATTGGCGGTATCGATGCCATCTCTCCCACGCCCTTCGCAAAGGATTGCAAGTGATGCGAGGGGCAGGTGCCTGTCATTTGTACTGTGGCCACAATGGAATAGATCGGGGCAAAGATATGGAGGTTGAAGAAGGAGAATTGAGAACGGGGGCGTGTGTGGGTGGCTAAAGAAAGGGTGAAAGGATACTTGTGAGACAAAATTTCGGTTTAGGGAACACATAAATGTATCGCAGATTGAAAAGTGACCGTGTGGTGACGGATTTAGAATACATAATGTCACCATCGCTTTACACGATATTGTCTACGCGTATGGACTGTCAGTATAATTTCAGCCGGGATGGCTTTGCGTGTTTCGATGGACGTAGGAGGGCAAATATTATAGATGAGGGATTCGCAGACATTGCTTAACCTCCAGAACAAAATGAAATAAAATCAAACCTCATTTAATCAATTTGGCTCATTATAGCACTTTCGACAAGTCAAGCATTAAAAAAAAATCATAATTTAAAATTTACCAAGCAATAAAATAATGTTTAAAATCTATCACCGAAGTTGAATGGAGCTCCGCAGAGAAGAGTCGGCTAGAAACTCTGTAGTTGCTTTTTTTAGATCGCCATTTTTAAGTACAAGGCCGGGATAAGACATATCTGTCAGAGCAAACTCGCGCAAGAGCCGGAAAGGGCCATATCAACAACATCTTTCGATAATCTTTTAATGCCCGAGACAACACACTTTTAGCAACGGCACCTGTTCACAAGCGTGACGCATGTGGCAGCCATCGCCCTCCTGAACCATATTGAAGGGAAGATAATGACCCGCCAGTCTACATTGGTAGACTGGAACCTTCTGAACTTCTCAGCCCAGAAATAACCCACTGCTGAGTCGGGCCTCCTCCAGTTCCCTGGGAGCGTAATTAGCCTACTGTGCCACACTGGCCTGACGTTTCCCTTCTCTTGCGGCCAGGTTTACTGCCTTGTAATTTCCTGTAGTCGGCCCGTCGACACCCTCAGGATGGAATGGGGTGGCGACACTAAGTATTATAAATCCGTCACCACATCTCCTGTGCAATTACATAATTACTTAAGCGACCCCAAACTGTAAATGATATACCAGCAATTTGTCCATTATGGCAACCCAATTCGATAACAAAGGTAGGTACTATCGATTATTGTGCTAAACAATCGAATAACAATAAATAGTACCGACTGCGAATATAAAACGCCACACGATACCTATTGAAGGCATTCAATGCTTAACGAGAGTGCTTAACATTGTTTTATTATATCCTTTGTGCATAATGGCCCTCAAATAATTGTTATTCAATTACTGCTTGAAGTCATTTTTGACGAATCACGTATTTATTCGATGTTAGGACCCAGTGAACTTCGTGGCGTAGAAAATTCGTTAAATCGAACACAAAAATAATTATCCGATTTAATAAAGTAAGTCGGTGACGGATTTATAATACATAGTTTCACCACCCCATTCCATCCCTGGTGTCGTAAGAGCTGACAATAGGAAATGACAAGGCTGATAAACAAACCGCAAGAGAAGACAATTTGATACGAAACCCTGTGCGTCTGGCCAGTGTGGCTAATTCCCCTCCATGTAATTGGAAGAGGCTCTACTCAGCAATGGGTGCTGAGTAGTACATAGGGTAGGGGTTATGATACCACGCAGTGATACGTCACATTTCAACAAACCATTATTTGCCGATGCCGTTCTTAGGGGCTGTCAATTAATCAAGTGTGGTTCAAAAAAAAAGGGGGGGGGGGTAGGGCACCGGCAAAAATCACGAAATATCACTAGGTGGGTAAAGTAAGATATCACGTGTATTTATTTTTTCATCAAACGCGTGGTTTTTTACCGAAAACCGGCGTGTAGGGTAGTTGACCTTTGAGTGTAAGATTATGTGCAGGTACTATAAAATACACGTGATTTTTAATGGGGGGTGGGGGGGGTAGTCTTAAACCTCACAACGTGTCACCGATGGGGAGGAAAAATATCACGTGATTAATGGACAGCCCCTTATTTAATACTTCACTACATAGTATAAAACAAAGTCGCATTCTTCTGTCCGTCCCTATGTATGCACAAATCTTTAAAACTACGCAACGGATTTTGAAGCGGTTTTTTTTAATAGATAGGGTGATTCAAGGGGAAGGTTTATATGTATACCCCACCCCAGCTTTGCACGGGCGAAGCCGGGGCGGGCCACTAGTAATATATATAATTAAATCTACTGTTAGAATACTACACCTCATTTCTATTCCTTTCTATTCCTTTCTATACCTCTTCTCTGTAGAGTAGCAATCCGATCTGGTGGTAGTTACAGCATGAATGTTGGTGGACGCAAGGGTTGTGGGAGATCAACAGAGATGGATGGATTGTAAGAATGAGGAATTGTGTTTGAAAGGTGTGACTGTAGATATGACGGCTGATAAGTGTGTATGGAGACTACCACCTAGCGTGGGCCAAGGGTCGTAAGGTGATAATGGTAATTTTAAATTTGACGATTTATAAGAGTTTTGTGATAAAACCTACGTAAATAAAGTTCCTTTTGAGTTTGAGTATTAAGGATTTTAGAATAGTCAATGATAGTAATTAAAAAAAAACATTCCAAAAGCTAGCGTTGGACCACATTTGAAAATCGAAGGCCGCGCTTTTTCAAATTCAAACAGCCGAACGCGCGTGGCTTTTTTCTTTAAAAAAACATAACGAAGTTGAAAAATGTAAAGAACACTAGCCACTCAGTCCACTGTAGCAATAAGTGACCAAATATTGTCACACGCCGACGTAGCCAGTGTCCCGTGACGGTGGCGTCTCTTTCTAACGCGGTAAGTGTGAAAGAGACTGAAGACGCGAGATGAAACGAACCACTTTGCGACAAAGCTGCCGACTAACAAAATACTAGCATGGTGGCAATCCAGTGGCGGACTCTATCGAAATAGTTTTGGTACTCACGTATTTTTTATTTATCCGTCTATGGATTCGACTACGGGACTAGTGTCTTTGTGTAAGCCAGAGGCTCTTGCTCTGAGTATGGGTGTCATTTGTGTTCATGAATTGCACGTTTGTAATCTGTCCCCGCGATACTGGTTAGTGCCGAGGGTGTAGTTTTAAAAAAAAGAAAAGAATGCCTTCAAGACCTTCAGACCCATCTAGTGAGGCAACCGGGAATCATTTAGTTACCAACTGTCAGTTTTCAGGCTACTAATGACTGCCCTGTTCTAAGGCAGTCAGAACCGACGTCCCTTTAAAAACGGCCTTTGAAGGAGGAGAGTCCTACGGGCTGATGGGGATAGTCCTTAGAGAATTTTACACCGGGTGACAAAAATAAGGTTTTCGTTTCAACATTTCCTACTGTTGCGGCCAGGTTACGCCTTGTCATTTAATTTAGTCAGCTCTTCGAGTTTAGTACTCGGAGTCAAAAACGACAATCAACTATTAATTAACAATTTTGGAAACTTACTTCTAAAGTCAGTTCCGGGCAAGAGCCATACGTTTTTAACTTGCACTTGTCAAGAATTTCTGATTTTGGTAGATTAATTCTAGCAAATGCATCGTACGGGATTGGCGTGACGCACGTCGATTCAAAATCTGTCGCGTACCTAAATACTTTTAAAAGTAGAATGCAATCCCTAGTCCGTCCCAGTCCACCAGATACCGACTAGGCACTCGAAATGGTGACCACTCGGTTCGGGTGCGACTAGCGACACGCCGACATCGGCCCGAGCATCGAACCTAAAACACTGAGCCAAATGTGATGCAGTTCATGACCTCAGTGCTAAAGCATTGCAGTTAATACATTTAAAATATGTAATTATGTACTGTGGCAACCCCAAATGATAATAGGACCAGGGCAGGAAGTAGACTATATACTTAAGTCCACGGTTGTGACTTCCCTACTGTACTACTACTACTCGGTCCTTAAATGACCCACTACTGAGTCGGGCCTCCTCCAATTACATGCAGGGTAATAATACAACAAGTTAAGAAATAGCTGTTTCTGTACTTATAAATAAATATCACTACATAGTATAAAACAAAGTCGCTGACGTCTGTCCGTCCCTATGTATGCTTAAATCTTTAAAACTATGCAACGGATTTTGATGCGGTTTTTTTTAATAGTTAGAGTCATTCAAGAGGAAGGTTTATATGTATAACCCACACCCGCTTTGCACGGGCGAAGCCGAGGCGGGTAACTAGTAAATAAATATAAATATCCTTGGACATTTCACACAACGCCATCTCGTCCCAAGCTAAGCAACTTAATGCTTGTGTTATGGTAACGAGATGGATGATAAACTACTTATATACATTTTTTCGATCGCAGAGCAGTCGATCGCTCAACCACTGCGCCAACCGTGTCGTCAAATGTGTGAGTATGTGAGAGAGAGTCGGTGTCCAACAGGGCATTTCCTTGAATTGCCTGCTCCTTCTTAGACCCTGGCATTCAAGTCACTGTTAAAGGCCTGAGCCAGCGGTGGCTCATTTATAAGCAGCTTGTTCCGCCGACTCTACTCAAATTAAATATGAATTTGTCCAAAACTGGTATATACATTTACTTTGTAAACGAGACGCGCGCACACAAAGGTACGTGAGATTGCGTCTGTGTGCGTGCCGTTAATATGACACAACTCTATAATCTGTGGTTTGCTTAATTCCATTGTTTGCGCGCAATTAACCCGTTTCAAAGACACCAATTTGGTAATGTTGTGGCCAAAAGTGTTTTCCAAATAAAAGCGATGGGTAAACTATCGTCCGATGAATTTAGAATACAGTGTCACCCCTCCATTCCATCCGGAGGGTGTCGTAAGAGCTGACAAAGGGAAATGTAAAGGCTGATAATCTAGCCGCAAGAGAAACCTTGTGTCAACCCGTCTGACCAGCATGGCAGAGTAGGCCAATTGCCCTCCATGTAATGGGAGGAGGCCAAACTCAACAGTAGGTCATCTATGGGCTGGGTAGTATAATAACAATGGATGACCCAATGCTGAGTCGGCAGTTAGCCTACTGTGCCACGCTGGCCAGACGGGTTGGCACAGGGTTTTGTGTCAAGCTTTCTTCCTCTGGCAGCCTTA
Organism: Clostera curtula; assembly: GCA_905475355.2. NCBI lineage: Eukaryota > Metazoa > Arthropoda > Insecta > Lepidoptera > Notodontidae > Clostera > Clostera curtula. The sequence goes on from FR997819.1 coordinate 419,915, forward strand.
ACCTTCCCTTCTGTCGGCTCTTACAACACCCTCAGGATGGATTGGGGTGTTGACACAGTGTATTCTAAATCTGTCACTCTAATAACAATATCGTGGAAATAATACAAATATGGTCCTATATGAAATCTTTGTGATCACTTTTTTAAAGTGTTTTGCTAAACTACTAAGCACATTGCGATATATTAGAGTATCTATAAGTAATTATAGATAGTATTTAAGGTAAAATTGTGCCGAATAAAATGCGAAAAAAACATTTTTCTTTATTTCTTACATCGGACCAATCGGAAAGTAATACCAATCGAATAATAATAAAGGAGTTACGCGATAAAAAACCTGCTAGCGTTTTTTTATCAGTGACTTGAATGCCTGTGACCCTAGGCGTGCGTGATGGAAAGCAACGACAGGGTCTAACATGGAGCAGGCAATTAAAGGAAATGCGGCTATCGGTCACCGGCTCCCACATACCCACGACGAAACAGTAAAACTGCTTGGCGCCGGACTTAGGTGTGAGGGTGGTAGCTAGCCGGGCGGACCATTAGGCCATTAGATCCAATGACGCAATGGAGACCTTTTTTCGCGGATTTGTTTTTGATTGGCCCTGTCAAGGCCTATTCGTCATTCATTGCGTTAGCGTGTAACTAGCGTGTTTCTCTCATCTGGCGAACTTGCTCCCACTATGTTGTTTAGTGCTTTTTGTAGACAAGACCTATATTAAAAAAAAAGCATCTAGAGATTTTCTTGTCGGCTCTTCTCTGTATAATAGCCTTCCGAACCGGTGGGAGTATCTACAGCAAGAATCTACAGCGGGATTGTAGGAGCGAGGAATTGTGTATGAAAGGTGTGAATGTAGGTATGACGACTGATATGTGTGTGTGGAGACTACCACCTAGTGTGGGACAGGGGTCGATGATAATGGTATTTTTAAATATGGCGATTTAAAAGAGTTTTGTGATGAAACCTACGTAAATAAAGTTCCTTTTGAGTTTGAGTTTAACACCAAGGCAGATAAATAAAGAACGGGCCCCTACAAGTGTGCTGAACACGTAAGCATTTTGAAAGCGATTGTACCGAGTAACACGATCGCTCCCCGCTTGGCCGCCTTGGTACATGGCCTCTCATATTTGGTCTGTCTGTTTGCCCCCACGACCACTGCGCACCAAACTAAATATACTATTAATATTATTTGTACATTTTAGAAACTTGAATTTCCATTTTCTAATGCAAATACACTAAATTCTTGTTCGGGCTACAACATGCAGCTTTGAAAATGAAAAATTAAAATGAATTTTGAACTTTTTTTTTACACATAAGGGTCTTCTGTCGGAATGGGGTAAGCACATTGAAATTTTATCTGCTAAATTCAAAGGTTATTGTGTCAAAGCGTGGGGCATAGATCCCGCACCGAAACTATAATTGTAATAGTTATAGTTCGTACAAAAGTAGTAGGCCTTTACGACACCCTCAAGATAGAATAGGGTGGTGACACAATGTATGTATTCTTAATCTAACACACTGGCACGTTCACATGGATACGGTCATCATCTCGGCACATAAATAAAATGTGATTTAGTTTTCACAGACATCCCAATTTTATTAATATTATATTTTCACGGAATGTCCAAAAGTCGTTATTAACATTGATAATGTGTTGATTTAAAATCTTATTTGCACAGTTTTAAGGACGAAATGGATTGTAAATAGATTTGTAATTGTCAATGGTTTCGTAATAATTATTTGTTAACGTTTTAAAGCGGAATTTGGGATTAGGTACATTTACACAGTTTTCTCAATTTATTACTAAGTATTTTACTAATGGACTTTTAAAGAGGTACAGTACACGTATGATTCGTCACTCTCTATGTGGTGAGGAATTTAGAATGCATAATGTGAACAACCCGTTCCTCCGTGAGAGTGTCGTTCGACTAAATAAAGGTACGTAACAGGCAGACTAGCCAGGCGTAGGAGAAGAAAAACGTGATACAACACCTGTGCCAACCAGTCTGGCCAGTGTGGCATAGCAGGCCAATATCCCTCCATGAAATTGGAGGAGGTTCGACCCAGTAGTGGGTTATCTGTGCTCTTATCTGGCCTCCCACAGTTGTTTCCGAAACCAATGGATGCCTTCGTGGAAATCCTTTTTAAGCGGGAAATGTCTGTTAGCTGAAATTATGATGATGATGAAGGTATCAATAGTATCTAATACATTCAAGCATCAGTATGGTATTCATAAATTCTTAATATTACCTTGTCGGTCTAGGGGTTGGATGTGCCACCTTTGGATGACTGGTCCGTGGTTCGATTCCTGAGTCGGGCAAGTTGTGTAAACTCATCATCCCCCGCCATACAAGTATACCTAGAGCAGGAGAGGTCGTTGTTCAATTAGAAGAATCCAATCGGGTCAACCCGTCTGGCTGGCGGTTTCCCTCCATGTAACTGGAGGAGGCGTGACATAGCAGCGGGTCGTATATTAGCTTGAGTAATAGTAGTATAAGTTACGGAGGTTATCGAATAAGGTCTTGAAATCTCAAGATATTTAATCCTATTTGTCTAATTGTTCTACCACTCAAACGGAGGAACGATAAAAAAAGCAAATCGCTTTATGAGTTTAACAATTGCCCAACTGTGGGTAACTCGATACTTCTTTAACAAAGTGGGGTAAATTGATATTGTTCGACTATTGTTCGACAAACTATTGTGGTCGAGATTGGTATAAAAACTGTACTAATGTTGTTATAATATTTTGCTAATAAGGTATTGATGCGTATTTTATGTTTGCATTATCCTATTATGAAGATTAGTCCCTTCCGGGGTAGCTAGACGTGTTCACAATTGACAAGTATAATTTATGTTGAACTAGTGGCCCGCCCCGGCTTCGCCCGTGCAAAGCGGGGGTATGTTATACATATAAACCTTCCTCTTGAATCACTCTATCTATTAAAGAAAACCATTTCAAAATCCGTTGCGTAGTTTAAAAGATTTAAGCATACATAGGGACGGACAGACGACAGCGACTTTGTTTTATACTATGTAGTGATAGTGATAAATCAATTATAAATTATAACAAAACCCCCATAGTCACGACACTGGCAGAAGTTGCCGAGTACATAGGCAGATTGCCATTAAAAAAATACTAAACAGTCTATAATCATATAGTCACTAGCTTTTGGGCGCGGCTTCGCTCGCGTGGACTTCGAACCCGTGCTTATCTCTATGCATTTTTTTTTATGAATATAAAAGTGGTTATTGTGACTAAACTATGATAGTTAGATATGTGCTCTCGCGGACTTTTTTGTAGATTTTAATAAGACCTACAAACTCGTAGTACTTCATTTTGTTCTATTGTCAATCGTTTTTGCAGCGCACGCATAAATAGGTTTTCGATTTTACACCTTGGGTTACAAAATCGCAATTTTCATACAAATCCCTAATTCTTTTGAAAATAAAATATAGCCTATAACCTTCCTCGATAAATGGACTATCTAGCACTGAAAGAATTTTTGAAATCGGACCAGTAGTTCCTGATATTAGCGCGTTCAAACAAACAAACAAACAAACAAACAAACTCTGCAGCTTTATATATTAGTGTAGATTTACATCAGTAGTCGATAGTAATACTGATAAATACTGTGAACCATTTTCAGGCAAAAACAATCATTTTTTTTCTAAAAATACGAGTCGTTCAGAACTATACGCACGGAAATAAGCATTTAAACATAATTTTAAGCTCTTATAAATCATTTAATACTGCCATCACCATATTTCGGCTACTGTCCCACTCTAGGTGGTAGTCTCCATACTTTTCTATCGGTGTCTTTTATACATCATTTCACACATGTTGCATACATTCTTAAGCATGTTCTCATACATACAATCCATCCAACTAAGAGTTGGTACAACACCCACAACACTTTCGTCAATCCACGTTCCAACTGAAACTACTACTAGAAGAGCCGGCAAGAAACTATTGAGAGCACGTCGCTAACGCAACCGGTCCTCACGAATCTTTGATATTTACTCTGTGAAATGTCTGTGAATCAAAACAGTTAGCAACATTAAACGAAGTTCAAAGTAAAAGCTCTTACAGACAGTGCTACATTAAAATGCTAATGTGTAGTATCCATTTTTTGCAAAGAAACATTTCTTAAACTGACGTAAAGTGGTTCTGTACAAAAATTAGGGGTCCACGCGTCTCGGGCGCCTGTGAATAGTCTTGTGCAGAGAGTGAATAATTTAATCGATAGTAGTTTCATGCCTACACCTTTCATCATTTCAGCCAAAAGACATCCACTGCTGGACATAGGCCTCCCCCAAGGATTTCCACAAAGGCCGGTCCTGGGCCGCCCGCATCCACTGCTTTCCGGCGATCTTAACCAGGTCGTCGGTCCACCGTGTGGGAGGCCTACCAGCACTGCGCCTTCCGGAACGCGGTCGCCACTCGAGGACTTTTCTGCCCCATCGGACGTCGGTCCTGCGAGCTATGTGCCCTGCCCACTGCCACTTAAGTTTGACAATCCGGTGGGCTATGTCGGTGACCCTGGTTTTCCTGCGTATCTCCTCATTTCTGATTCGATCTCGCAGGGAAACTCCGAGCATAGCCCTCTCCATTGCCCTTTGGGTGACTTTGAGCCTTCTGATGGAGCCCATAGTGAGCGACCACGTCTCAGTTCCATATGTCATCACTGGCAACCCTACACCTTTAAATCATATTAATACAAGGCCGATGTGCTATCCTTTCCACCAAATAAAAAATTGGTTTGTTTGGTTTGTTGCCGTGTAACAGCGACATTTGCAAAGAGTTTGAAAAAATATCTTCTTGATGCTCCCACTACAACCAACGGTGGCACCAACAACAACAGATGCTCTCCCTACCACTGTGGAACCAACTACAACGCCGTCAAAGGTGTTTCAAGTTAACTTGACACCAACGTAAATAGAATAAAGGCTTTATGCTGCATGTTTTCATCACTGACTTGAATGCTTTTGACCCTAAGCTTGCGTGATGGAAAGCAACGCCAGGGTCCAAGATGGAGCAGGCAATTCAAGGAAATGCCCTACCGGGCACCGGCTCTCACATACGCACGACGGAACACAGTAAAACTGGTGTATGATGCGAGGGTGGTAGCTAGCCGGTCGGACCATTAGATCCTAGCCGCAAGAAAAGGAAAATTTGATACGAAACCCTATGCCAACCTGTTTGGCCAGCCAATTTCCTTCCTGTAATTGGAGGAAACCCGACTCAGCAGTGGGTCTTTTACAACCTGAGAAGTAAGTAACATCGAACTTAAACGTGAGATCACTGTCCGTGGGGTGACAGTTTTAGGCTCAACTACACCAACCCATTCTATGATGAGAGTGTCGAAACCTCCCATAGAGAGAAAAAAACCCTGAGGTAGCTCATCTGGTGGGATGATGGCTCAGATGATGATGATGATTTCAGAAAAATCTTTTGTATGAAGGAAACCTTCTGTGGTTAATGGTAGATGGCTTGGCGTTAGGCTCAACCCTTACCCTCGCCAGTTATGTCTTGCCATTGCGTTTTATTACTTTTTTATTTCTTTTTAACAGCGGCTAGGTCAGTTAGTGATGTTATTATATTGTTAGGGATGGGGCGAGGAAGAAAAATCTTACAATATTTTTACCTGATACTACAATTCTGAAAATAATAAAAAAGCATAAATACCGTCTTAGACTAATACTACTACTACTCAACCCATATATGACCCACTGCTGAGTCAGATCTCCTCCATTACAGGGAGGGATATTAGCTTACTGTGCCATGCAGGGCAGACGGGTTGACAAAGGGTCATCACGTTTTCCTTCCCTTGCAGCTAGGTTCGGACACCTTCGGGATGGCATGGAGTGGTAACACAATGTATTCTAAACCACCACACAGAAATGCTACCAGTATTTAAACCTTCCGCAAACCATCACACCGGCTGCATCGTCCCCTGACCCTGGTCCAGGAACGTTATTTATTTAAACCTGCTTTCCAACTACATTGAGAGTATTTAGCCTTCTGTGCCACGCTGGCCAGACGGGTAGGCCCAGGGCTCCGCATCAAGTATTCCTTCTAATATTAAAAAACAAAATTACTTATTGCAACCTTGTAATCCGCACGCGACACCCCTTGGAATGCGAGGGGTCATCTGTCATTTGCAACACGTAGCGACAACCCTGCGGCTTAGCGCTCAAATATCTTTCCTATTCTAATATATTTGCAAATTATCCCGAAGATTACGAGACCCCTGCAAGTGGTGGGTGCGACAGACATTTGCGTCTATTGCATCATAGTTCCAGAAAAGATGAACCGATTTTGATAGACGTGTTCCGTTGCGGAGCATGTTCGCCGTTCGTTTTAGTTAGGTCGAGACGGTGATTACCGTCTTTCCGCGGCCCGGAGGCCCACTTACCCTGGTTAGTCCCTAACGGGCGTGCCCGGCTCAAACTCTATCACGCAATTCAAATTTTCTTACGTTTTTTGCAATTTGCAGGTCAGTGCTAGGTTGTATGTTGATTAAAATGTTATTCTCGGCTGTAAGACGTATGTAGTTACAGAGTTATAATCATCAAACTCATCAATACAACCCTCCAAGCTCATAAAGGTGCAAGAAAAACATTTTCAAGCTCAGTCATTTTTTGATGTTTTTGATGATTATAACTCTGTAACTACATACGTCTTACAGCCGCGAATCAAGTGTTCATCATCATACAACCTAGCACTGGTCTGCAAATTGCAAAAAACGTAAGAAAATTTGAATTTCGCTGGCTACCCTGGAACATTAAATCATCAGTTCCTCGCTAGGTAGTCTCCATACACCCCTCGGCGTGATATCTACATTCGTGTCTTTCATAGGCGCGTCTCATTCACTAACTACCATCCATCTCTTTACCCACAACCATAAACCACCACCGCTTCCACTCCAGCGAAGAAGAGGCGTTATGATTTGAAAATTGTCTATCTATCTGTTTGTGCCATCTTACTTCCTGAACAGACGAGCCAATTTTAATTTATTTGGAAATTTTGGTTTTAAACGAGTTTTTTTTATTGCCCTCAGAGGCAAACGAGCTGGCGGCCAACCTGATGGTAAGTGTAAGCCGCCGCCCATGGACTTTGGCAGTGCCAGGGGCACAGCCAAGCCGTTGCCTACCGTGAAGTGAGTGCACTTTTTAAACCTCGTTTAAAGGAGGACATGTCGTAGCGCTCGGGAAACACCGCCGCAGGTAGTTCATTCCAGAGTCTGCACGTGCGTGGTAAGAATGATCGCTGGAAGCGTACCGTGCTGGACGTAATCGTCTCCAGGTGATATGGATGATGATGTTAAATGAAAATCTGTTCAGAGGCTTGATGATTGCCAGACATCTTTTAGGTACTATCAAATCTACTCAGTTACATGGAGGGTTTACTTCTATGCCACGCTGACCATCAGACGTGTTGGCACAGGGGTCGTCCTCTTGCGGCCACGCCATCGCACTTGTTATTTCCTTTTATCGGCTCTTAAGACACTCGTAGGATGGAACGGGGTGCTGACACTATTACGTATTCTAAATCCGTCACCACTCTGGCAGCGGTAGTTGGGCTGAAGAGTAGTTTAACTGAAATTGTAATGGAAGCAGTAGATTATAATGAACCCTTTTCATAACATACAAATAAATCCACAATGTTCAAATGGCAAAGGAAATGTATGAAATTGAATTTCCAAAGCAACTAACGAATGAGACGCACATATTACACTTGCAATGGCAGAAAGAGACGGCAACATTGTTGAGATCACAAAGCCAAGTAATTGTAGACAATAGGAACTGAAAAAGACATTTCCTTTATAAGATTTCTATCTCAAGAACATTTTGCTTGGCACGAACTGCAAAATTAGATTTGCTGTTCAAATATCTTCGTTAGAATCTTATTACAATTGAATAAGGTTTAATTTACGTTGGATATACAGTGAAATAGGAGTACATGTAAAACGGTCTACTTTAAGCGACTTTGTGATCGTACGTCTTGCGTAAAACAAGATTTTGTCAAAGTATTATAATAATCCAATTTAAGTTGAACTGTGATTCCATTAGTAATAATGGCTATTGGGGGTCAACAATTTTGGAAATTTAAACGTGTCTGAATTAATTTTATTCTAATGGTGATGTTAGTACTTATTCCTATAAAAATAACTAATGAAATTGCCAATAATCTGGTGTCTAAGGGAAATGATTGCTCCGTTGAACCCGTAGTAATCTATGTTTACGGTCTTTTTTCATTGCACATCTTCCTAAACAAGGTATGTGGGGCTCCGGGCGCGAAAAGATGGTACATAATTAGATAAAAAGATGGACATTTTATGATGCTGCAGAAATTAATTTGTTCTATGATACTCTATTCCCACACTGTGTAGTGTTTAATTTCAATGTGTAATAATCGTGAAAACCTAAGAAATCATTATCTTACAAAGTTCTTATTCAATGAGGTGGCAGAAGAACTATGGCTGCGAGCATTTGTGATTTTACCGAGTTATTCTATACCATTCCATCCTGAGGATGTCGTAAGACCACGTCAAAAAACCTAGCCAGACTGACTGGCCAGCGAAGCACAGCAGTTGCTCTGAAAGCAAGCCCCATATAAAAATTGAAGACAATCAGTTCTTAACGTCGAAAGCATGTTTTAATTTGATTTTAAAAGCATTGTGTGCCCCATTCGGCTGTAAATTAGATTCATTGTATATGTTAACGGCGACGCGTGGCGGGGATCAGCAGAGGGCTGTCGGCGTTAATTAAGCCGGCAGGGGCCGACACTTGATTGGTTTGCAGTGACAAATTGTGCGTGACCGATACTTCATTTGGTTTTAAAGGTTTAGGCTTTGTAGATCCTAAATGAATGAGCCGATTATGATGCAGTTTTTAATATGAATGCAGGTTCGAATTCAAATCGTATAATTGATTGAGGTTACGATGCATATTGGTCATAACATTTAATTAATTCCTGGTTCGATCATTTACCATACCACTGACCACTGCTGAGAACAACTGGTAACAATTTCAGAGGGCTTCTCATTATTCTTGCGGTCCTGTTTCGTATTTTCACAATAACATAAAATAAAGTATAAGGATACTGAATAGCTTAGTCCCACAACTTGGTCATTTACATAATCAAAAATGTGGTGTATTACGGCCGGCGTATCTTGGCGAGTGTGAACATAGGCTCTGCGAATTTTAGCGCATGTATACTCGTGAAGAAAACTGTTGTCATTATTAGAATCAACCCTATCCCCCTACAATAAACTAGGAGAGGCCCGACTCAGCAGTGGGTGGTTCGATTCACGGCCGATAGTGATGATGATGTTACTCCATTTTTGTCTTTTCGCATTGAGTAGCCATCTAGTGAGGAGTAGATTAAGGTGAATGTTCCAGGGTAGCCCGCGAAATTCAAATTTTCTTACGTTTTTTGCAATTTGCAGGTCAGTGCTAGGTTGTATGTTGATTAAAATGTTATTAGCGGCTGTAAGACGTATGTAGTTATAGAATTATAATCATCAAAATCATCAATACAACCCTCCAAGCTCATAAAGGTGCAAGAAAAACTTTTTCAACGTCAAAGTCATTCTTGCACCTATATGAGCTTGGAGGGTTGTATTGATGAGTTTGATGATTATATCTCTGTAACTACATACGTCTTACAGCCGCTAATCAAATGTTCATCATCATACAACCTAGCACTGCCCTGCAAATTGCAAAAAACGTAAGAAAATTTGAATTTCGCGGGCTACCCTGGAGCATCCACCTTAAGAGTAATATTTATAAACGAAGTTGTTATAGTGCCCTCTAGTGGGGAGTGGCGGTATCAGTTTATAATTTTGAAGAGATGAAATTCAACATGCTGAATTATTATTGGCGGTTGACAGCAGATGTCGCTAAAAACGTTTTACCCTGTATGTACGTTTTAAAAAGTTTTGTAAAAACGACGTCACTTGTAGATCTGTGGCATCGTAGCTACTAAATGGATTGATCGATTATGATGCGATTTATTTATTTGAAATCTGCTGTTAGTTCAGAATACCTGTCTAGTATTTTCTAGTTGTATCAACGGTTATAGCAGACGAAAATTCGTATCAATAAAAGTAGATAGCCTAAGTTACTCCGTGCTACGTCTACGTATCTGCCCAAAGAGTATATAATCACTACGTTCTAAGAGACGGCACTACGTACATATCGCTTTAGCTCACGCACACATATACAATCTTTTGAGCCGTTAATTCTAACAACACAACAGCGCAATATTCGTAGGGGCTACCAACATACCGCTAAGATTTTTTGACAGCCGAATAAACTAGAGAGGTAATAAGTACGATGTTTGTACAATATCGATACTTCTGCTAGAGCTGTATTTATCGATATAGCCGATATTGAAACCTCATAGGTTTTTTTGTAGTGGGTTTATTATCATAAAATTAAAAATGAATGTTTCGAAATTACATATATTTTTATTACATTTATTACAATTTTAGTTACTAAATGATAAGCAATACTGATCAGCTTAACGTTAAAAAAGTGTTTTATTTGGCTTGAATCGATAAGTTTCAATTAAGAAAATATAATATCAATTATCAATTGATTTAAAAAGAAAATGCTTCTGTGGTAAGAATATTATATAGGATTAATAAGAATTTTTCTGTCCTGAAGGTGCTGAACAGGGTAAATGAAAGAAAATGATAAATGGAAAAACTAGACGTAAAAGATCGAACAATATACACATAGCTTCCAACAGTATACAATAATGTGATGTTTTGGTATTTGTTTTGTTCCTGAAACACAGGTTACAGCAACGAATAGAATGAAATCTAGCTAATAATGATATGTTATTTAAATATCTATCATAACATAATTAAGTTTCAAGTTGGTTCACAAGTAACTGTAATGTATGACTGGCAGCTTGGTTATTGTTCTCTGTCACTTTCATATTTTTCCCTTTTGACTTTTGATGCTGTCGCGTAATATAATTTTCAATAGGAAGATGTGTTTTCTTTCTGCCCGGTATTTCCAATATTATTAGATAGCAAGCACATATTTTTCAGTGGCGATCGAGAATTAAAGACATACTCGCGTGAGCAAAGGGAATTTTGTTTAATTTTATAAACATGGCGGTCGGAAAAATTGGGCCATTTCTAAAGGAAGGTAATTGGGATCATTACATTGATCAACTAGAACAATATTATATTGCCAATGAAGTGAAGCAGAGTATGAAGGTACCAATTTTAATTACTATCATAGGATCTGAAGCATATGAGCTCTTAGCGAATTTATGTACACCAGACAAACCGGCCACAAAGTCATTTGATTATCTAGTTACGATCATGAGAGACCATTTACAACCTCGTCCCAGTTTATTAGCAGAAAGGTTTAAATTTAGACAGAGATTCCAAAAGAAGGATGAGACTATTAATGATTACATTAATGAGCTCAAAAAGCTATCTAAGTTTTGTAGATTTACGGCGGAGAGTTTGAAAGAAAATCTACGCGACCAATTTGTATGCGGCATTTTAAATGTACATATCAGAGAAAGACTATTTACGGAAGAAGAGATTACATTTGATATGGCATTTAAGCTGGCAGTGTCTATGGAAGCAGCGGAAGAAAATGCGGCAGTAGTACAGGGCCGCAATAAGGGCATGATTGGCGAAGTACCATTGCCAGATGTCAATAAGCTATCTACCAGGTCCAGGGTACCAGAGAAACAATGGTCTGGTAGAAAGTTACAAAAATGTAGTTCCAGTGAAGAGAAAGCATTAAATAAGAAAATTACTAATTCTTTCGATGCCGGGAACAATAATTTGGTATGCAAGGTTTGTGGTCGTGAACACAAAAACCTTGAGTGCAAGTTTCAAAAATATGTTTGTAGAGTCTGCAACCAGGAGGGACATTTAAAGAAGGTGTGCCCAAGGCTGTGGAATAATACTGTAATTCACCAAGTAGATCATGATGATGAGGAATATAATGATAGTAACTATGAAATTGAAGAGGTAAACAACTATTCTCTTACCTCTGATAGACTTAGACGATTTCCTCCATATAAGGTTATTCTTGACATCGGCGGAAAACCCTTATCTATGGAAATAGACACTGGAAGTGCTATTTCCTGTATAAGTAAGGAGTGCTATGAAAGACATTTCAGTGACTTCAAACTCGACGATGCTGATGTAATTTTACGTTATTATACGGGCGAAAGGAAGAGTCCGGCAGGGAAAATAACGGCATTGGTGAAATACAATAGTAGAAGTAGATTTTTAGATTTGTACGTAGTAGACCGAGGTAAAACCAACTTAATTGGTCGGCAATGGTTACAAGAGTTAAATATGTTTATCCCTGGAGCAAATTGTAATAATTTTGAAGTAAGGACAGAATTTAATTTAGGAGAATTTAGTTCCAGGTATAATGAAGTCTTTGCGAATGGCTTGGGAAGATTCACGGGTGGCAAAGTTGGTTTCCAGTTGCGAGAAGGTGCAAGACCTGTGTTCCTGCGAGCGAGACCGTTGGCGTATGCATTGAAAGAGCCGGTCGAGCGGGCTCTGGAACAGCTAGTATCTGATGGTATTATTACGCCAGTCAGTACATCCGACTGGGCAACTCCTATTGTACCAGTTATGAAAAAAGATGGCACCATACGGGTATGCGGTGACTTTAAATTAACTTTGAATAAGTGTCTAGAGGTGGACCGTTTTCCTTTGCCTAGGGTGGAAGACTTACTGACTAAGTTACACGGGGGACAAAGATTCACAAAGCTAGATTTGTCCCAAGCTTACGCCCAATTTGAATTAAATGACTCAAAAAAATATACGGTTATTAATACGCATAAAGGTTTATTTATGTACAACAGATTAATTTACGGTTTAGCTTCCAGTCCGGGCATTTTTCAAAGAAAATTAGAACAATTATTCGCAGATTTACCTAAAGTAGGAGTGTTTTTAGACGATTTAATAATAACGGGTTTAGATGATAAAGATCATTTACACACCTTACATGAGGTATTTAATAGGTTAAAAACGTACGGCTTAAAGATAAGAAAAGATAAATGTGCGTTCTTTCAAAATTCTGTAACGTATTTAGGTTTTGTTATTAGCAATAAAGGCGTTCATACTTGCCCAGACAAAGTCAAAGCTATCAAGGAAGCGCCAATACCAAATAACGTTTCTGAATTAAGATCGTTTATTGGTTTAGTTATGTACTATGCAAAGTTTGTGCCTAATATGAGTACGGTTATGGCCCCGTTATACTCTTTATTAAGAAAGGGTGTACATTTTAATTGGGGTAAGGAACAAAACTATTCTTTTGATAGAATTAAAAGTATGTTGATATCGAGTAGCGTTTTAGCTCATTACTCTCTAAATTTACCGCTGGTACTGACGACAGACGCTAGTGGTGTGGGTATTGGTGCAGTAATTTCGCACCTTACTCCACAGGGGGAAAGGCCAATCGCTTACGCTTCGCGAACTCTGAACGAGGCGGAAAAAGGATATTCACAGATAGAGCGGGAGGCTTTAGCAATTATTTACGGCGTTAAAAAGTTTCACCAATATTTGTACGGTCGTAAATTTACAATGAGAACTGACCACAAACCTTTGGTTACAATTTTTGGTAGCAAATCGGGTATTCCCGTAATGGCAGCGAGTCGGCTGCAACGTTGGGCAGTGATTTTGTCAGGTTATCACTATGATATCGAGTATGTTAGTGGTGAGAAGAACGCTGCCGACGCTTTATCGCGGTTACCTCTAAAATCAAACGAACAAGTATCTCCGGAATTAACCTATGTAAATTTTGTTCATAATTTTATGCCGGTTAACAAAGAAACGGTTTCCGAATATACCGCAAAAGATGAGTGTTTGTCGAAAGTCTATGCGTTTATACAAAATGGTTGGCCAGAGAAATGTAATGATGATCGGTTTAAATCATATTTTGTACGGCGTAATGAACTCTACATTGATTCTGGATGTGTGGTTTGGGGTTACCGGATGGTAATTCCGGAGTGTTTGAAAACGATTATTTTGAAAGAACTTCATACAGGGCATATGGGAATGGTTAAGATGAAAAGTGTGGCAAGGAGTTATGTGTGGTGGCCGGGCGTAGACGCTGATATCGAGCGCGCGTGTCGGGAATGCGCTACTTGCGATGCGGAGAGTTCGGCTCCACCGCGCGCATCTCCGCAGCCATGGCCATATATTCCTGAACCATGGTCTCGTTTACATGTAGACTTTTTAGGTCCATATAATGGTAAAACCTTTTTGGTTATTATCGATTCTACGTCGAAATGGATTGAAATGTTTCATATGTCAAGAACGACAGCGGGATGTGTCATTAAGGTTTTGCGAGAAACATTTGCTAGATTTGGTTTACCTAAAGAAATTGTATCTGATAATGGGCCGCCGTTTTCTAGTACTGAGTATTCAGAGTTCATGAGGATGAATGGTGTTAAAGTTTCGTATTCTGCGGCATATCATCCGTCTTCCAATGGAGCAGCTGAAGGCGCTGTTAAGTTATGTAAGAGAGCAATAAAGAAATCCATTAGAGACAGATGTGATCTTGATGCAGCCCTACAAACATATTTGATGGCCTACAGAAATGTAGAGCACAGTACAACGGGTAAGTCTCCAGCTATGCTGCTGCAAAATAGATCTTTACGTTCTAGAATGGACCTTTTAAGGGGAGATAGAGAGATGGAAGTTAGAGATTTTGATAGTGAGACTAGAGAACGTGTGATGAATGCACAACGCAAACAATGTTGGTATGCGGGAGGTAGCAACCGGTCGTTAGATGTAGGGGAGTCCGTTTTGGCGCGTCAATTTGGTGGTAAGAACAAATGGTCAGTAGGTAAGATCCAAGATAAATTAGGATCGCGGCATTATGTAGTAGGCGATGAAAACGGACCTCCTGTGAAAAGACACATAGACCAATTAAGGAAGAAATTTAATTATTCTTTGGGGTTGCCCGCGGCCGATGTCGACACTGGCTCCGATTCCCCTGCACGAGGTGATTCAGGCGGTTTAGTGGAAACAGTTGGGCAGCAAAGTGGACCTTCGACAAGTTTAGATGTGCAAGTGCCTGGACCTTCAGTGAGTGCTCCCAAGCGCATTCGCAAACCGGTTATACGTTACGGTATAGATAGTTGACTATATATTTTTGTTAGTTCTATAATATTGTTACATTTATTATTATTAGTTATAATTGGTTAGTTATTGTGATTAGTCTAAATTAAGAGTGAGGGTGTAATGTATGACTGGCAGCTTGGTTATTGTTCTCTGTCACTTTCATATTTTTCCCTTTTGACTTTTGATGCTGTCGCGTAATATAATTTTCAATAGGAAGATGTGTTTTCTTTCTGCCCGGTATTTCCAATATTATTAGATAGCAAGCACATATTTTTCAGTAACAAAGCGTTACAATACTGTGGGTCAAAAAAATATGTTTCTTTACTTTTTGCTGAGCTTTTTTACTTTTATCAGCAGAAACACTTTCATTCTTTACAAAGCTATCATTTACAATTTTACAACTTATTACTGGAAAAGATAACATAATATTGCAAAATAATATTCATGCATTTCTTGAAAATGCGGTTTATATTTAAACCACTTAAAATCACTGGTACTCAGCAACACAATACTAGATCACGCTATATTTTGCGCGCCTGATAGTGTTGATCAGCGATGGTGGCTTCATTAAATTCTTTTACTTTATTTACAGCGACATCTAATTCAGTTGTTGGCTAAACCAGGGATTTTTTGTTGTTTGTGGTTTTACCATAATATAACATGTAAGGGGACCTAGAAGTATGATTGAACAACTTATGATTAGCTTCCTAAGTCAACAGCATTGCTGATTATCAATGCATTGATAATTATCAATTATTAATTATAATTAATTGAAATCGAACAATAGTAATCAAAGTGCTGCATATTTTAGGCACAATGAGGGCACTTGTTTAGAACGGCAATTAAATTAGCTTAGCTAGGTACTTTGCCTAGACCACAAATGGTCAATATAAATTTACAAATGTTTATGTTCATCGCAACATTCAACCTTGACGATTTCTCAAATGACCCATATGATTATTATGTGTTGATCTCAAACATCGCTGATATTATTCAGACTAGACTCATATCTCGTTGAGCTGGTTTTGATTTCTTTTCAATACAATAAGAATGGTCCATAGGTACTGCAACAATAAATGTTTATTAATGAAATAAATATCACAAAATTAACATATACATTATGGATGTAATTATATGTGTCAGATATGAAAATAATTACATCAAATTGTCATAAAAAGGCCTCCCATAAAGAGCGCCATAGCGCCCGGTCTTCTGCTTGACGCATTCAGCTGCTGCCCGCAACAAAAACCAATTATGTATATTGAATCAGTATTTATTTTAGCCTCCTTGAGTAAGACATCTATAGGCTGAATAGTAGTATATATTTATTCACAATATAAAATTCTCTTTACCTGATTCAAGACCTTCTTTATTGCTATCTTTTATAAGAAATGGAAACTCAGTCAAAATCTCATCAGGCAGAATAGGATTGAGCAGTTCCAATGTGGGAATAGCAGTATTTTTCAAGTGGGTGCCTTTTTGATTGCAAGAGTCTGGAGAAGTGTGACCCAAAAATATACTTAATCTGGTGTAGCTTTTCAATAGGTCAATTAGCTAAGTCTTCAATTACAGCATTCCCACACGCACAACTGGAATTGTATAATATAAGAATTAAAAGTACATTTTAGGCTTTTTTTTTCATTTTAGGATCTCACCGTTCAGAATTGATAGGAAATTTACTAAAAATAAATTTGATCCACAGTTTCTCCCATTATAGCAATTAGCACACTTCTTGTTGTTGCTACTCTCCATACTTACTTAGCCCATTTTCCTATATTTCTTATAACTTTATTTCAACCAATAAAAATGTTTCAAATAGTTTTGTACATATTTGTCTATTCAATGGCTATTGAAGAGCCAATGAAATTTTGTGATGAATGCTAATATTATTGAAAAATTGGTTGACGCTATGAAACCTGTTATGATTTAGTTATTCTTTTGAGATTTGGTTAAGATTTATGCGGGATAGAAATAACGTCTGGAGTTAACTTAACACATGTTAAGAATTTGTATTAAGGCCGTATTACAAATTCATGTGTTAATTTACTAATTACAATAAAAAATAACAGGTGTCGTCAATAAAATCACTTACCAAACATACACAAGCGAATTAGAGCCTCTATCTCAAACACACAAAACAATCACGTTGATACAGAGGAACTTAATCAACTCAACACAATCATAGGATAACTATGAAATCATGAAATACAGAAATTCAATAGAAATGGAAAAGATAGTGAAAGTCAGTCAGTTTCTATCAAAGCAAAATGTAGTTTGAAAATGGTGGTTTGTGAATGTCAAATTGTAATGCTACCAACATTCATATCGCAACGATTTTTTTTGCAATTGTGGTACCTTGGGACGTAGTGACTTTGCAAAATGGCTGTTAGTAAAATAGACCTTGTTGTAAGGAACGTAAGGTTGTATTTTGACTTATTTACTTTAAGAACCCTTTTCTTGTATGGATGTGTCTACTCACTGTATCTGCCAGTGAAACTCCCGTCAAAATTGGTCCAGAAATTGTAAAAAAATATATTTTTGTATAAGGACCTTGTTTAAAAAAATGTAAGTATTTCACTAAGTGTTTCCAAATGCACTTAGTAAAAAGCGGTTACTTTAATAATACAACTACACTGACACTCCGATTTCATTTATTACATACTAGCGACCCGCCCCAGCTTCGCACGGGTGCAATTATACAGTTGTATTATACCGACTGCCTCGTTGGTCTAGTGGTCAGATGTGCCGCCTATGGATCAACGGGTTCCGGGTTCGATTCCGGGGTCGGGCCAGTGTCTTTGTCTAAACCAGAGGCACTGGCTCGGAGTCTGGGTGTCATTTCTATCTATAATATGTATGTATTTACAAAAAAAATTGTATATAAGTAGTTTATCATCCATCTCGTTACCATAACACAAGCATTAAGTTGCTTAACTTGGGACGAGATGGCGTTGTGTGAAATGTCCAAGGATATTTATTTATTTATATATAAACCTTCCTCTTGAATTACTCTATCTATTAAAAAAAAACTGCTTCAAAATCCGTTGCGTAGTCTTAAAGATTTAAGCATACATAGGGACGGACAGACGAAAGCGACTTTGTTTTATACTATGTAGTGATGGCTGAAAATCGCTAAAATCTTTGCAGAGATGCAATAACTTATTTAAAATTTAAAATTTAATGTTTAAATAAGTTATTGCATCTCTGACATTAATCTTGAATGTATAATGATTATAATAATTATTATTATTTTGCTTATCAGTATATCTTTTTATTTCATATTTTTTTACATATATTCTTAAAAAAACATTGTTATTCAAAAAATATATATAAAACAATAGAAAACCCGTCGACAACGAGGTCGATGACCTAAGCTACCGACGGTTCAGGGCTCCAGAGAGAGGAACCTCCTCACGATCCTTGCCGAATCCAGGATGACTGCCTTTTGTATCAGGCCCTTAATCCAGCAACTCAGCGAGAGTTTCTTGAGATGTTGGTCGAAACTCTTCGCAATAAGACCGTTTACTGAAACGACTATCGGCACAATGATTGTTGAATCAACATGCCACATTGCGGTAACCTCGTGTGCCAAATCGAGATACTTGGTGAGTTTCTCTTTTTCGGCTTTAACGAGGTTCTCGTCATGCGGGATAGTGACGTCAACAAGCATTGCCCGGCTCGCCAATCGGTCAATTATCACTATATCAGGCTTATTAGCGAGAATAGTCCTGTCAGTAATAATCGATCGATCCCAGTAGAGCGTGACATGACCATTGTCCAGAACTGGCGCAGGCTGGTATTGGTAGTAGGGCACTTCAGTATCCACAAGACTATATTTAAGGGCAAGTTGTTGATGGACTATCTTGGCCACTTGGTTGTGTCTGTGCAAGTATTCTCCGTTAGCAAGACGAGAACAGCCAGAGACGATATGCCTAATGGACTCTCCTGGACGATGACAGGCTCGACAAATGTCGGCAGTCCCATCCTTTAGGATATGTCTCCGGTAGTTATTCGTCATGATAACTTCGTCCATAATTGCACAGGCAAACCCTTCAGTCTCCCCGAAGAGGTTACTGAAGCGTAGCCAAGCCACAGAAGCGAGTTGGTCTACGTCCGGCCCAGTGAGAGCCTTGTAGAACCTTCCGTGTAACTCCTTGCTCTTCCATATAGTCGTGCGGTCCGAAATGCTTAACACCTGGGGCTTGCGCCAATTCTGTTTTGCCAAGGATAAAGGTGTGAAAGAATTGTCAACATTGGCCACATCTCGGTGCACATCCTCGGTTGACTGTAGGAAGTATTCCCGCAGATTGCATACCTCGCGGTTATGTAGGTTTTTGACGTTTAAATAACCACGTCCCCCACATTTCCGTGGGATATACAACCTCATAACAGACGAACGGGGGTGGTGCATTCGATATAAGGTCAATTGTCGACGAACCCTTCTATCCAAGGCGTCTAACTCAGACTGAGTCCACCTTAGAATGCCAAACGAGTAAGCAAGTGCAGGCATAACCCAACCATTGACAGCGCGCGCCTTATTACCTCCAGACAGAAGACTTTTCAGTACTTTTGTAAGGCGGCTTAAGAAACATGCTGTCAATGACTGTTTTATCTCCTTGTCAGCTATACCTAGTCCTTCTGCCATTCCAAGGTACCTATAGGTTTCCGACTCCGAGAGACATCTGAGTGACATATTTTCAGAGAGTTGTAATTCTTCCGAAGTTACAACTCTGCCCCTCTGTACATGAATGGCCGCACATTTGTCGACACCAAACTCCATTTTAATATCCTTACTAAAGTTTTCTGTGATCTTTAATAATGATACCAAATCAGATTTCTTTGGTGCATACAACTTGAGGTCATCCATGTATAAAAGATGTGATATGACCTCACCATCTCTGCGGAGTCGGTAGCCTATCTTTGAATCCATTAGTAGCGTACTTAATGGATTCATAGCTAGGCAGAACCACAAGGGACTCAGGCTGTCACCTTGAAAAATTCCACGCTTTATCCTTAATAAGCCTGTGGAGTCAGAAAACCCCGCCATGTCTGGCAGACAGAGACGTGTGGTCCACTGGCACATGCATACGCTAAGAAAAGAGCATAGATTTGGATGGAGACGGTACAAATCCAGTACTCTACTTAGCCATGAATGAGGCACCGAATCATACGCCTTTTTATAGTCTATCCAGGCCATGGAAATATTTTTTTTGACTCGACGGACTTGTTGGCAAATAGTCATGTCAATAAGAAGGAGTTCTTTAGTACCCCGAGACCGTGGCTTACATCCATTTTGTACAGGCGCCATAATATTATTAGCCAAAATGTGCTCCATAATTTTGAATTTTAAAATGGAGGTAAGCAGCTTGTAGGTGGTTGGCAAGCAAGTAATTGGTCGATAGTTTTTCGGTTCTGAGGTACTACCAGATTTGTAAAGGAGGTATGTGACACCGGTAGTCAAAAACGTAGGCAAAGATCCAGTTGCAATAGCGTTTTGGAATTGTGTTGCCAGACGCACGTGTGAACTGTGAAACCGTTTCAGCCAGAAATTGTGTAGACTGTCCGGTCCCGGACTTTTCCAGTTTGGGGCCGAACTAATTGCACGAGCTATGTCAGCTTCGTCAACATTAATTGGCCCCATGGCTGTGATAGGTTCACATGCGCGTCTAACAACACTCATCCATTCGCCTTCGGAGTGTATAACTGGTTGCGACCAAATATCCTGCCAGAATGAGTACATTCCGACAGGGTCAGGGGTCACACCAGGACTCATTTGCCGACTATTTTGCTCCCAGTTTCGATATACCTTCTTCGCATCACTTTGGAAGAGGCGATTCTGATTATATCTATCAGAGCGCTTCTTGAAGCGCCTTATGCGTTTTGCCCATGCCTGTATTTTTTGTTTATAAAAGTCCATGCGTTCCGTAACCGAAGCAGTATATTCTTGGGGTCTGATCCCAGTCCCCTCAAAAGCTTGATGTACGAAACGCATGACTCTTGGACGATTATTACCGGATCTAAATGTTAATAATTTTGCTATTATTGTTCGTGCTGCATTAATTCGCTTCTCAATTCTATACTGCCACGCTGGGGTAGTCGTTGTTTGTGGGGTAGGCCTGTTATGGTTTGGAAACCTTACTCCGCCTACTCGACAAACGGCAACTTACTACTATTATTATTATTATTATTATTATACCATGTCTCTTTATTTCATATTTTTACATATATTTTAAAAAAATACAAAATGTTTTAAAAAAAATATACATAAAAATAGACAAAAACCGTCGAAAACGAGGTCGATGACCTAAGCTACCGACGGTTCAGGGCTCCAGAGAGAGGAACCTCCTCACGATCCTTGCCGAGTCCAGTATGACAGCCTTTTGAATCAGGCCCTTAATCCAGCAACCCAGCGAGAGTTTCTTGAGGTGTTGGTCGAAACTCTTCGCAATAAGACCGTTTACTGAAACAACTATCGGCACAATGATTGTTGAATCAACATGCCACATTGCGGTAACCTCGTGAGCCAAATCGAGATACTTGGTGAGTTTCTCTTTTTCGGCTTTAACGAGGTTCTCGTCATGCGGGATAGTGACGTCAACAAGCATTGCCCGGCTCGCCAATCGGTCAATTATCACTATATCAGGCTTATTAGCGAGAATAGTCCTGTCAGTGATAATCGATCGATCCCAGTAGAGCGTGACATGACCATTGTCGAGAACTGGCGCAGGCTGGTATTGGTAGTAGGGCACTTCAGTATCCACAAGACTATATTTAAGGGCAAGTTGTTGATGGACTATCTTGGCCACTTGGTTGTGTCTGTGCAAGTATTCTCCGTTAGCAAGACGAGAACAGCCAGAGACAATATGCCTAATGGACTCTCCTGGACGATGACAGGCTCGACAGATGTCGGCAGTCCCATCCTTTAGGATATGTCTCCGGTAGTTATTCGTCATGATAACTTCGTCCATAATTGCACATGCAAACCCTTCAGTCTCCCCGAAGAGATTACTGAAGCGTAGCCAAGCCACAGAAGCGAGTTGGTCTACGTCCGGCCCAGTGAGAGCCTTGTAGAACCTTCCGTGTAACTCCTTGCTTTTCCATATATATTATTACTTCTATTATTATTATTGATATATTTGTATGCCATTTACTGGCCGAACATAGTGATTCTAATGTGATGTGTTAACACAACAACGTATATACCTATGTTTCACAAATAAATACATTTGAATTTGAATTTGAATTTGTGACACTCCGTATTAAAAATCGGTCACCAGTCAGGTTAGTATTTGTAAGTGTGAAAAACTGTTCCGTGACTAGAGGTCATTATCACGTCGACAATATCTCACAGAGAGAATTTATTTTATCAATCTGTTATCTTAGTTAGAAGAAAACACGATTTTGTCACTTGTTTTTGGATGGAAATTATATCTTTAGGATCCTTTTGTGACGCATTTCAAAAGTACGATGACGCCACCAATCGCTTCTAACCTGAGAGTATCGCAAAGAACCAAGGAAGTAGACAGCCTAGCCAAAATAAATCCCTTTTATACTGGGGAAAACCGGTTCCCATTTTTGACGGCCATTGTCTATTTCTATGTATATTTTTGTAGCGACCGCATGCTACAAACTTTACACAATTCACCCGAAAAATCGGAACTAATTGCATCAAGAAATATCGCCTACAAATCATTGAGTTAAATGTACTTGCTACAAATGCGATAATTACGAAAAAGTCGCCGCGATAACGAAATTTCAAGAGCAAAAGATATCCCCGACTACAACTATCGGGGAGATAGGCGCTGCGACCCCTGACCAGACATCCCACCTCGTCTGGCAGGATGAACATCCCTTTGCGCCTAAATTTTGTTAAACCACTTTGTTTTTTTTTTTTAAGTTTGAAATAAGTATTACACAGACATACTAGTAAAAATAATAAACAATACTCACCTATGTTAAATCTGTTATAAATCGTCGATGCGTCGTTGGAACTAGCCCTATCTCCCTTCAACAAACTAGGAGAGGCCCGACTGAGCAGTGGGTGGTTTTTTGAATCGAATCTGTTAAGGCCGATAATGATAATGTTTGTCTTTTTGCATTGGATGAGTAGCCACCCAAAATTATACCCCTTTTTTATTCTGGGGGAAACCTTTTATATGTAGGGATGGGGATGTAGGGATTTATATGTGGGAGTCGACGGGCGCGAGAAGATAATGAGAAGTGCGTCTGGGTTATCCACTGAAACCTATCACTAATGTTCTGGTCTCGATCCAAACGACCTGCTGTTTGTTCCGGGTCTGGGTGTTTTCTATCTATAATATGTATGTATTTACAAAAAAAAATGTATATAAGTAGTTTATCATCCATCTCGTTACCATAACACAAGCATTGAGTTGCTTAGCTTGGGACGAGATGGCGTTGTGTGAAATGTCCAAGGATATTTATTTATTTTTATGTAATTGCTGGAGGCCAGACCCAACAGTGGCTTTTATTGGCGACACAAAATACTGTTCAACCTAACAATGATGATGATGACGCCAGATTAATAAGCGTCGTAGTTTCAGCCCAAAAATAACCTACTACTGAGCCTCCTCCAAATTCCTGGAGGGAAATTAGCCTACTGAACCACACTCGCAAGAGGGGTTGGCACAGGGTTTGCATCAAGTTTTCCCTTGGGGCTAGGTGATCTGGCTCTTTCATTGCTGTAGTGTAGTCGCCTCTTACCGCACCCTCAGGATAGTATGGGTTGGTGACCTTGTTTTATGTTAATAAATCCTTGATGATACCTTTATCCCTTCTATAGTTCATTCACAGTATTGTTTGTTTGTCACGATAGATTTCGGAATATTTTGGATGATCCATCAAGCTTATCTTGTCACTCTTCTCTGTTCCTAAAAATATCTTTGCCAGCTACCACGCCTCTAAATATTAGCGCTCGTTACTGGAAAACAAAGTGGGGTGTCATTGAAATCGAATAGCCGCTATAGAGACTAGCCTCTGTATTGATTTCTAGCCAGTTTTCGATATTTTATCAACTCCAATCGGTGCCGCTCTTGTCCAATAAATGGTGTAACTAGCCCGATTTTGTAAGTACATAATCCTACTGCAGGTTAAGCAACGTTGTGACCTCGTGCGTGCTTCAGAAGGCAGTAGCAGAAGAGCCGTGGCTCCCACATATGGTAGATGAGCAATGCTAAGTTGGTAGCACCTACACAGAAACCCAAAAAGCTCTATGTATGGGTCACGTAAGTAACAATCCGTCAAATGTACAATCACGAACAGTAGGTAGTGTACACAGATATGTCGTAAAGTGTTTACCGCACTGATTATGTATCCCAATAGAGACTCGACGGTCGCTATTGCGATTAAACTTGTCATAGAAGAGCTACTGAACCTACAAACTAAATAGTCTATTTTCCAAAAATAGGATTTTTAATCATCATTTCAGCCACAAAACGTCCACTGCTGGACATAGGCCTCTGTGTAAAACCTTCGGGGAGCCAAAGATTTACACAGAGGCCAGTCCTGGGCCAAGATTTTAATACATAGGTACTATGTATGTAAAGTGTAATCAACAAACCCTACCAAAACCTAAAAAACCGACTAACCCTAACAGCATGATCCAACAAACTTTGCATGACAGCATGTTTACTCGAGAAAGAAGCAACTCGACATCGTCTCTGCCAACAAAACTTAATGACTATAACTCCAACCAACAAAACAAGGAGAAGACTGGATCTGAAGATCTGGATTCACAGACTGAGACTCAATCTACCAGTGACAACATAACCTCAGACCATGAAGAATGGCAAAGAGATGAAATCCCCACCAGTAGAAAGAAAAGGAAAGAAACAAGTCCAATTCACAACGACGGGAATAAAAAACAGAAAAATTCCCCAGACTTTGTGATCCCTACACGCAATAGTTTCGAACTACTAGATATGGAGCCTACGGATAAAACCAACCATACAGATAAAGTATATGTACCAAAACCAGAACCAATCTTTGTTACTGGCGTAATTAATGTAAATTCTCTTAAGGATGTACTAAACAAATTTGTAAAAAACGATTTTTACCTCATGACCACACTTAGATCCGGACACGTTATAAAAATAATTCCTAAAGACATCCAGACATACAAAACGATTCGAGAGAACTTCATTTCCAATAATATCGCACACTATACTTACCAGCTTAAAAGCGAGAGAGCATACAGAGTAGTACTACGCGGACTCCATGCATCAGAAAATCCCACAGAAATTTCAAAGGAATTGTATGACATTGGACATGAAGTGAGACAAATAGTCAACATCAGACATCGAGCTACCAAGGAACCGTTGCCTGTATTTTATGTGGATTTAGAACCAAAGCCAAACAATAAAGCTATTTTCGATGTAAAATACTTAAATAACCAGAAGATTACTTTTGAAGCACCATATAAGAAAAAGGAAATCATTCAATGCAAGAGATGTCAAAGATTTGGGCATACCAAGAACCAATGTTTTAGGCCCCATCGCTGCGTCAAATGCGGTAGCGCCCACCCTACAACAACATGTACTAAAAAACCAGACACTGAGGCTACTTGCGCGAACTGTGACGAAAAACACCCCGCTAGCTACAAAGGATGCAAAGTGTACAAACAGTATAGAGAAAGAATTCTTAAAATAGACTCCAAGCCAAAAGAAAAACCAATGCCTAACAATATAGAGATCAAAAACCCGTATCCCCACCCGGGTTCTAAGTCTAACCGCACAGATAATCAAAACATAATTAAAACTTATGCAGAAGCAACGAAAACGAAAGAACAATATACTCAACAACATACAAAGAACGACTTGGCTGACCTTACGGACTTAATGGACATAATGTTTGAAAAACTACAACATTCTATGTTGACAATGATGGAAAAAATCATGGACAAAATGATGGACCGCATGGTCCAGCTAGTCAGCAGCTTGGTAAAAAAATGACCCGCAACCTCCAAGTAGTCACTTGGAACGCCAACGGCTTGACGGAACGACGTCAAGAACTAGAAACCTTCCTCAGAACAGAGATGATTGATATAGCACTAATCTCTGAAACAAGGTTCACACCGAAGACACACATAAACTTTAATAATTATACAGTGTACACAACCAATCACCCAACTGGGAACAGCCATGGAGGAACCGCAGTAATTGTTAAAAACAATATTAAACACTACCCTATAGAGAATTACCAAACAGAAAAAATACAGGCAACATCTATTAAACTTGTAGACAGCAAACTAGAAACTGTGTTCTCCGCTGTGTATTGTCCTCCAAAACATACTATATCTACCAACGACTTCGAAAAATATTTTTCTACACTAGGTAACAGATTCATATGTGCTGGCGACTGGAATTCGAAGCATTTAAATTGGGGATCTAGGCTGACCAATACCAGAGGAAGACAACTTTTTAAAGCCACAGAAGTCATGAAGTTAGAATGTCATTCCGGCAGAAAACCTACCTATTGGCCTACCGACAGACAAAGAATCCCAGACCTATTAGATTTTTTTATTGTTAAGGACATAGATAGTAACTATTTAAACATAGAACCACGGATAGATCTCACATCTGACCACACACCAGTTATATTGAATGTTGCTACAACAGTTAATTTGGTAGCACCGCCCCAAAGAATATACAACTTAAACACTACAGACTGGACAACATATAAAAATATAATCACGACAGAGACAGAAATAAAACAAATTACTACAATAGAAGAACTTGAAAGACAACTGGAACAATTTAATATGACTATCCACAATGCTGCCAATTCTGCAACTCCAAAAAGGATAAGTAAGGGACAACCTCTGAAACATAACTCATATCCAAAGGATATTAAAGAGAAAATACAAGAACGCCGTCGTTTAAGAAAAATCTGGCATACTACAAGATATCCAAGTGATAAATCTGCATTCAATAGATTCTCAAACGAGCTCAAAGCCCTTATCAGCACCCTAGAAAATGATAAAATTCAACACTATCTCTCAAATCTAGATCCAACGAGAGACACAAACTACTCGCTGTGGAAGGCTACCAAGAATCTGAAGCGCCCGAAAATTCACATATCACCTATCAATGATAAAAAAGGAGGATGGGCTAGATCAGATAACGAAAAGGCAACAATCTTTGCGGAACATCTGAAAACAGTTTTCCAACCACTCCCTGAAAACAATCCCGAACATACCAGGGAAATCAAGGAATACCTTGATTCAGCGAATCAAATGAGTCTTCCACTAAAAAGTACCAGCCCAAAAGAAATTATGAAAGAAATAGGGAACCTCAAAGAAGGTAAAGCACCCGGCTATGACCTTATTGATGCCACATTACTTAAAAACCTGCCTTATAAAGGTGTAATGAAACTAGTTAACATCTTTAATGCCAGCTTAAGACTTGAGCACTTCCCTGGGCAATGGAAAATTGCACATGTAGTTATGGTACCGAAACCCGGTAAACCCCCACACGAAGCTACATCATACAGACCTATCAGCCTGCTACCAGTTATTGGCAAACTGTTTGAGAGGATATTGCTTAACAGAATGAAAGAACATCTAAATACAGTACTACCGAACCACCAATTTGGATTCCGGGAAAAACACGGGACAATCGAACAGGTACACCGTATAGTTGACACCATTAGCAGATGCTTTGAAAACAAACTATATTGCTCCGCAGTCTTTTTGGATATCAGCCAAGCGTTTGATAAGGTATGGCATGACGGCCTCCTGTTCAAATTAAAGAAGCATCTCCCCCACTGTCTATTCCGAACACTTAAATCCTACTTACATAAAAGATGCTACCAAGTTAAGTACAGCGATGATCTCTCAGAACTACATGAAATAAAATCAGGTGTCCCTCAGGGCAGTATCCTGGGCCCTATACTCTACCTCATTTTTACAGCAGATATCCCAACAACTGACTATACCACGACTGCGACGTACGCTGATGATACGGCGCTACTATCGGCTCATAGCAACCCAGAAACGGCATCATCACAGTTGCAAAACCACCTGAGAGAAGTTGAGATGTGGCTAAATCGTTGGAGAATAAAAGCCAATGAGAGCAAATCGGTACATGTAACATTTACACTAAGGAGAGAAACGTGTCCACCGGTGACGCTAAACTGCAAAGTTATCCCTCAAGATAATAACGCAAAATACTTGGGCATGCACCTAGATAGGAAACTTACATGGCAAAAACATATTTGGACAAAGCGCAAACAGCTAGATGGAAAACTACGGTCACTGAACTGGTTATTGGGGCGTCAATCTCAATTAAATCCCAACAACAAGATGCTAGTGTACAAAACTATTATAAAACCAATCTGGACTTACGGAATACAACTGTGGGGAACGGCCAGCAACAGTAATATAGATATCCTGGAGAGATTCCAGACCAAAGCTCTGAGAACAATGTTTGGTATCCCTCACTGTATAAGCAATAGATACATATACCTCGACCTCGGCTTAAAAACAATTCGGCAGGAAATAGCCCAAAACAGCTTGAAACACCAGGAGAAACTGACCGTCCATGTAAACAAACTGGCACTCGCTCTGAGTGGAGACGGCGCTCTTCACCATACCCGTCTAAAAAGAAGCGACATACCGAGCCTAACTACAAGATTTAACACTTGACATCGAGAGAGTCGTGTGAAATGTATTTTCATACAATTATGACTCTCGACGAAAACATAAACTGAGCAATCAACATAGAAATGGCTTATTGTTGAAAAACAGATTGCCACGTAGCAGACACATCAAAAAAAAAAAAAAAAAAAAACTATGTTTTAATTGTCACCATATTCTAAATAACTTTAGCTAAGTACATAGTTATAGTGCATAGTTAAATTGGAAACAACTTCCGGTTACCGGAATGTTACTGATTTCCGAACGACTCATTTTGACATTTCGTCACTTCTTCCCCGCTCGCGCGCTGTGACTTTCTAACTCGCACACACGCCCTTTTGTCATTTCTATCTCAAGAGACAAATTTCTACAAGCTGTATAGTTTTACAAGAAATAAACAATATTCACAAATAAAACTTTTACTTTGTTAGCGAACAATGAACAATGGTGTTATTTTTGCAGTAAAATATGAGTAGAAAGGGCGCAATGGGGTCAAGGTAAAACGTCAAGATGGGCAAGGACAACTATGAATATTATATCAACGCACCGCATTTAAGTGGCCGGATTAGCCGGTTTTTTTTATTAAACGAATCCATTGCACTAGTTACAACCTGTATCGCGGGGCAGCTTACAAACATGAAATTCAAAGGACACCCAGACTCAGAGCAAGTACCTCTAATTTACACCAAGCCACTTGCCCGGTCCCTAAATCGAACCCGGGACCCCGTGATCGAAAGGCAGTTCTGATTTATAACTGTTATTTTCTCACGCCCATTAAATACTCGGGGCCTGGCCATATAAGCATCCACAGTTCATCTGTAAGGGTCGTCGACTGGCTTCATGATAATGATGGCAATCAATCTCTATCTCGACATTATATCTGTCACAGCGTTATCACGAGAGCAAACTTTAACATTTATGTTTATTCCCGTTGCAGTATTCTGTCTTCTTCCGAGATAGTCACATCTCTAACAGGTGAGATTATAATACATATTAAAAAATAAACAGTTAACAGCTTTTTTTGTGTTATTTTGCGGGTATTTTTTTGGTAAATAGAGAAACAACTATAATTATAAAAGTGTTTTAATTTGAATTGTGTTCTTAATAATATTAATTATTATTAATAAATATTTTTGAAATTATCCTGAACTGACGATACTTATGGGTGAGATTCCAAATATGTTAAGATTATTTGTGTGTTCTCCATTGTTTTTACATGGCGTAAAATAGGTTCGAATGTTTTTGTTTAACTTTAATTGGCATTTGGTTTTGTGTATCTGCGTCCGCCGCCTAGGCAATCTTGAAGGCAGGGACCTCTCCTCCATCTGGCTGCGTATAGATTGCGACGATCATCCGCGCATATTCGCATGCCTCTATAGGTCCCACAGCGGCGATGCAGAAACCGACCGACTCTTCGAGCACGTCGAAACGGCCATTGACTCCGTGCTAGAACAGACCCCGTCCGCCAAAATTGTGGTTCTCGGCGACTTCAACGCACATCACGTTGAATGGCTTGGGTCACAGAAAACTGACCACGCGGGTATAACTGTTCATGCCCTTGCCATGGCCTATGGTTTAACACAGATGGTCTCGTCGTTCACTCGAATACCTGATGTGGAAAACCATACGCCTTCACTGCTGGATCTTCTACTGACCTCTCATCCCGATGGCGTAAAGGTGTCCGTCGGTGCTCAGCTGGGCTCGTCGGACCACTGCCTAATTCGGAGCGTCATGCCACTTACGCGTCGATTGCGGTCTCGCCCCGCGGGCCTCCGGCGTGTTTGGCATTTCAGGTCAGCAGACTGGGATGGAATGCGGATCTTCTTTTCATCCTACCCATGGGGTCAAGTTTGTTTCTCACTGGAAGACCCCAGTGCTGTTGCTGACTCTGTCGCTGATGTGGTGCTCCAAGGCATGGAACTTTTCATTCCAAGTACTTTGGTGCCCATTGGCGGCAGGTCTCAGCCCTGGTTTGAGTCCTCTTGCAAACTGGCAACCAGTAAAAAGCAGGAGAAATTCCAAGCCTGGGCAAATGCAATAGCTACTGGGGATCCGAAAGCTGATCACCTGAAAAAGGAATACAACTTTTCCTCCAGATCCCTCAAAAGAGCCTTGGCCATGGCAAAGGCAAAGCACATCGGCAGGATTGGTGAGAGACTGGCTCGTCTTCCCTCGGGTACACGTGCCTTTTGGTCCCTCGCCAAGGCTGTCGAAGGGAACTTCTGTCGACCATCTTTTCCACCTCTGCGCAGGGAGGATGGTGATCTCGTCTACGATGCAAAGGAGAAAGCCGATCTTCTGGGCTCTCTTTTTGCATCCAATTCCACTTTGGACGACGGGGAGAAACCACCGCCGACCATCCCCCGGTGCGTCAGCGCCTTGTCGGGCATTCGGTTTACCCAAAAATCGGTCCGTAATGAGCTTCTCTCCCTGAACATCCATAAGTCCAGTGGGCCTGACACCATCCCTCCTATTGTGCTGAAAACATGTGCTCCAGAGTTGGCTCCAATATTAACGCGCCTTTTCCGACTCTCCTACGATACAGGCGTAGTCCCTCATTCCTGGAGGATGGCTGTTGTGCACCCCGTCCCGAAAAAAGGCGATCGCTCTGATCCGGGTAACTACCGGCCCATTGCCATCACCTCCTTGCTCTCCAAAATAATGGAATCCATTATTAATCGCCAACTTTTACAATACCTAGAAGAACACCAGCTAATTAGCGACCGCCAATACGGGTTTCGTCAGGGTCGGTCGGCTGGCGATCTTCTAGCCCACTTGACCCATCGCTGGGCATTGGCGATAGAGACCAAGGGGGAGGCCATGGCCGTTAGTCTGGACATTTCGAAAGCTTTCGATCGGGTGTGGCACAAGGCGCTTCTTTCGAAGCTTCCGTCTTATGGGCTGCCTGAGAAACTCTGCAATTGGGTTACCAGCTTCCTCACGGAGCGCAGTATCAAAGTCGTTGTCGACGGGACATGCTCCAACGTTAAGCCCGTGAACGCTGGTGTCCCACAAGGCTGTGTGCTTTCCCCAACTCTGTTTCTTCTGCATATCAATGATATGTTACATGCTGATAACATTCATTGCTATGCAGACGACAGTACGGTGGATGCCTTATACTTTGGCCACCCCAATATTTCTCAGGCGCACATCCTTGAGTGTCGGAGCAAAATTGTGTCTGAAATCGAGGCTACCTTAGACCAAGTCTCGCATTGGGGTCATCACAACTTGGTGAAGTTTAACCCCCTAAAGACACAAGTTTGCGCGTTTTCTGCCAAAAAAGCTCCCATGGTCGTGCCTCCTCAGTTTCAAAACACTCCTCTTGATATTAAGCCGAGTATTGGGATTCTCGGTGTTGACGTAGGGAGCGACGTTCAATTTCGCGGTCATTTGGTAGACAAAGCTAAGCTGGCCTCCAAAAAACTGGGTGTCCTCAACAGAGCGAGGCGGTATTTCACGTCGGCACATCGCCTCCAATTATATAAGGCGCAAATACGGCCACACATGGAATACTGCTGCCACCTCTGGGCCGGGGCTCCACAGTACCAGCTCCTTCCTTTTGATCGCATCCAACGTCGTGCAGCTCGAATCGTCAATAGCGATAGTCCTAATGATCGGCTTGATACTCTAGCCCTGCGAAGAGACGTGGCGTCTCTCTGCATTTTCTATCGCACTTATCACGGAGAGTGTTCTGAGGAATTGTTCGATCTTGTCCCTTCCGCTTCTTTCCGCCACAGATCCACCCGCCAGAAATACCATCAATTTCATCTGGACGAATGGGTGTCCACCACCGTGCGGTTTTCAAGAAACTTTATACCGCGCACAACGTCTTTGTGGAATCAATTACCAGCGGAGGTATTCCCGAACCGGTACGACATGGCAACCTTCAAGAAACGAGCCTATTCCTTTCTTAAAGGCCGGCAACGCACTTGCAACCCCTCTGGTGTTGTGGGTGTCCATGGGCGGCGGTGATCACTTACCATCAGGTGACCCGCTTGCTCGTTTGCCTACCTCTTCCATAAAAAAAAAAAAAAAAAAAAAAAACTTAGTGACAATAAACTGATTTTTATCCATTGATGATTGAAATAATGGTGTACCTATGTTCTAATATCAGTTACTTATTTTTCTGAATACATACATCAACGACATCTTTCTATGTTTATAGGTCATTAATTCTACCTATTTCTGTATCAAAAAGCACGTACCATCTTGATACTATTAGAAGCCGGCTACTTGAAATCACATGATGATAGTTTCGCCAAGCGTCCGCTGTAGGCGCTGATGTCGCGTCATATGTTAAGAATCAATAATTGCCTTGAGATAGAGATCAATAACAATTTATTACGATGTGTCTGTATGTCGTACGCAGAAGTATGAACTACGGTATTTAACTTGCGAAGTAAATGTTATATTGATTTGTGGTAGCTACTACCTACTACCTATTGTACACGACTTATTTTGTGCAATGGACCGATTTTCAAGGGCCATCACAAACTTATTCCTCTAAGAGGGCGCTATATGAAGCGATGAAGTAGGTAGACCTCCTGATAAGGAAAACTGATACCAACCTCGTAGCTTTGCCGGTAGAAATGTTGATGAAGGAAGCCGCGCACAGTTGACTCACTAGATATTTGCAAGTGTATAGGTATTGAATTTCTATTAACCCTATTATTTAAGCATTTATCACACATAACGTCGTATATGAATGAAGAATGATCGAACAAAAAACAGTAGCGAAATAGCAATTGGCTGTTTGTTCCGTGTGGTGACGGATTTAGAATGCATAGTGTCACCTGGGGTGGTCGTTCCACTCCGAGGGTGGAAAAGAAATGACAAGGCCGAAATCCTAGCTGCGAGAGAAGGAAACTTTTTATTTTTATTTCGCTCTGGATATTCCGCTGCCTTCGGGGTGGGACCGGTGGTAATGTGGGACTTGGGAAACTACTCCTCCACCCACTATAACCCCAGCGGTACCCTCATATGACGACCCGCAAGCTTCAGAGCCACGCAGGTGGTATTCAAAATTTGTCACCCACCCAGTTTATCCAAATCGCTTGACCACTCAGTTGGTGTGCGTAAACACTGGGTTACTTCCTATTACAAACTTCTTTTTCCAAAGTTTATACTATTCCAGAAACCATGGCGAACATTCTAGAACCGGGTAAAGTGATAAAGCCGGTGATAGACCACGAGGCGGTGAAGCTCCTTGCTGAGCGGCTGTACGGCATCTCGGTACTGGAGTTGACAGAGCTAAACGGCTACGATGACAAGAACTACAGGATCACTGAAGACCCTAACGTGAAGAACCCGCTCATCACTAACCGGAGTCCTCACGGCTACGTGTTGAAGATCATGAACTCGATTGATACTCAGAATGTCAATTTGGTTGAGGCGCAGAATGAGATCATGAATTTCCTGAGTGAGTAGCATTTTCCGGGCTTTTTAACCGACTTTAAAACGGAGGATTTCGTTGTTTGTTTTGATTTCCCTGGTCCCGATAGAGGTGGTTAAACGGGTTCATACATCAGGTATGTGAAAAAATTGGGTCAAAGGGCGAACCTTAAAGCCATCTGTATTGACGGTAAAGAGCCTTATATGTCCTCCGAATCCTCCTCTTCTCCCTCTCTTATATCCCTATGGATACTCGACCCTAAGCGCCGAGTTATGTAGGACTCAGGGGCGTGGATAGATAGAAATTGCGTCCGAACTTACCTAGTAAAACCAAAGGTGTCCCGCATCTGCCGGATACAGGGCCACGGGTTTCACTACCCAACGGGGAGCCTGCTCCGCGACCCTGATGAGCCTTGGACCGCCTGTTAGCGGGCCCCATACTTTGATGGGGAGCTCTGGACGCTCCCAAGCTCCAAGCACGTACAGGACATTGCACATACCTTCGACAGGTGCCGGAGGACGTGCTGCTCCACGCGGCACTCAGTTGCGTCGAGAGCCTACCAACACGAGCAGTTCTGTGTATAAATTATGTTTCTATTTTGAAGTTTGAGGGAGAGATAGACGTTTTTGGGTACACAAAATGAGAGTCCGAAATAGGCCGTCTTCTTCTTCTCAGGCCATAAATTACCCACGGCTGAGTCGTGCCTCCTCCAACTACATAGCGCCGTCTAGCTGCACTGATTTTCCAAATGGGAAGAGGAAAGAAAACGGGTTATCTCGATTACCGGCAAAACAACAAGTCTTATGGAGAAAAACCTATTTTAACAAAAGTCGGTAGATTTTTTGTTTCATGAAAATCTCTTATTTCTGATAATGTAAGAAATATATACCTTACTATGGTAAATATACAATTATTTTCACCGTCATTTATTCTTTTTGGTTTTAGAAATTTTCGTCTGGTCTAGTAAGCCACCATCTCCTGTGAAATTTCAATTAATAAAATACGTGATTATTTAACAGTCACCCGTTCAGTGACCTGTCCGAAGCCGGTGCGCAATGTCTTCGGGCATCTCCACTCTGTGGAGACCATCGCTGGCAAGTCCCACGCAGTTCGTCTCCTGGAGTATGTCCCTGGGGAACTCCTGAAGGACGTTCCGAAGTCGGAAGCCTTGCTGTATCAGCTGGGAGAGTTTGTTGCCAATTTGGATAATAAGCTGCAGGTATGTATCTACTACTACTACGGCCCATAAATATCCATCGCGCTTAATCCCATCACAGGGAGGGTATTTAACCTAAAGTGCCACGCTGGCCAGACAGTTTGGCACTTTGGTACGGTTTAAAAAAATAATAACTACATTCTCTTACGTCTTTGTAGACAAAACCTGTAACTTAAAAAAGAAAGTTTCTTGCATTCCGAACCTTTGGATTGCGTTGTGGGAGAAAATGAGATGGATGGATGGTGTGAATGAGGACATGTGTATGAAAGTTGTGACGTGTTTATATGACGACCGATATAAGTGTATGGGGGCCACCTAGCGTGGGTCGAGGGCCGAAGATGACGATGGTAGTTTTAAACATCGATTTGTATGAGTTATGTGATTCCTTTTGAGTTTGAGTTTGAACTTCTTACATCACAACGTTTCATACAAAAATCACTATGAGTAACTTTATACAGTTAACCGCTACACAGTACAACTGCTATTATTAGTTAACTAAATGACAGTCACACAATGCAATGGCAGCCTCGTCGCAATTACACGGTTCACATCCGTGCGTGTCTCGTAACCGTAAGGGACGTGCCACACTGACATACCGAACAAGGCCAGTGTGTCACTGGCTTTACCGTACGTTTCCTGTTCATTCATGGAGCAGTGTAGAACAAACATGATAGAACACACATTATATACACTTTCGGGTCGGTTATTTTATTATGTAGGACTCTGGAGACTAGCCACTATGGGCCCCCGCGCATTTAGGCGGCCAGTCGCGCGGCCTGGCCGCATAATGCGCGGATTGGTCGCGGCGGCCAATAGGCCGCGTATGTGACGCGATGTGTTTCGTTGGCCGCGCGACCAAAATTTGGCCGCGCGGCCTGGCCGCGTAATGCGTGCAGCTATATACATCGCAGAAGAATTAGTTGGCCGCAGCGACTTGGCCGCATAATGCGCGGAGGCCCTAAAAGCCAAACTGTATACCCTCGCACGACACGCTTGGGGCGCCACAGGTTCGCGTAAACGCATTCCACTGTGACGCCCCGACGTGGTGCCCGTTACGCAGGCAAGCGACTATATGTATAAGGGCATCCCGGGTTATTGGGACGCCTACAACCGGCCCCTAAGACGAGGGTAAAAGGGGGGGCGTAACGTCACCCGGGGGGTCCACGGTGCGGTTATTAGCCTACTGTGCCACACTGGCCAGACGGGTTGGCACAGGGTTTCATTTTAAGTCACCTTTTTTTCCGGCTAGGTTTTCGACCTTACCAATTCCTTTTGTAGGCTCTTACGACAGCCTCAGGATGGAATGGGGTGGTGACATTATGAATTCTAAATCCGTCACCATACATTCAGAATTCTGCACACTCTACCTATATCGGCTGCACTATCGATTATGTCGTTATGACTATAGGGTTTATGTGGCCGTATATTTTTGCTGTTGTAGAACTTCAACCACTCCGGCCTGGCTGGCCGCGAGCATATGTGGATGTTGTCCAAAGTGCCTGACCTTGAAAAGTTCAAGTACGTCATCAAGGACTCCGAGAAACTCGACCTGGCCGAGGAGGTAAGTGCACCCTTAATCACTATCACTACATAGTATAAAACAAAGTCGCATTCTTCTGTCCGTCCCTATGTATGCATAAATCTTTAAAACTACGCAACGGATTTTGAAGCGGTTTTTTTTAATAGATAGAGTGATTCAAGGGGAAGTTTTATATGTATAACCCACCCCCGCTTTGCACGGGAGAAACCGGGGCGGGCCACTAGTAATAAATAAATAAATATCTTTGGACATTTCACACAACGCCATCTCGTCCCAAGCTAAGCAACTTAATGCTTGTGTTATGGTAACGAGATGGATGATAAACCACTTATATTCCTTTTTTTTTTTGTAAATACATACATTATTATAGATAGAAAACACCCAGACACGGAACAAATACTTGTAGGTCGTACAAATATTTCTTCCGTGCGGGAATCGATCCCGCGACATGCTGCGCAGCAGTCGATCGCTCAACCACTGCGCCAACCGTGTCGCGCCAACATTAATTTAACTTTCAGGAGTAAATCAATAAAACAAAATCAAAACTCGTTTAATCAAGTTGGCTCATTAGAGCCAAACAAACACGTCAAACAATAAAATAAAATTTACCATTTAAAATTCATTATTTACCATCTACCACCGGTTCGGAATGCAGCTCTACAGAGAAGAACCGGCAAGAAACTCTGTAGTTGCTCTGATTAGATCGCCATTATTAGGTACTAGGCCGGGATATGACAGATTTGTGAGGGCAAACTCACGCAATAGCCGCAAAGGGCCAAACATCAAACTGCCTCGTTGGTCTAGTGGTTAGATGTGCCGCCTTTGGATCAACGGGTCCCGGGTTTGATTCCGGGGTCGGGCAAGTGTCTTTGTCTAAACCAGAGGCACTGGCTCGGAGTCTGGGTGTCATTTCTATATATAATATGTATGTGTTTACAAAAAACACCACTCCCAGAGGCTTAAAGTGAGCATGATGATGATAGCACTACTTTTCTAGGTGATCGAGGAGTTCAAGTATGCGATACTCCCGCGTCTGGATGAGCTGGAGAAAGGAGTCATACATGGAGATGTCAATGAAATGAATATTCTGGTTACCAACAAGCCCGGAGGCAGGTATGTGGATTCAATTCTTTACCTGACTCTTTCAGTTCGAGGTATAGTGCCGACAAACATCTTGAGTGCCATAGTACTTCTATTCAGCCCATAAATGACCCACTGGTGAGTGTCTCCTGGCTACATGCAGGGTAAATTAGCCTATTCTGCCACGCTGGCCAGACGGGTTTTCGGCCTTGTCGTTTTCTTCTGTCGGCTCTTCCGACACCCTTAGAATGGAATGGGATGGTTACCATAGTGAATCCGGTACCACAAAGTGCCATGGTAGAAGGAAATTCACCCATATCATCATCCAATAGTGTCAAGGCCAAGTTTCAAGTTATTTGTCGCCTAGTTTAATGGACAGAATTGCATTACTAGATCTACCCGTGGCTTAGTTCGCGAGACCTTCGAAGCCTCACCTTGCCTGCTAGTCTTCCATAATGGTTAAAGTTTGTGATCACTGCTCTCGTGATCATCATCTTGATGATATTTCCTGTTACGGAGATTAGACAGCACTAAATTGACAGACAGACAGGTTGATAGACCAACTAACACATAAAATGTAATGTAAAGGGTGGAACAAAACCCCTATAAGCATCCGAAGAGAGGCCTTATAACTAATCAAAAGCAGCAGTTCTGTGTTTAAAATGGTTTCTTCTATCTTGAAGTATGAGTGAGATTTTTAATAAACCATGGGTTAAACTTCCATTACCCAACAAGTCATCTATCTATCTATATAAATAAACTGCTGTTCGTTAGTCTCGCTATAACTCGAGCACGGCTGGACCGATTTGGATAATTTTGGAAATATTTAAATAGAAGATTTAAAAGTTGAGAAAATTTGAAAAAAGGTAAAAAAAATATACGCATTTTTAACCCCCGACGCAAAAAGAGGGGTGTTGTAAGTTTGACGTGTCTGTCTGTCTGTAGCTCCGTAGCTCGCGAACGGATGAAGCGATTTCAATACAGTTTTATTTATGATAGGTGAGTTACGGCAGGTTAATGTTTTAAATTGGTCTATATTTTTTTAGTATGAGTGCCGTTACGTTTTTTCTCAGTCATATGTTTATTTTGAGATGTTTGTTTTTGTGATAAGCGACCTTATCGCGCTTGCAATATTGTTTATTGTGATAAGTTACTATACGACGGATCTGTCCGATAAAGATTTTTATATAAAACGTTATCAAGATTTGAGACAAGTTCTCGATGTTTTTATTAAAGTTTATGGCTGATTTTGATAAAATATTATAAGATATGTATTTAAAAAAAAACATGGTGGCCTATATTTTATTTCATACTAAGATTTTGTTTACAAATTGCTCCCCTCAAGTTATTTATGCACACAGTCGTTTATCGTATACGTTTTTTTATGTATTCATATTAAGCATTTCATCATCATCATCATCAAACACAATGGATGCAGATAAAGGTGAACGGACAGCCCAAAACGGAAGCTCCTTCCTTTGAAGTCGAAGTATCTATGACACAAACTCAAAAGGAACTTTATTTGAAAGCATTCGTAAGAATTTATTCGAATAAAAAACATTTTGATTTTGATTTACGTAGGTTTTATTACAAAACTCTTATAAATTGTCATTTTTACAATTACCATTATCATCTTACGACCCGTGTCCCACGCTAGGAGGTAGCCTCCAGTCTCGTCTCCATACACACCTATCAGTCGTCATGCCTAAATTCTCACCTTTCATACACAATTCCTCATTCTTACAATTCATCCATCTCTTTTGAGCGCCCACAACCCTTGCGTACACCCGGATTCATGCTGAAACTACCACCGGTTCGGAATGTTGCTCTATAGAGAAGAGCCGGAAAGAAACGCTGTGTTTACAAAATTCACTAAACAGCATCGTGAGAGCGATTTCGCCAGATGAGAGACTCGGAGAGATTGTCATTATAGTTTTTAGTTTGCGGTCCTACTTACTACATATATAATTTAATCTTGTTAAAATAACCTAAATGAGTTATCAATGTAGGTCATTGAACCCATCGGTAGTGAGGATTTGCAGCAGTATACTAAATGGGATTCTGCTGAGGTGAGCCAAGCTAATTCCATTATTTTTGCATTCATTTAAGCTTGACTTGGCTTGCCTCACTGCCCGGCGCACCGACGGACCGGGACTTTGAGCTCTATTACTGACTAATGCGGTTGATGTTTCTTAAACGCGCTTCTGTAAGCCATCCGTGTGTCTCCACCGAATTGCGACTTTTGTTATTTGCTCTGACAAATCTGTCATATCCCGGCCTTGTACCCTAAAAAGGGCAAATACAGAGTTTCTTTCCGGCTCTTCTCCGTAGAGCTATATTCCGAACCGGTGGCGAATGGTAAATATTTAAAGAGCTCTAGTGTGCCAATTGGATTAAAAGAGTTTTGATTTCATAGGATCTTGATTTCGTAAGAGTCAAAAGGAAATGACAAGGCCATAAATCTACCTGGAAGAGAAGGAAAACTTGAAACGAAACTCTTCTGGCCAGCGTGGCACAGGAGGCTAATGACCCTCCATGTAATGGGAGGAGGCCCACCTCAGCAGTGGATCTAATATTTATAGATCGGTTTAAAAAAAGGGGGTTATCTATAAAAATAAATAAAATTGGAGTGTCTGTTTGTAATAATAAAATAACCAATTTTTACTAAATGCTTATGTATGTAGACACAGTAATAGACCGATTGTCTGTCTGTCTGTCTGTTGGTTCTGGCTAATCTCTGGAACGGCTGGATCGATTTTGTCGGGACTTTCACTGATAGGTAGCTGATGATATATGGACTACTTTTTTGACTAGCTTCACCCCGCGGCGTCCCCCGCGCGTATCTTTGCACCCGTGCGAAACCGGGACGGGCCGCTAGTCAGACACATAAAAATAGAACTTTCTCCTCTATGAAGTCGTTTGCAAATTTATAATGTGGTATGGCTAGTTTTATATCTTTTGTACTACACAGCTCGGGGTGACGCGAGCGAAGCCGCATTTGTAGCTAGTTATGAATAACTGTGGTCGTTTTCAGCCAATCAGACTACCGCATCTCGGGGATCATCGACTTCGGTGACATCCAATATTCTTACTACGTGTTCGAGTTGGCTATAGCGATGACGTACGTCATGCTGATGACTGGGGACCCCAAGTCGGCGGGATTCGTGCTGGCAGGGTACACCGTCACCAGGAGGCTGCCCGATGAGGAGTACCGGCTGCTGAAGGTAGGCTATGGGAGGAAAGGACATCTTGGCCATGAAAGTTATATTGCGTTAATAGTTAAAACAGCGTCATCTATCCGTAGTAAAGGAACTAACGCAATTTACAATATATTTATTTTAATATAACGCCACCTGTTATTGATTTGATAATCTGAACTAAATTGTAAGTCAGCCTGCTATATATCTTACCGACCGACTGTCGTCGCTTATAGTCATAAATAAATTAAATAATATAAAAATAAACAAAATACCTAGTGGGTTGTATTACATTTTAATCATTTTCATTTTAGTTATGTCTGAATAACGTTGGTTGATGACAATAATTTATAGCGCCATCTAGTGAATCTTATTAGAACTACGACAATGTTTGGTTTTGGTATTTTCAGACGTTGATCTCGGCGCGATTAGTCCAGAGTTTGATTCTCGGAGCGTACACGATAGAACAAGATCCCAAAAATACTTACGTTACTTCTACCGAGAAGGCGAATGGTTGGGAGCTCTTGAAGAAAATCCGGAAGACCAAGCCCACGGAGCAAGAAGACCCTACTAATTGGAAATCTATCGCCAATGAGTATTTGACAAGGAGTTAAAAATGACATGTAAAAATTATATAATTGTAAAAATTATAGAGTTTTCTTATATTTGTTCGTTTTTGATTTGTTGTAAACATTATCTGGTCTAATTGTAACAAAATTACTACATTGTAAATACATACTAAAACTTATTATATAATTAAGTACATTGTTAAAAACTATTATCCCTTGTTTAGACAAAGATTCAAAGTCAAATGATTAAAATCATAGTATTACTGTGCGTATACAACATTTTTCATAATAGTGTCAATTAATACGCTTCTAAGTTATAATTTAAAAATACATTATAAAGTAAAAAATATATAACAGCGCCATCTGTTGTCGAATAGTGAAAACGTGATTTTTTTATTTGGGGGTTCTTTAACCTCATCAAGTCTTACTTAATTTCGTGAATGAGTAAAAACCAATAGATTTCTTAGGAGTAGATAATTAGTAAATTTAGTTTCCGGGTTCTAAGGAAACAATACATTATTATAATCGTATTTAGTAAGTTGTAAAAAGTGTACTTTAGAACGACAATAACTACCAATAGTGATGTTATTATAATAATTTAAGGAAGCTGGTGTTTATTAAAGACTGGTTTATGATCAAAATTAAGTGTTTTTATTGCATAAAATAGTATTACACGCGACTTCGTCCGCGTAGTATTTAACAATGTGGAAAATACAGTAACTGTGCTCCTGAAAATCGGCGGGGGATGTCATTAAAAGTACTTACTTCTTGCTACGCTAGCTATCTGCCAGTGAAAGTCGCGTCAAAATTGGGCCAGTCTTTTCAGAGATTAGCCCAAACAAACAGACAATTATGAAAAAAAGTGTTGTTATAATATGTATACATCCAAATGATTAGTAAAAAGCGGTATTTTTAATATTAAAATCAGAATTTTATTTATTTGTCTATGTCAACCATAATTTTGTTTTAAAATAAGCGTAGTTAACGATTACCGTGTATTAACATAATATAACGGATTTAGGAAATCTCAGTCGATCTGAGGGTGTCATGAACAGAAATCCGCAAGCGAGGAATTTTATTATATGAAACTTACTAGCGTGGCCTAATATCCCCCTATGTAATCCGAGGAGGCTAGAATCAATGCTGGCCATTGCGTTGGCCAGAAGTATTTTAATTTATTATTGAATTTGAAATCTGTATTTCAAATTCAATAATAAATTAAAATACTTCTGGCCAACGCAATGGCAACTTAGTGTACAGACACTAAGTCGGTTCATCTTGTTGCGTGAATTACGTGAATGACAACTCCTAAGTAGCCAACGTCCACAGGTAATGGTTATCATCAGGCTTATCCGCCTTCCGTGTGGTGACGGATTCATAGTCATAACCCCATTCCAGCCTGAGAGATTCGTAAGAGCTGACAAAAATGACAAGGCCTAAGAGCTAGCCCCAAGAGAAGGAAAACTTGAAACGAAACCCCGTGCTAACCCGTCTGGCCAGCGTAGGCGCAGTAGGCTAATCCCTCCATGTAATTGGAGGAGGCCCGACTCAGTAGTGGGTCACGTATGAGTTGAGTAGTAGTTATCCGCCTGATGATAAGCTGTCCGCGTTACGTTGGACTCCGGGGACGCGTAGGTCAAGGCCACGAGATACACTTCTCCCGATCGAGGGATTATGTTATACCATTTTGTTTTAAATCTTCTACTCCCCGGTAGATGGCGCCGACCGTATAACCCGTATCGTGCTTACAAATTCACGACAGTTTTAAAACAAAATCAATCGTCCACCGTAGCAATATCAAAACGATCTTTGTCAATAAATAAAGCGGCTGGATATCGATCAATATCCAAACATATAAACTAGGACATAAATCTTGGTCGGTCTAGATCTTATCAGTTGTAGAACAATGGCTGCCTCCGGACCACACACGCATTAGGAGCGCTTTAAACAGCTTTAATATAGTTTAGTAGACATTACTGTGGATAATGAGTGTTTTTGTCACCGCCGATTGTTGCGAAAGTCTAATACTATTGAGCTAGTGGAGCATTTCGCTTTATTACATTGCTACGATAGAAGGATTGACACTTTTAACCGACTGCAGAAGTAAGAAGGCACTCAATTCAGATGTATTATGTTTATATCAGTCTGAACCTATGGGCTCCATCAGAAGGCTTAAAGTCACCCAAAGGCAATGGATGCTTCCCTGCGAGATCGAATCAGAAATATATTCTTTCCAAGAATCTTGATCTGCTATGGGTTCATAAGTACAAAGTGGTAAAAACACAATTCAATACTCAATACGTTTATTCGCTATTTAAAGGTTAAAATTTTGTGAGTAATTAATACATACATCTTAATAAGTTTCACTCAATAAAATACGCTCAGGCAGAGATGAGTGGGTTTAAATAAGCGGGGCCCCCTAACGCGCGGGGCCC
This sequence comes from Clostera curtula, assembly GCA_905475355.2. Lineage (NCBI taxonomy): Eukaryota > Metazoa > Arthropoda > Insecta > Lepidoptera > Notodontidae > Clostera > Clostera curtula. The sequence goes on from FR997819.1 coordinate 464,123, forward strand.
CCTTTCGCGCGGGGCCGGAGGAATTGCTACTCTTGCAACGTGGTCAATCCGGCACTGGATACGCAGGCAAACCAGGGTCACCGACATAGCCGACAGGATTGCCAAACTTAAGTGGCAGTGGGCAGGGCACATAGCGCGCAGGACCGACGTCCTCGAGTGGCGACCGCGTTCCGGAAGGCGCAGTGCTGGTACCTGGTTAAGGTCGCCGGAAAACGATGGATGCGGGCGGCCCAGGACTGGCCTTTGTGGAGATCATTGGGGGAGGCCAATGTCCAGCAGTGGACGTCTATATGAATGATTTGAAATCAAATCAATCACAAAATTAGCACCGCCTTCGAATTGAATTTTGCTTTTGCTGGCCGTTACGACACCAACAGGATGGAATGTGGTGGCAGGACACTATGTATTCTGACTCCGTTACCAGACGAACTCCTTCCTTCCCATCCTACTTACATCTCCTAATAGTATATTTATTGTTTGCTATCGAACTCCTCCGAAACATCTTGCCCAAGTTTTGTGATAATAATTAATCATAGGCTATTTTTTAAAGTGGTTTTTTATAGGATGGAATGCGGTGGTGACACTATATATTCTAAATCCGTCACCACATGGTCAATTGGTTGAAGGTACTGCCGGTCCGGAATGTTGGTATGCAAAGAAGAGCTGACAAGAAACTGTGCAGTTATTTTTTCCAACTGATCTGGCTTTCGTTGCGTAAAGGTAACGTCTACGTTTCGTTGATGGTCCATAAAACATGCTAACATATTACATATTTTTAGAGTCGGTCTAAACAGTTATCGAATCTTGTTTTGACTATCACGTATTGCGCAACTTTGAAGGATTGCTGACTAATTACAACCGGCGAGGATTGCACAAGTGCGTTAATTCGATTATGGATATATTTATTGCAATGCTGTAAGTATTGGCCGCAGGCTGTTATCAAGGCGGCAAAGTGGTCCAGGGAAATCGGTGCGGCCCACAAGCATAGGCGAGCTGGTCGACATACCATCAAACGCGCCGGATATTCGAGATAACAGAGGACGGGTTTCATTTTTTTCTAAACAGTAATAAAAAGTACTTATGATACAAAAAGCAACGACACTGTTTCTTGACAATAGACCTTTTCTTAATACACTCCCTTTGGTGCCTTCGGTAGAAAAACTTACTACAAAGCTGCCTGCCTATTAAAATTGGTCTATCAATCTTGACTGGGTGATTAATTACATGTTCGGACTTAAACATCATAATTGTTGGAGTTAGTTAAAAATAAATTATGTAGTTCACGACCTTGTGACCTTGCAACAGAGATTTGCTATAAGTGGTATTTAAATAGTATTCATGAGGAGGTTCTAGCCTAGGCGGATAATGCAGGTTATGCAACATTACGCTAAACAATACGCCCATAAAATAACCACTTCTGTGTCGGATCTTCCCCAATTACATTGAAGAAGACTATCCTTGTTGGCCAGACGAGTTGGCACAGATTTTCATATCATCCCCCACCTCACTGTGCTGCTACCTTGCAGTGGTGAGGAAGCTTGTGTGCCTTCATGATCCGTTAGACCACACCAGCTCTGTCACCCATGCCGGGCGGACCCAAGGGGAGAGGACAGACGAAGAGCAGACCTCGGTGTCGTAGCGGGTTTGGGCTCCGGAGACTTCTCGTCGAGTCGTATTAATCGCCGACTCCACCCCCGAGGGGCGGGTAAAAAGTTTTCACATCCATAGGTAGGTGGTTTGGTTCAAGGCCGGAACATTAATGGTAGGTTTTAATGGATAACACAGGCGCACTTTACACCATCTTCTCGCGCCCGTGGACTCCTACATACCCCAGCCCCATCCCCCGGCTGGGGACAGGGAAAGGTCTCCACCACAGTAAAAAAAATGTTGTATCCAGGATTCGACTCTTTTAAGAACCTCAACCGGAGTGTGACACTCTTCTAAATCCGTCACCAAACCAGTGTTTCAAGAAGGTCGCCATAATGGCCTTTAAGACAATCTTTGCGACAAAATCACTTTAATATTAGCTCCAGGATCTGTCTGTCCTTGGCATTATGTTGGTAACATTACGCGCAAGCTTCCGAACGCTTCGTGACAGCTAGGGCCGACCAAATTTTATTTATTTATTTATATTAATAAGGATCTCCAACAAAAGATATACACAATATATGATACATTGTTATATGGCAACATCAGGTATTAAGTAGTGTACTCCTTCACTTATAGGAGACCACAGCATGCACAATAATTTAAAATTTAAAAACTAAGCCAAAAGTTATATCATTAATATTAAGTAAAATCTGGAAAATAAAAAAAAATGGGAGAATGTTACATTTAGATATAGGTACTTAAATTAAATTAAATTACGTTAAATCAGATAAACACTTTTTATATTTGGACGGAGACTCACAGATGTCCAAGTTCGTAGTTTTAGCTAACATATTATATTGCCTACAAAGTCTTGGTACAGCGGCGTAATGGCCAGGTTCGTTTTGGAGCCAGGAATATAAAATAAATTGTATGTGTTGTGCCTAGGAATCCGAGTCGGAATTTTAAAAATTTAATATTAACAATTTTATCTGTATAAGTTAAAGCAAACTTTAGTTTAAAGTTTAAAAAAACGAGTATGCTATAGACCACAAGACCGAAGTAAGACTTAGTAAGTATAAACTATAATTTTTTTTATACCAGTACTACTCAACCCTTAAATGAAACGTCCTCCAAATACATGAAGGGTAATTGGCGAACTGTGCCACGCTGGCCAGGCGGATTGGCACAAGGTTCGTATCAAATTTTCCTTCTCTTGCGGCTAGGTTTCCGGACTTGCCATTTCCAATTGTCAGCTAAGAGCCTGGATTGAATCGGGCTAGTATCGATGAAGATTTCCCATCTAAAAATATGTTATTTTTAAACTTTCACGATTTGAACACATAATTTAAAACCTCCAACGGGACTTATCGCGCACAGAATTAATGTAGGTACGTAGGTTAAAACGTCGAGCACAGGTATTGATCTAAGTACCTAAATTAATTCTGTGCGACATAGCAGTAAATGTTGACAAATAACAAATCGAGAAGCATGTAGCTTTTATTTCAACTGTAGAGTGACAGCCCTAGGCGCAAAGTGATCTTGTTAATTATTTTTTTATAAGGCGGCCGACCCCGCTTCAATTAGTAATCCAAACCCATTAAGGAGGCGATTTACAAAATATTGTAATGCTCTGACCTACATTACGCGCGAAGGGATTGTACAAAACACATTTGTTGAAATATTTATGGATGTTAACTTATTATTACGCAGATTTGGCAAGTTGTTTTCAAATTATTCTTTGCCTTATTGCAAAACTAGCAACCCGCCCCGGCTTCGCACGTGTGCAATGATGAACATCTAAATTTATGATGCATGTATTATACTTAAAAACCTTCCTCTTGATTCACTCTATCTATAAAAAAACGATTTAATATCCGCTGCGTAGTTTAAAAGATTTAAGCATACATAGGGACGGACAGACGACAGCGACTTTGTTTTATACTATGAAGTGATGCTGAGGGATTTTTCGCGTAGCGCCCAACACGCAAATTGATGTTCAGAAGTTTCGTTTACATGTCACCAAACTACATTCTGTGTAGAACTTTCCGTGTGGTACCGGAATTAGAATTCACAATTTTACATGAACACAAGTCCACCAGCTTAACGTCGGTCAGCGTACCTACTATGGAGCGAGCTAAGCTTGGAATGCAGCAAAGTCACCGACATAGCTCAGAGAATTAGTAGACTGAAGTGGCAGTGGGCTGGTCCTATCTGTAGAAGAACCGACAACCGCTGGGGTAGACAAGTTCTTGAGTGGAGACCGCGAATCGGCAAGTGTATTGTGGGACAGCCCTCTGCTAGATGGAGCGACGCTCTGCGAAATGTTGCGGGCAGCAGCTGGATGCGTCTGTGTCCAGCAGTAGACTAGAGTGTGCTGAAGATGATGATGAATAAGGAAGAGAAGGAAAACTTGAGAAAACCCTGTTTTTATAACCGACCGACCCGCCCGTTCATAAGCCGACCGCTAAATGGCAGACAGGTTACTTGGGAGTCCAGGGCGCGCAAAGCGTGTGCCTCCATTTATTTGGAGGAGGCCCGACTAAGCAGTGGGTCATTTATGGACTGAGTACTGAGTAGTAACATATCGAGTAGGAGAGTGAGGTCCAATCGTGACAATGTTTATGCCCTTTTTGTCATGCCGTGGAAAGCAGGAAATACTTTCACTTTTACACTTTTATTCCCTCCATAAGGTAAACAAGAATTTAATCCGAGTTAACCGTTATTTCGTATCGGTTTAACTTAAGCCATTTAGTGTCGGTAATAAATTTAACTGTTACAATTTAATTCTCTAACTGGTTTCGCTTTGGAATAGTTAACCCAAGTAACGGAATATATTTTTATTTGATTAAAATGTATGCATTCTTTCGTGTAAAAAAATACGTCTTATGTAGTCTCAGCGATGTACTCCTAAACTACTAAACCGAATTTAATTGTTTTCCAACTTCAAAGGCCCCTTTTGACTCCTTTTACAAAACAACTTCTATAAAAAAATAGCAGCCTAACTTTTGTGTAGACGCTACAGCTAATAAAAACATATTCCGCCTTGACACTTTCTTTTGTCGGCTCTTACGCCACCCTCAGGATGGAATGGGGTGGTGACATTATGTATTCTAAATCTGTCACCACACGGACCAAACATACTGTATACCTTTTTTGTTAGGCCCTGTACAAACGAAGTATGTAATACATATTTGCCTTATTTCGAAGCAAAATTAAGGCCGCAGACACACCTTGCGTTCAGATGCCGGGCGGGTGGCGTTATTAAAAACGCCCGATTAGGAATGGAGCGCGGGAGATCGACGCGACGCGACGATATTCTGCGTTTGATACTACGCACTAAGAATTTATAATAAGCGTTTTAGTTGGTTAATTTTACAACAAAGAGTATTTACTTTTATTGTAAGGAAATAAACTGAAATGTTCTTTCGACATAGCAGTTCAAACTGCTGCGTGTCAAACATTGCAGGTTGATTGAAATTAAAAAAAATTTAACGGATTTAAAACCGTTAGAAAGTGTTTAATTGCAATGTGTAATAATTGCGAAAACCTAAGAAATCATTATTGCAGGTTGAGGTCATCAATCTTTTAAAATTATGCTAATTCCCCGATTAAAAACTGTTTTTTTTATATTTTAAGTTATCTTGTTTAAAATAACTTTAATAACATTAAAATACTTAAAAACACTAGACTAAGAACAAACATTTACTAAAATAACTTAATAAATAACCTACTTAGAAATAAATATTTACAAATTATATAAATGTGCCAAACCACTGTCGCAAGGTAGGGTTCCCAAAAGACTGGCTGCATTCCCGCGTTGGATAGCGATACCCAATCTCTGTGCGAGATATGAGCCAGCCTTTAGTTCCCCCGTGACCTCAATCAGCCTCCTTGACAAATCCGAGAAGACTTGATGGGCACCCGGGCCCCACGGTCCCAACGTCTCTACAGCAAACGGCACAAATAAACAACTACTATCTAGTGTGTTACATTTGCGCCGTTTGTGAGATTCGGCTGAAAAAGCGGCACTTCCAGCCTCAACAGCTGTCCCCGGAAGGTGTGACGGCGCTAAAGTATCGACACATGTTGCATCCCATACTAAGGGCCGTCCCATCTTCCAAGGAATTAATGTCATACCATCCGGTCTCTTACCGTCGTCACGGACCAGCCCAGTTGGTTCCAAAGCGGCAGGTACATTGGCGGTGGTAAAAGCCCTACGAATGATATCGTTGATACTAGCGTGCCGATTAATTCTGCCAGCACTACGAAGACATGACAGACCATGGTGCCCGAGAGCATCGACGAGGTCACCACAGCGACAGTGGTGGGGTACTACGCACTTCGCTCCGATACGAAGACAAACAGCTAAACGAAATGAAGTGGAATCCATTAGTGTTCCGATATTGGTAGAAGGAAGGGCCTGCAACCATACACCTGACTCCCATTGACTAACAGCTAGGAGACGAGCCTTTTCCACGCGTGTCTCAGCCGTATTAATTAAATATGATTGTAGCTGTTTACTGAGAGGTTCGTCCCACTGCTTTTGTGAAGACGGATTAATAGGCGTACATGTGTTCGGACAAGCATTGCGCCAAGAATTTGTAGCTTCCTGTATATCCGATATTTCTGTTTGTGCATGAAGAGGTGCCAAAATCTTATTGATTAAATTTGTGTTTCCATGTACTGAGGATAGAAAAGCGGGTAAAGCTACACTGGATATTTTTCTGATTCCAAGTCCGCCAAATCTAATTGGCAGTGACAATTGTAACCAGGAACGCTCGTCTAAATTCGTATTGAGGACATGAATTAAGGTATCCCTCACAATGTGATCCAAACTTTGTGTTAATTGAGTATATTTCCAAAGTGGACAACATCGCAGGAAATAAGTGAATTTTGGTACGAAAAGACAGTATCTGATTATATAGAAAGCCATATGTACATTTATTTTTGAAAGGTGGACAGCAGCGTTCTGAAAATTTTCGATTTTTTCGTCTACAAATGATGGTACCGCTTCATCTAAAACAGGAGAACCTAGAAGGCGAAGAGATTCTTTTTTAACAATATTAATATTGGGTGCTATATCATTAAATTGTTTAATTACATTATGTTGGTCATTACATCTATCTGAAATAAATAACTCGCATTTGGAAAAATTTAGAGATAAACCAATATTCTGAAAATCCCTTTGTAATTTGAGAAAGTCATCCTTTACTATATTTGCATCACCCCCTAAAGTGCCATCATCTAAATACCAGATATTAAATTTTGATGTTAGTTGATCTATGATGGGGTGAATAGCAAGGCTGAATAAAACTGGTCCAAGTGGATCACCTTGCTGGCATCCAACAGCTGATTCAATTAAGTTACCTCGATAGACTAGTTTAGTGGGTAAACTATAACATTGCCAGATGAATCCAAAAACGTCTGGAATTTTGTCTTTTAGCCTGGTTAAAAGGGCTCCTCTATCGACTGAATTAAATGCATTTTTTATATCTACCTTCAGAAGAACCTCTGCTGCGTTACTTTTAAGACATGTTCGCAACGCATGGACTGCTGCTTCACAGCCACCACGTGAACCGTATCCTAATTGTTTGGGTGTAAAGTAGCTACTAATAAAATCTCTTTTCACTTTGCAGCATACCTTGGCAGTGAGGCGACGATATGTGGTACCCACAGCTATGGGCCTTATACCACCGTCCTTCTTTGTTAAAGCACACAAATTAGCACCATACAAGATATCAACAATTTCATTATTGACGCGCCCTGATAACATGAAATTTATCAATGCGGCTAGTTCTTCTAATAGAGCTATTCCTGCTGTGCCGCTTGAATTGCTTAAAAGGTCTTTCAAATGCTGTGGAGTCAATGAGTCTAGTCCGCCAGCTGAGCCATTTGGGAATGAATGTACTGCCTGAGATACTTGCTCTACCGTAACAGCTAAAAAATCATCAGACGCCGAAGGCGGAGCAGGAAGACAACTATCAGCAGCTGGGGGTGGATGCTTACTGATTAGCGATGAAAGGGTTTCAGGCGTATTAGGAGCCAAACTATCAGTAGAAAATAGTAATTTAGCTGCCCCTCTCACATCACCATCACTGATTTTGCGCTCTACTAGGCAAAATTTAAAAGAATTTTTTACTTGTTTTGCAGGATTTTCTAATGGATTATTTAAACTTGTATAGAGGCTATCTCTCGAACAATTGTCCTTAAGTTTTTTGGTAATACTATTTTTGTTATTGGGATCATTATTTACGTGTAAAATGCGATATGGGAAAGTAAGTAGTTCTTCCCAAGCCTGTTTTGAATTTACACTAACAACCTTTTTTATTAAGTTTGATAGATTTTTAGCTATGGTGAACCTTGCCCCACGAGGTATCCGTTTTAAAACTGGGGTTGTTTGTTTTAAATTACTTAGGGTTTTCCAAAACGGATCAGCATTGTGTCCAGTATTTAGGTTGCTACAAAGTGCTAAGGGTTGAATAGCCTGCTAATAATAGTAAGGACATCTCAAATTTATTCGCAAAACTATTTTCATCAGTTTTCGACGCTCATAGTCATCATAATAATGATTTGAACTCAACACCAAAAACAACACTACCTGATATAAGCGATTTTTCTTTATCACCGGAAGAAGTATACAAAAAACTTTCTGGGCTTGACCTATCAAAAGGAGCAGGACCGGACAATATACCGCCAATATTTTGGTCGCGTTGTGCCCGAGCACTATGTTCCCCGCTGGCAAACATCTTTAATACATCTCTTAAATCGGGAATTTTTCCCGATACGTGGAAACGTGCTAGAATCGTGCCGATCCATAAAAATGGAAAGCTAGAAGAAGTTACAAATTATCGTCCCATTTCAATTCTCTCTACTCTCTCAAAGGCCTTCGAATCGCTTGTTTACCCCCTAGTCTACAATCAAGTAAAGAACTACCTCTCAAATAGTCAGCATGGATTTGTTCTTAAGCGATCGACTAACACCAATCTCGTTACCTATGTCACTGAACTGGTGACTGCGGTAGATCAGGGACTTCAAGTAGATGCAATCTACACTGACTTTTCGAAGGCCTTCGATAAAGTAAATCATGAACTATTGTTGCTCAAGTTGCAATCCATGGGAATCACCAATTCTGCATTGGATTGGTTCAAATCTTACCTTTCTGTTAGACCATCCTCGGTAGCAGTGGACGGAAACGAGTCAGATATATACTTTGCGACTTCCGGTGTACCACAAGGGTCACACTTGGGGCCGCTATTGTTCAACATATTTATCAACGATCTACCAATCATATTTAAGCACTCCACGCCATACCTTTTTGCGGACGATCTTAAGTTGATACGTGTCGTTCGAGCGGATTCTGACATACAATTGCTGCAATCGGACATTAATTGCTTACACCAATGGTGCACAGAAAACGACATGCATGTAAACTGCTCTAAATGCTTTCACATTAAGTTCACCCGAAAACGTAACATAATGCAATCTTCCTATAATGTACAAGGAACCGTTTTATCTGAAGTTAGTGTCATTAAAGACCTGGGAATACACTTAGATAACCAACTTCGATTTGCTGACCATATCGACAAAGCTATTGCTGCTGCCTTTCGGGCACTTGGGTTTGTTCTGCGATCCTCTAAAGAATTCAAAAAGCCATCCACCATACTACTTCTTTATAATAGTTATGTGCGAAGTCGTCTTGAATATTGTAGCACAGTTTGGAATCCTATGTATCAGATTCACGCCACTAGAATTGAGAGTGTACAAAAACGATTAGTTCGTCATCTGGCCTTCCGATTTAAAATAAACTACTCCAAAAGATCATATAGTGACAGACTGAATCACTTCAAAATGAGTTCCCTTCAAACGCGTCGTACAGTATCAGACCTCATATTCCTTTATAAGCTGGCTAATAATCATATTGATTGTCCAGAGCTGGTCAGTAAAATCAGTCTTGATGTTCCCTACCGAATGCCACGCTATCCTCGTGCGTTACTTAAAGCTCCTCGATGCCAAACAAATCTCGGGAAACATTCACCGATGGTTAGAATGAGTACCCAGTATAATGCTGTGTCCACAGCAGCAACTGAAATAGACATATTCGGTAACACGCTCGGCAGATTTAGGAATCTGGTAACAAAACATCTCTCCACTTGTGACTGTTGACGTACCTCAATACACTTAATTTACACTTACACTTAATTATACATTTATATTAAATTAAACATTTGATTTGTACACTTAATTTATTTAAACTTCTATTTCTACTTCAATTTCTTATTACAATTTAAATTTAATTTTAATTTTCTATTTCAATGTCTATCCAGCAGGTTTTATATTTTATGTTATGTTATGTGCATGCTGTGATCTCCTTTAATTGAAGAAACACTAGTTTTAAGACCGATATGTACATTTTTATAACAGTAATTTGTATTGTGTATTCTTTGTTGGAGATCCTAAAGTATAAATAAATAAATAAATAAATACAGCTCTGCAGGCTTTTGTGTACTTTACCTTTATGAATTTTAAATCCTCTCTGTGAATTAAACGATCGTTTTGGCGAGCATTGTGTACACCAATACAACCCTTCTTCAGGTGGTGGAACACTTAAACTAATATCATCCACAACATTATCAGCCATTAAATGACCTCTAAGTATACTAAAACAAAGAACAATAACAAATATTAATACAATTACAATTAACATAAATGTGTCCAAATTGAACTAAAATATTATGACAATTAAACAATAATAAAATATGACAGTCCGCAGATTTATCTGTCGTTGGTTCATCCTTATTTCTTGCTGACCTATGGCCAGTTGGGGCTTACTCGAGGCTAAAAATGAATCCGTGTCTCCTTCTTAATTTCCAAAATCACAGAGACCGCGCTAAAGTCTTGATTTATAACATCAAAATGGTAGTAATCACGACGTCAACAACGAATCAGCTGAATAAAATAGTGGCTTTAAGCATACAATCCAAATATTTCAAATATTATACTTTTGTGGTACAGCTTCATGGCAATTTCATGTATTTTCATGCTGTGATGATTAAATGATAAATAATATAAATTGCAAAAATACTTTGTGCGACTGACGTCTCACGTCACGTCAGTTATCTTGTTAATTTCTTTCTTGTATGTTATTTTGCCAAATGTGCATTTCCTTTCATTTAATCATAAGGGTCAGCGACAACCTACGGAGTGGCGGCGAAGAGACTATACTGTATTTAGAATACGCTCGCCGCGCTTTAAGTCGCTCGCCGTCATTGTATTTCGTTGTACCAAATAGAGTTGTATTCTGAAGCGTTTTAGGTTGAATTTAAATTGTTAATGCGCCGACCTGGCCGCCTAATGCGCGGGGTCTTTAAGTCTATGGTATTACAGTCAGCATAAGTTTATTTCAGCTGTCACATTAATCTTAATCGTATTTGATGTATATTTTAATGAAATTGTTTTACTTTTTATAAAAATGTATTTAATAATGAGAGAATAAAGAACTGTTCAATATCATACTTTAAACAAAATAAATTTGCGACATTATTTAAACACAAAACTGACAGTAAATGTGCTAATATAATCGGCTTCTTGAAAAGAAAACGTATAATATTTAATTTACACAGATTTTAAGCGGTCAACTTTATAAAAAACTCGTCGGGCGATTATTGAACCTAGTGCGTACGCACTGCGATAGGATTAGCATACAATGGTGACAGTTGTATAGAATGCGATTGAAATTGGATCATGCTCATTTTATGTGCATGCCGTCTGTTTTAAGGGACCTCTATGCACATGAAATTACTAATACTTTACCTTTGCTAGCTTCCGACACCAAATTCGATGTTAATTTTTATCAATAACTAGCTTTTTGCCGCGGTGCCGCATTGAGTTTTTTTTTAATGAAAAGTAACCAATCTTACTTAAAATACTTCCAAGAATATGAGTTTTTTTTTTTTTTTTTTTTTTTTTTTAAGTGACTTGAATGCCTTTGACCCTAGGCTTGCGTGATGGAAAGCAACGCCAGGGTCTAAGATGGAGCAGGCAATTCAAGGAAATGCCCTGTCGGGCACCGGCTCTCACATACACACGACGGAACACAGTAAAACTGCTTGGCGCCGGACTTTAGATGCGAGGGTGGTAGCTAGCCGGGCGGACCATTCGATCCTACCACCAAGCGTGCTGGGTTTTGTTGACTTTTACAACACGCGTTATTTCCCAGCGTGCGGTGGGGAAGTACAGAGTTTCGTGATGATCCGTTCAGTAGTTTTCGCGTGAAAGCGTAACAAACACACTTATATGCACATTTTATAATATTAGTAGGGATAACTTACGACTGTTTGTTATTTAAATAAATTAATAAGTCATGCTTTTGATTTTACTTTCAGTGGTCTTATTCCGTGTGGTGAGGGATGTATAAAACATACTGTCACCACCACATTCCATGCTGAGAGTGTCGTTAAAGCCGACAAAATAAATGACAAGGCCGAAAACCTAGACGCAAGAGAAGGAAAACTTGATACGATTCCCTTTTTTTTTCGCTCTGGGTAAAATCCTTTATGGACTTCCTCGCCGGCCACGGGGATGGCCAGCGAGGGGAGTGTGGGACTTCCCCCCCATAGTGGGGGGCTACCCACTAGACCTCCCCGGGGTGCTCCAACTCGCGTCCTGTTGCGACATTGTGGGATCTGATGCAGAACCACGCTGATACGAATCCCTGTGCCAACCAACCCATCTGCCCAGCGGGACACTGTAGGCTAATGCCACTGACTGTGATGGGATGAGGTCCGACCCAGCAGTGGGTCATTTATGGGCTGAGTAGTAGTAGTGTTATTATATAAATAAATAAATAAATATCCTTGGACATTTCACACAACGCCATCTCGTCCCAAGTTAAGCAACTTAATGCTTGTGTTATGGTAACGAGATGGATGATAAACTACTTATATACATTTTTTTTTGTAAATACATACATATTATAGATAGAAATGACACCCAGACTCCGAGCCAGTGCCTCTGGTTTAGACAAAGACACTGGCCCGACCCCGGAATCGAACCCGGGACCCGTTGATCCAAAGGCGGCACATCTGACCACTAGACCAACGAGGCAGGTTGATTGTACACGACCAAGTTAAAATGATGTTGTCGCCTGTTCCCAAACTATTTAGATTGGTGTTGAGCCCACACCAATCTAACATGATTCAGGTACTTAGCCTACAGTGCCCCGCTGGTAAGATGGGTTGGCACAGGGCTTTCTTCTTTCCCCCTCGACTGTGCTGCCACCTTGTCGTGGTGAGGGGGCTTGAGTGCATCAATGATACGTGGTGGGCGGTGGTATGCATAAAGCAAATCACCAGCGACAACAAAAAAAAAAGGGCTTTCTTCTTTAGGTTTCCGGCCTTCTCATTTGTGTCGGCTCTTACGACAAAAATGTGTCAGGGGGTGACATGTTTTTTTTATCCGTCACCACAGGGGCTGTTCTTAAGGGTAGGTTTTCTGCAAATCTAGGCAACGACCTCCTCTTCCAAAATATTTGAATCAAATATACGCCGGTGTCTTTGATCTCAATGTCGCACTGATGTGACACTATCTGTGATGTTAATCCGTCTCACGACGATTTCAATTAAGTTTCAGATAAATCTATCTGATTTGATGACAAGCATGCGAGAATGCGACCTCTAACTGTTGGTTATATTCCTTAAACTAGCTGAGACCCGTGACGGATTTAGTATACATAGTTTCACCATCTCATTCCATCCTGAGGGTGTCGTAAAACTTGATACAAAGCCCTGTCCGTGTCTGGCCAGCACACTACGCCAATTGCCCTCCCTGTAACTGGAGGAGGGCAGACTCAGTACTGGGTCATTTATGGGTTGTGCACTATTATTGCATGTCATTTCAATGATTTTGATATTATTATAGTTACTATTTGGCTAAGCTACATGTCTATGCGTATAATAGCTTTCACTTTTATTTATTTTTATTACAATACGGGGCGGGTCGCTAACCCGCCCCGGCTTCGCACGGGTGCAATAATGAACATCTAAATTTATCAGTGAGTCTCTACAATATTATACTTAAAAACCTTCCGCTTGAATCACTCTATTTATTTAAAAAAACCGCTTCGAAATCCGTTGCGTAGTTTTAAAGATACAGATGACAGCGACTTTGTTTTATAATATGTAGTGATTTACATTGTTTGTACCACCAGCATTCTAACTCTATTTAAAAGAGCAAACATGGAGTTACTTGTCGGCTCTTCACTGTGGAATGCTATTCCGAGCCTATATGATTAATTATTTTAAATTTGATTTATATTTTCCCGTTTTGTGATTTTTATTGTTATATCTACTCAGCCTATAAATAACCCACTGCTGAGTCGGGCCTCCCCCGTTATATGAAGGGTAATTAGCCTACTGTGCCACGCTGGCCAGACGGGTTGGCACAGGGTTTCGTGTCAAATTTGACGTTGAAAAAGTTTTTCTTGCACCTTTATGAGCTTGGATGGTTGTATTGATGATTATGATGAATATAATTCTATAACTACATACGTCTTACAGCCGCGAATAACATTTTAATCAACATACAACCTAGCACTGACCTGCAAATTGCAAAAAATATAAGAAAAATTGAATTTCGCGGGCTACCCTGAAGCATCCACCATAATCATCTAAAGTTTTCTTTAATACATCTCTTGCATATTTTCTATATGTATAAACAAACCTATAAAACTTTATCAGACTTGAAAGTTTATATAATACTTTGACGTTACTCGGCTGTTAATTTTTGATTAAAAGTTTTACATACTTCGTAAATGTGGTTAATTTCTTAACTGCCATCCAAACCTGATGTCATAAAGGTGAGTTTACATTGGCTTCTTTGAATTGAAAATTTGTTCAGCGCTTTTTCGTTGTCATAATTATTCATTTCTACTTGTAAGGAGGGCAGGGAGAATCTAGTATGACGACCTGAATTGAAAGTAAATCAGTGAGAGTTTTCTATTTTGGTAGAATACATCTTTCAACTCAAATAACTCCAACATGCAAGTAATATATATAATATAATTTAAAATAGAACTTTAAAATGTATAATGACTTAAATAGCCACGTAGTTGCTGATCCAATAAAGAAATTTATTGTTACTAAAATTAATATTTTAGCCCAAATATAATCAAGTGCTGAATCTGGCCTCTTCCATATTAACATAGGGAAATAAGTCTGTTGTACACGTAAGTGTCATAACATGAAAAATGCCAAGGAATATCATGGATGACGTATTACTTAAATTGTAGGTGTACTTAACAATTATTACGATAGATGGTTCGTTTTCACAAGAACTCATGTTTTGTAATAAAAACTGGTATAAAAAAAATATAATTCGCTTCAGGATCATACTTCAAGATAGAAATATAGATACCTCGGATAATGGACAAATACATAAAAATACCAATGAAGGAAATGATTGCTTCACGGTTTTCTGATCGTGAAAATTTAAGACATCATTTTAATACCAATGAACCTAAAACTAAAAAAAAACCTTAAAAAAATATATTAAAATATATTATAAAAAAAAGGGACTCCTTTATGCATGGTTCCGAAGATACTGGTAGCGTTCCCCCTTTGAATCGCTGGACTGATTCTGTGTCCGAGGTAGCTGCCTCGGATTGTTGTAGGCTCTGCCTCAGATGTAGTATTATACATATACAGGGTTGATACGACATAGGGGCATTTAAATTATTAAGGCTGATCTATTGCTCCAAATTAATTAAATTGGAGCAATAGATTAGCCGCAAATGATTTTTTTAATCTTTCCTAACATATGTTTATGCCTAACGCATCGTTTATTAACCTTAGGGGCTGTCCATTAAACACGTGATGTTTTTTTAACATTTTTAAACCCCTCCCTCCCCCTTGGTGATACCTGGTGAGGTTTAAGACTACCCCTCCACCCTCCATGAAAAATCACGTGTATTTTTTTTGTACCGTTTCGAATTCATACTAATCACATATAGCATACGTAGTGTAATTTAATGCGCCTCTGTCATATCAACTCTGTATATTTAAGAGCGTAAAATGTATACAACAAGAAGCCTATGGAAACACGCCTTTAGCACATCCCGTGGGCGGAGTGGAGAGGCAGTCATTACTTATGCAAACATTATTGCGAACAAATAAACGAGAGAAAGCAGGACAGGTGTCCCATTCAAACCTTTGTTTGGATGCTAGTTGTACTCTTCCATTCAACACCGTCATTGCTCTTCAATCAAGTTACTATTCGTAATATCATTCATAAGAATACATCGTGTCACCACCCCATTCCATCTGGAGTGACGTAAATGCCGATAAAAGGAAATCACAGGGCTGACAACCTAGCCGCAGGAGAAGGGAAACTTGAAACGAAACCCTGTGCCAACCCATCTGGCCAGCGTGGCTGATTACCCTCCATGTAATTGGAGGAGGCGTAATGAAGCAGTGGGTCATGTTTGGGCTGATTAATAGTCGTTTCAGCCCATAAATGACCCACTGCTGAGTCGGGCCTCCTCTAAATTCATGGAGGGAAATTTACCTACACTGCCACGCTGGTAAGACAGGTTGACACAGGGTTTGTATAAAGTTTTCCTTCTCTTGCGGCTAGGTGATCTGACGCGTGCGTCCCTTTAGTCGCCTCTTACGACAGCCTCAGGATGGCATGGGTTGGTGACCTTGTGCATTCTAAATCGGTGACCACACGGACGAACAAAAATTAGATTAGACATTTGAAGACTGGGGATTTTTTTACCGTGCGAATTGCTATGTAAATTTCACTAGCGCGATGTAGGGCTTAATGGTAATTCTCGTATTTTCATGCCATGTTTCTTGATGCTATATAGTTCATAACTATATTTCTGCGTAAAGTATTCTGGTGTTACGGCGCGCTCATCCTGTATAAACCTGTTACATACACCTTGAATAAAAGTTTAGTATTCGAATCTAAAAACTAAAACAATAGAAGCTTTGTAAGCTCAAGATCTAACCCTTTCGTTTCACCTCCTAGTGTGACAAGACGCATCGAGTCGGCCGCTCGTGCGCAACATCTGTAGATCCGATCTATAGATCCACGCAGTGTGAACCGTGATAGTGGGAAAGTGAGAGTGATATACGTACCATATTTGGACATATTTGTATTCTTCCATAAAATTATCTTGAATTAATTATTTATTGATATTGGTTTGATTTTTTAGATTATTATTTATACGGCATGTCATTTCCTTCTATCCTGATGGAGGAGGCGGAGCAAAGACGTGGGTCATTTGAAGTCTACAATGATAAATGTTCTAAATCAATTTAAATGTATTTTAATTGGTTAATAGATTTAACTATTCTATGTTACATGGTTTTTCCCAATTCTGGTGGAAGCTAGACTCTGTGGGATATTTATAAACTAACGTGAAGAATGTTGTATCATCATCATCGTCACAGCCAGTAAAAGTAATTCATGTTGGCTGGTTGGCACAGGGTTTTGTATTCAGCTTTCCTTCTCTGTATCGGCCTTTTTATTTCCTTTATTCGGCTCTTACGACACCCGCAGGATGAAATGGGGTGGTGACACATTGTATTCTAAATCCGTCACCACATGGACTTAACTTTATACATGAACATTAATAAATAACATTAGAACTACCAACTTTCGGCTCTTGACGACACGGTTAGCGCAGTCGCTGAGCGATCGAATGCTGCGCATGTCGTGGGTTCGATTCCCGCACGGAAGAAATATATGTACGACCTACAAGTATTTGTTACGGGACTGGGTGTTTTCTATCTATAAAATGTATGTATTTACAAAAAAAAAGCATATAAGTAGATTATTATCCATCTCGTTACCATAACACAAGCATTAAATTGCTTAGCTTGGGACGAGATGGCGTTCTGTGAAAGGTCCAAGGATATTTATTATTTATTTTATTATTTAGGTGGTAGTCTTCATACCCTCCATGTACATTCATACGCATGTCCTCATACACACAATCCATGCATCTCGATGTAAGTAGAGAATAATATTCTCCTTAAAATATTCGCTATCTACCACTGGAAGTCCCATCAAAATTAGTCCAGCCTTTACGACCATTAGTCGAAACTACTACTACTTAGCCCACAATTGACCCACTACTGAGTCGGGCCTCCTCCTATCAGAGGAGGGTATCGGAGGGTAATTAGCATACTGTGCCACGCTGGCCAGACGGGTTGGCACAGGGTTTCATATCAAGTTTTCCTTCTTTTGAGGCTAGGTTTTCAGCCTTGACATTTCCTTTTGTCGGCTCTTACGACACCCTCAGGATGGAATGGGGTGGTGACATATTGTATTCTAAATCCGTCACCACACGGAATGGTCGAAAAATTTAAATTATGTTTTAAAATTAGTCGAAAAGGTAAATAGAATTTTTATCTATTCTATTGTACAATACATTAGCTGGTTAAACATATAAAACACATTCCGAGCCAATTCGCAGAACATCGTGTACCAATAGTTAATCCATACTTTAATCTGACATAGGTATAAATGTCGAATTACAACCGGTTTAAAACCGTTTCAATACTATTGCCCAATAGTTTCTTTTATTAATTAACACTAATAAGGATTTAATTAAGCTGATTAACTTCTTGTATCTGATAAAACTGAATCTAGTTAGGTAAGTACTTTTGTAGCAATCTTCGAGGGCGAAACCAGTGGGGCTGGTTCCAGCCGTAAAAAAAACCGGAGTTTTTGTGGGTAGTCCGGGGGCTAGTTTCCATCTCTCCGCTCCCCGGAGTCAGACATATCCCGGCCAGTCCCCAGCAGTCAGGGAACAGAACTTTCAAAGAAAAACAAAAGGTGCTGCGCAAGCGCACGTCTTGTGTTACTTCTACTACTACTTCTCAGCCTATAAATAAATAAATAAATATCCTTGGAAATTTCACACAACGCCATCTCGTCCCAAGCTAAGCAACTTAATGCTTGTGTTATGGTAACGAGATGGATGATAAACTACTTATATACATTTTTTTTTTTGTAAATACATACATATTATAGATAGAAATGACACCCAGACTCCGAGCCAGTGCCTCTGGTTTAGACAAAGACACTCACCCGACCCCGGAATCGAACCCGAGACCCGTTGATCCAAAGGCGGCACATCTAACCACTAGACCAACGAGGCAGTCAATGGCCCACTACTGAGTGAGGCCTCCTCCATGTACGTGGGGGGCGATTAAGATCTAGACGCAAGAAAAGGTAAACTTGAATCGAAGCCCTATCAACACGTCTGGCCAGCGTGGCAGAGTAGGCTAATTTCCTTCCATGTGACAGGAGGAGGCCCGTTTCAACAGTGGTTCATCTATTGACTGTCAGACTTGTTTGTACCACCATCATTGTAACCCTTTTATTTAAAAGAGCAACCATGGAGTTTCTTACCGGTTCTTCTCTGTGGAATGGCATTCCGAACCGGTGGTAAAAACTAAATGATAAATTATTCTTATATATATTTTTTAATTTTGATTTAGAGTATTTTTTTGACTATTTGAAAGCATTCGTAAGCATTTATTCGAATAAAAAACATTTTGATTGATTTTGATTTTGAGTAGTAGTATTTTCTCTAACTTAGAGGCATTTAGGATACATACGTACTCTATCTATTCTTATAACACAACATTTAATACGCGGAAACTAAATTTGTAATTTATGCTTATTTGTTTAAATTTATTTAAATTGGTATGGAATTTAAATATATGTATTTATGCTGATTTAAATATTATAAACGTGAAATTTTGCGCGAATTAGTGGATGTTTGTTATTTTTTCACGCCAAAGCTTCAGAAACGATTTGAAAAACTACGATACAGCTCATAACAGAATTACACTTAGTCGAAGGCGCGGGCGGAAGACGGAAGAGAATTTGATATACATGCACAGGCATATACATATTGTAACCAACATTTTAAATCGTTATTCACTTGTATCGGAATATTCTGTCGCCTATGTTTATAAGAAATAATGTAGTATTCTAATGGTTAAAGAACCTTTCAAATCAGTCCAGTGGTTTTAGCGTCTATTCAATGCAAATAAACAATCGAATCTAACCTCTTAATAATATTAGTTTAGACATATATCGCAATGTAGCATTTAAAAAGCATTCTCACTATTTTTCAAATACAGGAACAACTTCCTGTGATTGTATAAAAATATGAATAATTTCCCTAATAAAATACCATAGACCTTAAAACGTGTAGACATGGCATCACAACGGGTAACACCCGAAATCAATTTCGACGACGTCGACAAAGATGAACCGGAGTGTTTTGAAAAATCACCGAACAATGGAAGCTCAGAGAAAGATAGAAAAGATTTGTCAGACTCTAATGTTGTTTTAAGGAGTAATGGAAAGAGTTTAACATGCGACAATTCTCTGGTCGAAGTTGACTTAAATAAAAATGGACATGACGGGAATAGTTTATGTGTGCCTCGGAATGGACATCGATTGTCTATTATGGAGGTGGAATGTGCGAAAGAGAGGACACGATTAGCGTTATTGAAGCAGTGTTCCGCAATTCTGAAGCAAGGCGACCAGAAATATAGCAAGGAGTCGCTGCACCGGACTTTTCAGGATGAGGTATGTGAATTTTAGTTTACTCTATGCAATGAAATGTGTATGTATTTATTTGATGTTTAATTGCTGAGGTATCAAACACAAATTCTCTATTTATCTTAGACGCGTGCTGGATCGTGTTTAAGATGACTACATCATTGTGAAAATCGTTATTAATACTTACCCAGTTCAACCAGTTTGTTCGATTCGCCAATCATTTACATAATGGTTCACCGGCTTGACATCAATTTTGAGGTAGACGGATGACTTAAAACGATTTTGTTTGACAAGTAAATTTGGAAAGACAAATTATTGTGCCCCCTAAATTCCCCAGAAGCAATACATTAATCTGCATGATTAATAGTTCATGTCTAAGCGGTGATGGATTTACAATGGATACTAACTCATTTTATCCTGAAAGTGTCATGGGCAGTGATTACTCTATACTTTGTTCGTATTAAGAATGGAGTGAGCCATCATGGGGCGGCGGACAACGCCGCCCCATACCAATCAAATTGTTCCAAATTAATTAGGAATAACCCTTTACGATGACCAGTAGATATATTCGAACGCAACGATTGTGAACGATAAAGGGTTTAAGTATATAAAATACACCTTTACTGACTGCATTCTTAACACTAACGAACTATAGAAACTATAGTAATCTATAGGACAAAGTTCCATGTAATCTTAACTAAATTATGATTGACAGACTAATTTAAAAACTGCTTGCAGCTAATTTGCAAGTGCTCGAAGCAAGGAAACGGGTTTCACACCCATTAGGCATGTTCTTCGTAGCTCAATAAAAATGAAAGAGAATTCTGCAATGGATTATAAATCCTCCAGTTGCCGAAGTTGCTGAAACAAAAAACAATGAAAATATTACCAAACCGAAAAATACTGTCAAAATACTCGTAAGCAGTATCAATTCGTGCCAAGCGGCCTTAACGTAGTTACTTGAAAGTTTTCTAGATGTGCGAACGCGTTTTGATCATAACATACGACGAGCCTCGAAAACGGCGGTTTACCGAACGTACTGAGTCCATTACATCACATGACAATTTGTATTTTTTTTTTTCATTTACAAAATTTTGTTTAATTATCATTAACATACATTAATTTAACTTTTAAAATAGCGCCATCTATTGAATATTTACTCAATCCAATCAACAGATATGGCCATCAGCTAACAGGAAAGTGAAATATTAGGCCAATAATTTGCAATACAATAATATTGCGGCTATAAATTGAGACGTAAGCTAACCTATCTTTCAAGTTGGGTCAAATTGCACACGGTGTACAAATTTGATTAAAATCGATTAAGTAGTTTAGGAGTCGCGTAATTTATATTGGTATACTAGCTGACCGGGCATGCAGACGCTGTCGGACGTTGTCCTCCATGATATTGTTTTACCGACTGCAGCGCCATCTGTCGGGCATTCATTCAAATCGGTTCAGCCGTTCTTGAGTTATCTTATCTTATATCTTTAAATGAGCAATTCTTGTATATATATAATTGGAATCTCGGAATCGACTCCAACGATTTTCATGAAATTTAGTATATAGGGGGTTTCGAGGGCGATAAATCGATCTAGCTAGGTATCCTGACATCTATTGGCGAATTGAGCACAACAGCAGATGGCGTTGTTTAGTAACACGAAGTCAATGAGTGTTTGCGTAATTCGTACTTAAATATAATTTCCAAAAAACACAATTTATAAAAAAAAAAATACCGAGCATTGCTCGTTCATCCAGATATTAAAGTTAAGTTAAGAAAAGTGGCATTGATTTATATATATATATTTAAATAGATTAAGATTTTTCACGACAATCGCTCCACAATACTGGCAGTTAGTCAAATCTGGTTAGACGATCCTAAAGAAGTTGGAAAAACACGAGGGACATGGAGGTAATTCAGCAGATTTCCTGGCCCAAACAACCAATCAACAAACACGTCCATTCCAATTATGAGAGTTATAAAATTTTATTTTCTTAGCGCTGTCTTACTTTTCGTAATCCTGTATTCTGCTTATTATACAACATTTTAAGATGTAACTCGCTCGAAACATGCCTGTTGGCGATGGTGAGCGCCCAGACCCGTTATTTTTTATTTTATATATGGAATCTTTTTTTCTCTTTTTTATTTTTGCTCTAAGAAGAAAGTTGTCATGTTTTTAAATTATTGTCTTAAGTATTTAAATGTTATATTTCGATGCCTGCATTTTTTGTCGGCACCGCCTGCCGTAGATCCAGCATCTCATCGCCTAAAATGCCTTTTATTTAAATTTATGCTATAATGCGAAAAGAACAGAGTGCAAATTACCACCCACTTTCAGTAGCTGCCCGACTGGGGAGGTGAACCAAATCATTTGTCGGAAGGCAAGGTTGGGTATTCTTGGACAACATACTAGTTCTTGGTTTCGAATTATATGTGTTCGTGAATTTCATGTTTGTAAACTGGCCCCGCGATACAGATAAACCCTAATGCAGAGGATACGTTCAAAAAATCTATAAAAATAAAATTGAATTGCTGTTCGTCAGCCTCGCATAAACTCGAGAACGGCTGGACCGATTTGGCTAATTTTGGTTTTGAAATATTCGTGGAAGTCCAGGGACGATTTCAAAGGTGAGAAAATATGAAAACGCAGTTTTTTTAATTTGTATTTTGTCCCTGTTAAGGTTATGTGCATTTTAATATTGTTGAAACATTTTGGAATTATCATTCAGGTTTTTTATTTATAGATTCTGAGGCGGTACGGAGTTTGCTGTGTCAGCTAGTGTACAATAAATAAAAATATTGTGAATTTTCGTTTTTAAGTCTTTGAAGTCGAGTTTCATTTTTTGCCAGAAAGTTTTTATATGTAACGATTGCCATAGATGGCAGAACGGCAGCCGCGAATGAAGGCTCTACGTGCCCTTCTAAGCCCCCCACTGTGCCCTACCCCTCTTTTCCATTTGAGTCCGTCACTAAACGGACATGTTAGGTATAGCAAAGTGGAACTAGGTCAGTCTCAGTCAGCTGTGAGACGCGGTTTGATTGGTCATTCATTCACCAATCATGTCTCGCAGTAATGGCCTGTGTCACTGGTACTACTGTTTTTTTCATAGTGGCCTTTAAACGGATTTTCATCTATCTAGACCAATATAACTACACGGTATTTTGCCTTAATGGTCCAGGGTTTAGATGCGCCTTTAGATCACGCCTTAAGTTCGATTCCGAGGTCGAGCTAGTGTCTTTGTGGCCACAGAGGCACTTGCTCAAAGTCTGGGTGTCATTTGTATTCGTGTATTTCATATTTGCATAGCGCCAACGATGCCGAGCGTTTATTAAAAAAAATATTTAAAGATATTGTGCCAGCTGCGTCACCTATGGACGTTTCTAACACCAGAAGTGTCTGGTTATGACCACAATTACACGAATGAATGAATAATTAGCGTGTCCTGAAATTTTGCATCATAGTAGTCATTACTCATTACTTATTAAAAAACAAAGTCGCTGTCGTCTGTCCGTCCCTATGTATGCTTAAATCTTTAAAAATACGCAACGGATTTTGAAGCGGTTTTTTTAATAGATAGAGTGATTCAAGAGGAAGTTTTAAATGTCTAAAACATGCATAATTGCCCCCGTGCAAAGCTGGGGGGATCGCCCACCTCGTTATATTCTGAAGGTGAATACAAAATGCCGTAGGCATCCCGCTATAACACGAAAAGAAATGGTCACGTTAGTTAAACTCCATTAAATAAATAGAATAAAAAATTTTTTAGTTGTCGAAAAAGTGTCAAAAGCATACCGATATGTGATTCGATTACAACACCATTCATCGATAACGCGCACGCTTCAAAACTTCATAACGAGTGGTACGTAATCGATCATCGATTCGTGACTCGACTCAGATAATTATATCACTCGGGTGTTCGAGATATGATCGATTGGCCCAGAGGACAGCTATGATGTGTTTCGACCACTGATCAAAACTTTTTGTGTTGGCAATGAAATGGAAATCGAGTTTTTAATCGGTTTTTTGAAATATTGCTGGGTTGATCCTTTTATTTATTTATGACAATCAGTAATTGTTCCATTGTTATTAACAAAAATATATGTTTATCTAAATGATACAGCATGTATTAACCACAATAATTTAAGGCCACAACATGATTGTATTAAGAAACGGTAACATAAGCAAGCTACAGGTAAACTTAGTAAAACAAAATTGTACGGAAACTGGTTATAAAAATTATACCTTTTTTATAGCACTTCCGGATTTAGAATACATATTGTCTGTAGCCGACAGAAGGAAATGATAACGCCGAAGAGCTAGCCGCAAGAGAATCTGTGCCCCGGGTGGGCAGCGTGGCACAGTAGGCTAATTACCCTCCATGTAATTGGAGGAGGCACGACTCAGTAGTGGGTCTTTTATGGGCTGAGTAGTAGTAGAAAACCCCGTTTATAGTAGACGAACCTTTATGGTAGTATAGCACTAGGCCAACGCTCAAGCCTGCTTGTCTAATGGCGTAAATTAAATCACTACATAGTATAAAACAAAGTCGCTTTCGTCTGTCCGTCCCTATGTATGCTTAAATCTTTAAAACTACGCAACGGATTTTCAAGCGGTTTTTTTAATAGATAGAGTGATTCAAGAGGAAGGTTTATATGTATAACCCACCCCCGCTTTGCACGGGCGAAGCCGGGGTGGGCCACTAGTAAATAATAAATAAATATCCTTGGACATTTCACACAACGCCATCTCGTCCCAAGCTAAGCAACTTAATGCTTGTGTTATTATTATTTTTTTAAAATCTAGTTGGGTCATTAGAGCTCTTTTGACAAGTCAAACAACAAAATAATATTTAATTTAAAATTTACCATCTACCACCGGTTCGGAATGCAGTTCTACAGAGAAGAGCCGGTAAGAAACTCTGTTGCTCTTTTTAGATCGCCATTTTTAGGTACAAGGCCGTGTTAAGACAGTTTGTGAGAGCAAACGCGCGCAATAGTCGCAAAGGGCCAAACATCAGCCAGATCTAATCAACAATACTAACCTTCTAACGGTTCTCATTATGGTAACGAGATGGATGATAAACTACTTATATAATTTTAAATAATTATGACACGGGTCTTAATCGCGGAAATATTTTGAAGGTAAATACCTTATACTGCCTGACGTTTCGGCGTGGGTTACACCAGCCGTGGTCACAGGCTTATCAAATACTTATATAATTATATAATTTTTATTTTTTTTGTAAATCATACATATTATAGATAGAAATGACAATGGTTTAGACAAAGACACTTGTCCGACCCCGGAATCGAACCCGGGACCCGTTGATCCAAAGGCGGCACATCTAACCACTAGACCAACGAGGCAGTCTTATGTTCCTGTGCGTCTACCAGGTGAACCAATATTCCTCCGTCACTCACAGGGTGACACGCGAATAACGCCTGCGATGTTAAAAACTTCCATAGGCGGCGGTAGCCACTTAACATGAGGCAGGCCGTATGCTTTAGCAGCACCCTAGTAACTAAAAAAAATCGTAGACTGATCAGTATTGAAATAAGGCGGTCTGTGTTTACGCCAGGCATCGTATCTTAATTAAAAATTCTCCGCTCCTTATAATGCATAATTAGTTCTCAAAAGACCCCCCACTGCCATTAAGCGCAAACTGGGCTGACTGCTAAATAAGCGTACCGTAAACTAGTAGCTCACTGCGGCTTTGCTCGAATATTAAAAAACTGCAATTTAAGATAATTAAACGAATCGGGTTGCAATGTTACTGACTCTAATGAAATTGGCAAAAGGCAATGTAGATGATGATGATAAAAAGAGCATAAGTTACTCCTTAAAGCATTAGCTATCAGTCTGTGAAAGTCCAGTGAAAATCAACATAGTTAGTAGTTTCGGAGACTATTCGGAAGAAACAGACAATGATATTATATCGTCACCCTATAAAGATTGATATTTTGTTAATGAAACATCCGTCAAAATAAGTCCAGCTGCTTCGTATATTTAATGGAACAAACGGACTAAAAACGTCTTATGTTATCAACACCTCATTATTTAGTATTTAGAAAAGAAATTGTTCAATTTCTTTTACAAACAGACAGTTCTCTATTATTTATGTGTACAGATCTAAAAAGGATTCCAATTACGCGTCCTTATACACGATTCCGTGCGACTTTTTTGTCGCCGGTCTGTATACGGACTAATTATGGCTTCCGGCAGACAGCGGGCATGTCAGGCGCGCGACTAAAAAGTCGCATAGGTGTGCGCGCGCGACAGACGCGCGACACGTTCCCGCGCTTGTTATCATAGGGTTGCCAATTTATTTCCTGGTAATTTTATATTGAGGGTTTAAATTTATGACAATATAGCGAATGATATTGCATTGTGTCATATTTAAAATAAGGATAGTAAGAATAAGGACGTGTTTACTGTGTGTAACACTCGATCTATTTCCTCGCATTTTCTTCAATTTAATTGCGGTGGGCAGCAGTTTTATATTAAAAAAAAACGACTGTGCCACGCTGGCAAGACGGGTTGGCACAGGATTTATATCAAGATTGTCGTCTCTTGCGGCTAGGGGATCTGCCTTTTGCGTTCCTTTGGTCACCTCTTACGACACCCTCAGGATAGTGTGGGTTGGTGACATTGTGTATTCTAAATCTGACACCACACGGCGTAACTTGGCTATCAACCACTATTTATATGGTCTACCCGTCTAGGGACAACTGGTTATTATTTGGTTTTACCAACTGCCAGTTATGACCACCATAGGTGGTTCAATAACACCTGATGGCCTTCGAAGTACGGAGGATGACAGATATTAAAAATGATGGACACCGATTCAACATCGAGATCGATTAGTCCGTCGCGTCTGCCGAAGATCTTGCGTCTAAAAGAACTAAACAAGATGCAAGCCAATGTGCGTGGCAACCCTATTGAGTAGACAAATTCCACGCGTCCCGGCACGGCAGTGACGTAACACGAGGCGACCGCTTCTTTACATGAATATCTTTATTGGAAGAACCAAATGGCTACACTACGTATGCCTATGTACACGGGCGACTTAAAAGCATCACGTCTGTGCGATTCGTATATGGCAAAAGGCAAGTGACGTCAGCAGTAACCTCCAGAAAACGGCACATTGAACCTCCTCCTATTTGTGGGAGGGAAATAGCCTGTGTGCCCGAATGTTTTTTCGCACACATTTTAAGGAGTACTTTAAAGGATGTAACAGAAATCCTTTATGTATTCATAAAGAACGGATCGGTAGTAATTTTCTGGAAAACAAGCAACAATTAACCATGTATAAAAAGTATCTATTATACAATATGTAGTTAAAAACTGGAGCTTTTTATAAAACAACGTGAACCAACTTCAAATTATGCTTTATAAAGTGAAAAGTAAGTTGATAATAAAAGATCATTTGAAGCCGGTACCAACTTAAGTTTACCTTGACCTAAAATAACACTTTAATCGGTTGTTTATTTTTCGCTTCTTAAAGCCTAAGTATTTTGAAGTCAGTTAGCATTTTTGTTAAAAGGCAGACATTTTGTACACTGTTCACAAATCCTGTTTCACAAATATTTTTGTTATACTCAAACTCAAAAGGAACTTTATTTACGTAGGTTGTATCACAAAACTCTTATAAATCGTCATATTTAAAATAACCATTATCATCTTATGACTCTTGTCCCACACTACCTAGCGTGGGACAAGAGTCATAATATGATATGATATGAGTCTCCACACACACCTATTCGTCATAAAGATGTATAGTGTTTTGTTACACCTTGTATAAATTACGGACAGATTAATTTCTTAGTATACATATAGATACATCGTGCTCCACAAACTCTTTTACTTTAAATCATCCTAAGTCGACATTGAGACTCATTTTGTAATCGTCTACTTAATATGCATTAAACTGTAATTACGAGAATCGATTGCCTCTAATCGCTACGAAAGTGGATCGATTAAATCGTAATCGATATTACTCGGTACCAAAGTGTTTCGCTCACATTATTCGTTTGAATAATGTGAGCGATTCAATATACTTTTTTTGGAGTGTGTTCTATTATGATAAAGTGATTAGTAGTAATACAATACCTATAATCATATATTTTCTGTTTGTTTTAAGCCCCAATGTAAAAAGTATCTAAGAACTAAAGCTAGAAAGTATACTTTACGTTGACAACCCATGCGTCAGGATTTTCCAATTCCACTAACATTAAGTAACTTCCAATCAAGTTTTCCCACTTTTCGGCCAGGTGATTTGCTTCTTGCGTTCCCTTAGTCGCCTCTTGCGACACCCTCGGGATGGTAAGGGTTGGTGACATTGTGTATTCTAATTCCGTCACCACACAGAGTCACCAGCCCGTCTTGCCAGCGTGGCGCAGTAGGCTAAATTCCCTCCATGAATTTGGAGGAGGCCCGACTCAGTAGTGGGTCATTCATGGGCTGAAACGACGACGACGAAGTAACTTCCTGATACTCTAGTGTCAGTACGGGGCGTATACCATTTTCTTTCCTCACCTGACCTCTCTCTTGGACGGAGACTATTCTAATCAAACATCAAACATTATTTCAACCGTCACCATTCATACGCATTTTGGTTGGAATCCTTATTTTTAACAAAATCTGTGTGATTTTTAAGGTGTTCGCGACACTTTATAATTAAAAGATTTTTAACGGATTTATCGTGTGTATATTACATTATTTAATACCCGACATTTAGAATGCATTGCAGCAGTCGTGGTCGCGGGAAAAACTAGATGACCACGTTCCCTATGCACGTTGGATAAATCCGATAGTAAGTGTTTATTTCATAATTAATATCAACATCTGTGTGAGCTAGCTTTAATGGTTTCCAAAATCCTAGAAAGGCCTAGAAAATCTGTTTAGACGCAAAAAATCCACATCACAATCGGTCCAACGGTTTAGGAGCTTCGACGCCACATACTATTATTCAGCCTATAGTGCTGACCCACTGCTGAGTCGGAC
This sequence comes from Clostera curtula, assembly GCA_905475355.2. Taxonomy (NCBI): domain Eukaryota; kingdom Metazoa; phylum Arthropoda; class Insecta; order Lepidoptera; family Notodontidae; genus Clostera; species Clostera curtula. Next base: position 493,306 of record FR997819.1, read on the forward strand.
CTCCTCCAATAACATGGAGAATAATTAGCCTACTGAGCCACGCTGGCCAGACGGGTTGGCACAGGGTTTCTTATCAAGTTTTCCTTCCCTTGTGGCTAGGTTATCGGCCTCCCCCATGGTCTGGGCTCACGGGGCACTCAGTAGGGGGCGGTACAACGGGGGATGTTTAGTGGGTATGCCTCTCTTGAGGAGAGTCCCACATACCCCATGCTTAGGCCGGCAGCGATAGTCCATATAGGATTTACCCTCCGTCAAAAATAGGTTATCGCCTTTGTCATTTCCTTTTGTCGGCTCTTAAGATTCCCTCAGGATGGAATGGGGTGGTGACAATATGTATTCTAATCTAAATCCTAAAAACTTGTAACACACCTCTTTTGCCAATGGTTAAAAAAGCAATTTTTCTAAGTACCTTGGATTACGGCCTTAATTTGTAGCCCGTGGTAATACCTTAGCTAAAAGAAAATCGTCGCAAAGGCATCCCTTAATGATCCAGATCTACACTAACGATCTATAATACATCACGGCCAATAAGCGTCAACTAACAAGATCCAGTTGCCGTAAAAAGAGTATAATGATTTGATCTATAAATCACTGATAAGTGTTGTGTCCAGGTATGCTGCGAGGTACCTTTAATGAAGGAATTTGTTGGGCTTTTTATCATCAAGCCTGGTTTTATGGGATAGGCAGGAAGGTCGTTCGGTGTCATACCATCTGGTCTACCTTTTCTCCTTTTCTTTAGAGTCAGCAACGGTCTAACCTCGTTTGGAAAACTACCGCTATTGTCTTCAGAATACATGGTGTCACCACCCTATTCCATCCTGAGGGTGCTTTAAGAGTGTGACTAAAGAAACGCAAGAGGAAGGGCAGGTTTTGCGTGGCACAGTAGACAAATTTGTTTTTATCGCGGGGGCAGTTTACAAACATGTAATATATGAACACAAATGACACCCAGACCTCTGGCTTAGACAAAGACACTTGCCCGACCCCGGAATCGAACCCGGGACCCGTTAATCCAAAGGCGGCACATCCAACCTCTGGACCAACGAGGCAGGCAATTACCCTCCATGTAATTGGAGGAGGCCGGACTCAGCTGTGGGATGTGTACTACTCAGTAGTAGTAGATTGTCTTCTGACCTTCAAATCATCTAATAGGTCCTTTACATCAACGACATCATCCTTGGATCAGCCGAGTTCTACCAGGAGAAGAATCTCTCTTCCTCCGCTGTATCGGTGACATGCAAACAACACCTCCATTGTTGCATACATCCATAGGCAACTTCTCTTACTCCCTTGTCAGCCCGTAAACGACCCACTGCTGGGTCGGGCCTCCTCCAACTACATGGAGAGCAATAAGCCTACGGGTTGGCACAGAGTTTCGTATCAAGGTTTCCTTCCCTTGCGGCTAGGTTATCGGCTTTGTAGTTTCCTTTTGTCTGTTCTTACGACACCCATAGGTAAAAAGGGGTGGTGACTCTGTGTAGGCAACGCCAACCGCTTACCTTCAGCCGAAGGCTATATTTGAGCGTCGCCTTGGTGGCATAAAAACTCTGTTTCAACGTCATAAGTTGGTGAAACTTCATCAGATTCAGATTTCAGCAATTTTGGCACTACAAAAAACCTGACAAGAGATGGAAAGTGTGAGAGTGATATCGAAAGAAAAGTGAATGCAGGGAACATGGTGAACGGAGCTTTGCACTCCATTATGAGCAGTCGGAAGGTGTCTAACAAGGCTCGTTTGGCTGTGCATGAGGGAGTGTTGGTTCCGACACTCATGTATGGAAGTGAAAGTTGGGTATGGCAGAAGAAACATGAAAGCAGAATAAATGCAGTTGAGATGAGAGCGTTAAGAAGTATGATAGGAGTTAAACTGAGTGACAGGATATGAAATAGTGAGATAAGGAAGCGTTGTGGTCTGAAAGAAGATGTAGTGACAAAAATTGAGAAAGGTATGCTGAGATGGTTTGGCCATGTCGAGAGAATGAATGAAGAACGATTGACGAAAAAAGTGTATAAGGCGAGTGTGAATGAAAGTGTTGGAAGGGGAAGACCTAGGCGGACGTTTCAAGACCAAATCAGGGACGTCTTGAAAAAAGGCCAGGTCAAGAGTACCCTGAACCGAAGAGCATGTATGAAGGGAATAATGAAAGTGGACGAAGCGAAACAAGTATGTATGGATCGTAGCAAGTGGAAAGAAGTGGTCTCTGCCTACCCCTACGGGAAAGAGGCGTGATTATATGTATGTATGTAAAAACCTGACACGTCTACATGATAATTAAGCGTACAAGTTTCGCCTGCGGCTATGTCCGTCTACATGTTACACTTTGGTCACCGAAGTAATGTCACAACGTTGTGTAACACAGGTGCTGTGGTTAACACTTGTAAATCATACAGACTGACAGCTCGACAAGATTTTTTCATCTTTTTTATGTGGCCTCCTCCTAAATTGCTGGACCGATGTGAATGTTTTTTTGTATGCGTTTGGGTGGCACCGAGTATGGTTTAGATTCACAAATTAGCCCGACAGATGGCGCTGCTGTCGGTAAATGATTATCATACAGGACAACGTCTGCTCGGTCAGCTAGTAGTACATAATTTTCTTCTATCTGGCGTTAATCCCGGCTTTTGCCAGGGTCCGCCTTCCGACTGAGCTTCCTCCACTTTGCCCGATCTTCAGCGTTTCTTTCACAGTATATACTCTGTGTGTAAAATGGACGGATTTAGTGTATAGTAACTTAAAAATATCTTGAACTAGTTATGTCATCCTGCTGGGGGAAATTTCGCGCAAGTCACCAATAGCATGGCTTACGACTCCTTTCTCCGCCAAAATTTAATCCACAAATCGGTTGCTGGCTTATATCTGGCTATAAGAGAAAGAGTGAAAGAAAATGTGTGCACCTTTCTCTTGTCCCTACAGTAATATACGAAACATAACTCTTTTTATGTTCACTATATTATATATCTCCCTCTCAACTTCCGTTATCTTCGACCGATCACACTTTTCGTAACGCTCTCGTCACGTATTCACAAGATTACTACCCAGTTCAAGCGTGCGTAAAGAAGTTTTACTTCAAAACATGCTACCTTCTCCTTCTTGAGTTGGTTGACAATGAAATAAATCCCACTCGCATATGCCAAAGGCATTATTTAAAATTACAGGACAAGTAACAGCATAAATGGTGTTTGCACAGAGCATAGTGGGGCAATGCAAACTTGTCACGCTAAATCAATCTAGATTACGAGATCGCAGTTAGACCCCTACTACTGTTTCTCAATCGATCTCGATCGATTCAAGTTGAAGTTAGTCAGTCCGTGCGCTGACAGATTTTGTTTTCTTGGAAGACTAAGGCTCTTCGTACACAAGACTACGCAAATCTTCGATACTCAACGGTTTAAGTCTTCAAGCGACTATCGCCATACAATCCATTGAGGTTCGTACACAAGTCGCGTCGCCGACATTCGTCCCGCGACTCGCTTTGTATGGCGGTAGTCGCTTGAAGACTAAAACTTTAGTATAGAAGATTTGTGTAGCCTTGTGTACCAAGGGCCTAAGTAGTCAACAAATCTATTTTATGATGCAATGATCTATTGAATGAAGTTCGAGGTTAATTATTTAATAGAGTTTCGTGATTACACTTTAAAATTAAACGAAATGTGTTTCGTATGCTGTGCAACAGCGAAACCGGAAATTAAATCACTACATATTATAAAACAAAGTCGTTGTCATCTGTCCGTCCCTATGTATGCTTAAATCTTTAAAACTGGGCAACGGATTTTGAAGCGTGTTTTTTTAATAGATAGAGTGATGCAAGAGGAAGGTTTATGGCTATAGTAGACCCATAATATTGTAGAGAAACACTCATAAATTTAGAGGTTCATCATTGCACCCGTGCGAAGCCGGGGCGGGTCGCTAGTAATGTTATATACGCGCGATAATACTCGACCTTTCAAACTCAATTTGTAAAGTGAATTTGTGAGGTTTTCTCCCGTGAATCACTCCTTTTTCACGCCCCGCTGGTAGAACATTCACGGCAGCCTGAGCCTCAATACCTGGTTGCCCCTCTGCTTTCACTGTTGTTGGGAGACCAGAACTAATTATGAATCACCGGCAAAATCTGCGACTTCTTTATATAAAATTTAACGACAAATATACAAAGCCGATTTTTTTAAATTCAATGATTTTAATTATATTGTTACAGCCAAAATAAACATTGTGACCGTCTATTTATTTTTATAGTGAAATAAAATTAGATCAATGAAAAATAGTGAATTTTCTTTTTTGAGGATTGAGTGAATCTTAGCGAAACTGAACACCTTAAACCACTGGCAACAAAAACTAAACATTATTCAAAGTCACTTTGCGCATTTAACGTGTAACTCCAGTAGTAAGGGTGTAAATGATTGAACCCGCCATTTACCAGCCGCAAGGCATACACAACATACACGATGTCTGTCCTTATACATATATTACTTGTACGCAGAATTATTTATTGCACTCGTTGCGATATGCAAATGCCTGTAACGGATGCAGGTGCAAATCTGAAACTAAGTTAAGCCTAAGCTCTATTTATAATAACTAATGCTCGCCCAGCAGTCGGAATTCGACCATAAATAATTTAAATTAAAGTTCTTTTCTCAATTTGACCACAGACTTTAGCAATAAAATAAACAAAAGAGTAGCTGTATTTAACGCGTGTGTTTGTGTTAAATACACGGCAATGTGTGTAAATATTTATTCGATGTACATATTTCACTTAATATTTTTTATAACTATGTATTTTTAATCTATATATATTTAAATAAGCATTCTAAATGTCTTCTCTATTATCACTATCACTACATGTATAAAACAAAGTCGAATTTTCCTGTCCGTCCCTTATGTATGCATAAATCTTTAAAACTACGCAACGGATTTTGAAGCAGTTTTTTTAATAGATAGAGTAATTCAAGAGGAAGGTTTATAGGTATAATATAATTGCACCCGTGCGAAGCCGGGGCGGGTCGCTAGTAAACTATAAGTGTGTAAAATTTCACATTTTTCGTAAGGACCCCCTTTTACGAACCGCCTTTCTATGCGCCGATAAAGGAGTTTTTGCGACACGTATAGAGATACCATATTGCATCACACAAAGCTACGTATCACAAGCCCATACTATGCTGAGGGTGTCGTAAAGAGCGACTAAATAAACTCAAAAGGCAGATTACCTAGCCGCAGGAGAAGGAAGACTTGATGCAAGCCCTGTGCTAACTTGTCATCGTAGATCATATATTTTCCTCCATAAAGAGACCTGACGCAGTAATGGATTCATTCAGCTCATAAATGCATGGGCTAAATAGAACCTTCTGGCATGAGTACTAAAGTTCACGCGAGTTGTACCCGTGTGAAGCTGGCTGAGGCGTGTGACTAGGATTAGTAAATTACACAACATACGATTATTAAGCTTGTGCAAATAAACATAACGTGAGATGTCATCCAATAAAAAATCGTTACGGTATTTTTTTATCTGCCTGGAGCTTAATCAAAGATGTAGAAATACTTATTAGGCAGCGCGTTACAAAAATGGTATACACACCCGAAGTGACGACATAGAGATTGGGTGCTAATTAAATACATTCGACGGGTCTTCTACGGATTTCCTAATTTTTTAAATCTATCATGCACAGTAAGTATGAGCATAGAACTCTCTATTCCACGTTGAGTGACTCTCAGCCGTTTTATATGTCCCGCTGTGAACGCCCACGTCTCGTATGCTATGTGTCTTGTGTTATTTAACGCATTGCATGCATGCAATTGCATGACATTTGTTTATTTTAATTTAATATCTTCACTACATAGTATAAAACAAAGTCGATGTTTTCTGTCCGTCCCTATGTATGCTTAAATCTTTAAAACTACGCAACGGATTTTGAAGCGGTTTTTTTTATTAGATAGAGTGGTTCACGAGGAAGGTTTATATGTATAACACACCCCCGCTTTGCACGGGCGAAGCCGGGGCGGGCCACTAGTTTGACAATAATTGACTTAAAATTTTGACATGAGATAAAATTGTAGATCTATACTTATAATAAATCTGTAGAGAGGTCAATTCTGTACATGAAATATTTTTCCAAAATAACTATCAGCGGGTGATTAGTGATCGATACTGACGCCAAAAATGCAATCAGTAAAATTTTTGTCTGTCTGTCTGTCTGTCTGTCTGTCTGTCTGTCTGTCTGTCTGTATGTTCGTTATAGAAACAAAAACCACTCGACGGATTTCAACAAAACTTGGTACAATTGTTCTTCATACTCCTGGGCAGGTTATAGTATACTTTTCATCACGCTACGATCAATAGGAGCAGAGCAGTGAAGGGAAATGTTGGGAAAACAGGAGAACTTACTCCATTTTTTAAGCTTCCGTCGCGTGTGCAGCCTTAATAGTTAAAGCTACACAGAAATCATGTATGACGGAAATGTTCTCCTTAAAATTATATAAAAAATATTCCAAGACAGCAAATGTCTATCTTTTATGGTTGACTCACAATAACACGTGTAACTCCCGATAGCTTAGCAGTTCAGAGCTTTCTGATTATATTTGTCTACTCTTACGTTTATAACACTCTCAATCATCCCTAATTAATAAATTTTAACATTATTACCTATTTAATAAAAAAAGAATCATAGAAATCGGTACAGAAACACCAAAGTTATTCATGAAATACGCTAATAAACCATCGCGCGTGATTACTGAATCATGCTATATGGATTATTTTTGTGTAACCGTCGCATCGGGTCGTCGCGGGAGGTTTGGATATTTGGATTTGGCTGATGATGCGAGTAGACGTTCCGAGTATTCGCCCTTATTGACAGGCAATATTGTTTATCAGCGCGACTTTTAGTCTTTACAATAATTTAGTTTATTTAATTTTCTTTTGTTGTTATTTCATAAAATTTGTATTAGTTATTTTGGTGGCGTGTTATATTCGTTCAAATTACAAATTATTAATAGTTATTTCTTTTTAGGTGAAGTTAAGTAGTAGTTAGTTAGTAGTAGGTAAGTTTTGGTTAATTTATGTTCAGTTTTTTTTAATAATAATAATAAGTAAGTAAAAGCGTAGGTACTTTTATTAATTAAAGGTATAGGTATTATTAATTATGTTATAGTTTTAAGTGAAGTAGGATAGTTTACCCGGAAGCTATGCGCTGAAGTATTTTCGTTGTATAGGTACTTAAGCCTCATGTGAACGTGATCTAAACAATATTACCAATACATTAACTGAATAATACACAAGGAATTACACACTGATGGAGTTGCGGGCACAGCTATCTATATATATAAAACTCTTCCGTTAATGAGTGACTGACAGACAACGCACAGCGGAAACGAATGGCAGTAGAGAGCTGAAATTTGGCCTGTGTGTTTGTTGGGAGGAGTAGGCTACCACTAAGAGAGGATTATTGGAAATTCCCTCCCAACGGGGTGAAAACGGGGATAAATTGTTTTTTTCCGGAAGTCATTATTCCACGCGGACGAAGTCGCGGGCAAAAGCTAGTATACAATATAATTGAACTTGCACGTGTTAATACAATCAGGCACTCAAACACGTAAATAATCTATATTGTAATAAACTTATATTTTAATTTAATTAATAGTACATAACCAAATAATAGTTTTTATCTCTTTATTTTGTATGTCAACGGACAAAACATAGCGCGCTACCTATTTTTTAAGATTTGACATGTATTGTAAATGATTTCTGATGATTTCATAAGCATGTTTCTATTGCCTTCATCGTTTTAGAAAGGTACCTTAATTTGTGGTAGTAATTTTATATACTATTTTTATTTTGTTCTTCATTTTTTATTTTGCATTAGCTTAATTGTTTTTTGTTTTTTTTTTTGTCAGTATTTAAGTGTGTGTTACTTCTTTTGTCATAATTTTGATATATATTTTTATGTAACTGTAACTAACTGTATGTATGTATTAGCGCAGAGAACGGTTATTATGCATATCTGTAACAGGGCTTAGCTGAAAAACAGTTCTGTGCCGATGGCACAGATTATACTGAGCTAATGTCCTGCCGCACATGTTAACATATCTATACTAATATATAAAGCTGCAGAGTTTGTTTGTTTGTTTGTTTGAACGCGCTAATCTCAGGAACTACTGGTCCGATTTCAAAAATTCTTTCAGTATTAGATAGTCCATTTATCGAGGAAGGTTATAGGCTATATTTTATTTTCAAAAGAATTAGGGATCCGTATGAAATTTGCGATTTTGTAACCCAAGGTGTAAAATCGAAAACATATCCGCGAGAGCACATATCTAACTATCATAGTTTAGTCACAATAACCACTTCAATATTCATAAAAAAAAATGCATAGAGATAAGCACGGGTTCGAAGTCCACGCGAGCGAAGCCGCGCCCAAAAGCTAGTCCACTATAAATTGTACAATAGTTTTAAGAAAATGTGTGGAAAATAAATGGTTTAAATGGTTTAAATGGTTTATTCGTCTTATATGTCTCCAAGAAGACGAAGTGTTATAAGATTGGCGTGTTGGTCTGTCGGTATGTGACTGCGTATCATAGCCCGTGTCATCGTTCATTTCAGCCTAATGTTGACCCTTCAACATAATGCACGGCCAAATAAGTGCCACACTGGCAAGATGGGTTGGCACAGGGTTTGTATCAAGTTTTCCTTCTCTTGCCCTATGAGTTCCTGGCTTGGGTGGTTGACATTGTATGCTCTAAACTAGTCACCACACGGAAAAGCTCCTGCAAATTAACCAATTACTGTTTCTTTTTATGTCTGACTGAACTGTGGACAAGAAAATTTATTATTTTTAACTTTTAACGCTTTTCTAGAAGTGTAAAAGTTTAAAAAGTACCTTCGCTTTTCAAATATTGCACATATCAGGTTTACAAGTATGATGTAGCGACTCTTGATCATGTATACGCCCTTTTTGTTCCTCCCTGTATTGATAGTGTGTGGGTGACGTCACAACCTATGTTCTAGTTTAGACTGGGTCAAGGTGAAACCTACTTTATATCTAAGGTTGTACGAGCTAATCTCTAATGACGCGAGGTGAAGGATCCAATTAATGTCTATTAGATTTGATAGGGTAATTACGGGTGGTGATTTTAAAAGTTAATACGTTGGGTAATGTATGAAATATATAAAACTCCGTGCTTTGACGGATTATGAATACATAGATTCACCACCCCATTCCACCGCGAGGGTGTCGTAAAAGCCGGTAAAAGGAAATGATAAGGTCGAACAGCTAGCCGCAACAGAAGTAAAACGTGATACTAAACCCTGTGCCAACCCGTCTGGCGAGCGTGGCACAGTTGGCTAATTAACCTCCATGTACCTGGATATGAAAGACATCTCACTATGTCAACCCACCTACCGTCAAGGTAAAGGCAAAAAGATGATAATAGTTTTCCTAAATAAGACTTGTGATAAACCCTACATTAATAAAATTCCTTTTGAATTTGAATACGAATAATTATATTCTTCATCTGTGAGATTTGCTACCACATGCGTTATGGTGAAGGTTCCAGGGTAGCCCGCGAAATTCAAATTTTCTTACGTTTTTTGCAATTTGCAGGTCAGTGCTAGGTTGTATGTTGATTAAAATGTTATTCGCGGCTGTAAGACGTATGTAGTTATAGAATTATAATCATCAAAATCATCAATACAACCCTCCAAGCTCTTAAAGGTGCAAGAAAAACTTTTTCAAGCTCAAAGTCATTCTTACATACGTCCTACAGCCGCGAATAACATTTTAATCAACATACAACCTAGTTCTGACCTGCAAATTGCTGTTGCAGCTGTTTGACGTTGATCGGCTCACTGCATGCAAGACTTCACATAATCAATTATATTTAAAGTACTTCAAAATTAATATTCTAGTCAAGCACCTTTCGGAACCAAAATAAACTAGCTATAGTTATATTTACAGGGTCATTATATTGTGGTGTTTAAAAAACAAAGCAAGCCCACTATTTTTTGTTGTGTTTCTTCCGCCAGGTCTTCTCGGTTGGTGCCGCAGTCCGACCTGGTAGTAATGTTATAAAAATTATGTATCCGTTGACGACTGTGAACGCCATAATTGATTTATACAATACTAGCGACCCGCCCCGGCTTTGCACGGGTGCAATTATGCATGTATTATGCTTAAAAACCTTCCTCTTAAGTCACTCTATCTATTGGAAAAAACCGCTTCAAAATCCGTTGCGCAGTTTTAAAGATATAAGCATACATAGGGACGGACAGACGACAGCGACTTTGTTTTATACTATGTAGTGATTATATTCTAATAGATGTCCGATAGTATTGTCGCCATTTTTACCTTGAAGGGAGCTGTGACGTCATCCAAAGGTACACCCTTCACGACCTGACCTTACAGTCGCTAGGCTAGAGCATCAGCGATTGGTCAACTCAAGACCACGTGAGCGAGAAAAAATATTAGCGACCAATCAGGTCACAACTTATTCAAAGAATGTTTCTCTTTTCATTCCTGTTGGATATTGTCACTTATTAGTATCATGTATTCCGAGTAGCGAAATAAATAAATAAATAAATATCCTTTGACATTTCACACAACGCCATCTCGTCCCAAGTTAAGCAACTTAATGCTTGTGTTATGGTAACGAGATGGATGATACACTACATAAATACATTTTTTTTTTGTAAATACATACATATTATAGATGGAAATGACACCCAGACTCCGAGCCAGTGCCTCTGGTTTAGACAAAGACACTCGCCCGACCCCGGAATCGAACCCGGGACCCGTTGATCCAAAGGCGGCACATCTAACCACTAGAGGGTGTCGTGAGAGCCGACCAAAGACAAACCTGTAAACTTATCTTACTAATATTATAAACGTGAAAGTTTGTAAGTATGGATGGATGGATGGATGTTTGTTATACATCAGAATAACACATGGGCTACACGTTATAAAGATATTAAGTGAATTAAAACAATATAAACAAGTCGAATTCAAAATTTCTAATTGTCAAATTTTCGACCATATTAAACTATAGACAACATAACCTTTCGCTGTCAGTTGCGTTTTGTTAAAGTAGGTTTTATAGGGACGGGATAAAAACCTCAGGTATCCTATGTCCAACTTTCTTTTTGTTTTAAATATATACAGGGTGGTCAAAAAGTCGTGGATCAAACGAAACCAGCGGTTAGATGGGGCCATCAGCAGCAAAAAATTGTTCTACGGGAGGTCCTTAGGGTCAACCCCTGCGGAGTTACAATTGATTTTGTGTTTTTATGAGACATTGTCTTTTTTTTACTAAAACTTGATAAAATTCGAAAAATCTACACCCTGTACCTTTTTTAGAATTTTTACAAGATAGGTACTGATGAGTCCTTTCGTTAGACATGCTATTTATGGTAGTTTATTGGGTGTGTTGAGGATAGTATTAAGTTTTACGAAAGAAATAATTCTTAAATTAAAACTTGTTATTTACTTCGGACCCCACTGTGAAAAAAAAATACTCTACAGAAAAGTGCCCCTGTATCACAATTTTTGGCACATTTAATAGGGATTCTAAAAAGGTATTACACATGGTTATGCCTGGCTTCGATATCTTTCGAGGAGGATCATTCGTAGCAAGGCCAGAGATAATTCATACATAAAATTCGGTTAGGCCTACTAACCTAACCTTACCTAAGCGTGATTGTTTTCCGGACTACAGGGTCTTTATCGTCGTTTCAGCCCATAAATGACCCACTACTGAGTCAGGCCTCCTCTAAGTTCATGTTGGGAGATTAGCCTACTGTGCCACGGAGCCAAGACGGGTTGACATAGGGTATTTCTCCAGCTATCGCAATTTCTTCTAATAAATTTAATAGATTAGGCTCTCTATAGCTCTTTTTATAAGTCACACAATAAAATAAAACAACAATAAAATAATTTACCATTTACCCGGAATGCAGTTCTACGAAGAAGAGCTTTAAGAAAATATTATCTTTTTTAGATCGCCATCTTTAGGAGCAAAGCCGGGATAAGACAGTGCCGAACATCAGCAACATCTAGCCAATAACAGGGTCTCCAAAAGAGCATCGGACTAAGTCGTTAACTTTTTCGTATCCCTTGGAGGCTGTCCATTAATCACGTGATGATTTTTTAACCCCTCCCTCCCCCTTGATACGCGGTAAGGTTTAAGAATAATACCCGTGATATGCTACTATAGCCCCTTCCCCCCTTTAGAACGTCACGTTAGTAATGGACAGCCCCTTGCCTTGTTGGTTTAAAGGTTGGATGTGCCGCCTTTGGATCACGGGTCCCGGGTTCGATTCCGGGGTCGGACAAAAGTTTTTGTGTAAACCAGAGGCACTTGCTCTGAGTCTGGGTGTCATTTGTGTTCGTGGATTTCAGGGGTTACTTTTCTATATACCAAATAAATAAAATTAGAGGGTGTTAGTAAAAAGACTAAATGCGTAGTATGTAACAGGTTTTTTTGTCTGTCTGTCTGTCCGTTTTTCGGGCTAATCTCTGGAACGGCTGATGATATAAGGACATAAGGAGTAACTTAGGCTACAGTATCTTTTTTTGACTAGCTTCGCCCCGCAGCGTCACCATCGCCAGGCCGAGACGTTTAAATAAAATAAAATATAGAATTGGCCAACGTTTGATGTGACAAGTTTAAGTGTTCTAAAGGCAAGTCTTGAAATCATGACAGGCCTTAAGCTTGAGGAACTCTTATCATAACAGTCTGATAGAAAGCGCGGCTCAATGGCTAGTAACAGAAATGCAATTCAAAGACATTGGTTGCTCCTTCCAACGGCACAGCCAATCAAAATGATTTGTAATTAATACACCAATGAGTGGCATGGTCGGTGTGTTCTAATTATGTCTATTGCTTCACGATTCAATCAAACTAGGGGCCGGTTGATGTTAAGGTTGTAGGTACAAACAAACTCAAACGGAACTTTATTTACGTAGGTTTATCACACAACTTTTATAAATCGTATTTAAAATTACCATTATACTACGGCTCCTGTCCCACGCTGGTCTCCTTAAACACCTACCAGTCGTCATATCTACACACAATTCCTCATTCTTATGCCGGGGCCACATTAGCGGGCTACGGCGAATATTCGTGTTATCGCGATGAGTGTGGCCGAGTAGATCGTTGCAACGCGTAGTATTCGGGCGAAGACGATGTACTGGGCATAGCGGGCTACGGCGAATATTCGTGTCATCGCGATGAGTGTGGCCGAGTACATCGTTGCAACGCGTAGTATTCGGGCGAAGACGATGTACTGGGCAGAGCGGGCTACGGCGAATATTCGTGTCATCGCGATGAGTGTGGCCGAGTAGATCGTTGCAACGCGTAGTATTCGGGCGAAGACGATGTACTGGGCATAGCGGGCTACGGCGAATATTCGTGTCATCACGATGACTGTGGCCGAGTAGATCGTTGCAACGCGTAGTATTCGGGCGAAGACGATGTACTATCGGGGCACTGTCGGTAAACTGGCGCGCACCATCTGAGTGGGAACAAAATCCTGAATTTTCGTCATGGTTGACAAAAGATAAAAATAGTGATTATTAGTATAAGTCGATGTCGCCTGTCCGTCCCTATGTATGCTTAAATCTTTAAAACTACGCAACGGATTGTCAAGGGTTTTTTTTTAATAGATAGAGTGATTGAAGGGGATGGTTTTTATGTAATGTAATAGTGGGGACGTCCCTGCAATACGCCACTTTTTGAGCAACTGTATTAAAAAGAAATATTTGGTTCATGATGCGTGGGTAAGAATACAAAATAAACTCAGTTTGACTAGTACAGTAGAAGAAAATTAAATTAAAAATGACAATGAGGGGACTGCTCCCACTTATAACTTGCAGACATTCGGTTATTCTTCCCCACTTTCACGCGTCATAACTTTTAAACGGCTCAACCGATTTTCATCAAACATGTCTAAGAACACTCGCCCGTAACTCTATATTGAAATCGCTTCATCCGTTCGAGAGCTACGGTGCCACAGACAGATAGACAGACACGTCAAACTTATGACACCCGTCTTTTGCGTCGGGGGTTAAAAAAAGATTCTTTGATGTCGTACTACAGAGCCATTTACTCCATTTTAAATTAAGCCTCCCGCACAGAACACCACAAAACAATCCGGCACGATGTATCGCGTCAACGCGATACAAATCTTCGCGCGCTAATGTAGACACGAACTTTGCGTATTCCCCCAACACGATTTTTAGCGCGCCAACGCGACACGAATCTTCGCGCGCTAATGTAGCCCCTGCATTACAATCCATCCATCTCTTTTGATCTCCGCCGCACGATCTTGGGTATTTTTTTTTAGTTTATTTTGTGATAACCCCACAGACTTGTAGTCCGTGTCCTTATTAGCAATGAATGGTAATTATTTGCTCTCCTTTTTTTTCCTTTCGTCTGTCGTACCCAGCGCCTTAGCACCTGGGACATTGGTGTTTCATTTAACCTACTCTCAGTAGGTGCTTCCTTAGCTTATGTTTGGTAATAGTTGTTTGGTCTTGATATTTAAATTATATTCCGTGTCCGTGATATTTTCTGCTGATCCAGGTTTTCGATCGCCTTGTTGTTCCTGGCCTTTATTGCCATTTTCATGTTGTTTGCCTGGATGGTGTGGTCGTCTGCAGCCAGGGCTTGCTTTATGAATCTTCCAATAGCGTCGTTGTTGTTGTCTGTGTAGTATGTGCAGTTCTCAGTGTGTCTTGAAACTGCTACTACAGCATGGGGAACGCTATAATATCCTTGGACATAATAATATAATATCCTTGGACATTTCACACAACGCCATCTCGTCCCAAGTTAAGCAACTTAATGCTTGTGTTATGGTAACGAGATGGATGATAAACTACTTATATAATTTTTTTTTTTGTTAATACATACTTATTATAGATAGAAATGACACCCAGACTCCGAGCCAGTGCCTCTGGTTTAGACAAAGACACTGGCCCGACCCAGGAATCGAACCCGGGACCCGTTGATCCAAAGGCGGCACATCTGACCACTAGACCAACGAGGCAGTCAGATATCGTGCAGTTGTCGTGCAGTTGCAGTTTTGCTGAGAGTGTGGAAGCTCTCACTACGCTGTTTATGATTTTTGTAAACAAGACCAATAATTAAAAAAAAAACAACTACAGAGTTTCTTGCCGCCTCTTCTCTGTAGAGCAGTATTCCGAACCGGCGGTAGTTTCGGCATGAATGTGAGTGAACGCCGGGATTGTGAGCGATCAGGGGAGATGGAGGGATTGTAGGAATGAGGAGTTGTGTGTGAAAGGTGTGAATGTAGGTATGACGACTGATAAGTGTGTGTGGAGACTACCACCTAGTGTGGGACAGGGGTCGTACGATGATAATGGTATTTATAAATATGATGATATATAAGAGTTTTGTAATGAAACCTACGTAAATAAAGTTCCTTTTGAGTTTCAGTGGCCCTACCCTTCAAAGTTTACATACCTAGAGACTTTAAACGCGTTAAACAAACACCACTCTTCCGGCGTTGGTTAAAACTTAAGGTGCACATTACGCAAAATTCATCAATCAAATACTTTAAGGTGGCGTATGAATGGGTCGATTGACAAATGAGCGAACCGCGCCTCTATGCTCGTTGTGCCTTAATTACGATTCAGTGAGATGCTATCTCGAGTGATGTATTTCACTAGTTGTCAGTCCTAAAGCCTGGTTCACAACTGTTAACCACATACGTCAAATGTACCTGCTAGTTTCTACCGACCAAATGCTAGTCATCATTTCAGCCTGGCTGCCTCGTTGGTCTGGGCTTTGGATCAACAGGTCCCGGGTTCGATTCCGGGGTCCCGCAAGTGTCTTTATCTAAACCAAAGCCACAGTTCTGAGTGTGGGTGTCATTTGTGTTCGTGAATTACATGTTTGTAAACTGCCCCCGCAATACAGGTTACATCAAGTGCGGGGGTTTTGTTTAAAAAAAAAAAGAAAGAAAGCCGTCCATTGCTGGAAATAGGCCTCCCTCAAGGATTTCCACAACAGCCGGTCCTAAATGCTTTTTGGCGAACGAGGTCGTCGGTCCACCGTGTGGGAGGTCTATCAGACCTGCGCTCTCCGAAACGCAGTCGCCACTAGGGGACTTTTCTGCCCCATCGAGGGTCAGTCCTGGGAGCTATATGCCACTTAAGTTTGGCAATCCTGTGGGCTATATCGGTAACTCTGGTTCTCCTGCGTATCTCCTCATTTCTGATTCGATCTCGCAGGGAAACTCCGAGCATAGCCCTCTATGTGAATTTAAATTTGAAAAAGAGTGACAATGTTGATCTAACTTTTACATTTCTTTATAGAAACTAAGTATATCTAAAAGACCTTTTCATATTTTTTTGCCGTACCACTCTTTGACCAAACATAATTTAGTTGCACTAAAATCTGAAAAGTTGATGATGACGAGACAAAATCTGTACAAATAAATAAAATTGGAGTGCCTGTTTGTAATAATAAAATAACAACTTTTTACTAAATGCGTAAGTATGTATAAACAGCACATATACCAAAATATCATATTTTTTTTATTTTTGTCTGTCTGTCTGTTTCGGCTAATCTCTGAAACGGCTGGACCGATTTTGACGGGACTTTCACTGATAGGTAGCTGGTGATATAAGGAGTAACTTAGGCTTTTTTGACTAGCTTCGCCACGCGGCGGCATCCACGGGTAACATTGCACTCGTGCGAAGCCGGGACGGGCCGCTAGGTTATTATAGTTTTTATTTTTGTTTTGAAATTCACGAAGACAAATCACACCTAGACTCAAAGCAAGTGCAAGCTCTGGTTTACACAAAAACACTTGCCCGACCCCGGAATCGAACCTGGGATCCGTGACCCAACCCCTAGCCCACCATGGCAGTATAGGCAAGTCATGTGTCACGGCCTTAACGTATCATTGCATATGATTGAATCGCATTTAAATTAATTGTTTCTAACCGATGTGTATCGTGTTATTAATTGCGTTCTGATTGTAGATACCGCTAATGCCAATGCGTGGGGGTCACAGAGGAGTGATTCGAAATTGTTTCATTGGAATACGTTAGAGAACTTCTAACGACACGCAAACACGATTGCGAAGGGCTTACTACTAGTACTGCTTACTACTAGCTGCGAAAGATCTTCTCGTCCCCAATACCGCAGTCTCTGAAGACAAAAGTCTTCAACCAATGTGTGTTGCCAGTGATGACTTATGGAACAGAGACGTGGTCGCTCACTATGGGCTCCATCAGAAGGCTCAAAGTCACCCAAAGGGCAATGGAGAGGGCTATGCTCGGAGTTTCCCTGCGAGATCGAATCAGAAATGTGGAGATACGCAGGAAAACCAGGGTCACCGACATAGCCCACCGGATTGCCAAACTTAAGTGGCAGTGGGCAGGGCACATAGCTCGCAGGACCGACGCCCGTTGGGGCAGAAAAGTCCTCGAGTGGCGACCGCGTTCCGGAAGGCGCAGTGCTGGTAGGCCTCCCACACGGTGGACCAACGACCTGGTTAAGGTCGCCGGAAAGCAGTGGATGCGGGCGGCCCAGGACCGGTCTTTGTGGAGATCCTTGGGGAGGCCTATGTCCAGCAGTGGACGTCTTTGGGCTGAAATGATGACTACTAGTACTACTATTCGGCCCATATATGACCCACTGCTGAGTCTGGCCTCCTCCAGTTACATGGAGGGTACCCTCCATTGCGCCTTACGACAGCCTGAGGGTGAAATTAAGTCATCACTCTTAGTCAGAGTTTAGAGCTCTAAGTAAGAGTGATGACTAAGAATTTAGAGGGATGAATGATGAGAGATGAATATTCTTTTTTTTTTATACTTGATAGGCTTACGCTTGATCGCCAGTTCACCTGAAATTAAGCGACACTGCGACCTAAGATGGAGCGCGCTTGCCTAGAAGAAACCGATTCACTCGTGATTTAAAGACTCCCAGATTATATCTATGGAGGAAGACCCACTCGGGAAGCGCATCCCACATTTCCGCGGTACGCATGATAAATGTGGACTTGAAGTGTTTCGTTCGGATTTTCGGAATATCCACCATGGATCGATGCCGGTTATCTGTGCTCCTGGTCGTCCGATAGTAGAAAGGGCAAGGGGGCAATATAGTTAGAGTTAGTTGTAGATTAACTCTAACGTGTGGTGACGGATTTAGAATACACAGTGTCACCACAACCTTTCACAATTACTGGCTCTCACTGTGCTGTTTAGTGCTTTTTGTAAATAAGACCAATATTTTTTTTAAAAGTCACTACAGAGTTTCTTCCCTGTTCTTCTAGTTTCAGCATGATTGTGAGTGGACGCAGGGATTGTGAGCGATCAAGGGAGATGGAGTCATTGTAGGAGTGAGGAATTGTGTATGAAAGGTGTGAATGTAGGGTTGACGACTGACAGGTGTGTGTGGAGACTATTACTAGTGTGGGTAAAGGGCCGTGAGATGATAATGGTATATTTATAAGAGTTTTGTGACCTACATATATAAATGACAAGGCCAAACACTAAGCCGAAAGAGAAGGAAAACTTGACACGAAACCCTGTGCCAACCCGTCTGGCCAGCGTGGCACAGTAGGCTAATCACCCTCCATGCGGCCCGACGCAGCCCGACGCAGCAATGGGTCATTTAGAAGTAGAAAAACGCCAAGAATAAACACATAATAAACTAAATAAAAGCAGGACTTTGTGGTCTTAGGTTTTCACGATTATTACACATTGAAATTAAACACTTTTTAAGTGATTTGACGCGATTACATTATTTAAGTTAATTTAATTAGTAAAAAATTAACGTGAAATGTAAAAATAAAAAATGTAATTAGAATGTGAGATGTAAAAATGAAAAATTTAATTAGTTAAAAATGAATGTGAAGTGAATGAAGTGAAATGTAAAAGTAAAAAATGTTTAAATTTCAGGACTTTGTCTTTTTTAAGCGATGATGATGATGAGCTCACGACATATAGTCATTAGTTGCGACACATTACGCGTATGTGTCGGTACACAACAGTTTAATGAGTATTTCGTGACAAACGCTTTAAAACCCACATTTGATAGAGCTCGCGCACTTGAGATCGTCTAAACATGATTATATCGATATAAAAAGAGATTAAGTTATACCGGCCGCGGCGCCATGTGTTGAATAACAGTTTGTCTATGGATTTTAATCGGTTTATTTTTCCTTTTAATAAACGAAACCACTGCACTGCACCTATACCGCGGGCAGTGTAAAAACATGTAACTAGTTCACGGTTAAAAAAAAACGAAAAAAATACGCTTTTATAGAAAATCTACTTAAAAATAGAAAATAAATTTGAATTAAAAATAGTGTCAGAAAATATCATTTTATTGTAAAAGCGTGGGGTGCATGGTATCAATAGTTCTAAATATTTTATGAACAGATATGACTAGAAGGGTTATTTTGATAATATTCTGAAAAGCACCCCACGTTTTTTACAATAAAATCAGTTTTTCTGACACTATTTTTAATTCAAATTTATTAAAATTTATTTTCCATTTTTTAGTTCGATTTTCTATAAAAGCGTATTGTTTTAGTTTTTTTTAAACTATTATTTATTTTTTATTTGAAATATCATAAAGCTGTTGCTAAATAATCACTAAAAAATATAGCAATAGTTTTATGATATTTACATCTCTATTAGCTATTGCATCGAAGAGCGGTGTTCCACCTTCATCACCGTTATTATTATTATTCTATTAATGATAACGGGTCAATATGTTTAAAATATTGAATTGCCAAATTTCGTGTTAATCCGACGTTTTTAACTGGGTCAAAATCAAAGATTCCGTTACATCCATAGATACATACATACAAGCGAAGCTAATAAAAGCGTAATAAAAATGACACCCAGAATCAGAGCCAGTGCATTTACACAAAGACACTTGCCTGACCCCGGAATCGAAGCAGGGAACTCCTTGCCACCATCTATGGCAGTCGTATAAAATAATTACCAGTTGTCCCACTAGATGGGTCCTGGAGGGCACACGGCAATCTCTCCGAGTAAATACTGGTCATCCGTGTGGTGACGGATTCAGAATTGTCACCACCCCATTCCATACTGAGAGTGTCGTAAGAGCCGACAATAGGAAATGACAAGAAAAGGAAAACTTGAAACGAAACCCTGTGCTAACCCGTCTGGCCAGCGCGCATTTTTTTGTATATACATAGGTACATATTAGAGAGAAAACACCCAGACTCGGAACAAATACTTGTAGGTCGTACAAATATTTCTTCCGTGCGGGAATCGAACCCGCGACATGCTGCGCAGCAGTCGATAGCTCAACCACTGCGCCAACGGTGTCGTCAATGATGATTGCATTAGATGAGTAGCAGTATTGCAATAAACTCTATCAGATCACACAAGACACACTGTCGAATCCAACTACGGTGGCCAAACAGCCGTGGATCCCATCGCGAGCAGAAATGCATTATTCGTTTCTCGGCTCACCGGTTTCACCTTCAGGTTGGAATGGGGTGTCACTATGTATTTGGCGCAGTGGTAGAGCGATCGACTTCTGCGCAGCATGTCGCGGGTTCGATACCTGCATGGAAGAAATATTTGTATGACCTACAAGTATTTGTTCCGGGTCTGGGTGTTTTCTATCTATATGTATGTATTTACAAAAAAAAAATGTAACTAGTTTATCATCCATCTCGTTACCATAACACAAGCATTAAGTTGCTTAGCTTGGAACGAGATGGCGTTGTGTGAAATTTCCAAGGATATTTTTTTTTATATTAGTTATTCTAAGTCCGTCACCAAACGGATGGCTGCACCTAACTTGTGCCTATCTTCAGTTTTGCAATGCAAAAAGTACTGCAAAACAAATTCTCTGCGTATCTGGTAAATACGTTAACAGTTAAGAGCCTTAAACATATATTAAGAAACCCCCACGAGAGAGAGATCCACCTCTTAAGGAATCACGAGTTATCGGTTTTTAAAAACCGGTACTTTACATTGTCCGTGTGGCGATGAACTCGAGTTCTGAGTCGGGCCTCCTCCGAATTCATGGAGGGAAATTAGCCTACTCTTACGACACCCTCAGGTTGGCATGGACATGTGTATTCTAAATTCGTCATCGCCCCAGGTGTAACAAAGTTGTAGAGCCGAAATGAGGGCGTAGAGCTAATCAAAAGAAACAGATAAATGTTTAAAATACTTTTCTATCAAGAATAATGACTGAGATATCAATGTTTTTTTAAACCAGGTTTTTCCTATAAAATATATATTTAACTGTTTCTTTGTACTTTTGAAGACAATTGTCATCTAGTCTCTCCCGCGACCACGACTGCTGCAAAGCATTCGAAACGTCGGGAATTAATAATGTAATATACACGCGATAAATCCTTTATAAAGTGTTTAATTTCAATAACTAACTATCGTTACTATTATTCTACTATTCAGTCCACAGATGACCCACTGTTGAGTCGAGCCTCCTCCAGTGACATGGAGGGTATTTACCCTACTGTGCCACGTTGGCCAGACGGGTTGGCACATAGTTTCGGTTCAAGCTTTCCTTTTCTTGCGCCTAGGTTTTCGCTCTTTTCGCCTAGCATGTCGCGGGTTCGATCCCCGCACGGAAGAAATATTTGTACGACCTACAAGTATTTGTTCCGGGTCTGGGTGTTTTTCTATATATAATATGTATGTATTTACAAATTATGTATATAAGTAGTTTATCATCCATCTCGTTACCATAACACAAGCATTAAGTTGCTTAACTTGGGACGAGATGGCGTTGTGTGAAATGTCCAAGAATATTTATTTATTATATTTATTTTTGACGGCTCTTACGACAGCCTCCGGATGGAATGAGGTGGTGTCATAATATATTATTATTTTACAAGCTTAGTAATCTAACTCCCACAGGGTATCTTTTGGTTCCTATGTTATAGAGTAATCAATTACAAAGAACTTTAGATTTTTTTTAAATAAGGGTATTTTTTAACAAAATAAGAAGAAATATTTTTCTGTAGATCGCTGTACACCGCCTGAAAGCCGTATTATACGGGTTTATAACTTGTTCTTATTAAGTACCGTAGTTGCATCGCATAATACTCTCTATTAGTAATTACCATAATCGCTGTTAAATAAATCGAGCTTACGAAAGCATTTGAGCCCTGAGACACACGGACCGATAGGTTAGCGAACTACTACCACTACTACCCAGCCTCTAGATGACCCACTGAGTTGGGCCTCCCCCATTTAATTGGACATGGGCACGGAGAGTAAGCCTACTGTGCCACACTGGCCAGACGGGTTGGCACAGGGTTTCGAATCAAGTTTAACTTCTCATGCGGCTAGGTTATCGGCCGTCATTTCCTTTGTCGCCTCTTACGACACCCGCATGATGGTATGGGTTGGTGACAGTGTGTATTCTAGCGTATGGCATACACCGGAACTGGCTCAATAGTATTTATAAGTTATCAAAATTTTTAATAACGGCAATGAAGGACCGGCGATCAATAATATACAAAAAAAATACGATATTGATTTAGCAGTCATGGGTTCTTTGGAAACTACTCGTCTACCCACTAAACCCCAACGGTATACCCTCAAACGACACGCTAGTGGCGCCACAGGTTCGCGTAAACGCATTCCGCTGCGACGCCCTGACGAGCTGCCAGCTACAAGTGACCCGCTACAAGTGGGCAAGTGACCCGGGCAACTGGGATGCCCTCAGTCAGTGGCGGGTCCCCCGACCCACCACCGGCCTCCATGGCGTGGGCAAGAGGTGCACGTAGTGTCGCCTTCTTACGCCCCGGCCTACTTCTGCGGCATCCTCGTCTCTGACCTGCTCCGCTGCCTCAAGTACGTTTGGGTCCTGGCTCGACAGTAGAGAGCGTCGTATGTACAGTATGTATATCAGTGTACACTGTAATTATTCAAGTATCTAAATGGTGAACGCGTGTGAAACTTTTCGACATGACTTTATATCGGCGGCCAACGTCGCGTCGGATAATACGTTAGATGTGTTGCCGGTTCTTGTCTGCCTTAGACTGCCTCGTTGGTCTAGGGGTTGGATGTGTCGCCTTTGGATCACGAGGTCCCGGGTTCTATTCCGGGGCCGGACAAGTGTCTTTGTGTAAATCAGAGGCACTTGCTCTGAATCTGGGTGTCATTTGTGCTCGTGAATTTCATGCTTGTAAACTGCCCCCGCGACCTACTGCAGGGGTTACGTTTTAAAAAAAAAGAAAAGAACACTGCCAGTGGGTAGCTCTGCTTATGCCCACCTTGTGACCTTAGTAATATAAAATGTCTCAATGACGCTTCATATATCAGTCAAGTTATAAATCTTATAACTCATTAATGCGACCAGCGGAAATTAACGTCTGATAATATCATTTCAATTTCCGTTCATAAAAATCTTAGAGCATTATTATATAGTTATTAAGCAAAACTACACTCCCTGCCAAACTTAAGTGGCAGTGGGCAGGGCACATAGCTCGCAGGACCGACGCCCGATGGGGCAGAAAAGTCCTCGAGTAGCGACCGCGTTCCGGAAGGCGCAGTACACGCGTTCTGGTATGTCTATGTAGGCCTATGTCTAGCAGTGGACGTCTTTTGGCTGAAATGATGATGACACTAAGGCGGACCCTGGCAATAGCCGGGACTAACGCCAGGCAGAAGAAGAAGATGATGAAACTCCCTTCTGAGTCGGGCGTCATCCCATTACGTGCTAGCCAGACGGGTTTCATTTCATGTTTTTCTTCCTTACGTTTTGGGGCTTGTCATTTCTTTCGTCGGGTCACACGAAACCCTCGGGATGGAATGGGGTCGTGACACTATGTTTTCTAAATCCGTGACCGCGCGGTAGGTAATATTACGTGTTTAGAAGTGCACTAGCTGTTACGCGCAACTTTTTCTGCGTTTAATTTGAATTGGGTAAATATTTAGGAATTGCTGGATTTTCTTATTCATTTAGGTTTTGGCTTCGGTATACCGATGATTTTGCCAATGACAAGTGTGTTTTGTTAAAAAAAATCGAGCGATTAAGAAAGTTAATATTGGACATGAGTTGAGGAGCTAAAGGTTATTAGCAGACCACTATATAAAACAATACAAAGCATTAAAGCTCCAATTAAAAATATATTTAGTAAATAGTAATTTTTTTTTTACTCCAATCTTATCTTTGACACGTCACTGTCAAAAGTCCCGATGACAGCGGTGACAGGTCGTGCGATGCTTGACAGCCGAACAGCAATTAACGCGCTAACTACTGACTGTGTCAAAATGTCAGACATTTGGTAACATTACAAGCCACTAATTAAATACGCTTTCTAGAGCGTGGGTTTGTTCGTGTATTTACTTCAAATTAAACGAAATTTATTTGCAATATCACAAGTATATGGATAACTTTTAGAGTATGTTCTTTCCCGCGCCTCTTCCCAATTTCGTCAGTACCGGCTAGGGTTTAGAGCCTCCTCCAATCACATGGAGGGATACTAGCCTACTGTGTAACTGAGGTTTTTCTTCTTTGAAGGGTTGGTGACACTTGGCATATTCTAATTATAATTTTCCCTAGATTTTGGTCACAATCTGGTGACACAAATGACTTAAGTACCACTGCCTCGTTGGTCTAGGGGTTAGATGTGCCGCCTTTGGATCAACGGGTCCCGGGTTCGATTCCGGGGTCGGGCAAGTGTCTTTGTCTAAACCAGAGGCACTTGCTCGGAGTCTGGGTCTCATTTGTGCTCGTGAATTACATGTTTGTAAACTGACCCCGCGATACAGGTTATACATAGTGCAGGGGTTTCATTTCACACGCGGTGACAACAGTGGTAGGTTTTTGTGGGTAAACCGGTTCGCAACTCACCATCTCAACGCGCCCGGGACTCCCACATACCCCAGCCCGTCCCACCGGCTGGGGATCTATAAAAGGTTCCCCCAATATAAAAAAAGGGGTTTCATCACTATCACTACATAGTATAAAACAAAGTCGCTGTCGTCTGTCCGTCCCTATGTATGCTTAATTCTTTAAAACTACGCAACGGATTTTGATGCGGTTTTTTTGAGTAGATAGAGTGATTCAAGAGGAAGGTTTATAATTCATAATTGCACCCGTGCGAAGCCGGGGCGGGTCGCTAGTTTCTTATAAAAAAAAACTACTCAGCCCTTAAATGACACACTACTGGGTCAGGCCTCCTCCCATCTCAGGGAGGGTAATTAGCCTCCTGGGCCACTCTCGCCAGACGGGTTGGCACAGGGTATCGTATCAAGTTTTCCTTCGCGTGCGGCTAGGTATTCGGTCTTATCATTTCCTTTTGTCGGCTCTTAGGACACCCTCAGGACGGATTGGGGTGGTGACTCTATGTATTCTTAATCCGTCACCACACGGATTAACATAAGTACAGAAACAGATGTTTCTAAACTTGTTGGATTATAACTAGAAGTACTTTTGTTATTAATAACTTCGTGTCGTCAGCTTCACTCATCAACATACTGCCCGTAGCCCTAGGAGGAACCGTACTTGGCAAGAATTTCTTATAAACAAATTGTGTTTGGTTGTTACAGGATTTATTGGAGAGGATATTTCGTCTCTTCGACACGGATGGCAAAAATTATTTAATACAGCAAGATTGGTTCGAGTTTCTGAAGGAGCGTCTGGCGTAAGTTAATTTTATCGCGACATTTTATAATAGCGCCATCTAGTGGAAAGCATGGTTTTATTTACAAGGTGTAACAAAATCCCTATAACCATGACGAAAGAATCATACTCAAACTCAAATCATTTATTTTGCATAGGACACAATGGACCCTTACAAATTGTCAACATATTAATAAAATTTATACAATGCAAAGTAATATACTTTACCACCAGTTCGGAACGCGACCACTGCTGAGAAGAACTGGCAAGAAACTCAGAGGGCTTGTCATTTTTTCTTTTTTATTACTTTGCGGTCTTCTTCATAATGTAATATGTATATATTTACCCAACAAATTCCATATAACAAACTGTCCTATCGGATCTGGAAGTCGTCAGCTGAAATGTGAATCAGTAATTCGATACAGATGATGAGTAGAAATTTTTGGAAAAGCAGTTTCTTATCCTGACGAAATAAGACTTTCGTCAGGTAATGAACTGCTCGAGAAACAAGCTGAAAATCCGGATTACTGAACCTGTAGGATAATAATAACAATATAATTTAGCTACTTTTCACTGGAACCAACGGCTTGTTATAAAAATGAGGTTCAATAAAACGTCAAAAACTCACGCATACTTCAACTTATGATTTAGACTAATATTATAAAGCTGCAGAGTTTGTTTGTTTGTTTGTTTGAACTACTGGTCCGATTTCAAAAAATCTTTCAGTGTTAGATAGTCCATTAATCGAGGAAGGTTATAGGCTATATTTTATTTTCAAAAGAATTAGGGATCCGTATGAAAATTGCGAAAACCAAGGTTTAAAATCGAAAACCTATTTATGCGTGCGCTGCAAAAACTATTGACAATAGAACAAAATGATGTACTACGGTTCCGCGAGAGCACATAATCTAACTATCATAGTTTAGTCACAATAACCGCTTTTATGTTCATAAAAAATATGCATAGAGATAAGCACGGGTTTGAAGCCCACGCGGGGGAAACCGCGCGCAAAAGCTAGTTTACCTACTAGCTTTTGCGCTAAACTATAAAGTATATATTTATAAACAGATTTTGAATTTTCAAACGCTACCGCAATTCAGACTCGTGTTAATAATTGCTGCGGAATGTGTAAATCTAGCTACAGTTTAAGTGTTTAAAGCCATATCAGCATTCTTTACAAAAATATTACAACCCAAGCCCTGAGGATTTTTTTGCTGAGGATAGGAAACAGCTTTAATAAAAAATATATCTCAGAATGGAAACAACATTAATTTAAATATTTACGAGAGAATACAATAATAGTACAATTAAAAGCTACGGAGTTCACAATAAGAACATTATAATATTCAATTATCAGTTATATTTTTAAAAGTTTGGAGTAAAAACCTAATGTATTATTTGTATGTTTTCATACATCAATATTTTATTTTTTGAGCTAGCGCCATCTCTTATCGAGTAGCTAATTTACAAAATATTATTATCACAATAAGTTTAGAGATGGCGCTATTGGAAATTTCATTTCTGAAGAAAATAAATGAATATTTTATTTTTCAGCGAAGACAAACATATTGGATTTGTGGAACAAGTGGAAAGTGTCGCTTACGTTCTCTGTGGGAATGGAGACATTACCTTAGACGCTTTCCAACTCATCTTAAAGAACAAAGTTGTAAGTATTGTGTACCTGTTATTTAATTCCACGTCTTGTATACGGTATCTTTAAGAGATAACTGATAAAATATATCGTTTATACACAACCGTATATATACAACCAACAATAAATGATAATCATTATAATACTTAAAAACACTAAAGAGATGACTTAGTAGTTTTCAAAGGTAACTAAACTTAATATTATGTACCTACGCTGTGACAACTAGTTCCTCATAAAGGTCTCGTCATCATGAATATACTGGTAGCCAGCTAAATATGTGCATATTTTATTTACTACGAATTTATCAATACCAAAATAACAACATTAAAAAGTACTACGAAGACTTTCTGTACACCATTTAGTTGCCGTCAATCTGCAATAGATGGCGCTATAAACAATTAGCCCAACATTAGAATTGGACAAATGAGGGTAAACTACTGATATATTCAGGAGATAAATAACTGATAGTTGTCGGCTTTGTGTATAAGCTCTGTTATTATAATTATTAGAGCAGTTAAAACGGGATTTGGTATTTGGTAGGTGAGTCAAAAGCTATTCAGACTCGTGGACGCAAATGGAGACGGCTACGCGACAGCTGATGCCATCATGGAGTTCCTATCTGCAGTCACCAGTAGCAGGTAATATACACGTGATCTATCTGACCAAAATACTCAGTGTAACTTTGTTTCTATTTAATCTGGCAGGCCACAAACTACATGTCCATACATGACCCACTAGTGTGTCAAAGTTCCTTAAATTACATGAAGGGCTTACTGTGCCACGCCGGCCAGTCGGGTTGGCACAAGGTTTCGTTTCAAGTTTTCCTTATCTTGCAGCTAGGTAGCTTGACATTTCCTTTTGTCGTCTCATACTACACCCTCAGGCTGGATTGAGATAGTGACACTATTCCAAATCCGTCACAACACAGGCATCTGATCTGTCTGCAAGGATAGAACAATGCATGGAGGACTTACAGCTACTAAAGGTTTATGTACCTATGGTTTAGGGATAGCTTCAGGGGCCGTGCACAAAAATCACAAGCTACAGTTTAGGTAAATGCAGAGCGACGCTATATCTGTGTGCACCGTTCACGCACACATGCTTCTGATCGAGCATTTAGATCGCTTAAACAGTTTTGATCCTATAGATATTTTTTCTTTTGTAATTATTATAAAGGTTGGTGCAGTGGTTGAGCGATCGACTGCTGCGCAGCATGTCGCGTGTTCGATCCCCGCACGGTAGAAATTTTTGTACGACCTACAAGTATTTATCTGGGTGTTTTCTATTTAAAATATGTATGTATTTACAAAAAAAATGTATGTAAGTAGTTTATCAACCATCTCGTTGCCATAACACAAGCATTAAGTTGCTTAGCTTGGGACGATATGGCGTTGTGTGAAATGTCCAAGAATATTTATTTATTTATTTAAATATGGTTAAGAAATAAAAGTATGGAAAGTCTGTGTTTATTTGTTTAATCTATTTATCACAATCAACATGAAATTGGTGTGGGTGCGTGCCGCGTGACCTCGGGTCACATGGTAACTGCTGATATATTACAGGCTTAGAAAGCAAAATTATCACTGAGTAACATAGGCTATAGCAAAAAATAGGGATCTGTATGAAAAGTTCGATAATGTAACCCTAGGTGTGAAAAATCCTTATGATAAATGTTGGTAATATCCCTTGACTGTTTAAAATGTATTAAAATGTTGTATCTCTCAGTGGCATTGAGCGAGTTTTTCTCGGATCGACTATTTCGGGTAATAGGCATGTATTGTAGAAATCTACTAGCTTTTTCTCCATTTTAGTCGTCCAAAAACTATCATCCATATGTATGTGCTCAACTTTCAGCGGCTGCCCAGGCCCTGTCCATACAGCAAAAATGCACAAATCTTGTTTTGTAATATGGAGTTGGCCTTGGACTTGATAATACCAGTCATGATTTTTATTTATTTTTATTTCGTTGTTTAGTATATTCCAAAACTTAATTTTTTTGGCTTTGATAGCGTCATCAGGGTTCATTCCAAAGGCTGAGATAGGGCATTTTATTTCAACGATGCCGTTTTCAAATAATGCATCTGGTGTTGCACCAAGGAAAAAGTGTTCATTGTCGATAAATAGACCGCATTGTTCAAAAACCAGGTCTTCTTGTTTTTCCAACTGAGCTAGAGCATTTTGCTCGTTAGATTTGCCATGTTGAATGGCTGCGACGTGATCGATTGAATATCTGTAGAGCAAATTTTTTACCAGACGTGCAGAACTTATATTTTTCCTTCGCTTGCAGACTTGCTAAAATTTGAAAACGGTTTTATCCAAAAATACCTTTATGAGTTCTTGAAAGTTGGCATTGTAATGGTAAACCCCAGCTCCACACCAATATCTGGCTCTGTGGGTATTTTTTATTTCAGATATCTATATTGACCGGACGTTCTTGTAAATATTTTGTACACTTCTAGCGCTAAATAAGTAACGCTGATCGAAAGTAACAACTTACAGGATTTTGAAACGAAGCCGTAGCGATTTGATTGGATTTACGTTCTGCAAGAATTCGTTCGATTCTTGCCAATCCCGGGTTTCGTCTTTTTCTTTTTTTGATGCACTCGTAATGCGTTCCTTTCTTCTTACCCATTATCTACAACACATTTTCAATTGATATTTTGCTAAAAAAAGGGCCCAATGTAACATTCAGGTGACTTATTTTTTAAATAATCATAATCAATAAAGCCATTTTCGGCGCGAAGAATTACGAACAAACGTACACGGGTATTTTATATATAACTAGCTTCTGTCCGCGGCTTCGCCCGCGTGGATGTCGGAGATGATCTCAAGGGAACGTACTACCGGGATAAAAGTACCCTATGTGTTAATCCATGGTATTAACTACCTCCATACCAAATTTCATCAATATTGGCTCAGCTGTTTGGCGTGTAGAAGTAACAAAAATACAAACACACAAACACACTTACAAACTTTCGCTTTTATAATATTAGTGTGAAGACTAAGCAAACTTTTCATTTTCTTCATAAACAAGTACTGAAAAATAATTAATACTTACCAGTATCAAAACGCGGTAGGCGGCGTACAATTTCGAAATTTCGTTCACTATAACACGCGCGCTCTCGCAATAAAAAGATGTACGTCCTCACGCTGGGAAGGCCCGTTCGCTACTGACGACTTCCGTATTGCGCGGACGATTTTATAGCTAACTTTGGCATTTAATTACTAAATGAATTTATTGAGTTTTGCCAAAGATTAATCATTATTCTACTTAATGATAACCTGAAGATTAGTGGGTAATTTTTAAAATTTCGAAAAAGTGTTTCTAAAATATAGAAAAATATACTTATTTGTCTAGAAGTTTCGTAAAAATTACGTTATTTCAAACATTTTTTTCTGCAATATTTTGTATGAAACTTAAAAAAAGTGGTTCCATCACCTGCTAGTAGACTATATGAGAAAGTGTACTATATTTTTTCATGTTCAAAATCACAAGTAATTACGAATTTACAATTAATTAAAAACGACAGTCTCGCGTAATTTTTAGGAAAACAAGTTGCGAATATTAGTGATTTCCCATGATACTTATATTATTTGAAAAATCCCTTTCCCCCAGCTGGTAGACTATGAACCCGACTTTTAAAATCCCAAAACATAATCTTTCAATTACGTTTCTATTTCTCACAACAAGTGAACAAAATTCACCAAAATTGATCGAATTCAGTCGATTTCGTGCACGCAGCCTTAAGCCAATAACAAGTCCTCACATATAGCTATTGATAAGGAAACTTAGGAGCAAACAGAGTACAATTAACAATTTATGTACTACAAATAAATGTTTGGTTTATTTGCAACGATTGCCGTATTACACAATGGCCCTCCTTCCACCATTGAATTTATTCAGTTAGACCAGCTACCAGTTTGACATGTAGTCACGTTACTGGCTTCTTGTTACGTCTGACATAATAGAGCAGAAAAGCAGCCGGACCTGGTTTAAGTGCCCTCCGAAGGACGGAAGAGTAGGTAGATGAGATGTAGTATTATGATGGCCACCTCCGTCATCCAGCATAGCCAGATGTTGCTTAATAGTATTTCGATGAAGTTCCATACCACCCGCTAGGCTACGAATCCTACTTGTTTACAGTACTGTCGTCGTCGTTTTAGCCCATGTATGATCCACTACTGAGTCGCGCCTCCTCCAAACTCATGGAGGGAAATTAGCCTACTGTGCCACGCTGGCAAGTCGGGTACAGGGTTTGTATCAAGTTTTCCTTCTCTTGTGACTAGGCGATTTGCCTCTTGCGTTCCCTTAGTCGCCTCTTACGACACCCTCGGGATGGTATGGGTTGGTGACACTGCGTATTCTAAATCCGTCACCACACGGAATTTACTATAAGTACTGTACTTAAGTTTAAATATCTTATTTTGATTCCATTCCAACTTGCAGGCCTAGAGTTGGGTTCGATGAGAACAGCGTGGATAGACTTGAGAAGCTGTTTCGGCAGACAGTGGGAGATGAGAAAGAGATAACGAGAGAACAGTTCCAGAAGATTGTCGTCTCCAAAAACGTAAGTTGCGGGCTAAGATGGATTGTACTCGTATATTTGTAAAAAAAAAATTGACACAAGCACATGGCAATGACATAAGGAGTAAGTAGACTTCTTCTCAGCCCATAAACGGCCCACTGCTGAGTCGGGCCTCCTCCAACGACATGGAGGGCAAAGAGCCTACTCTGCCACGCTTGCCAGACGAGTTGGCAAAGGGCTTCGTATCAAGTTCTCCTTGCCTTGCAGCTAGGTTTTTCAGCCTTAACATTTCCTTGTCGGCTCTTACGACACCCCCAAGATGAAATGGGGTGGCGACACTAAGGCAATTTATTTGAATATTGCTAGCAATTGCATTACGTCCAATGGGCATGTGTTTTAAAGCCAGGTTTATAAAAATTTTATATAAATTCTATTTCGATGCTATTAGATGCGTTAACTTTTTAAGAATCAGGGTTGGCGCTAAAAAGAGCAATTTAAATAAAAATTAAATTAAAAATTTAAATAAACCCCCGACACATCCTATAAAAAGTAAAAAATAAAAAATACATCGCGTTGGGGGACCGCTCCTATTTATTTATTACCTGACCCCTGGTCCCCCAACGCGATGTATTTTTTTATTTTTATAGGATACTTAGGTCATTGTGTCGAAGGTTTATTTAAATTTTTAATTTAGTTTTTATTTTTTGCTTTTTATAGGTACACGCTTATTATGATGTTTGTAATGTGCACGTGATGCACTTTCATTTGAGACCCCACTCGATTATATTTGCAGACTTTCGGTTATTCTTCCCCACTTTCACCCCCCATAACTTTTAAACGACTCAACCGATTTTCATCAAACATGTCTAAGAACACTCGCCCGTAACTCACCTGTCATACAAAAAAAACTGTATTGAAATCGCTTCATCCGTTCGCGAGCTACGGTGCCACAGACAGACAGACAGATAGACCGACAGACAGACAGACACGTCAAACTTATAACACCCCTCGTTTTGCGTCGGGGGTTAAAAAAGAATATCAATCTTTGACAGCTGCTCGATGCGTAAATACTTCATGGTGCGCGTGCCAGTTCCAAAATTAAAATAAATAAATATTGTTCTTTTAATTTTCCAACAGCACTAACGATAACCAGAGGTCTTTTTAACCTATTCTTATAATCGTGGATTAGGGTATCCTGATCTTTATCAATTGTGTAGCCATTCTTCACGGAGCGAGTGTTCCAAATCTTCGATGAGGACGACTCCGGGTCCATATCCCTCCAGGAGTTCATAGCGGCCGTGCACCGGTTTGCGGGACAGACGCCCGATGACAAGATGCGGTTCCTCTTTAAGGTCTACGACTTGGATGGTAAGGGTTCTTCACCATTATCATCATTTCAGCCAAAAGTCGTCCACTGCTGGAAGAAATTGCTCTCAGCTATAAGACCGCCATTTGTATTGTACAATGTTCGTGTTTAAGTTTATGTTTTGTTTCATTTGTGTACAATAAAGAATATCTATGTATCTATCTATCTAATCCATGAAGGCCGGTCCTGAGCTGCCCGCATCCAACGCTTTCCGGCGACCTTAACCAGTTCGTCAGTTTCCGATTACGCGGGGGAATATAAAGCTTCCTCACCACACGCTGGGAATAACGCGTGTTGTAAAAGTCAACGAAACCCAGCACGCTTAGTGGTAGGATCTAATGGTCCGCCCGTCTAGCTACCACCCTCATATCTAAGTCCGGCGCCAAGCAGTTTTACTGTGTTTCGTCTTGTGTATGTGAGAGCCGGTGCCCGATAGCGCATTTCCTTGAATTGCTACTCCATAGCCCCCGGCGTTGCTTTCCATCACGCAAGATTAGGGTCAAAGGCATTCAATTCACCGACAAAAAAAACTAATTTTCGTCCATGAAATTAAAAAAAATTGCCCTGACTCGGCAGTACGTCATTAAATGATGTTGAGGATTTATCTGACCAGGCGACGGCCTCATTCAGCATCGGGAGCTACAGCACGTGATGCGAGCATGCATGGAGGAGAATGGCATGCAGTTCAGCGACGAGCAGCTGCTGGAGTTGACCAGCGCCATGTTCGAGGACGCCGACACGGAGCAAAGAGGCGAAATTACTTACGAGGCGTTGAAGAAGCAGCTGAGCAGCCATGATGGCTTGCTGGAGAATCTATCCATCAGGTAATTCGTTGTTTCAGCCCGTAAATAACCCACTACTGACCAAATTCCATAAAGCTAAATTAGTCTACTGTGTGCATAAAGCATTTCCCCAGCGAAACCAAAAAAAGGGTTTGTATCGCGTTTTTCATACTCTTGCGACTAGGTGACCTGCTTCTTGCGTCCCTTTAGACGCCTCTTATCTATATCTTGTGTATTCTTAATACGTCACCACCAGGAACCACACATCCAGGAAAACTGCTGTGCCTGCGGTGTTCCGTAAGGCCTTCACTTCTGGCTTTCCCCAATCAGGCAGTTCTAAAAAAAGTAGCCTAAGTTACACCTTATGTTATCAGCTACCTATCAGTGAAAGTGAAATTGACTACTTAGCCACGAACTCCTCACGTCTAATTCAAGATGTTAATATATTAAACAGATTCAAATTCGCTACGGATCATCGTATGATTAGAGCAACATTAAATTTTGTCACCAGAAAAAAATCTAGAACCACATTCCAACAAAAGCCATGCACCAAGTTCGACAAAACTATTTTTCAGGAACATTTAGCAAAAATATTGACTGAATCCGAATCTAACAAAAGATTAATAACAGTTCAAGAACAGTATAATGACATTGAAGAATTAATTTTACAAAGTGCTTTACACGCAAAATTAATTACAAAAACTAATAAAAATGACATTATTAATGAGCAAGTTAGAGAAATGATTGACTACAGACACATGCTTAGAAACAAGAAAAACATAACAAGGCAGGAAAAATTAACACTCAGCCGACTATATAGAGATATAAATACATTAATAAAAGATAATCTAAAACAGAAAAGGCTGGATATAATAGAGAGAAACATGAGCAAGACGGGAGCAGTCAAAAAAGCCTATAAAACTATAAACACAACAAAACAGCTTATGTGTCAATTACAATCTGATAATGGAACCATAATAACAAACAGAAATGAATTGAATACAATAGCAACACTGTTTTACAAAAACCTCTACACACGACCACAACAGACCAGTATTGCAACAAATACCACTGCTATACTATCGAACTATGGCCCAATTCCGGAATTCATGGAAAGCGAAATCGAATTATCTATTAAAAAGTTAAAATTAGGAAAGTCTGCTGGTCCTGATGGAATAAATAACGAAATGATAATAGCAGCGAAAAGTTTACTAATAAAACAGCTAACTAAGCTTTACAATAATATTCTAGAAACAAAAAGCATTCCGAACCAATGGACACACTCGGATATAGTCTTATTATACAAAAAAGGAGACCCAAAATTAGTAGAAAATTACAGACCTATAAGCCTCATGTCATGCCTATATAAAACTTTCTCCAGCACACTGTTACGTCGAATAACACCTCAGATAGACTTTAACCAACCAATAGAACAAGCCGGTTTCATGAAGAACTACTCTACAACGGACCATATTCATACTGTGAAATTGATCATAGAAAAATATAACGAATATCAAATAACTCTCTACATAGCTTTTGTAGATTATTTAAAAGCTTTTGACTCTATCAGACATGACAGTATATGGCAAGCACTAACTTTACAAGGAATAAGTAACGACTACATAAAAATTATACAAGAGATATACAAAAATAGCAAAGCCCGTGTGAAACTTGACTCTACAGGACCATACTTTAACTTGAACCGAGGTGTAAGACAAGGCGACCCTATGTCCCCGAAACTTTTTGTTTCGGTGCTCGAAGAAATATTTAGAAATCTACAGTGGAACAACGTGGGTCTAAAAATATACGGAAAGCGCTTAACTCATCTAAGATTCGCTGATGATATAATTTTATTCGCCGAGAATCATACCGACCTACAGTACATGTTAGAAACTCTAAATGAAAATAGTAACAAAGTTGGACTAAAGATAAACTTTGAAAAAACTAAAATAATGACAAACGGAAATAAACAGCCAATCATACTACAAACAAATTCCTTAGAATATGTAGAAGACTATATCTACCTTGGACAATTAATTTCCTTTCATAAGGGAATGGATAAGGAAATTGAACGAAGAATTTCAAATACATGGAAAAAATTTTGGACTATGAAAGAAGTTTTTAAGGGTAAACTCCCGGTATCATTGAAATCTAAAGCATTGGAAAGCTGTCTGATCCCATGCTTCATATATGCCTGCCAAACGTGGAATATTACTAAAAAACACCAGAATAGGATTCAAGTAACCCAACGGAACTTAGAGAGAAGCTACCTGCACAAAAAACTAAGAGACAAAGTCAAAATATCAGATATCAGACAGATCACTAAGTCAAAAGATGTAGGTAGACTTTTGCTAGCACGGAAATGGAAGTGGGCGGGCCACTTACAAAGATTAAAAGACGATAGGTGGACTAAAGTTATCACAAATTGGTCGCCCATAAATAAGAAACGGAAACGGGGGAGGCCCCACAAAAGATGGGATGATGACATTGCTCAGGTTGCAGGGAGGGTTTGGAGTAGAGTAGCACGGGAGAGACGGGAATGGACAGAATTGGAGGAGGCTTTTACCGCTTTAGGCGGTCCTTACATAGAGTTTAATTAGTTTTGCTACATCTTTTTATTTATTTTGAAATTTAAATGCATGCACTTTTTATGATAATGTAAATAATATAGAATTAGTTAAGTTAAGGTTGTTATGTAAGGAATCAAATAAAAGCTTTTTATTTATTATTTATTATCAGTGAAAGTCCCGTCAAAATCGGTACAGCCGTTGCAGAGATTAGCCGGAACAAAAACAGACAGACAGACAAAAATAATATAAAATGTAATTTTGGTCTATGTTCTGTGTATTCATACTTACGCATTTAGTAAAAAGTGTTTATTTTATTATTACAAACAGACACTCCAATTTTATTTATTTGTATAGATTTCTCTTCGTTTCTTCTTCAGCATCGACCGGTGGCTGGTACCACCCAAACGAGACACACCACCCACTTTCCTCCAAAGGCTGTCGAAGCTCAAACCTTACCAGTTCTCAGCTCCCTACTTCAGGAATAACTACGTCTTCTTGACCTACTTGGGCCTGTTCTTCTTGGTCAACATTGGACTCTTCGTGACCAGATGCTGGGAGTATCGGCAATCCAATGGATTCGTGATCATTGCCAGGGCCTGTGGTATGTACAAGATAATTATTCAATACTAGCTTGCTTTGCCATATAAATATGTTAATTAAAAAATCGGGGTTGATCGTAGGATGAAAATTTCGGGTTGTATGTGTTTTTGTCTCATAAAAAAATCTAAAAAATAAAAGTAAATATTTTGGGGAGACATTTAGGGGGATGAAAAACAGATCATCCCTTAACTGCTATTGACATACCTACATAGCTTTATATTGATCTCCTGGACACTTCTGTTGTGCAATATGTTACATTGTCCTCACATCTTAGCTTACTATAAATAAACA
This sequence comes from Clostera curtula, assembly GCA_905475355.2. Classification (NCBI taxonomy): domain Eukaryota; kingdom Metazoa; phylum Arthropoda; class Insecta; order Lepidoptera; family Notodontidae; genus Clostera; species Clostera curtula. Next base: position 530,698 of record FR997819.1, read on the forward strand.
CGAAATCAATGTAACCCAATCAGATGCTTGTAACAGAAAATATGATAAAAAGAGTGTCCATGGAGTTTCTTGCCTGTTCTTCTCCATAGGATCTACTTTTTGGAACATGCAACTAGATTCCTAACTTCACTTTTGACTTTTCAAAAACACCAGTAAATAGGTTCAATTGAAATAAATGATTTGAGTTTGAGTTTGAGTTTGATGTGGCCCGATTCGCGATTGTGTGGACTATTACACACAATTGATCGAATTTCACGAAAATCGATCAAGTCATTTCGGAGGAGTTTAATAAGAAACATCGCGACACGAGAATTTTATACGAGTATATTAGATCCCCGGTTCGATTGCGAAGTCGAACACGTGTTTTGTATTTTTAATTTAGGTCTCTCATTTTGTCGTTGTGAATTATGTGTTTGTAAAGTGTCCCCGACGGATTTAGAATGGGTTGTTTCACCACCTTATTCCATCCTGAGGGTGTCGTAAGATCCGACAATAGGAAATAACAAGGATGTAAACCTAGCCGCAAGTCAAAGAAAACTTGATACGAATCCCTGTGCCAACCCGCCTGGCCATCGTGGCACAGTGGGCTTATTACCCTCCATGTTATTGGAGGAGGCCCGACTCAGCAGTGGGTCATGTAAGGCCTGGTTAGGTAGTAATAAAAGTAAGCGCTCATACACACGTCAACACGTCTGCAGATAAGCCAATGCGTCTGTGCCGTTGACAAAATGCCGTTGGTGTGTATGAGCGCTAAAGTGACCCCGCGATATTGGTGCTGGAGAATTGTCTATAATAAAATAATCGTCCCTTTTTCCTCTTCCAGGGCAATGCCTTAACTTCAACTGCGCTTGGGTCCTAGTGCTGATGTTGCGTCACTGCCTCACCCAGCTTCGCACGCGTGGCTTCAGTTCCTATCTTCCTCTGGACCATCACATCTACTTGCACAAGCTTACTGGTGTAGTCATAAGCTTGTACAGCATAGTTCATACTGTAATGCACGTTTGCAATTTTAGTAAGTGATAAAGTAGACCAAATTTTGTAATAATTTTTCATAAACTCCCGTTTTTTTAGATTCCTAGATAATTAACCTAATTTTCAATAGAATCTACACATTACAACGGTTTTCAACAATATTTTTAAATGACTCAAATAAGTAAGAGACTAAAGTTGACGGCTAATACTAAATCTATTGTGTAGACGGGTTTTAATGTCACCAACCCACACCATTATATGGGTGTCGTAAGACGCAACTGAACGAACGCAAGAGAATGAAAACTTGATACAAACTCTGTGCCAACACGGCTTGTCAGCGTGGTGCAGTAGGATATTTTCCCTCTATGATTTTGGAGGAGGGTCCGATTCACTTGTGGGTCATTAGGGCGCATTGAAATGATGAATAGTCAAAAGTGGAGCATTATCAATTACATATTTTGTATTCCAGGTCTGGTGGTAGTTCAGGACCCAGTGATAAATGAAGGCAACTACACCCTGTTCCAATGGCTGCTGACAGAGGAGCCAGGGTTGTTTGGCCTAGTGGGAGGGTGTGCCAATCCAACTGGCGTGGCTCTGGCTATAATCCTGCTCATCATGTGCTTGTGCAGCCAGCCTTTTATCCGAAGAGGTGGATCATTCGAGGTGAACATCGCGTTCACTGCATTAAAACATTTTGGAAATTACGAAAGATCCCGAGAAATATGTCGAATACCAAAGCTACTGTGGCTGTACCAAAGGGCCTCAACATTTACAAAGCAAAGATCTGGTCAAGATCACTGGGATCCCAGTAGATATGGTCGGCTTAAGAAGGACTGGTCATTGGGCAACAGCAGTTGCCTTTTTTTGCAGTTAGATTAATTAATATGTATTAAGAGACAATTCGTGCGGTAACGAATTAATGTCACCCATTCAATCCTGCGGGTGTTGTAAGTGCTGACTAAAGAAAATTACCTAATACGAGAAGGAAAACTTGAAATAAAAGCTTTTTTTTCTGGGAAAATGCTTGACACATGTAGTCACACCTGACCCTCGGATCGGGGTCGGCGGATATCTAGGACTCCGGAATACAAGACTACTCACTATATTCCAGCGGTATACACCCTCAAATGTCTCGTTGGAGACCCACGGCTTCTCCAAAACGTGGTCAACTGTACTCGAAACACGCTTATAAGAGGCAAGCGGCCATCGGAGGGCATCCCAGATAACTGAGACCTCCTCAGTTATTGAGGCTTTCGTCGGTGGGTTGGAGCAAGAGGTGAACGTAGAATCACCTCCTCTTCCCTGGCCTCCGTCTGCTCCGCGGGTCACTTAGAGCATCCTCCTCTCGGACTAGCCCTGCCACCGCCTTTTGACAATCCTTTGATGCTAGCTTGACACAGTCACGGCTTTTGACTTTTGAATCCACAATTGACAGGTGTTCTACTGGACTCATCTCCTGTACATTCCCTTCTGGTTGCTGCTAATCTTCCACGGACCCAACTTCTGGAAATGGTTCGTGGTACCTGGCACTGTGTACGTCTCTGAGAGGATAATGCGTCTAGCTTGGATGCGGTAAGAGTTTCTGTACCAAAAGATGAATGCTTGCTCCAGTAACTGCCATAATGTATAAGGGTTTAACATTCTTACACAGGTGGTTTCTTCAACCCATATCCATTTGCTTTCACGATTATAGAACATTACTACCGCTACCCAGCCTATATGACCTACTGTTGAGTCGGGCCTCCTCCAGTTACATGGAGTGACGTGAACAGTAGGCTAATTTCCCTCCCAGAAGTTTGAAGAAGGCCCGTCCCACTAGTGGATCATTAATGAGCTAAAATGATGATGATGCTGATATATTTAGAACGGAGCGTGCGCAACATTGACGTGGAAGTTAGACAATGCGTCTGGTAGAGTTTGGATGGCTGTCCATAGTGTTGTGTACAATATCTGACCTCCCCCGTGCTCGGAGGTTACGTAAAGCCGTTGGCTCACAGATGGCCTAATCTAGGACTAGATGAGTCGTGGATGTATTGGTATTCAGCCAACTCTTTTATGAGCTGCGACGACGGTGATGATTGACCATAACTGCTTTATTCCTCCCACAGCTCAGAGCGTGGTAAGACCTACATATCGTCCGGGATCCTCTTGCCCTCCCGGGTCACGCATCTCGTAGTGAAGAGGCCACCGCTGTTCCATTTCCACGCCGGGGACTATGTGTTCGTCAACATACCTGCTATAGCCACTTACGAGTGGCATCCGTTCACTATCAGCAGTGCTCCGGAACAAGAGGGTAAGGCTTCCCAGTTATTCATCATTTCAGCCAGAAGACTAGCACTGCTGGACTTAGGTATCTCCCAAGGATTTTCACAAAGGCTGGTCCTGAACCGTCCGCATCCATCGCTCTCCGGCTACCTTGACCAGGCCATCGGTCCACTGTGTGGGAGGCCTACCAGCACTGCGCTTTCGGGAACCCCCGCCAGCACTCGATGACTTTTCTGTACTAACGGGCATCCCAGTTATTGTTAAGATTTATTTATAAATATTATGTACTAATTACTCGGGCCAGAAATTAACTTACTATGCCACGCTGGCCAGACGGGTTGGCACAGGTGTTCGTATCAAGGTTTCCTTCTCTTGCGGCTAGGTTTTCGGCTTTGTCATTACCTTTTATCGGTTCTTACGATACCCTCAGGATGGAATATGGTGGTGACACTATGTATTCTAAATCCGTCACCATACTGAAAATAAATGTTAATTAACTTTAAATTAATTCATTATCTCATGCTGACACATTCAATACCAACTCGGTATAATTCATTGACAGCTTTTATCTGTAGAACGGCGTTCTGAGGATGAAGGCTGACACATTCATGACTAACTATTCAAAGAACCAACATATAGGGATAACGGTATATTTTGGGTTTGGCTTAACCCCTAAATAGCTTAGGTAAACCTCTTAAGTTAGGTAAAACGGAAATTTTCTACCTAGAAGAGGTCCTATTAAATATTTAATCGAATGCTGAAACATTAAGAGAACTCACCTTGAAGCCATGGGTGGCTGCCTGGTCGATTGCTCTTTAGCGAAATCAAAAACTCATTTAATCAAGTTGGCTCATGAGAGCTCTTTTGACAAGTCAAACAATAAAATAAAATTTACCATCTACCACCGGTTCGGAATGCAGGCCATGATAAGGCCGCCTATTGCACATGTAACTTATAATCCTTGTAAGTTGTTAATAAATGCGTAAGGCCCGGTTTCCATCAAAGCAGAGAGGAGAGGAGACGAGAGGAGATGTATTCTGAATAACCAATCAGGTTTAGTTATTATTCTATTTCCACCGAAGCTACGCGGAGGGGAGATGTGGAAACCAGGACTATGCTTGTGCCGCTGTTTGGGTTTGGTCTCTCACTGAGTTCGAGACATTTTTTTATAAAATTCATATTATATTTAGTTTGAGCGCCTTTTGAAAATAGTTACTTATATGCATAGGTCATATTATATGCAAATGGCGTTAAAAAAAATTCAAACTCACAGAATTTCTTCCGCCTGGTCTTTAGAATAGAATAGAAAAATGCTTTATTGTATATAAACCAATTATGGCGTTCACAATCGTCATCGGATACATCACTTATAAAATACTACTACCAGGTCGGAACGCGGCACCAACCGAGAAGACCTGGCGGAAGAAACTCGGTGGGCTTGTCTCTTTTTTTAAACGCCATATTACAATAACCGTTATCTTATAATTAGTTTCGTTTGGTTCCGAAAGGCGCTCAACTGAAATATGAATTTTATAATAAAAAAAAGAATAATTAAAAATGAAATTATAAGTCATGAATCCAGTGAGTCGACCAACCCCAAACAGCGGCACCTGTTCACAAGCATAACGCATGTGGCAGCCATCGATCTCCTCAACCATATCAAAGGGAAGTTATCGACCCGCCACATGTCGCTACCACTGTTCAAAGTATTTTAGTGAGCATGACAACTCACAGGATAGACGCACCAAAAATAAATGAGGTTAAATTCGAATATTCATTTCCAGTAAGCTTGCCGCTTTGAATCCAAACTATCTTAAAAATATATAATTATTTTTCTATTTTATATGTGGTAACATGAGCTCGAGCAGCTTAATCCCAGGCTACGGGGTCAGTCAGGTAATCAGTAACGCTATAGTAGCCTTTCTTACAAAGTTGAGATTTAGCTATCTTTTTGAATCTATGGATCGGAAGTCCTCTCAAATTTGTAGGGACCTTATTGTAGAAGCGAATACACTGACCTACAAATGAATTACTTATTCTATGGAGACGAGTAGCATGTACAACAAGATTACTTTTATTCCTAGTATTCACAGTGTGAGTGTCACTTAATTTATCAAACTTCTCAATGTTTTTTCGGACATACAATATATTTTCATAAATGTACTGACCAGCTACGGTAAGAATACCCATCTCCTTAAACTTATCTTTGAGGGATGTCCTGGGAGCCAGGTTATAAATAGCTCTTATTGCTCGTTTCTGGAGAATAAAAATTCTGTCTATATCTGCAGAACACCCCCAAAGTAGTATACCATAGGACATTATACTATGAAAGTAACTAAAATAGACTATTCTGGCCGTAGCCACGTCACTTAACTGTCTAATTTTTTTCACGGCGTAAGCTGCGGAGCTCAATTTGCTTGCCAGCCTATCGATGTGAGGTCTCCACTGCAATTTTGTGTCTATAGTGATACCCAAGAAAACAGTGGATTCCACAGATCCCAATTCATCTCCGTTTAGTTGCACATTGGTTGCTAAGTGTTTAACATTAGGCATTGAGAACTTCAAACACTTGGTTTTACTGTTATTAAGTAGTAGATTATTAGTGTTGAACCAATGCATAACTTTGGACAGTGCATTGTTCACATCGTCATAGTCTTTTAGCTGTCTACTTATCTTAAATAATAAAGATGTGTCATCCGCGAACAAAACAATGTCATGACTATTTTGAACATAGAATGGTACGTCATTGATGTATACAAGGAACAGAAATGGGCCGAGAATAGAGCCCTGAGGGACGCCAATGGTCACTCGAGAGCCTTGGGAACGCTTACCATTGACTTCAACCCTCTGGACTCTATTACTCAGGTAAGAACTAAGCAAAGCAAGAGCTCTATCCTTTACGCCGTAATGGTGGAGTTTTCTGACGAGAATCTCATGATGAACGCAGTCGAATGCCTTGGACAGATCACAAAAAACACCAAGAGCATCTTGTTTCTGTTCCCAGGCCCCGAATATATGTTTCATCAACTCAATGCCTGCATCTATGGTTGAGAGGTTTTTAGTGAACCCGAATTGTTTGCCGTGAAATAGATGATTGCTGGTAAAGAATTGCATCATTTGTAATAAAATTAATTTCTCAAAAATTTTACTTAAGGCTGGCAACACAGATATAGGTCGAAAGTTAGAAAGATCTTCAGTGCTACCAGCCTTAAACAAAGGTAAAACTTTACTGAGTTTCAACTGGTCAGGAAACACCCCATTCATAATACAGTTATTAAAAATTATTGCTAAAGCGGGTGCTATGACATCTATAACTGAGGAAATAATATATACAGACATTCCCCAGACATCGGAAGTCTTCTTCATTTTTAAACTTTTGAAGGTGGTTGTGACATCTTTGTGAGTTACAGGCAAGAAGCTAAATGTATTGTTCGATGTACCCACACTTTGTTTTAAGACCGATTCAGCCAAACTAGGAGATGCGTCCAGAGTTTTCGTCGTTAATAAAGGAATGTTGGTAAAAAAGTTTTCGAACTCTGTCGCTACTTCCGAGTCTGACTTGACATATCGATCATCTATTTTTAAATAAAAATTACTTTTCGGCGCTTTCGTTTTACCAGTTTCGTTATTTATTATATTCCATGTCGTTTTTATTTTATTATCGGAGTTTTGCAGTTTAGTCTTTAGAAATAATGCCTTCGCGCAGGCACAAACCTTTTTAAATATTTTTGAATATATCTTAGCGTATTCAAGAAACGATACACTATGATTGTATTTTTTTTGACTGTACAAATCAAATAAACGTTTTCTACTTTTGTACATGCCGGGGGTTGCCCAATCGTTAAAAGTGACTTTGTCAGATATCATAGCACTCTTAGGTTTAAAGATTGTCGCAAACTCGCGTTTAAAATACTCAAAAAATTTATCGTATTGCTTGTTTGTATTGGTATCGTGATAAGGCAGCTCCGGTAGCGTATACAAAAGATTATTTCTAAAATGTGCTAGGCGTTTGGTTGTAACTGGAATAAAAGTAATGTTTCTCCTTTGAATTGGTATCTTCTCGGTTTTTGCCTCATTCCTGGTAGTACCTAGTGTTATAAAAATGAAGTATCCGTTGACGATTGTGAATGTTTATACAAAAAAACATTTTTATATTCTATAATTCTATTGGTGTTTCAGATTCACTCTGGCTTCATATCAGAGGCGTTGGACAGTGGACTAACCGGCTGTACGCTTATTTTGAGAGGGAGCAAGCACGCCTACATGCACTGGATTCCTCGCAGGACGACGTGAATGGACATCGGTAAGAAAGGATTAGGCAGGGTGAGGAGATTTAGAGGGGCATAGCAGATACCAGCTCGAACCGGAACAGGCTGACTAGGAAGTAGCTCCACCTTACAGAAAACCGAAGCCAAATAACATCATCATTAGCTGGTGTTTTCATGCTCGTGAGTAAGTTTTCCAGAACTCCATCAAGCGAAGGGTAGTGCTGGCAACGAAACGCACGGTTCCTTTTTATTTTCTAAGGCCGGCAACGTACTTGCGACGCCTCTAGTGCTGCAGGCGTTCATGAGCCACGGTGATCACTTACCATCAGGTAAACTTGCCTGTTTTTCTCACTCTTTTATGATAATGGGGAGATACAGCTTCAATGTCATCATCTCCATCTCAGGACTTGAACTTAGGATGAAGCTAATTATTTCTTCTAGCAAGTTGGCCCGCTCCATCTCGGCTCAAAGCAAGAGAAGTCGAAAGGGTTCTAGTGCCAGCAAGAAGAGATCGGTGGATTTCTCCCCGAAGACGTACGTCAATGAAGCATACACCCATGATGAAGACGGTACAAATGGAGAAGTCAAAGTTGACGCTAGTAAGTCTAGCTTACCCATAAAAAGTTTTCTAAATATTCCCTTGCAGCAATAATATCCATTTAATTATAGTTTCAGCAAATTCACCTACATCCATCGTCTCTTACAACCCTGGCTTTTTGGCGCCCATGAGGACGTTGGAGAAGTCCTGTTCAATGCCAGATGTGCAAAAGAATGTCAAGAAGAGGCAGAGACTAATGGCGTAAGTATAGAATCCTGATATCAATGTGATGATAATCCTGATCTTAATGAACTAATAAGAGGTTCTCGAACAATATTGGCATCAATATCCATCGACGCCTTGGAAGTTTGGGTTGTAAGGGATTGCAAGTCCAGCCATTGGATTAAAGGTACCTGGATCTATTCTGGGTTGATGCCAGCATTTTTATTACACCAGAAATACTTGCCTAACCTCTGTGTTCGTGAATTGCACCAAACGAGTTACATACATTCACGCCTTTTCCCGCAGAGGTAGGCAGAGATCACATCCTTCCACTTGCTACTTTACTACGGCTCACAACTTTCGCTTCTTCCACTTCCATCACCCTCTTCATGCATGCTTGTGACTTGACTTTTCCCTAAGATTTCACCTATTTGGTCATGGCAAGTCCTTCTTGGCCTGCCCCTTCCAACGTTCCCATTTACACTCCCGCTATATATTTCTTTTGTAAGTCTACTTTCACTCATCCTCTCGATATTTTATAAAATCGTTATAATTGTCTTCTACTTTTTCAGCCTCCGCGACTTCATGCGTTCAGAGTCCGAACGCAACCTCGACTGTTCCCTAATCCAGCGGAGAGCCATCAATAACAGAACTCCTCACAATAAGGCTCTTGCTCACTCTTTCCGCTACATGAGGACCAAGCCAACTATCATAGCGTTCAAGACTCCTAGCTTTGAGGAGAGGAGAAGGAGTAATGACAGTATATTGACTATTGGTAAGACATCGAGAAAGAATTCCCAATGTGTACTGTGGATTTCCGATTCACTATGTCACCAATCCATTCCATTCTATGAGTATCGTACAACATCAATAACAAGATGATGCTACAAAAGCACGATGATAATAGTATCAATCAACTGTGTTAGAATAGTGGCGGATTAAGAATACACAATATTAGCAAGCCATTCTGTCGTAAGAGAGTCTAAAGGACCGAAGAAGCCAGAAAGTTATGATAACAAGTCTAGTGTCAACCTCCCTGGTTTGCGTGGTAGTAGGCAAATGGCCTGCTATGAAATTGGAGGTGATTCAACACAGAACGGACTTATTATATGCTGAAAGGATGATGTTGTAGTGGTTTCTGAGGAATAACTTATTTAAACTAATCTAAAAATGTTATGGAACTTTTACTTTCTAAATTTAATATCTAGTTTTTATAGTATTAAAATACCTAAATCATCCTATTTCCAATTTTCGTTGTGATTGGTTTAGCTGGTTTAGCCGTTAGGTCGACGAATCCGATAGGTAGCTTCTTTTGGCTGATATGTTGATCATTTCTTGCAGCCAGAAGACGTCTCTCGAAGACTCTCTCACCTGACCGAGACGTGGAGTCTATTCCTGAAAAGACCGAACACAACGCACCTGATAACTCAGTAGTGGCCGAAGACTTTGACACCAACTATCCCGTTGGAAAACCTTTGGAGGTAAATCTATGGAACATCGAGGCACCAAGTCTTTGAGGTTAACGTTAAGGTTAAAGGAAAAGGCCTCCGGATGTATGTATGTATTCGTGATGTGTAAAGAACCCTTGGAACACAGGTTGTTTTAAATAGAACGGGGGGCTCGTTAAAAAAAAATATGTCATAAGACTTTTTTTGACAGAAAATCCCTTATTTCTGTGAATGTGTAAGATTTCAGGGCATCGTTGTTCCACCCCGGATACCCACTAAAACCTCCCACGATTTAGTTCCCAGTAGTTCTTCTAAACTTACTCGCAGCGACAGTTGCTTGACTCTTGTTTCTCTACCAGATCTACCTAGACGGGCCCTACGGAGCGGCTTCCTCCCATATCTTCTTGGCCCAGCACGCAGCCCTCATCGCAGCAGGCATCGGCGTGACTCCCTTCGCGTCCATCTTGCAAGCAGTCATGTACCGGTACTGGAGCGCTCGACATGACTGCCCGAAATGCGGACACGCCTGGGCTTCGGACATGCCCAGGCACAACATGAACCTCAAAAAGGTATTGGTACTTTATCATCTGCTATGCTACATCATTTGCATAAGTGACGGATTTAAAATACGCCAGCAATAAATAAATAAATATCCTTGGACATTTCACACAACGCCATCTCGTCCCAAGTTAAGCAACTAAATGCTTGTGTTATGGTAACGAGATGGTTGATAAACTACTTAGATACATTTTTTTTTTTTGTAAATACATACATATTATAGATAGAAAACACCCTTCCATGACTGTGTCGTGATAGCTTACTAAAGGGAACAAGGGCAATACTACTACTAGAGAGTTTCTTGGCGGGTCTTCTCTGAAGAGCTGCAATCCTAACCGGGTAAATATTCAATTTTAAATGTTATATTTTATGTTATTGTTTGATTTATCGAAATATTTCTAACGAGTTACTGCTCAGCCCATAGATGACCCACTCTTCAGTCGGGCCTCCTCCAGTTACTGGAGGGTAATAAGCCTAATGTGCCACGCTGGCCAAACTGGTTAGCACAGCTCTAGTGAGCTAACTTGATAATATTAGCTTTGATTTGATAAGCAAGAGAAGGAAACCTTAACATCAATGGTTCTGGATCAGCCCTCTATCTCTGTCCCAAAGAAACGATACCCACAATGATTACTGGCCTGCGGTAGGAGATAAGAAGAAGGAGCATTAGAAGAAGAAATAATCTGGTACCATGGCTTTCTTACAGGTGGATTTCTTCTGGATCAACCGCGAGCAGCGCTCGTTCGAGTGGTTCGTCTCCCTCCTCTCCCAGCTGGAAATAGAACAAGCAGAGCTCGGCGGCGCTATGGAGAGGTTCTTGGAGATGCACATGTATATCACCAGCGCTCTTCAGCGCTCCGACATGAAGGCTGTGGGGCTGCAGCTCGCTTTGGATCTCTTGCATGAGAAGGTGAATTATACGTGTGGTTACGGATTTAGAATACATAGTGTCACCATGCCATACCATTCTGAGGGTGTCGTAAGAGCCGACAAAAGGAAAAGACCGCTGATAACCTAGACGCAAGAGAAGGAAACATTGTTACTTTAAGCTCAAAGGGCTGATCATTCAGCCAGACGAGGTGGTATGTCTGGCTAGGGTCGCAACGCCTATCCCCCCATAGTTGTAGTCGGGGAGATCTTAACTGTTCGAATTGCTCTTGAAATTCCTCTATCGCGGTGTAGGACTTTTTGGCGGTTCTCGCATTTATAGGTGTATGTATGTAATATTTATTGATGTAATTAGTTCAGATTTTTCGGGTAAATTATGTAGCATGTTGGTTCTTCCAACCCGTCTGGCCAGCGTGGCACAGTAGGCCAATGACCCTCCATGTAACGGGAGGAGGGCCGACTCAGCTGTGGGTCACATATGGGCTGATTAGTAGTAGTAAGTTCGAGATGTAGTTATACCTCTTCTTTCCTGTCGATGATAGATAGATAGGCAGGGATTTTTTCATACCACTACGGTGGCGCTCAAGTTAACCGCTGATGGTAAGCGTCGTTACAACGCCGGTCCCTCAACCCGGTCAAAAAATTAAAGCTTAACGAAAAGTGGATTTCTTTAGCTATAAACACCGTGCTCAAGTTTCCGCAAGATTTATAACGGCATTTCTGAAATACAAAATCAGAACTCATTTACTAGTAATGTAGTTGGCTCATTAAGCTCTTTTGATCGAATGGTCCGCCCGACTAGCTACCCCCACATCTAAGTCGGCGCCAAGCAGTTTTACTGGTGTTCCGTCGCATGTCTGTGAGAGCCGGTGCCCAACAAGGCATTTCCTTGAATTGCCTGCTCCATCTTAGACCCTGGCGTTGCTTTCCATCTCGCAAGCCTAGGGTCAAAGGCATTCAAGTAATTGCTAAATAGAAAAACAGTAAAACCTTAAATTAAATTTAAAATTGCCTATGTCCAGCAGTGGACTAATGTGGGCTGTTGATGATGATGATGATGATTTATCACTGGCTCGGAATGCAACTTTGTCGTTGCTTTTTGTAGATAGCCAATTTTAGGTACCAGGCCGGGATAGCAGAGATTTGTGAGAGCAAACTCGCGTACCTTTTAATGCAAGAGCCTACTGACACCCAGCAGCGGCACCTGTTCACAAGCATGACGCAACGGCTGTTATTCTTTCGTAATATTTATGTTCAGGAAAAACGGGATCTGATAACTGGCTTGAAGACGCGCACCAACGCAGGAAGACCTAACTGGGATAAGGTGTTCAAACAGCTTCAGGAGCAGAATAAGGGGAAGGTTACGGTGTTCTACTGTGGGCCTCCACAGCTGGGCAAGCTGCTAAGAGTAAAGTGCGACCAGTTTGGATTCACTTTTAGGAAAGAGGTGTTTTGATGTGGCCTTCGAAGTATTGTATTAAGATTTGACATTTTTGGATATTTATGACACGGGTATAAACGGGTGTGTCATTTTTATTGCCGTGATCATACACATTATTGTGTGCGAATTGGGAAAGTCCTTGTCATTTGAATTATTGTACTTACTGCCTCGTTGGCTTAGGGATTATATGCGCAGCCTTTGGATCAACGGGTCCGGGACACCTTGGGGTACCCGAATCACCCCCATGTACAAAAATATTTTCATAATTTTGGTCAAAGTTACGAAGTTGATTATTTTATGCTTAAAAGTACAATTCAAGATAATACAGTTCGCGGGTTCAATCCTCACACGGAAGAAATATTTGTACGACCTACACGTATTTGTTCCGGGTCTGGGTGTTTTCTATCTATAATATGTATGTATTTACAAAAAAAAATTACATATATAAGTAGTTTATCATCCATATCGTTACCATAACACAAGCATTAATTTGCTTAGCTTGGGACGAGATGGCGTTGTGTGAAATGTCCAATGATATTTATTTATTTACATTTAAAAATTCTTCTACTTTACAAAAATTTAATTAAGTTTTTTTGTTCGAAAATTCAGAAAAAAAATCATAACACGAAAACTATGAAAAATCTCAGAACATACAGGGGGGCGATACGGGTATCTCTGGACTTCCACTTGACACTATTTTTTTGGGACAGCCTGTATAACTTAGAAAATTTTGTTTTCTTTAATAATTGTCTAACTTTTTACTCATTTGCGTACTTTTAACTTTCATTGAAGGCGTAGAATAATTCTTCTGCATTTTCTGCTTACTGCAACAATATCGAAATCTTCTGCAAATACAGATTCCTCATAGAACACTGTGTTCTTCAACACATCTTGCTTTCTACTAGTTCTTCTGAAACATTGCTAGGCGTTTTATATCCATAGATTTAAGTATGCTAGGTCAAGTGTACATTTTAAACAAATGTTCAATGTGATATTAGTGTGTTCATTATGTACATTTACTTTTTGAAATATTATGATTGTTTAAATCAATATGTCTTAAATTATTTTACAAGTTTATACTTTAGTTATTTAATTTATTTTTCATTTCTTATTGTTGGTTTTAATGTATTTGGAATTAAATATAACTTTGACTTTGTAATTTAAAGTTAAGTTCAAATTTATTAATTGATATTATTGTGGTTTTAATTGGCAGAATTGGATAACTTGTACAAATATTATCTGTAGATTTTAGTTTATTTTATTTTGTGTCTTATTTTCTGTTTAAATTATGTATAAAAATAATACTCAATTCTTTTTCTCGTTGTATCTACTAAACGTAGCTATTTTATATTTTTTTTTCTACTTTGACATACATAATATTATTTAATAAGCTGTTAAATATTTTACCTACAAAGTTACCAGTAAATTCAGTATTTTATTTGCGTGTAAGAAAAAGATTTTTATGACAATTGTTTGTATTATTTAAATAAAATTCAGTTCATTTTTAAACTTTATTTTTTTATGTTATTTTAACCCGACCGATTTTTTTTTTTGTATTAGATATTATGATGTTTTTAATGACTTAATGTAGCAAACCAGACAAACCTAGGCGCAAAGGGATAATCGTCCAGCCAGGCGAGGTGCTATGTCTGGCGCCTACCCTCCGATGACTGTAGTCAGGGATTCCTTAACCGTGCGAATTGCTCTATAAACTTCGCTATCGCGGTGTAGGACTATTTGGTAGTTCTCGCATTTGTAGACGGTATTTCTTGATGTTGATAGTTCAGATTTTTCGGGTAAATTGTGTAAAGTATGTAGCATGCTGGTCGCTACACCTGTATCAACACGTCTGGCCAGAGGAGCCCAGTCGATCAATTTCCCTCCATGACGTTGGAGGAGCTCCGATTCAGCAATGGGTGGCCTGAGATGATGATGATTCGACAACAGAATTATCCAAGTGAATTCAACTAACTAAAAAGAATGAATTTTAGCGTGACAAACTGGCAACAATAATAGCGCAACATTATTTCATACTTTTTACCCGACTGCGACGAATATGGAAGTAAATTGCTCTTACAGTAAATTTATAACCGGAGCAGTATGAACATGGCTATACCGCTATTGGATATGTAAAATTCTATTAATAACCTTTATCCTATTATTATTATAATTCTGAAAGTGACTACTTGGGACAAAGGCAAGGGATAGTAATTTTCAACAGGTCGATTTGTAAGAGTTTTGTGATAAATTATAGTTTTGTTACTCAATAATGCCGAAACGACTGTACGGATTAGGATGAACTTCGGCAACACAAACTTTTGAGTAACGTAAGACTGGGATGTCGGACAAATAAACAATTCCTATAAGACAAATTGGAATTCGTTTTTCCAAAGTGTGTGGTGGTTCAAAGGTATTGAGGTTTTTAGGTTTGATTCCGGGGTTTTACAAGTGTCTTTGTAAGATGTGCCTGTTCCATTTCAGATACTTAAATTTTATCTGAACTCCAAAATGTGGTATCCTTAAATTATGTTGTTGTATGTGCTTGTACAATCCCCGCAATGTAACTAAATTTTCCATAAATGAAAAATCTTCAAGAATCAAAGCTCAGGCTTGGTGTGTATGAGATAAGATGACACCATTCCAAAAAAAAGGACTTTCATTTCGAATGATTGTACAAAGTGTTGATACTGCATTAGCGCTATTTACAACGTCGCTGTCGTGTCGAACGAGTAAAGACAATTGGCCAGTAAAGAATTCATGAATATGTATCGAGTGCCGCTGACGATGTCTATCGATTGTAATTTATCGATAATGTCGCGCACTACAAAATGTGATAACAGATTGACAGCGAATGTGTTAAGGTGTGGACCCACTGAATATCTAAGATGCATAATTCTTTAGCCCCCGATCAAAAAGAGTGTTATAACTTTCACATTGGTCGGTGTCCATCATATTAATATCTGATCACGTACAGCCATCGGTCCCGGGTATCATACGAAGACCTACGGCACACGATACACCAGGGGCGGATCTACTTAAGGGCCCCGAGGATACAAAGGGCGCCCAGCCCCCACTAACAACAACAGGCGATATTTTAAATTAAAAATATGTTTAATATTAAAAGAAAAATAATATAAAATCTTATTTTAAGGTTGGCAACAACAGGTACCTACGGAACGAGGAATTCCCCGTCGTTTGTCTTTAGCTAGTGGATTTTTTCCTCCATGCTTTGAAGGGCATCCAAAGCTTTCAGTCTTGGTAGTCATTGTAACATGTATAGCGTGAAAATAAATAGTTGTTCTAACCAAACAGCTACCGGTAGTTCCACTAGACAGGTCATGGGAGGCAGATGGCAATCGTCGTCATTTCAGCCCATAAATTACCCACTACTGGGTCGGGTCTCCTCCAAATTCATGGAGGGAAATAAGCCTACTGTGCCACGCTGGCCAGACAGGTTTGTATCAAGTTTCCCTTTACTGTGGCTAGGCGACCTGCCTCTTGCGTTCTTTTAGTCGCAAGATGCCAATTGCTTTGAGTAAATGTTCGCAAATATGCTGTTAGTCAAACCACGATTATTTATTGACCCCAATGAAATCGTATACAGTAAGCCGACTCTAAGATGGTGGGGGCCCGACGCAACCGTGGGTCCTTTATAATGTTGAAATGCTAAACTTGAATGGATGTAATGGAATGGCTTTAGCCGCAATAAAGATCATGCAGTCTTTTTTTATTTTATTTTGGAGGTTTGGTCGCTGAGAGATCATATTATTGCTTGCTATTTAGTGATCTAAGCTTTCTACTACTATCTCTGTTTCTAGTCGTGAGAATCTGTAATTGGCTCTGTGTCTCCTACTCAATAGATTTTCATTTATTTTTCATTTTGTTGTTACAATTCCACTTAACTAATTAACTTTTATAATAGTTTCGCTTCACCTGACGTTGAATTAGCAAGAATGTTGTAGCACACACCTATATCATACACCCTGTTGCCAAAAAGGGACCTAATTATTTCAACATTTTTACTTCATTTCATCAATACATGTTGAATGTCGTCATCAAGCAATGGTAAAGGTATTTAGAGTTGTCTCAAACTCAAAAGGAACTTACTTTCGTAGGTTTTATCACAAAACTCATAAAAATCGTCATATTTAAAATTACCATTATCATCCTACGACCCCTGTTCCATGCTAGGTGGTAGTCTCCTTACACATATCGCCATATCACAGTCACGCCTTTCAAACAATTCCTTATTCTTACAATCGACAATCGACTGCCTCGTTGGTCTAGTGGTCAGATGTGCCGCCTTTGGATCAACGGGTCCCGGGTTCGATTCCGGGGTTGGGCCAGTGTCTTTGTCTAAACCAGAGGCACTGGCTCGGAGTCTGGGTGTCATTTCTATCTATAATATGTATGTATTTACAAAAAAAAAATGTATATAAGTAGTTTATCATCCATCTCGTTACCATAACACAAGCATTAAGTTGCTTAGCTTGGGACGAGATGGCGTTGTGTGAAATGTCCAAGGATATTATTATATAATCCATCCATCTCATAACATCTTCCACAACCCTTGCGTCCACCCACATTCATGCTGAAACTACCACCGGTTCGGAATGCTGCTCTACAGAGAAGAGCCGCCACGAAACTCTGTAGGAGTCTGATCTATTAGATCCATGGAGTTCTGTAAACTTCACATTGAATAGTGCACTACTAACTTCCCTTGACCGTTCATCAAAATATTCCTGCCAGCTAATCGTTTAAGTCAAGGAACATTGCTGGTACCTTGACTTAAACGATGTAGTTTGAGTGAAGAGGTGTTAATCTCAGAAGGATTCCATACACTTGTAATTTATGACTGGCAGCTTTGTTATTGTTCTTCGTCACTTTTATATTTTTCCCTTTTGACTTTTGATTCTGTTGTGTAATATAAATTGTCAATAGGAAGATGTGTTTTATTTCTGCCTGGAATTTCCAATATTATTAGATAGCAAGCACATATTTTTCACCACTAAGGCCTGTTTAGAATGCAGTCTGAACAACAAAATACCGAATAAATGTCAAGTATTCGAATTTAGTTCTTAATTCAATGCGATAAGATTGATTTCTGATTGCGTCAAGCGGCATGATTGCGTCAAGCGGCATGTTCGTCGTATTTCGTTACTAAAATAGAGCTGTACTTGTAAACAAGTTCAAGGACGATTAATATAAAGGACTCGTCAAATGAACGGAACTAATGAAAAAGTAATTATAATCCCAATATACTTTTTAATTTACCTTTATTGTTGCTTTTGCAACAGGCTTAAGCTATGCTCGAATTACCTTAACTATAATACCAGTTGTCTCTCAGTGAAATTTTGAAACAACAAAAATGTGATTTTTGGGGATTTTTGTGAGAACCGACTTTTGTGAATATTCTTGGGGGAGGCCTATGTTCATTGTAAACATATTTCTTACTAGCTTTTGCGCGCGGCTTCGCCCGCGTGGGCTTTGAACCCGTGCTTAACTCTATGCATATTTTTTATGAACATAAAATCGATTTCTTAGGTTTTCGCGATTATTACACATTGAAATTAAACACTTAGTTTAAAATTAAACACACGCGATAAATCCGTTAAAAAGTGTTTAATTTCAATAACATAAAATCGTTTATTGTGACTAAACTATGATAGTTAGATATTATGTGCTCTCGCAGACGTTTTTGTAGATTTTTTTAAGACCTACAAACCCGTGGTACATCATTTTGTTCTATTGTCCATAGTTTCTGCAGCGCACGCATAAATAGGTTCTCGATTTTACACCTTGGTTTACATAATCGCAATTTTTATACGGGTCCCTAATTCTTTTGAAAATAAAATATAGCCTATAACCTTCCTCGATACATGGACTATCTAACACTGAAAGATTTTGAAATCGGTCCAGTAGTTCCTGAGATTACCGCGTTCAAACAAACAAACAAACTCTGCAGCTTTATATATTAGTATAGATTATTTCAGAGTAGACTTATTTGGCTTATATGATCTCCCTTTAAAGACCCACTGCCGCGTTGGGCCTCCTCCAATTACATAGAGGTAAATTAGCCGACTGTGCCACGCTCGCCAAGCCTGAAAACGGTTTTGTTTCAAGTTTTCGACTCGCGGCTAGGTTATCGCCCTAGCCGCAAGTCGAAAACTTGTGAAATATAAAATCCTCAATCCGTCAGCAAGGAATAAAGACATAATTGGCATAAAAAGGTAAGCTAACTGTTTTTGTTTTTGACTAATATTGTAACTAAATTAAATTGGAATTTAACGTATAAAATAAATTACAAGCCACCTGAGTGTCTTACCAGTTCTTCTTAGCAGTGGTCTTGATCCGAACTTTTTTTTATAAGCTATTATAGTAATTATAAAACGTTTCTGTTATGAGTCTACGAGCAACTACTACTCGTTATTACAGAACGAAATCACCGACAATTTACACTAAAATCAGCATACACGTAACAAAATAAATACCTTCGTTCGCACTTCAAATCCGTGCCAAACTAATTCAGGACCGGGTTCTCCCGACCCAATTACGCAGTAGCCGGGCAGCTATTGAGTCATTTAAACATCTTTGAGATCTAAATACATTTTCAGACACTTTCAGATCTTTGAGATCTTTTTTTTTATTCTACTCTGGTTGCACACCGTGGGATGTTTAGTGGATAGAGATGCACGTAAGTCCCATTCGCCCCAGATCAACACTCCCTGGGCTGGTGTGGATAGTATATAAATAAATAAATAAATATCCTTGGACATTTCACACAACGCCATCTCGTCCCAAGCTAAGCAACTGAATGCTTGTGTTATGGTAACGAGATGGATGATAAACTACTTAAATACATTTTTTTTTTGTAAATCCATACATATTATAGATAGAAAACACCCAGACCTGGAACAAATACTTGTAGGTCGTACAAATATTTCTTCCGTGCGGGAATCGAACCCGCGACATGCTGCGCAGCAGTCGATCGCTCAACCACTGCGCCAACCCTGTGACATTATACCGGCGGAACCAATATAAAATAGTAATGTATCCCGCGTACCGTCTTAGAAGTAGTTAAAAAAATATATTATTAAGGTTTAATGTGCATTTTAATAATATATTATGCATGTTTGAAAAACGTTAACTTTTAATAAGTATCAACGGATTTATCGGATCTCCGCACTGAGTTTTTGTTTTACTGTCCAAATAGATTTAAGAGACGCAGGGCATGGAAGATCTGCGTCATTCTGGGGAAGAACTTCCACTTACCAGAATACCACATCCAAATTGGATCACACTTTGTTGTCGTTCTGACCTTGAGCTGGAGTAAGTGATATAAAAATTAAGATATGAATTTAGAAAATCTATAGCATGTTTGACTGAATTGTTGGCCTTAGGTTAGCCCATGCATCATTGGTCCCGGTTCGAGTCCCGGGTTGGGCAAATGTTTTTGTGTAAATCAGAGAACTTGCTCTTTTGGGTGTAAATACTTCTTCTTCTTCTGCCTGGCGTTAGTCCCGGCTATTAAGTAAATCCATGTTTGTAATGTTTGTAATGTTCCCCTTTTGGGGAGGCCCCACTCAACAGTGGGCTATTTATGGGTCAAGAAGTAGAAGTATAATTAATGTTCTACTTATGTTGAATAAATAATAAATTATGTTTTTATGAATAAATTTATATTATAGAAAAATACATAAAATGTTAACTATTTTTAATTTAATGCCGTAAGAAACTGATGATTTTGGCTAACTTAACCTAACCGTTCAGGTGAATAAGCATCGACTACTGCGCAGCAAGTCGCGGGTTCGATTCCCGCACGGAAGAAATATTTGTACGACCTACAAGTATTTGTTCCGGGTCTGGGTGTTTTCTATCTATAATATGTATTTATTAACAAAAAAAAATTTATAAAAGTAGTTTATCATCCATTTCGTTCCCATAACACAAGCATTAAGTTGCTTAGCTTGGGACGAGATGGCGTTGTGTGAAATGTCCAACGATATTTATTTATTATTTATTTATATGTACTCGATAAATCGCTCGCATTTCCGAAATCACTGCATTACACTGTAGTGTGCACAAGCCATTACTAGACGTTGTTATCGTGACGACTGACGGACGACAAACGTTCCTCAGTACTCGCTGAAGGATCGTTCCGTGCGCCCGCGCAGACGTTTCTCGAATTACAAATAAATATTATGTTATAGTGTTCACGATGAAGTTACTGTGTGTTGTGATCTGTTTGTTTGTCGGATCACTTGCAAGTAAGTATATAAAATTACTTATTTTATCAAATTTTAGTCTCTGGGCTGAAGCTTACCGCCATGGTAAGCTGCTACCGTTGCCCAAAACGTCTGCAACACTCACACGTCTCCGACCCTCTAGAAACCCTGACATTGTCTGCAAAATGGAAAAGGATATTCTTTTAAAAAAACGAAACCCCTGCACTTGTTATAACCTGTATCGTGGGGGCTGTTTACAACCCTGTAATTCACGAGCATAAATGACATCCAGACTCGGAGCAAGTGCTGTAGACAAAGACACTTGCCCGACCCCGGAAGCGAACCCAGGACCTGTTGATCCAAAGGCGAAACACCTAACCCGTAGCTAGACCAACGAGGCAGTCAGTCATTTTATCCGACGCCAACACCAAACAGCAAAGCTGATTAACAACCATTCACGGGAACTGCCTGACCGAGGAAGACTCTCCACCTTACAGAATACCGCAGCCAATTAACCAGAACCTTGGGTGGTGTAGTGTCCCTGTCCATTACGAAGGTGGCTAGAGATCAACCAGAGAAAGCAGCGTTGTCAGCGGATGGAACTCTCGAATGTTCCCTCACTTTATACCTTCCTTCCTTAAAGCCCATGTGGTGACGGATTTAGAACACATAATGCCACCATCCCATTTCATCCAGAGGTTGTCGTAAACACCGACAAAAGGAAACGACAAGGACGAAAACCTAACCGCGAGAAAAGGAAAACTAGAAACGAAACTGTCTGACCAGGCACTGACTGACCAGCTTATTACACTACATGTTATGGGGGGAAGCACGACTCAGCAGTGGGTCTGGGCTGAGTAGTAGTTATACATCCCCCCCCCATATCATCTCCGAATCAGTAGGAGACTTCAATATGGGGTTTGTCAAAGGCGTGAGGAGGGTTTTACAGGGTCAGCGAGGTGTGTGTTATCTGGTGGTGTTAACCTTCATGGGTAACAGTAATCTCGTAACATGAGGTGGGCCGCAAGCTTCAGCGCCAGTCGCAATGATATTTTATATGTTTAAAGAGGTAAAATCATTGGCCAGTGGTATACAAAATGGCGGACATTTTATTTGATTAGTAAACGAGTAATCAGTATTAGAGTTAGTACAATTGTGTAAAAGTAAAAACGATTAACTAACTATGACTAAAACTAATAAAGATACAACTTTAAATATACACTCAAAAGAGAAAGAGAGACTAACGACTAAATAATAGGCAACGCATTCTCAGCGCTGCAGGTGTTTGCAAACGTGTCGTATTTACTCAGCGAAATAAAGATCAGACTTCTAGTTATACATAATATACTCGTACGTGCATTTATAGTGTACTTTACGTAGCTTTTTTATGGTTTCGCAAACTGGTTTTCACTGCCTCGTTGGGCTAGGGGTTGGATGTGCCGCCTTTCGATCACGGGGTCCCGGGTTCGCTTCCGGGACCGGGCAAGTGTCTTTGTGTAAACCAGAGGCACTTGCTCTGAGTCTAGGTGTCATTTGTGTTCGTGAATTTCATGTTTAAAAATGTGCCCGCGATACAGGTTATACTTATGTAGGTACAGGTAGTGCAGGTTATAACTAGATTATACCTTTCGTTTAAAAAAAAACACATGCACCATCAAGCGGACCGCTCTAGAGTTTTGTGAATTCACAAATCATCATCATCATTTCAGCCAAAAGACGTCCACTGCTGGACATAGGCCTCCCCCAAGGATTTCCACAAAGACCGGTCCTGGGCCGCCCGCATCCACTGCTTTCCGGCGATCTTAACCAGGTCGTCGGTCCACCGTGTGGGAGGCCTACCAGCACTGCGCCTTCCGGAACGCGGTCGCTACTCGTCACAAATACAACGTCAATATTTTGCTCTTATTTCTATCATGTTATCACTACATAGTATAAAACAAAGTCGCATTCTTCTGTCCGTCCCTATGTATGCATAAATCTTTAAAACAACGCAACGGATTTTGAAGCGGTTTTTTTTAATAGATAGAGTGATTCAATGGGAAGGTTTATATGTATAACCCACCCCCGCTTTGCACGGGCGAAGCCGGAGCGGGCCACTAGTTCTAAATAAAACATTTTAATTTATTCATTTTGTTCTTCTGCTGATGGAATTCTTCGGCATTTTCTGCCAGTCTACTTTAGCCAAAAATCAATATTTATTGTAGTAACATCATTAAATTTGATTCAGCAATTTCAACATGATTGCGCAATAAATATAGGAAACCATTAATTTTTTCGTTTAATAATATTGCACAACGTGTCGCTGAGGTCTATAGGATGAAATTCTGAGACAATCATGATCATACATGGCATCATACCTTTTAAATGGATAAACAGATTTTCACAATTTTAGAGGTGTTAGATGCCTGAGGGTGTTTGTTATTCGTATTTCACTCGCCGTAACTAGGTCCTGTGGCCAATTGGGCTGGGAAGTCGGTCTCCCACATAGGACAGGTACCGGCAGGAAGCTACTGGTACAGGCAAACCCCACCGTTTGTGGGGTGGCCCGCATCAGAGCTTGGGGCTTCCTAGACGAGGCGGTGCAACGCCCTCAGGGTAACAGGGTATGCTCCTTCATCGGGTAACGAAACCAGCTCAGAGTCCAGGGGTTGACCACTAAGTGACATTCGAAATGTACGTTTTGGTAGAATATGAAACAAATGTATGGGATTGACACCTGTCAATGTTAAGTCCGTACATTTGTCTATTCTATTCTATGAAAAGCCATTGGGCTGCAGTTCCTGCATAGTCTTAAGGAAGCGCGAATCCCAACACCTGCCCTCGCTTGTTTGTAATTTTAACGACACCCCTGCCACTAGTAACATGTATTGCGGGGGTGGTTTACAAACATGTAATTCACGAACACAAATGACACCTAGACTCGGAACAAATGCCTTTAGTTCACACAAAGACACTTGCTCGACCCAGGAATCTAAAATGGTTTCGTCGTCGTTCTAAAGTTATTCAGATTAAGTAGGTGCATATCGTTTACCGTATGGTGACGAATTTAGAATACACAATGTCACCAGCCCACACTATCCTGAGGGTGTCGTAAGAGGCGAAGGATCGTAAAAGGCAGATCACCTAGCCGTATGAGAAGGAAAACTTGATACAAACCCTGTGCCAACCCGTCTTACCAGCGTGGCACAGTAGGCTAATTTCCTATCATGCATTGGAGGAGGCCCGCCTCAGATGTGGGTCATTTATGGGCTAAAACGACGATGTCGTGTATCATTCATTCATCACTGCGCTTTAAACCCGTGTCGCTACTTTGAACCACACAGTTATTTATTGACCATCTCAGCTCATAAATGACCCACTACTGAGTCGGGCCTCCTCCAGTTACATGGAGGGAAATTAGCTTTCAGTGCGACACTGGCTCCACGGTTTGGCACAGGGGTTGTAACTCTGATACCTTCTCTGCCTTTTTCGTTCCTTGAGTCACCTCTTACGACACCCGCAGGATGGAATTGGCTTGATTAAATTGCTATTAATTGACCAATAGATATTAGAAGTAAGAACGTGAAAGTATGACGAAATGTTGTCAACATTTGTAATTTAAATCTATTTCTTCGTTGTATTTTATGATATTGGATTCTTATGAAGAAATATTGGATTGGTTAGTGATTATCACGATTTTGCAGCTTTCTTTCAATTCACCGTATCATCATCATTACATACATCTTCCAATTTACTACTCAGCACATAGGTGACCCACTGCTGAGACAGGTCCCCTCCATTAGCCTACTGTGCAAGGCTGACCAAACGGCTTAGCACAGAGTTTCGTATCAAGTTTTCCTTCTCTCGCGGGTATTACCTTTTTTCGTCTTTTATGACCCCCTTAGGACGAAATAGTGTGGTGATACCTTTTATTTGAAATCAGCCTGAACATCTTAATCTGTTCTTCCTAGGAATCGGTTGCGTTCCACACTGCCCTTAAAGTAAACCGGGATTCTTAGGTGACCGGAGTTAGGCAATTCTACTTGTTAATACAGTTGCATCGCGGTCAAAGATAATGGCTCGCCATCTATTTCTAAAAAAAACATCTAGTAGTAAATGAAAACCGCAGTAAGTCTCCATTTTCAAATGTCTGAAAAGAGTAAATATTTATAAGAAAATATGGCCGCAATGAGAAAATAAATGACAAGCCCGCCGAGTTTCTTGCCAGTTCTTCTCAGCAGCGGTCGCGTTCCTAACTGGTGATAGACCTTTTTTATTATATAACTAGCGACCCGCCCCGCCAATTATGACATATAAACCTTCCTCTTGAATCATTCTATCTATTAAAAAAAACCGCTTTAAAATCCGTTGCCTAGTTTTGAAGATTTAAGCATACATAGGGACGGACAGACGACAGCGACTTTGTTTTATAATATGTAGTGATATCATTATGAATAATGTGTTGACTTTTTGTAAGTGTCCACCGTGACCCAAACAAGATAAATGATTTGAAATTGAGTTTCCTCGTAAATAGCAACAAGAACATGTCACTCTTCAAACACAATTTAGTTTAGGATTTATGAAAGCAGACAGTCAAACACGTCAAACTACTTTTTGTGTCGTGTATTTGCATTCATTTAAGTTTGCATAGGTTATACAATATACTGCAAACATCCAACTATGCCAAACAGCAGGCACATCCATAAAATCTAATTATACCTACCACATGGTATTGATAAAGCCATAAAATCCGATAAAGACGGGACAATCCCAAATTTCCTTTTTAACCATCGATCAATGTGTGTTGCCAGTGATGACTTAACGTTCAGATACGTGGTCGCTCTCTATGGGCTCTGTCGAAAGGCTCAAAGTCACCCAAAGGGCAAAAGAGGCTCGGAGTTTCCCTGCAAGATCAAATCAGAATTGAAATATGCAACAGAACCCAGAGTTACCGACATAGCCCACAGGATTGCCAAACTTAAGTGCCAGTGGTTTGGGTACATAGCTCACAGGACCCGCGTCAGATGGCGCAGAAAAGTCCTCGAGTGGCGACCGCGTTTTGGAAAGCGCTGTGCTGGTAGGCCTCCAACACGGTGGACCGACGACCTGGTTAATGTCGCCGGAAAGCGGTAGATGGGCTCAGGACCAGCTTTCGTGGGAATCCTTGGAGGCGGCCTATACCCAGCAGTGGACGTCTTTTGGTTGAAATGATGACGATGATGATGATACAAAGCGAACACAAGGTTAAAACAACTTATGACGCGCCTAAACGCTTAATCGGACGAGGATAACTTGAGCTGTCATGCTTACTCATTACCAGATCGCAGGGAAGAGAGCGACCCGTTCAATGTAAAATGTTTGAAGAGGACGATGGTTGTCACATGCGTCATGCTTGAGGGCATGTGCCGTTGCTGTAGATCTGTCGGCTCAGGCGTTATAATTTCATTGCCTAGATACTGCTGATGGTTTGGTCCATAGTGGCTATTGCGCGAGTTCGCTCTCTCAAATCTGTCTAATAAGAATTTGTTTCTTGACTTGAATATCGATAAAAAAAACTATAAAGCTTCTCGCTTTCTCCACTCTGTACAAGAGCCTTCCGAACTGGTGGCCAATGATAAATAGTAAATGATAAATGTATATTGACGCTCCGTGTGGTGAAAGATTTAGACTAGATAATATTACCATACCATTCCATCCTGAGGATGTCGTAAGATCCGAAAAAGACATGACAAGGCCAATAACCTAGCCGTAAGAGAAGAAAGACCTGATACCCTCTGCCAACCCGTTTAACCAGCGAGGCATAGAACCCTAAATACCCTCCATGTAGCTGGACGAGCCCCAACTCAGCAGTGGGTCATCTATGGACTGAGTGACCATGAGTGACCTTGAGCGGCCACCCCATGTTTGCGATGTTTAAATATGTGTTAAAAATCCCACTTGTGCTCAAATTCCTTTACTTACAGAAGACTACGAAGAAGTATTGGTTTGACGGTATATCGAATGGTAGAAACTAATATTCGATGAATATTTCTGTTATCTTCTGTAATAGATTCGTCTGAACTAGAGGTTATCACTGACATGAATATGCACTCCACTTATGTCAATATTGTCGAGTTAAGATAATTTATTTATTGACAATGGAGTCATCAATGAGAATGTACTACTAACATTTTATATTTAAATCAATCCAAACAATTTAATCAAATGTCAATTAACATCTCTATTATTGGCGAAAAAAATACTTTTATGGGTAGATAGCGTCATCGTGTCTGACTCCTCTCTTAATTAGAAATTCATGCCATTTCCTTTCAAGTTGAATTATTGCAGAACCTTTGATAAATTATATTATTAAAAAAGTATGCTGTAGACCATGAAGTCTAAAGTAATACTCCGTGTTTATTTATCACGCTCTATGTCTTTAGGATAAATAGTGAAAGAAAATATGTGCTCACACTTCTCCCTCTGGCCCCTACCGTAATATACAAAAGATAACTCTCTCTTCGCTAACATACAGTTTCATGTAAACTTCCGTTCGCTTTACCCGATCACACTTTTCGTCACATCAAGCGTGCGTATATAAGTATTACTTCTAAAATAAATTTGCTAGTTAAAAACTAGCAGATTGTTTCGAGACTGAATACAATACCGCAAGTCGAGACCTGTGTATCGATATAATTATTTACATTGCATTCATTTGCCATGACGTCATCCCTATGACGTGTCCGCTTTCCAGTCAAATACATGGTCACCTTAAATGATGCACAGATTATTTCGTGAGACTATACCAAGCGGTATGACGTCATTATTACGTCATTGCGCATACAAAATTTGTGACTTTTTATATCAGCACTTATTCATCCGTGGGGTGACGGTGAAAACATTGTGTCACCAACCCATTCAACGCGGGAGTGTTGTACATTTTATTTTCTATTGGTACTCATGTATAGCCCGCGCCAATCTTTATGACCGGTCTGAATGTAGCCGCATTACGATGCGCACAACACAAAATCATATAACAGGGGGACGAACGCGGGGCGGGGAGGCAGGGCACGCCCGCGGGCAATGGTATCAAGTTTTGCTTCTCTTACGGCCTTGTCAGTTCGTTTTTTAGTCAAAAGACTAAGAACCGTAAGAACGGCACCCTGAGGATGGAATGGAGTGTTGACACTATGTATATTCTAAATCCGTCACGACACCGACAGCAACAAAGTAAACATGAACCGACAATAGCAATTTGCATATAAACTAATTAAAAATCGAATAGTATGTATTACTTAAACAGAAGTAAATGAATATGTCAATAACGCTTTTCGATTTTAGCCGACTTCAAAATAAGGCCCGTTTCTCTATTGGTCTGTAGGGACACATGTATGGGTAAATTGCCGACCAAGCAATACCCCGCGGTTCCGCCAGTAGCTTGCATACGCGCGCCTGGTCAAG
Source organism: Clostera curtula (assembly GCA_905475355.2). Lineage (NCBI taxonomy): Eukaryota > Metazoa > Arthropoda > Insecta > Lepidoptera > Notodontidae > Clostera > Clostera curtula. The sequence continues at coordinate 558,942 of FR997819.1, forward strand.
TCACGTACTTGTAATAATCGTGCTCTTAATGTAATCTCTGTAAGGCAATTAAATACCTTTCCTCACTGAACACTCTTTAGTTATTCATTACCTCTAGCTAAATACACAAACGGATGATATAATGATGATGATGATGATACCTCATAGCTCTGTTATTTTATGGTTTTTTTATTCGCTTGTACCAAGATGTAGGCAATATCGAAATCGGTTACATAATATTCTTGGATAATTTGGTTTAGTTACCTGCAATAAAAAATAATAATTAAGGTGGATGCTCCAGGGTAGCCCGCGAAATTCAAATTTTCTTACGTTTTTTGCAATTTGCAGGGCAGTGCTAGGTTGTATGATGATGAACATTTAATTCGCGGCTGTAAGACTTTAGTAGTTACAGAGTTATAATCATCAAACTCATCAATACAAACCTCCAAGCTCATAAAGGTGCAAGAATCACTTTGACGTGGAAAAAGTTTTTCTTGCACCTTTATGAGCTTGGAGGGTTGTATTGATGATTTTGATGATTATAATTCTATAACTAAATACCTCTTACAGCCGCGAATAACATTTTAATCAACATACAACCTAGCACTGACCTGCAAATTGCAATAAACGTAAGAAAAATTGAATTTCGCGGGCTACCCTGGAGCATCCACCTTAAATAAACAAAATAAGGTAAGCCGACTTCAACAGCAATAAAAAATACTTAAAGGTAAAAAACCAATAAACAGCCATCTGAGGTGGCTGCCAACTTCGATTAACAATCGGCAGCAGAAGCTTAAGGTGAATGTTCCAGGGTAGCCTACGAAATTCAAATTTTCGTACGTTTTTTGCAATTTGCAGGTCAGTGCTAGGTTGTATGTTGATTAAAATGTTATTCGCGGCTGTAAGACGTATGTAGTTATAGAATTATAATCATCAAAATCATCAATACAACCCTCCAAGCTCATAAAGGTGCAAGAAAATCTTTTTCAAGTTCAAAGTCATTCTTGAATTTCGCGGGCTACCCTGGAACATTCACCTTAATCGAAATTAACTTAATCGGTTCCGTATCGCGTTGGCTGCTAGGCGTATTTATTTCCTGACGTTTCGGGATACGCAATATTATAAACATATATCTATAAGTCAAGCTTCTGTTCTTTGAACAATAGTTCAGACAGCTTATCAGCTGTTCCTCGCTATCACACGTAGCCATTATCGGTGATACCAATGATACCGATTTAACAAAGAAGAATGTATGTACTGCACAATACAAATAATTTGCCAATTTATAATTGAACTAGTGGCCCGCCCCGGCTTCGCCCGTGCAAAGCGGGGGTGGGTTATACACATAAACCTTCCCCTTCAATCACTCTATCTATTAAAAAAACCCGCTTCAAAATCCGTTGCGTAATTTTAAAGATTTATGCATACATAGGGACGGACAGAAGAATGCGACTTTGTTTTATACTATGTAGTGATAGAAATATCACTTGTTTGTAACATGACTGAAAAATTATAACTTAAATGTTACTACTCTTACCAATACTAAAAGCCCATAACTGAGCCACTATTAATTCGGGCTTCCTCCCATTACATGGAGGGTAATCAGCCAACTGTGCCACGCAGGCCAGACTTCTTCGCAGACGTTCTTCTCTTGCAAGGTTTTCGGCCTTGTCATTTCCTTTTATTTATTTATTTATTTATTTAAAACTTTGTGCACATGATATGTACAGAGGCGGACTTAATGCCATAGGCATTCTCTACCAGTCAACCTATAGGTAGTGCAGAGAACAACAAGGTAGGTGCACACATAATTATGAGTAATATATATTATTTACATCCTAATAAAATATAAAATACATATAAATAATATATAAGCTAAATATTAAAATAAAATAAATATAATATATACATTATAACATACCGAAAGTATTTAAAAGATTAGTCTGCAGGTAAATCCTTAGACAAATACTCACGACACTGCTTTTTAAACGAGTACCGATTCTCTGCCATCCTAATACTGGTAGGGAGGGAATTCCACAGGAGGGTAGATTGCACTACAAACGACGAGTGTAAAAAGTCGGAACGATGCGAATCTTCTCCAGTGTCATTTCCTTTTGTCGGCTCTTATGACATGACGGACTGGTTGACGACCCCTGTGGACGTGACGGTGTCAGTCTTAAGTCAGTCAGTCCTAAGCAGGATGCTAGTGATGTTCCCTTGCAAATACAATGCGTCCTTCGACATTACCACTCAAACGTGTTGCAATTTGGTTGCGATACCCCGTTCGGACATCTGTCACAATCACTCGATGCAGTGTCACTTCATACTCTTGTTAAAATATACCGATTTAAAGACATTCGTTCATTAGAATGATTGAAATAAAATTCCGGTGGCTGTCAGAGGACGTCCAAACCTTATTAGTTTAGCTATAGTTGCCTGCTTCTTAATCATCGACAAGATAGGACAAGATATAAGTTTACGAGTTTTTCTTTTCTTTTTGTTAATGTAGGGATATGGATGGGAATGCTGTGCATATCTGTAATTGATATACATACGACATAATGCCTTTGAATGTGTGTGCTTTATTATTTAATGTTATTCCGCATGTATATTGTTGATATGTCAAATAAAATAAAATAAAATAAAATTACAAAATTGACATTTACGACACTATACTATGTAAATGCATTCGTGAGCCGTCGTCTAAAATGGGCGTGTTAGCCTGGCCTGCGCCGCCTTGGGATTAACGGTCCCCGGTTCGATTTCGGGGTCGGGCAAATGTAAGTCATCTTTGCAAAATGTCCCCGATATACTAGGCGTATACATTAGAACAAAGGCGTCGTCTTTTACGATAAAAATATTTTTTTTTCCTGTTTGCAGCCATTTAAAACGCAGCAAAGTTCTGTTTGTTACTCATCAGTCATCACGTAATGACAGTTAAACTAAGGTATATTGATGTTGAAATGTAGATTTTTTACACGCTTCTTTTGTTTCAGCTAGCTTAAAAGAATTTCCTGACTATGGGAATGATGAGTATTGGAACGATGAATACTTAGATAAGCTAAGCGATAGCAACAGCGGAGAAGTCCTGAAAGATGATCCCAATAAAGTAGAAGAAATCGAGACAAATGATGAAGCTAAGCGGGAAAACGTTCCAGCCGAAATTGCTGGTGCAGTGGTTGACGATTACCAGGTAGAAGACAATCGATCAAATGAAAAAGAACAGAATAGTGGCAAAGAGGTAGACGCCGAGAATGGCCTAGTACCTGACCCTAATGAAGAGCCAATGGCGGATGATGGTGATATAGGAGAACTGCCATTTGAAAAAGAAGAACCACAATTCGATAATTCTTTCGAAGAAATCGACGATACTTTGGAGAGCGGTTTTAATAATGATAATGATTTTAAAGAAAACAATGAGGACAAAGAATTGTTTGATGATGATGGCTGGGTTGACTCAGTAGAAGATGAAGACGAGCCTGTACAAGAAAACAATGATAGTATCTTTGAAGAGACTAAAAAGATTTTGGAAGAGGATTCTGCTAGTGGTTTTGACGACGAGGTTCAACAAGAACCAAATGAAAATGTCTATCAAGAAAAATCGGAAAGCGACGAAAATAAAGAAGATAATATGGAAGCGGTGAATCGAAACAATGACGAGACTAATCAGAACAATGATGAACCAGTTAACAACGATGACAAGCAACCTGAAGTTGCTAACAGCGAAACAAAAGAAGCACATAACGACAGTGAAAATGAAGAAGATACCGCAAAGAAAGTCTATGCAGATTTAGGTTCAGATTTAGATAAACTATCTGAAATTTTCAATAAACTCAATGATGACGATGATGAAGATGACAAGGATGAAGACAAAGAAGCAGACGAAGAAATGAGTATACAAGACTACGAAGAAAAATATAACAGACCATATAAGGAAAGTGCAATTTTATCTGCACGGGAAGATTATGATGAAATTGCGGATAGTAATTTATCTGATATATTCAACGAGAATGCTGAAGAAGATAAAGTTTCAGCGGAAAAGTTTGATTCTGCTGAAAGCTTAGGAGCTGATGAAAAAATTGACGATGATATACAAGAGAAGGGCGAAAAGAATGATGAAAATTCTAACGTAGCAGAGAAAAATCCAGGTAATGGTGAAGCTAATGCAAAATATGGCTTGGAATATATGGATGGCAGTATTGAAGATGATTCAAATATCGATGAAATAAAACAAATGTTTGAAGACCAGCCTTATGGAAACGATGGCCTAGTAGCCGAAGGTCAGCCTAAAGATTCCGATGCAGAAGAGATCGTAAAATTCAACATGTCTGAAGAGAAAAATGAACAGACAGTAACAGAGAAAGCTCTCGAATCTACTACCACAGATACAGCGCGAACAAAAATGGTCGAAGATCTGTCTAGTGCTGAATTTGAAGATCTAATGTCACAATTTGGTATAGCTCATCAAGAAGATTTCGATTTGAAATCGGAAGATTTCGACAAGCACGTAGCTCCGGTTCATATTAATTTATCAGTGGATAAGCCAACTGTAGTTACTTCACCAAATTACCCTGACCGCTACCCGACAAATAATATAGTAGATTGGATATTTGAAGGCGAGGGTCGAGGTATTGAGTTGAATATCACAGACTTCGCGGTCAACGGTGCTCTTGGGGATTATCTGCTAGTCAAACCAGGTAAGTCTCTACCGATTGATATCAATCGATAATCTTCCTCTCCCCTAACTTACTTATACTTATCACCTGCCTATCCGTGTAAACAATATAACGAAACCTTTCCATTCTGAGGGTGTCCTAAGATGCAATCAACAAAACTTTATGAGAAGTAAAACAATCAGCGGGCCAAATTAGTTAAATGGAGAGGTTTCCTCGCCCATTTACAGTGTTTCGTGCCCGTCTCTGTAGAACGACACTCCCAACCGCTATTTATTATCTTTATCACTGTTCAAGAATTACTGAATTAAAAAACAATTACTGATTTTTTAATTTGATTTCAACAGGTGGTGTTGACGAGACCGGCCACGACGGCCTGATCTTCTCTTACCGACTCAACTCCGAGAGGAGATTCAGATTCACCGACGTCAACCGCATGTTCGTCAGATTCGAAGCCAAGCCTGGCATGCAGTTCATGACAGGGTTCCGGTTCAGTGTCAGAAGTATTTGTAAGTAAATTAATGTCTGTTTCTTTATTTTTTACGCGGTAAATTTCTTACCTTTTACCATAGTTTCCTAGGTACAACTATTGCGACCTTATTTACGGTTCCTACGGGTATAAGCTAGCCTGTTATTTTAATTGGCTTTCCCAATGTAAATGGTAGCGACCTTTCCCCGGTTGTACAACGCCAGTTTAATTAGCATATATCTCTTCCACTAGACTTGAGTAGAGACTCAGCATTGAGTGAAAAGAGAGTCAACGACCCTTTTATTACAGTGCCACCTCTAAATCGAGTGGAAGAGGTTCCGGAGCCTGAAGGAGTTGTAGAGCCCCCCAAACATACCTTGACACTGAACCTGGCTGGCCTTACCATCCAAGAGTTCACAAGCATCGAAGAGTCGTTCAAGGAGCTGGTAGCTGATATGGCGACACGCTACATCAATGAGCACGGCATTTACTACGGTTTGAATTCCACGTGAGTATAATATATATTTTACCAGTTTAAAAATCAAAATGAATCGCCATGATGTGTGTACCATTGTAATGCATGTGAAACGTGTGTGCGTAAAATTATATCATTCTTTTTAGTGTCAGGAAAAGGGTTAATGACAGTTTTTGTCAAAAGAGCCTACGTTACTCGTTGTTGAATCAGTTATCTGGCAGTGAAAGTCCCGTCAAAATCGGTCCAGCCATGTCAGAGATTAGCCGACACAAACAGACAAAAGTTGTAAAAAATGTTGTGTTGGGATATGTACCTTGTATACATCCAAATGCACTGTTTAGTAAAAAGCAGTTATTTTAACAACAACCCAATTTTATTTTAACTTTAAACTTTTGCTAAAAACGTCAGTGTGTTTATAACTTATATATGCAAAATATGGAATAATAGAGTATGACAAAAGAAACTTAACAACACATCTGCAAAGACCTTCAACCGTTAATACAATAAATACAGTCTCACATGATTTTCTAAACATATGCCACGGCAATGTCGACCAATGTCGAGTGACCTAGAAATGCATTCTGGGAAACAAACTTCGAAAACCACATTCTGCATATGATCTTCGATCTTAAATTTGACTATTAAGGTACAAAATCCCGAAAGATAGGTGATGTGGGTTGATGGGTTTCTGTTTCTTTACATGAAACTTGACTATGACTAATGATAGAGATATTCTAGGCTATGTTATAAGAAATTAAAAAAACATCCAACGGGACTTAACGCGCACAGAATTAATACCGGTTTTTGCTCGACGTTTCGACCATGTTACAATGGCCGTGGTCGCGAGCTGACTGCAGCAGACCGCAAGATTTTTCGGTGGGGAGTTTTTTATTTGTATGTTCAAATCGCGACAGTTTAAAAATAACAATATGTTTTATGAAGTAAGATTAGGTATACCTAAATTTGACCAAAAACACATTACGAATATAGTAGGTTTAAAGTAGTCAAGACGAGTAATGGCTGATCCGGTTATAGAGTCGCAACTAACGACTCAGTTGCCATATGAGAAAAAAAAACAAGGAAATAATAAGTATAGGGAATTTAGTCCTACCAAATTAAAATTATCTGAATCCCGAAACCATCGGTAGCTTATGCCATCGACCTCGGTTGCGATAGGTCTTTTATCATTTTACATATACATTTTTAAATTACTTTGCTTTTCTGGGGATGACTATAAAAATAAAAAGTTCAGAGAAATAGAAACGCACGGCATCACACCAAACTAATAACCACTCTACACACATTTTTTGTTCATAGTTGTACATTTTGATTATGTCATCGTTTCAGCCTTTAAATTACTGAGTCCTCCTCCAAATTAATGGAGGGAAAAAGACTACTGTGACACGTTGGCGAGACAGGTTGGCACAGTGTTTAAAGTTTTCCTTATCTTGTGGCCTTGTCCTTTCATTTGTCTTACGTTACTCTTAGAATGGAATGGGGTGGCGATGCTAATTATTCTAACTCCGTCACCAGACTCTATACTTAATATATCTATACTTAATATATAAAGCTGCAGAGTTTGTTTGTTTGAACGCGCTAATCTCAGGATCTACTGGTCCGATTTCAAAAAATCGTGCCGTTTAGATAGTCTGTTTATCGAGGAAGGTTATAGGCTATATTTTATTTTAAAAAGAATTAGGGATCGGTATGAAAATTACGATTTTGTAAACCAAGGTGTAAAATCGAAAACCTATTTATGCGTGCGCTGCAAAAACGATTGACAATAGAACAAAATGATGTACTAAGGGTTTGTAGGCACATATCTAACTATCATAGTTTAGTCACAATAACTATTTTTATGTTCATAAAAAATGCATAGAGATAAGCACGGGTTCGAAGCGAACGCGGGCAAACGCTAGTTTTATTATAAAATTGTTTTTCACGAAAACGACGTATTATATAAAAGATTAATCACTCATACAATATCTAATCAATATCTAACTTGATCCACTTATTTATTTCCTTGTCCAATATGAAAGGAAAACACATTTATACATAAATTGATATCGCCTCACTATGGGCTCCATCAGAAGGCTCAAAGTCACCCAAAGGGCAACGGAGAGGGCTATGCTCGGAGCTACGCTGCGAGATCGAATCAGAAATGAGGAGATACGCAGGAAAACCAGGGTCACCGACATAGCCCACCGGATTGCCAAACTTAAGTGGCAGTGGGCAGGGCACATAGCGCGCAGGAGCGACACCCGATGGGGCAGAAAAGTCCTCGAGTGGCGACCGCGTTCCGGAAGGCGCAGTGACGGTAGGCTTTCCACACGGTGGACCGACGATCTGGTTAAGGTCGCCGGAAAGCAGTGGATGCGGGCGGCCCAGGACCGGCCTTTGTGGAGATCCTTGGGGGAGGCCTATGTCCAGCAGTGGACGTCTTTTGGCTGACATGATGATGATGATGAAATTGATATGAGTATCGTCATGCTTGCAATTCGTAAAAGAGCGTTTGTCACGCTTTTGCCCGACCTTCATTGGGGTCGCCCCCAGTCAAATTTGTCGTTTCAGCCCTTAAATGACCCACCACCGGGTCTTCCTCCAAATTCATTCAGGGAAATCAAAATCGTCAAGTAGAAGACAGGGCGCTATGGCGCTGTTTAGGGGAGGGCTGTGTCGTGCCAACCTGTATTGCCAGCGTGGCACAGTATGCCCGTCCCCTCTATGAATTTGTGGGAGGCTCGACTCATTAGTGGGTGAAGTATGGGCTAAAATTATTAGTGTATTTCGTTTTTCCTGTTTGTCAAATATCACGCTATTGCGATAAAAAAATAATCTTATCGTATTCTGAAGTCATAAACTAAAACTGCCTTTTTGTTTTAACCCGTGACGAAAAATGGGTGTTATCAGTTTAATCCCTCTATCTATCAGCCACAGAGGTCCACTGCTGAACATAGGCCTCCCCCATAGATTTACACAACGCACGATCTCGTGCACACCGCATCCACCGACTCCCAGCGACCTTCACAAGATCGTCCGTCCACATAATCTGCGGTCTTCCCACGCTTGTCTTTCCCATACGAGGACGTCACTCCAAGACTTTTATGCCCTTTCAACTGTGCAATCCTTCTAGCTATGTTGGTCGCTTTGGTTCTTCTACGGATTTCCTCATTTCTGGTTCTATCACGCAGAGTAACTCTCAGCAAAGCTCTTCCATCGCACGTTGAGTGGCTCTCAGCCGCCTAATATGCCCCATTGTGAACGCCCACGTCTCGGATCCGTATGTCATCGCTGGCAACACGCTCTGTCCAAAGACTTTTGCCTTTAACCCTACTACCACTATACAACTATAGAACAGGCTTTTACATTTTTAAAGTCACTTCAAACGCTCTCAGTATGTAATGGGTTGGTGACATTGCGTCGGTATATTAAATGCGTCATCACACGAAAACACAGAGGACTGTAGTTATTTCTCTCTCGTTCGCACGCGTCCGTGTGACCTACTTTTGTCTCAATTTACAAAAGCATAACACCGAATGGGGTCTCCGAGAAATTGTATAACAACAACAAAATTACAATCAAATGATTCATTCTGTAGAAATGATTAAACATTATTTATATTAAAGCTTTCCACAAAAACGTCTTATCAGCGTACCAAATCCAATTGAAATTAAACTATAGTACCTTGGTTTTAGAGTGTATTATGTAAAGAAAGAGTTTAAAATATGTTTTCTTGAAACGAGTCCGAAGATTGGCTGGATTAATGGTAGAGGTGTAGCCACACCTTTCTGAATGTCCCATAAGAGGTATGAATCATGGAATTTAAAATAAATTAAAACTTACTTCCCTAGGCATATATCTAATTGTACATGTGCTATTTAAGGTGGGTGTTTATTTAGGTTAGCACCAACTTCAACTAGACATTTATTTTCATATGCTACAAACGTCCACACGAAATGGTATCCGCTTACTAAAATATTTATACTATTTATTTATACTTTTGAGCGTTTTTCGTTATACCATATACATACTTTAAATTTCAGTCATCAACGCACCTTTGAAATATTCATCCGGTATAGAGTTACCAACAATCGATTTCGTGGAACAGTCACTTGATTCTCGAAGTATATTGACAGACATTTGATACGAAATTCTTTCGCAATGGCGATATATCGTTTGGAAATTATATTTTTGTAAATAATGCTATTTTGGTTAGAAAGTTGCCACATTAACAAAGCATTTCGGTGTGGTGACGATTAAGAACACATAATGTCACCACCCCATTCTAATATACGCAATCATTACCTAATTTATACTTTGAAAACATTACAAGATAATTTCAGTTCTAACTTCGAACTTTACAAGTCTTGTAAACTTGTGAACGTTGAAATATTTGGTGTTATTTCGATTATAAATCGACAGGTACTTTAAAAATGTACAAAAGTGACAAGTAAAAGAAAAGTGTCAAAAGATAACTGAATAAAAGCACTATGTGTCATTAAATCGTCCACTAACGAAGCGAAATAATTAATCAATATGGGACGAGTAATTAATTACAAGAAGACCAAAATCAACTGCAGTGAGGTTATGGGCGCGCTTTTATTGGTCCGGGGCAACGCGCATGCGCTCAAACCGGGCATGCGCGCTGCAAACGTCAAAATCTATTTCAGTAAGCCCCGTGCGCGCTGAACGCTAGAAACCGCGTCTAAAACGAATCGAATAATACAACAACATAATCAGTCCCGAACGCTTAAACGACAAGTCTGGAAAGAAAAGAGAAACCAGAAGATGTGCTGCAAAACAGGACCGTGATGTGTTTGCAAGAGAGTTGAAAACGCAAAATGCAGCAATACGACAAATCGATTCGAACATTCCTTGATGCCAAATACAGGATTTAGTGTCAAATTATACAATGGAACCGCTAATAGATAGAAACAACTTCGCCGTAAGCGCGATGATGACGGTGGCGCTCCAGATCCTCTTCTTCACTATAGCGTCCCTCTTCCAGACAGACAAAGTGACTGACTTCACTGGTGGTGCCAATTTTATCATTATTGCGTTGCTTACCTTCTTTTTAGGGCAAGGCGGGTCCACTCTTAAGAGCTATGACAGCAGACAACTCATGGTCACTGCTTTCGTCTGCCTCTGGGGCATTAGGCTATCGGGATACTTGATATACAGAATCTACCACATTGGTAGAGACAAGCAGTTTGAAGACAGAAGGAGTAATACACTAAGGTTCGCCGTGTTTTATACATTTCAAGCTGTCTGGGTGTATGTAGTTAGTTTGCCAGTGATCATTATCAATGCGCCACACCATTCATACCCGAAAGCGCCGAAAACTATGACTACCTTAGACTCGGCGGGTGCCGGTATTTTCGTCATAGGATTGCTAATCGAAACGTATGCAGATCTTCAGAAATTCGCGTTCAGACAAGAGCCGGCCAATCAGGGAAGGTGGTGCAACGATGGGCTCTGGGGGTTGTCCAGACATCCAAACTACTTCGGCGAAGTTGTGCTCTGGTGGGGTATCTTTATAATATCCCTAAACGTCATCAGCGGCGTGGAATGGGTCGCAATACTGTCTCCTTTGTTCACGACCGCCATCATTCTGTTCTTATCAGGCATACCGTTGCTCGAACGATCTGCCGATGAAAAGTACAGAGATAACCCTGAATATTTATATTACAAAGCGTCCACGTCCCCGCTGATACCGATACCGCCTGCTATTTACGTTGAAGTTCCAAAGTTCTTGAAATGTATCCTGTGCTGTGAATACCCGATATATGACTCCACTGGAGACGACTTCCCTGCCCCGACAATCGTCACTGAGACGACTAGTATTTCCATGGTGCAGTCCCAAACATAGCTAACAAATGCCGCTCGCGATAGCGCGGCGGCACATGACTACGCCTCGAAGAAACCGCATAAACAATTGTGATACACAGCTGAGGAAAGAACTCCTAAGCTGCCAAACTCGTTGCCACTCAAACAAAACAACACTGTAGATATGAACTTATACAATACTTATATGGAAAACGTTAGGAAAAGCAAAAGAATCGCATTAGGACTTATAGATGAGACTAGAGATATATGTAGTATGGATAACACACCAAGCGATTGCGAAAGGAATATTGACTTAGCCATACCTAGTACCAGTACAGCTAAAAGACCTACAGAGATAGTGAAGTATGGTAAAATTACTTTTAATACTACAGCTATACTGCATCATTATCCTCAGATGAGTAATAATGAAAACGATACGAATGTAGCTGCTAAGAAATCTGATTTAAATTTACCAGAGGCTTTAGAGAATAATAATGTAGAAACAGATATTGTGGTGGACAAGAAAGATAACTACAATAATAACGGCGAAGTCAAAGGAAATTTGGCTGCGGATAATGCAATAGAGGTGTTTAATCAACCTGTTAAATTTACTGAAGAAAAACTTGTATGAGATATGGAGATAAAATTCTGCGCCATGCATTTTCGCATGAGCAGAATTTGGCACAATTACTTGAAGCCCAAAAAGAAGGCTAACATATCGCAATTTGAAATGTTGTAAAGACTGGCAATGAAGAGATATCTGTACTGTTCATAGTTGGAATCCGTCTCAAATAGAATAATTTAGTATTTACATCTAGTGTTAGGAAACAAAGTTAATATTTATTAAGGACATAGAGAGAAAATGTTACGGTAAGTTCTATTTGTTATTCATGTAGTTTTCCTTATTTGTTTAAAGGCTCGCATCAACTAAATGTATTCATAACTGACTTGTAATCTATACTTTTAATATTATAAAGCTGCAGAGTTTGTTTGTATATATGCGCTAATATCAGGAACTACTGGCCCGATTTAATAAAATATTTCAGTGTTGGATATTCCCTTTACGCCAAATAGCTACAAATGCTTTGTCAATAAAATATACGAATGCCATTACTGCTAAATATTTATCGAAATATTCGAATCAGGCGTTTTGCAATTCATGTATGCCGATCAGAATTTTCCAGTTGACGTCATTGTATACATTCTAGTGTAAGAGCAATACTAAGTGTTTCCCATTGAGAATTCGTGTCGTCATTTCTTTTTCATCTCTATCCGTGACAGACTGAACTTACAGATACATTTCAGTTCACCCTAGCGTTGTAAGAGGCTACTAAAATATACCAATAACAATCAAGTTTCAAGAGAGCAAAAAGTTTATGAAAGCCCTATGCCAACCATGACTTTATGGGAGACCAATAGCCAATTGCTATATAAAAATACCTGCTTTCATTCAGATGCAATAACATGGAATGTTCTAGCATGTTTCGTTAAGGCACTTCAAAGAAAATTCAACCGCAATGATCAGTAATGGAGTGCAATTCCCCACCCGGTCACTGTATCAGGCTGTGAAGCATGCCAAGCTTCCAAGGCAATGCAAAAATAGTCGATTAACTTAGCTGTCTTGAGACCCTCAGGATGGAATTGGGTTCTAAATATGTCGTCACACGGATCCAACTATGTGATACAAATTTAACAGTTTATTATCATGATATCGCAAACCCTTATCGCTCACAATAACAAATTTATCTGTAACCATATATGTTTACTCAGATATCTTTGTTTTCTGTCAATGCATAGACACCGTATTCTACTTTAGATCTTATCGACGAAAAGTGCGCATAATAACGCTGGTAAATTTAGATAGGGTAGGCAGGAATAATCCATTCATTCCTACATTGTTAACACACGCCAAGTACTTAAAAATAGGAGCACTGAGTACTGCCCGCGGACGCTGTCGCGAGATTTCAAATGTGTTGCGATTTAACATTCCTGCTCGTGCATGTGAGTTGGGACTAACGCAAATTATATGGTTTTGTCACTAGTGGTAATTAGTAATTATCAATAAAATCTAAATAAAATAAATGTTTACTATTTTTGTTTATTATACTTCTTTGAATCGGTTCAGTAGTTTCAGAGCCTATTCATCATGCAAACAAACAATCAAATATTACCTCTTTAAAATATTAATTTAGATATGCTGTACTGCTGAGTTGCGCCTCGTCCAACGGGTTGCGCGTGGTTTCGTATCATATTTTCCTTCTCTTCCGGCTGGGTTTTCGGCCTTGTCACGACTACGATACCCTCACAATGGAATGGGGTGGTGACACTATGTGTTTTAAACGTGTCACCTCACGAACAAAGACAAATTTAATTAACAAATAACTAAAACATTGAAATTAAACACTATTTAACGAATTTATCGCGTGTAGAGTATATCACATTATTTAATTCCCGATATTTTGAATGCTTTGCAGCAGTCGTGGTCTGCGGTCAAACCTAAGAAGTAAAATAAAAATAATTGATTTTTTGTGTTTAATTTTGACTAGTCTCATTTAGAATCTCAATTATTTCGTATTTTGATAAATAGACAAGGTTTATATTTTTTAACTTTAGTTTCCTTTGTTTTTTTATCGCCTTTTTAATTCTTATTTTATACTTAGTTGACTACCTCGGCTTTAGATTACAGTAACGAACAATAACATTTTCGGAATGTCGCCATTACTAGGGCAATTGACGAATATATATTTGTCTCGCTTTTACCAATACGGTATGATGTAGAAAGAACAGTGACAGATAGTAGTAGTATGACACGTTGTTAATGTCCATAAACTTAATCCAGTCATAAACAATTTTACTTATATTTTTATTTGTTCTACTTATCAGCACGAGTAGCAAATATTTTATCTGACAATGCATAGATTATCTTGTGCCAAGTTTTTTAAACTCAAATGTATAAATACGTGACTAAATCTAAATAATCTCTATAGCCATACAATACCTATTGTCTGTATGCTGGTGGACTCAGAATATATAATGTCACCACCCTATTCGATCCCGAGGGTGGCGTAAGAAGTGTCTAAAGGAAATGACCAGACCTAGAAAACCTTGCTGCAATATAAGGAAAACTTGATGTGAAATACCAACCCCATGGGCAGCATGGGTTAAGCTAACATCCCACCATCAATTGGAGGGGGCTCGACTTAGTAATGGGTATTTGCTGACCTGAGTTAGCAAAAATCATAACCTTAATGCAATTTGAAATGGCTGAGCAAATTTTCTTCAAACATACTAATAGGTAACACTCTGGATGAACACACTTTACCAACAAAATAAAACAAAAAGCCTTTAGCTAAGGTGGAGATCATCTTAACAATTTCAGCCCACCAATTAATACTGAGTTGGCCTCCCTCCAAATTTACGGAGGGAAATTAGCCTACTGTGCCACACAGATGGCCCAGAGTTTTATCATGTTTCCCTTCTTTTGCAGCCAACTGATCTAACTGTTGCGTTCCTTTAATCGATTGAAGCCGCGGGAAGCAACTAGGCGAAACAAATTGAAGATAATTTTATTTACCAATAATTTTCTCCGTTTCAGTTTAGAAGTAACTCAAATCACAAGGACAGCGCTCTGCAGCATCCACCTTCCTGACTACGAGACATGCGTGCAAGTCACCTTCGGGGTGCCTCTCAACTACGGTGATGAGGACCTTGACCCTCGTCTCAATGGAGAGGATCTCGAAGATATGTGGTACTCTCTCGCTGATGAAGATGTGTTCGCTGAACGGTTGACTGAGATGGGGGTGAAGGTGAGACATTTTATATCGGATTTTTTAAGAGAGCAACCGACTAGGGCTAAAATCCATGATGATCCACAGAGGCATGAGGATGACTTGTGCGGGTAGTAGTAGGATCGACCGCTCTAGAAGTTACACCCAAAGGTGACAAGAGCGGTCGATGCAAGAAGTCAATGCATGCAATGCATTCGAACTGAATGATGGTCAAACTAATGGATATAAAAAGCAATTTCATCTCCACAAATTACAAGCAAAAATCAAATATCAAGACAAAATAATGTAATATGTGTGAGATTAGGAGTCTAATAATAAATATTTAGGTACTATTAGACAGGTAAAATAGGATAGAACCATGCACCATCCAACGTTATTGACTAAAACGCTAATTATAAGACCGATTGTGTCAACTGACCATTCTACCCTACGCTATGGGTGCCAAGCTAACTAAAGGAAGTAACAACGCTGGCCACAAGAGAAACAAATCTTGATACAATACCATGTACCAGCCCGTCTGGCCAGGCTAATTTCTTCACCTTGTAATTGGGCGTGGCCTTTTTTTTTTTTTTTTTTTTGTTTTTTTTGGTTTCGCTGGGGAAATGCTTTATGCATACCACCGCACCCCGGGGGAAAGGTCGGTGATTATGTGGGACTCCGACAAGGGTCGTCTACCCAAGAGTCGTTTACCCACTAAAACCCCAGCGGCATACCCTCACACGACGCGCTTGGGGCGCCACAAGTTCGCGTAAACGCATTCTACTGTGACGCCCCGGCGTGGTGCCCGCAACGCGGGCAAGCGACTATCAGAGAGGGCGTCCCGGTATACTGGGACGCCCTCAGTCATCGAGGCTTTCGTCGGTGGTGGCTCCCCCGAACCACCACCGGCCTCCTAGGCGAGGGCAGAAGGGGCCCGCATCGTCACGAACCCCCCTCCACCCCGGCCTCCGTCCGCGGCGCGGGTCACCCGGAGCTCCCTCCCTTGCGACCCGCCCCGCTGCCCCCTTCTGCGACATCGGCCCCGCAGAAGGAGGCCCGTCAGCCCTCGGGCCGGCGCCAACCAGAGGACACCGGCGCACCGCAGCCGTCCAGGGCCCGCAGGGAAACCCTTAGGACAGGGTCCACCGTCTACCCAGGTCCCCGGAGCCCACCAGGGCTCGCAGCGAGACACTGGGGACAGGGTCCCCATCCACCCAAGTCCCCGCAGCCCCAATCTACCGCAGCGCACCGGCGATCCGTCCCGCAGCCCCCTTCTGCGACATACGGCCTCGCAGAGGAGGTGCGTCAGCCTTCGGCCGGCGCCAACCCGAGGACGTTGAGTGAGGACTCGGTTTGACGGCCAACTAAGTTGAGCGCCAACCCGAGGACCTCATGGTGCGCCGCAGCGGTTTACGACTCCCAAGGCAGCTCTGAGGACAGAGGAGTCCCCGGAGCCGCAACCCGCCACGACGCTGGGTGCCGCTCTTCGTCTCACCTCTCCCCGTGGGCCCGCCCGGCATGGGAGGCCCTGGCCGGTATGGCCCCACGGATCATTGAGGCACTCAAGCCCCCTCACCACAGCAAGGTGGCAGCACAGTCGAGGGGGAATTGGGCGAGGCCTGACTTAACAATGGCCTGTGATGATGATGATGTTATTGTTGGAAGTAAAAGTGGTGGAAGTAAAAATGATTTGATAATCACCTTCAAAGTTGTGTTACATCCAGCATTGAATCTTGTAATCACACTGAAATCCGTATCTAAAAGACATAAAAGCCCATTGCTAAGTGTCACCTCCTTTAACCATTAATCACAGTGTTTAGAATCAAGGTTTCCTTCTTTTACGCATCTAGCTGCAAATTCTGCCGTGGTATTTCCTTTAGTCGATCTTACGAGACCTTTAGGCTGGAGTGGGGTGGTGAGTGAGAATGAAATCGAATGATTTTGCGACGGCAAAATTCTTGTTTTAGTTCGTTAGCTGGAACAAACAATTTGTGGTTAGCCTTTAACCTTACGATTATTTGTATATATGCAAACAGGATAAACATTTATTAAAATAGATGGTGAGTAATTAATATATAGTTAAGTAATTAGGTTATTCTTAATCAATAGCCACATGCTAACCTATAAAAGCAACTATTTATGTAAAATGTTCTGCAATTAAATTAACTAACTATAATATAAATATGTTTTATCTCAATGACTCTCGGTTCATTCACTCATACACATCTGGTATACTAGTGATACGGGCGTAAGCCAAGTAATCATCAGGCTATGTGCGAAGTTTGATCTATTGTGTTTGTGACGGTTGTTTTATCATATAGGGTCGAGACGCATCTGGTTGGGCTTGCAAAAACTTATTATTATATCTATACACTACAAATTATGTCTCCCATTGAAATGGGGTTTCAAAACCACTAAACGTATGTCGTCGAACGTCAACTTAAAACGTATCACAAACTGACATTATTATTATATTATGTACAAAATTATAAATAGACGTATTTTGGCTAAAATGGTGATGAATAATAATTGTTAAAACTTTTAACCAGTCCACCCACAGCTAACGGATTAACCTTTTCATTTCAGGAATACCTTCTGCCAAACGACCGCGCCGTAGTGACGGTTTGGCTGGTGATTGCAGCAGGCGTGGTCATCTCCATGGCCATGCTTGGCTTTGCACTCTGGAGGTTCAGCTGTTTCGAAGATTATACCAGGTACAGGACCATCTTCCACTATAAGCATGAAGCTAATTAATATTGTTTCAAATGGAACTGGCTAAAGCATATCTATAAATGCATATTTAAGATATTTTTTTTCTACAATATCGTGTCTCACATTCTTTACCAATTGTGTAAAACAATTCAATGTACGGTACTAGTTAGATTAATCCCACATAAATTTGACATAATTGTGTTAAGTCATTTATGGAAATTATTATTTCAAGTGTTTGTGATTCTAGATGACTTTATTATTCTTCAGTAAAAAAAACGACTTTTGTCCCTAACCCAATATATTGAGGCTTGATCTGGCTAACTACTAATATTTACAAGGAGGATTTGCCATACAAGCCATTAACTATATTACAGTGCTATTAATTGTCAATTTTGGAAACCTAATATATAGTATATTGTTAGGTTGGAACGTATGCTATACACTATTGACAAGAGCTTTGGATTTTACAAATTAATGATACAATTATATAATGGCAGATGAGCACATCCATAGAAAATAATTAATTTGGGATCCAGGTAAAATAACAACTGCCGAGTCGACCTCCTCAAACTAAATCAATCAAGAATATTATTACATATTATTATTATAATATGACTCCAACAGTTCAATGAGCTCCAGTTTTGGCCTCAAATTTATATTCATGGAAATTACGTGCAGCGTTGAAGATGATTAACTGCACAAAGGGAAAAACCGCAAACATTATTGTGGTTTGTTTGTATCGCCTATAATGTTAGTAATAGTTTTCGTGGTTGCAATTAGCAAAACAAGTCTGAGTTACACTTAGCCTCCTTTTGCTGTATTTATTTCTTATGTACTAAAATGTAGAAGAAGCCTTCTGAGCACAAACTTGCTTTTCTATCTATGTACCCATCCGACAAAAGTCTTCGAACAGTGCGTGTTGCCAGCGATGACATACGGATCCGAGACGTAGGCGTTCACAATGGGGCTTATTAAGCGGCTGAGAGTCACTCAACAGGCGATGGAAAGAGTTCGAAGTTACTCTACATGATACAAACAGAAATGAGGAAAACCGTAGAAGAACTAAAGTAACCGACATACCCAGAAGGATTGGACAGTAGAAGTGGCAATGGGCAGGCCACGTGGCCCAAGAACGAATGTCGCTGGGGTTTAAAAGTCGTAGAGTGGCGTCCACGTATGGGAAACATAAGCGTGGGAAGACCCCCGACTAGGTGGACGGACGACCTTGTGAAGGTCGCTGGGAGTCGGTGGATGTGGTCTGCATTTTATAGGGGAGGCCTATGTTCAGCAGTGGACTTCTGTGGCTGATACAAAGATAGATAGATAGACCCACTAGGCTCTTCTCTGTTGAATGGCATTCCAAACCGGTGGTAAAAAGTACGTGAATAATATTATTTTTTATTTTTTCTGCTGTAAAGTTTGAGTATTCGAAAGCATTCGCAAGAATTTATTCGGATAAAAAAACATTTTGATTTGATTTGGTAAATTAAAAAAATCTTTCCAAGTGTTTTGTCAAAAGCGTTCCAAGCTGACGCTATAAATAAAATAAATATCATTGGACATTTCACACAACGCCATCTCGTCTCAAGCTAAGCAACTTAATGCTTGTGTTATGGTAACGAGATGGATGATAAACTACTTAAATACATTTTTTTTGTAAATACATACGTATACATACATACATACAATACTTATTGTAGATAGAAAAAGACCCAGACCCGGAACAAATACTTGAAGGTCGTACAAATATTTATTCCGTGCGGGGATCGAACCCGCGACATGCTGCGTAGCAGCCAATCCCTCAACCACTCCGCTAACCGTGTCATCAAAGCTGTAAGCTATAGTATTAGTATGTTACCAAAACTGTCAAATTCTACAATCAATGGAACGTTGCTTGTCTATTTTGACTCCCATTGAATTAGCAAGCAAGCCTTAGACCAAACAGCTATTACCAAACATAAGCTAAGGAAGCACCTACTGAGAGTAGGTTAAATGAAACACCAATGTTCCAGGTGCCAAGGCGCTGGGTACGACAGACGAAAGGAAAAAAAAGAAGAGCAAATAATAACCATTCATTGCTAAAAAGAACACTGACTACAAGTCTGTGGTGTAGTAACCAAAATAATTTAAAAAAAAAGCCCTAACTTTAGACAGACTATTCATAAAATCTTTTCCTTCCAGAATGCGTACGTTCGGTGACAACGACAGCATCAGCAATGAGAAACGCAACCTGGACCTATATCCCACTCCCCACCAGACTTTACCACCACTGTACTCTGAAAGCGAATACAAGTGGGCTGACGACAAATATGATGA
The DNA here is from genome assembly GCA_905475355.2 of Clostera curtula. Taxonomy (NCBI): domain Eukaryota; kingdom Metazoa; phylum Arthropoda; class Insecta; order Lepidoptera; family Notodontidae; genus Clostera; species Clostera curtula. The sequence continues at coordinate 579,159 of FR997819.1, forward strand.
TTCTGCCAGAGGTAAGATCATAAAACATCAATTGCTAAGTCAGGCTTTCTCTATTGGTCTTCCTTTTGGTGCAGCCAGGTTTACTGCCTTGTTGTTATATTTTAGTTAAATAAATAAATAATAAATATCCTTGGACATTTCACACAACGCCATCTCGTCCCAAGCTAAGCAACTTAATGCTTGTGTTATGGTAACGAGATGGATGATAAACTACTTATATACATTTTTTTTTTTGTAAATACATACATATTATAGATAGAAATGACACCCAGACTCCGAGCCAGTGCCTCTGGTTTAGACAAAGACACTGGCCCGACCCCGAAATCGAACCCGGGACCCGTTGATCCAAAGGCGGCACATCTAACCACTAGACCAACGAGGCAGTTAGTTGGCTCTACGGTTAATGTAGGATCGAACGGATAATGACTCTACGGTTTCAAAATTCGTCGCCACAAGGACAAACATAGGTTTTTATTATAACTGTTTATTTAGCGCTGACACCATAGGTTTAAAGTAGCCTTTACAGAAAACTTATCCTACGCAATGTATGCGTTTATTTTACTACTGCTCAGCCAATAGATGACCCACTGTTGAGTCGAGCCTCCAGTTAAATGGACGGTAATTAGCCTACAGTGCCCCGCTGGCCAGACGGGTTGTCACAGGTTTTCGTATAAAGATTTTCTTCTCTTGAGGCTAGGTTTTCGGATTTGACATTTACTTTAGTCGGCTCTTTCGACACCCTTGGGATGGAATGGGGTGGTGACAGTATGTATTTTGTCACCACACGGATACCCTGGCACTTATTAAGGGAACCTAAGACTCAGTGGACTAAACTGGCATTATGATGATTTAAAAAAAATATTCAGTGTAAATGAGAACCTACTATTTTTTAATTCGGTTAATCATTGGTCTGTTTCAGTGGACATGGGTGGATTCGCCAACAAGAGCTACATGCGAGACGATCTTTTCGAATTTGAGTCGGATGAGGAGGTCATCACACCCAGAGAAAGGTAAAATGAACCATATGTCTGATGGTATAGGATATCATATCCTATAGCAGCTATTAATAGAAGGACTGTTTTTAAAATGCATGTTGTCAAGCCCGGTGGCTTAAGGTGAATGTTCCAGGGTAGCCCGCGAAATTCAAATTTTCTTACGTTTTTTGCAATTTGCAGGTCAGTGCTATGTTGTATGTTGATTAAAATGTTATTCGCGGCTGTAAGACATACGTAGTTATAGAATTATAATCATCAAAATCATCAATACAACCCTCCAAGCTCATAGAGGTGCAAGAAAAACTTTTTCAACGTCAAAGTCATTCTTGTGCCTTTATGAGCTTGGAGGGTTGTATTGATGAGTTTGATGATTATACATCTGTAACTACATACGTCTTACAGCCGCGAATCAAATGTTCATCATCATACACCCTAGCACTGCCCTGCAAATTGCACAAAACATAAGAAAATTTGAATTTCGCGGGCTACCCTGGAACATTCACCTTAAACAAACCCGATCTGGAAATCGAACCGTGGTCGTAACCACCCGTCTCAAACGTACTGCTTGCCATCCCTAAATCAGAGTATTTTGTATCTCATAATTTCTTTATTTTTAACTTAAATAAATTTGAAAGAAAGACATACACAAATATTCATTTTTTTTAGTTCAGAAACCTTCGTGGGCTCATCCACAACACTTTTCTTCAAGATCATCACATGATCAAATGCATAGTTTACGAAGGACCAGACAAACAATCATTTTTATATATATGAAGATATTTGCCTGGGTCCCAAACCTGCGAATACCATGAAGTTTTCTTTATAATAGTAACCTACTAATAGTATAGTGTTACTTCGGGACGTAATTCGTTTTCGACACAATCACTATTTTGGAATATTGCAGGACTTGTAATTGTATAGTGTCAGATGGGCATTGTAATAGAAAATGGCCCTGTTCTATAAATTATTGTATTGTTATTATGCATTGCAGGTATGCTACAAACGTGTAAAGATGCTAATAACTTTACCCTCTTCGCTTTGCGCTAACACACTTATGGTAAAAATCACTAGTTACTAAACCACTAATGCTTTTGTTATTGTTATGACGCTTTTTCACCAATTCGTTACTATTTATTCCAACCATTTCAGTTACTATAAAGTTTACCAGAATTTCACAAAAATAATAATTTTATAGTAATAGTAGTAACATAATATTATTTCAAACTTTTTTTTATTAATTTCGGTTATCTTTCACAGGAAAGGCGACATCAAATCGAGGGACATCTACGCTGTGTGATTTTATTGAGTCAGTAATTACGAGGCGTCAGTGATATCATCACCAACGAAAGAAAATGATAATTGAAAACCAAATTACCGGTTGAAGATTGGCTAATATTACTAAATCGCTCTAGCCAATTTTAAATCCGTTGAAAATACGGAAAACTTACGCAAGCAACTGATTGTACACGCAGGATATAACAAAAAGATAGACGTTTTATACTGATAACGCATATACTGAAAAGTACACTAAGTACTTAATAAGTATACTCTAATAACTCTGGGCAAGTCAATAAATAGTCCGTCACAGTAGTCCGAAAATTCAATTTCTTCCTCATACGCCAATAGAGCTGCTCAATTTATTAGGTCTAAGATTTGGGTTTACTTAACTTTTTTGTTAGATCCTGTGTATGTATAGTAATTTAAAGGGTCACTACACCCTCTATCTTTAATTGTAGTTATAGGAACAAACGTATTTCGTCATATTATTTAACGAGCTCGTATAACAAACAAATTTGGGAAATTAAAAGTGGTTTTAGTTGAGCTGGAGGACGTACTATTTTGTTTTACCACTTAATGAAATATATGTAATAATTACCACCAACCGCAACTTTGTGCTCCGGTTAGGTGGTAATGCAATCTAGTAGGCTTATCTCGTCCCATTGATGAGTCTGACCTCCTCCAAATGTGTGGATCCTGCGGCGATTCCTTGCAGTATCCAGTTAAAACCAGCTCGCTATTTTAGTAGATAAAAAAGTACGAAAATAAATGAATAAAGATTTAAGCAAATTCTTTTGTTGTTCGATAAATGTGATTTTAAACATATTCTAAGGAATAAATAGAACTTGAAACAAGTTTACTGGCAATTTAATAAATGTTTTGGTAATTTATTTTTGCTAGTGGTAATATAAATTTATAAGGTGTTAGTGCCAATTTATAAAGTGTAGCCTTTATAAACAGGGTGTTACAAAAACTATTCACACATAAATGGTACTGCTAATACAGTTGATAAATATGTCCAATCATGTGAATGAAAGTAACCTTTTCTTGAAATTTTGTTTACGTTGGTGGACAAAATCTTTTTAAAATATCGCATTGGCACAAAGGTTATTAAATTGCCAGTAATATACTGTAGAAGTTATTTTAAATTAGGTACTGTTGTATACTTGTTAGTTAATATAGCTCAAGTTATAAAACTTGTTGTAGCCAGTAACAAAGTGTTAGTTGTGCATTTTTGTAAAAATATATTTTACCTTTTGTAGTTTTGTTGTAAATTATTTCTGTTTTCTTTTTGTAATTAATTATATTTTAAATTTTATTCCAAAATAAATGGTTATTTTTCTTATTCGTTTCTGTTTCTTTTTATATTATTTTCTTTGGCAGTTAAAATGGCTTTATCACCAGCTGATCTAACAACAAAAAATACCGATTAAATACTAATCGCCAAATCATATTAGACAAAACCTGACCCCAATTTAAGTACTTAATCACATTTCATTGCTAATTTTAAGATACCTAGTTACGATTTGTTTCCAACTCATAATTCCAATCACACCAACCTATAGGCCTTTTTAAAGCACTTGAAAAATGCTTCCTGCCAACTCTGGCCCCATGTGTTATGTGGTTCTCTGAAGGATCCATTGCATCCCGGATACCCTCTTAAGCCCCAGTAGTAAGTCTCAGTGCCGTGCTTAGAGGGGAGCCATTGTAAACGCATTCGACTTCTGGTAATCTTTTGCGAGACTATTAGACGGCATCCTAGCTTTCGAAGACGCCTTCAGTCTCAATGGCCACATGGGCACGCCTCTATAGTGGGAGTAGGAGATGGGCGTATTGCGGAGGGAGGAGACTTGGCGTCGTGGATCAGCAAGATGGTCAAGCTTAAACAAGTCACCAGTCCACCGAGTGGGAGGCTTCATATGTATCGCTATAATTCTTTTTTAATATTAATTACGATGATTATTTTATAATTTAAGCTATTACCAGAGTTTAAAATAGGGTTGTGAATTTTAACGATATACCTAAGGCAAATTTATTACTTATACAATTTTCTTTTTTTTATTTTATTCTATCCAAGTCTTCTTAGTATGTCTATCTATAAAGGAAACTTTTACCTAATTAATAAGTCTTTATCCTTTTAATATCATTAGATATAATGTCATTGTCTAAAATTATCTACTTACTAAAATATTTAGTTCAAAATTAAAAATGTCTGTGTGTATTTTTAATTATACGAGGTGAAAGTAAATGGATGTATACATTAGAAGAAAAAAGAATCGGGAGTAATGAAAATGATTACCGTGTGCTCCCATTGGCTAATAATACGTCACTGCAGGTTTATATACCCATTCTGTTTCATCCTGTATACTAAAATATATAATAGTCACCATGTTACCTGATATATAATAGTTCCTTAGAAAAAATCTTGTATATATTTAAAATGTCCTAAACAGATTTATGTAAGGAAAGTATACATATTATATAAACATAATTATGTTATGCAAATATATGTATATATTATATATATTGACCAACATTTGAAGAGCACAATATGTATTTTTATTCCTCTGACAACCTTTTTTTATATGTATATCTGACTACTGGTCAGGCCTCTTCCAAATTCAGGAAGGGAAATAGCATAGGCCAGACGGGTTGACTGAGTTTGGGTATCAAGCTATCTCTCTTGGCTAGATTGCCTTGTTAGTCTAGGGGTTGGCAATACGAGGTCCTGGGTTCGATTTCAGGGCTGGGCAAGTGTCTTTGTATAAACTAGAGACACTAGCTCAGAGTCTGGGTGTCATTTCGTGAATGTCGTGTTTGTAACCTGCCCGCGCGAAACTGGTTATACCTAAAAACTTAAACAAATACGAAAAAGAAACATAATTTTCTCCCGTTTAATTTTCTTTAGTGGGCCTGGAATTATTCGGCAGTGACTTCGTATAAATGTATAGAATAATACGTAAAGCAAAACCTTGTTTATTGTTAACTAGTGGCCCGCCCCGGCTTCGCCCGTGCAAAGCGGGGGTGTGTTATACATTATAAACCTTCCTCGTGAACCACTCTATCTAATAAAAAAAACCGCTTCAAAATCCGTTGCGTAGTTTTAAAGATTTAAGCATACATAGGGACGGACAGAAAACATCGACTTTGTTTTATACTATGTAGTGATAGTGAAGTGATAGTGATAGTGAAGTGTGTGATAAAATTGAGAATAGAACAATTTGTATATAACTATCATCATCATGATTTTCAGCCAATAGACGTCCACTGTTGGACATAGGCCTCCCCCAGGGATCTCCACAAAGGCCGGTCCTGGGCTGATTTCTGCCCGATGATGGTGCAAAAAAGTCCTTGACTGGCGACCGCGTTCCGGAAGGCGCAGTGCTGGTATATAACTTTGGCGCAGTGGTTGAGCGAACGACTGATGCGCATGTCGCGGGTTCGGTCCCCGCACGGAAGAAATATTTGTACGACCTACAAGTATTTGTTCCGGGTCTGGGTGTTTTCTATCTATAATATGTACGTAATTACAAAAAAAAATGTTAGATAATAGTAGAAAATATAGTAGTTTATCATCCATCTCGTCACCATAACACAAGCATTAAGTTGCTTAGCTTGGGACGAGATGGCGTTGCGTGAAACCAACCAGTTGGAATACAAAACCAGTTGGAATAATCATTTCCTTAGACGACTTAACACAATTTTGTCAAAATTCTAGCGAATAGATAATGGAGCATGGCAACCATGGAGATTCTTTCCGGCTCTTCTCTGTGGAATGGCAGGGCCGGATTTAGGGGGGGGGGGGGCAACCGGGGCGAAAGCCCCGGGGCCTCCACAAGCAGGGGGCCTCCACAATAGAGACTACGGAAAAAAAATATCTTTATTTCTTTTCAAATAATTCTTGTTTCCGATTATATTCATAGGTGTTTGTTAAATACTAAGAGAATCTACTTGTTTTCACAATAAATTATTTATTGAAAAACTCGACTGAAAAAAATTGTTCATTTTATTTGGAAAATAATTTGGGGCAAGGGGGCCTCCACTCCTTTGTTGCCCCGAGGCCTCTGGACCCCTAAATCCGGCCCTGTGGAATGGCATTCGGAACCGGTGATAAAAACTAAAATAAATAATTAATTAATTAACATATTTCCTTTTAAATTTAAATTTTTGTACTTTCTAATCTAAAGAAGCCATAGGATCATAAAGCCTCCTTTTGAAGTCGTTTAAAAGACAAGGGCAAGTGATAAAAATAGCTTTGTCCTTGAATTCGTCCCTCCCTTAAGCCTGTATCTAAAGTGATATTGTAAACACATGCGGCTGAAACGACATGTAATCGTTTCGACCGCAATTTACGTGTATTGTGTACTTATGAGCGAATTCTGTGTGTTTTCTACTTAGCACTAGCGGGTTATTATCAGAAAAACACGAATTGCCGAACCGTGACGGGCCTCCACCGATTGCATGGGTTGGCACAGGGTTTAGCATCACTGGACTTGACACGCTGCTCGTCATGGATGCACGTACCTGGATTGACGAAAGAGAAGAGTCTTCTTTTCAGAGACTTCTTCTACAGGTCTGAGCAGCGGACTAGGGACGGGTCCCTGCTCAACTCAAGACCTCCGAGAGGGAGTGGCGCCTTTCTCATATAGCGCCACACACAGCCAAAGAACCGAGGGTCGAGTTCTGACCTCCCCTCGCCCAGCCATCATCTATGAGAAGAATAGAAGCTTTCCCGCACATGATTTGGCTCGAGTCTGGATAAGCAGTGTAGCATCAGGTTTTCCTTCTCTTGCGGCTTAGTTATCGGCCTTGTCATCTCCTTTTGTCGGCTCTTATGACACCCTAAGGTTGGAATGGGGTGGGGACACGATGTATTCTAAATCCGTCACCACATGGAGCTACGTAGTTTTGTTTTAGATTAATATCCGTGTGGTTATTTACATGTATAACGAGTCTCATCCTTATCTGTTTAGATATGAATACATAATAGTCAGTTAAAGTAAGTTGTGTAGGATAAGAATACATTTAGGCGGAAAGGGATGATCATCCAGCCAGACAAGGTGTGATGTTTGCCTAGGGTTCGCAGCACCTATCCCCCGATTGTTGCAGTCGGGGAAATCTTAACTGTTCGAATTGCTCTTGAAATTTCGCTATCGCGGTGTAGGACTTTTTGGTCATTCTCGCATTTGTAGGCGATATTTCTTGATTTAATTAGTTCAGATTTTTCGGTTAAATTGTGTAAAGTATGTAGCATGTTGGTCGCTACATACATATTAACCCATTTCATCTTGATGGCTCAAGAGAAGCCCAGGGACATCTCAACATGTTACATTCCTCTCTCCTCTCTCTCTCTCCTTGATTTATTAGTCGCCCCCTAAGACAGCCTCAAAACAAAATGCCATAAAACTCATATCGCGGTACGCTCTGAGTCTCTGAACGCGTGCAAATTAAGGAAATGTTGTTTGGTGACGCAGAATTGCCCTGGTGCTCTCAAAGCAAGGTCGCCTCGGATCTGTGGGCTTAGTGCCTCACTTGCCTCGTAATTAGCAACTGATAACACGATAACAGAACAGATAACTCGGTTACGGAATAACTATTTCGGGGAAAATTTCATAGCGAAAGTTTGAAAAATGTGTGAAAGTGTTTCATTATTTTAAAAAGAGTATTAGTTAGAGAAAATGCTCCCCGATTTCTGTTTTCAAAAATAGAAGCATATTGTTGTTTTTCTAAAATCAGTGTTACATTCATATCTTAATTTCTGATTTTATTGTACCATTTTTGTAAAATTATTTAGTCGCATTGCTCGTTTTTCAAGTGTATAAATGATTCATTATATAGAAATTCATTTCAACAACGTGTTCCGCTATTCTTTCATTTAAAAAGTTATTGAACAGTTATTGATCTTTCATTTTCAAATGTATATACCTACTGCTTTTAAAATATTGTAAGTGTTAAAAGAATAAAAATGTGCAATCCTGTTATCTTTTTAACACCAACACTTGAAAAGGATAATATAATATATGAAACTTAAAGTTTGATCTTATTAGCTAAAGATAAAGATTTAAATGACCATGGAAAAAGAAAAATTAATCACAACAGATGCAGAATATGAAGAAATCGCTAAATTGTACGACGAATGCCTAAATTACTTGAACGAAGGTAATCTTCTTAGCACAGTTATTGATTGTAATAAAGAACCTGATTATGAATCGATTGAAGACAAAACAGATAACTACGAGACAACTAATCAGAACAGAAAAGAAGAAGACAATGAAGATACTACTGAGAAAGTAATAAACAAAACAGTATTTAAACTGGAGAATGAGAAGTCGACCGAAAGTTTAGACTCTGTGACAGAGCCGAAATCGAATAGGCTTAGAAAACTGTCTCAGCAATTACCGAAGATTATCATTACTAATAGTTTAACAAGTTTAGGTGAGGATGCTAGAGAAAAGGAAGAACCAGCATTGACAAGGAATATGGTGACTAAGGAAAGGAGAAATCCATTCAACCATGTGCCACTGAAAAATAAGCAGAAACGCCGCAACGTTTCTTTGAATAAGTGAGTATTACTTAAAGATAGTACCGCTGTTATATTTTTTATGCTATGCTCTCTAGGGGGCTCTTTAAGACATATACTAGGAACACAAACTTAAAAGGAACTTTATTTAAGTAGGTTTTATCAAAAAACTTTTAAATCTTCTTATTTAAAATTACCATTCATCATCTTAAGGCCCCTGTCCCACGCTAGGTGGTAGTCTCCATACACACCTATCAGTCGTCATACTACATTCACACCTTTCATACATAATTCCTCATTCTTTCAATCCATCTATATCTTTTGATCGCCCACAACCCTTGCGTCCGCCCGCATTCATGCTGAAACTACCGACGGCTCGGAAAGCTGCTCTACAGAAAAGAGCGGGCAAGAAACTATGTAGTTGTTTTTTTTTAATTATTGTTCTTGTTTACAAGAAGCACTAAACAGCATAGTGAGAGCAAGTTAGCCAGATGAAAGAAACGTGCTACACGTTTACGCAATGAATGACGATTAGGTCTTTAAAGGGCCAATCAAAAGACGTCTAGACGTGTCTCTGGTTAACACAAAGTCACTTGACATAATATTAAAGTGCATATAGATTCCAAATATGGCAACCAACCAAGCTAACCTTAGCGCACTAAAAGCATCAACAACTAACTAGATACGATAGCTTTTTTTACTGAAATTAACCTAGCAATATTTATAATTTAAGAGAATCTGAGCCCGAAATTTAGTAAACCAAATGACGATTAAAAGCACTGTGATGGATTTTCAATGCTCTCTGGTTAATGCGAACATTCCACAATATGATCTCATATTATTTCACCTTCGATTCAGTAGAAACGTCGCAACGATTATTTCACACACATTAAACAGTTTTTAACAGTCGTAGGTACAGGCGAAACGTCGGGAATCAAATAATGTAATATACTCGCGATAAATCCGTTAAAAAGTGTTTAATTTACTACTACTCAGTCCTTATATGACCCACTACTGAGTCGGGCCTCCTCCAGTTACATGGAGGGCACATGTCCTATTGTACTGTGGCGGTGTGTCGGTCGCGGAGTAGATAAAGTTCCGAATAAAAACACTGGTTGTTGGTAAAGTCACTCTCATATATTACACGACACACTTTGCACACATAAAATATTAAAATAGTTATTAAATAAAAAGAAGGAGAAACGATGGCACAATGTATAGAATAGAGAACAGAAATAAAGTAATATAAAACATGTAAAAAAACAAATTAATTTAAAATATCAAAACAGAATTAAAACAGTCAGCGAGAAGCGCGCGAAAAAAGAATCTTTATAAAAACTATTTATTCAATCCAACGGTTGGTGCGTGACGTCACAGCGCCGCGAGCCCGCGCCTGCGCGATCGATAGAAGCTTGACGCGCAGCTTAGGCACGCAACGCTGTGTTATCTATATTAAAGAAAATAGGCCGGACAAAGTGTTCATAAAAATATTAACAGGTGAAATAAATAAAAATGATTTAACATAGGAAATACGAACAAAACAGACTTAGACTACTTATAAACTACTTAAAATTAATTTAATAAAAATTATATTAAATATTAACAAAAAGTAGTCATTCCGCCACAACACCCCCTACCAGAGACCGACATGGGCGAATGTTATTCAGGCGAATAATGGTCTGGGAAACGTACTCTTCGACCTGACCGTGTCGTCTTGATACTGCTTCTTGGGGTTTCGGGTAACTTGGTGGTGGAATGGTAGTGTTGTTTGCGTGTGAGTATGCTTTTGGGAGTATGTGTGTTGTTGAGTACTGTTTGAGTGTTTGTATGCGTACTTGTATTTGTGTGGCTATGTGAGTCATCAAGTATGTAGGCTGGTTTCAGACGGTCTACTGATACTGTGACTGAGTTGCCGTTGATAAGGAGTTTGAAAACTTTATCTCCTCGTTCGAGGACCTCATATGGTCCAGTGTACGCAGGTTTAAGACTTGAGGCTATTTTGTCGTCTCTAAGATAAACGTGAGTCGATGAGTGTAAGTCTTTGAAAATGAAAACTGGTTTATTGCTGTGACGTGAAGCTGGAGATGGCTGAAGTCGTCTGGCAAAAGATCGTAACCGTGAAATATAGTCGGTCATGTCGAAAGTCGTCTGTGAGTCTGGGTGGAAAAAGTCACCGGGAAGTCTGAGGGTTTCACCGTATAGCAGTTCTGCTGGTGTAGCCTTCAGGTCATCCTTGAACGTGTTTCTTATGCCCAATAAGACGAGTGGAAGCGTCTCTGTCCAATTAATATTGTCGTGACACACTATGGCAGATTTAAGCTGCCTGTGGAACCGTTCTATCATCCCATTGCACGCAGGATGGTAAGCAGTAGTTCGCCTGTGTTTAAAACCGACCAAGGATGCAAGGTGTTTGAAAAGAGCCGACTCGAACTGCGCACCACGATCTGTCACAATGTCAGTCGGACATCCGAATCTTGCAATCCATCCATGCAACAGGGCTTTTGCCACTGTCTCTGCGGTAATGTCAGGTAGTGGTATCGCCTCAGGCCAACGAGTAAATCTATCGATTGCCGTGAGACAATACCGGAATCCTTGTGACAGTGGCAAGGGCCCTATAATGTCGATGTGGATGAATTGAAAACGAGCTTTGGGTGGTTTAAAATTCCCGAGCGGTGTAGATACGTGGCGTGTGACTTTAGACCGCTGGCAAGCCGAGCAATTTCGAGTCCACTCTTTGCAATCTTTCCTTACACCTGGCCAAACATATCTTTCTGCGACAAGTAGAGCAGTTGCATTTGAACCAGGGTGACTAAGAGAGTGGAGAGTATCGAAAATTTGGTAGCGGAGAACATTTGGGACATATGGTCGTATAGTGTCTGTTTTCGTGTCGCAATAAATCTCAATGTCAGTTCCCGGCATCTTGACTTTTTTAAGGCACATTGATGTGTTGCTGCGCAGTAGTGTCTCGAGTTCGGGGTCGTGTTTCTGTGACTTAGCTAAAACTGCCCAGTCTATTGGCTGGGTAACTTCCTGGATCCTCGAAAGACTGTCTGCAACAACGTTGTCTTTACCTGAGATGTGCCTAATGTCCGTGGTAAATTGCGAGATGAAGTCAAGATGTCGGAACTGTCTAGGTGAGCAATTGTCTTTCCGCGAATGGAAAGCGAAAGAAATTGGTTTATGATCCGTATAAACTGTAAAACTCCGCGCTTCGACCATATGCCTAAAATGTTTGATTGCCTCATAGATGGCAAGGAGTTCCCTGTCATAAGGCGAATACTTTTGTTGAGCGGGACTCAACTTGCGTGAATAGAATGCTAGAGGTTCCCAGGTGTCTCCAGATCTGCGTTGTTGTAAAACTGCGCCTATTGCAGTGTCGGAAGCGTCTGTCACCAATGCAAGGGTAGCATTGCAGTCTGGGTGAGCGAGTAATGCAGCGTTGCAGAGACTTTGTTTGCATGCATTAAAAGCTTCCGTCTCATTGGGCGTAAAATGCACAGGATGCGAACCTTTGACAGAACCAGTCAGTAAAGCGTGTAACGGAGCCTGGTGTTTAGCAGCATCTGGAATGAAGCGTCTGAAAAAGTTGATCATGCCTAAAAATCGTCGAAGCTCACGTACAGTCTTGGGAGTCGGGAAGTCTTGAATGGCCTCAACCTTTTCGGGCAAGGGTTTAGTGCCCTCAGCTGAAATGCGGTAGCCAAGGAAAGTTACATCCTTGACACCGAAAACGCACTTGCTGGTATTGATGACCATACCGTACTCCTGTAGTCGAGTGAAGAGCTGTCGTAAATGGTCTTTATGAGTCGCTTCGTCTTTTGAATACAGTAGAAAATCGTCGATGAACGCGTAGGTAAAGTCAAGTCCCCGTAGCATTTCGTCTACAAAACGTTGAAAAGTCTGACCGGCATTACGAAGTCCAAAAGTCATGTAAGGAAATTCGTATAGTCCAAAGGGTGTCGTAATGGCGGTCTTGGGAATATCGTCAGGGCTTACTGGAATCTGATTGAAAGCTTTGACAAGATCAATGGTGGAGAAGACAGAGCAACCAGATAAATTATGTGAAAAGTCATGAATGTGTCGAATCGGGTATTTGTCAGGTATGGTACGAGCATTAAGCATGCGATAGTCACCGCAGGGGCGCCATCCATTTTCCTTTTTAGGAGCAAGGTGCAATGGAGACGACCATGGTGACTGAGAAGGCCTGGCTGTACCATTCTTCAACATGGCCTCAAATTCGTCCTTGGCAATCTTCAGTTTGTCTGGAGCCAGCCTACGTGGTGTGCAAGAGACGGGCGGGCCTGGTGTAGTTTCAATGTGATGTACCGTGTTATGTGCAGGTGGCTTGTGTATACCGGGTGGACGAGTGATGTCGGGAAATTCCCGTAGTATGTCGTGGTATGTAGTGTCACCAATAATTACCTTCACCGAAGAAACAATATCGGACGATTTGACAGGCGAAGCCGGGGTCGAAAGCGTAGTATTATTGTCGATGAGGCGTTTGTTCCTGCAATCAACAACAATATTATAAAACGATAAAAAATCGACACCGATTATTGCCTTAGTAACATCCGCAACAATAAATTGCCAGGTGAAATCGCGGCGCAAACCTATATTGAGAGTTAAGTTTGCGTAACCGTAAGTATTAATTGGCGTGCCGTTTGCTGCACAAAGTTGGTATGAGGTTTTCTGTCGCTGTCCTGGTAAGGCGGTGCGTGGAATGACACAGAGGTCGCTACCAGTGTCGACCAAAAACTGTATCTTAGACCTAGAGTCCGCTACGAACAAGCGACCGGTATTTACATTGTTTAGGCAATCGGTTGTCGCTATTGCCGACTGCCGCGCACATTTCCCGACACTTCACAAGGCTTTATACACTTACGCGCTTTGTCACCATACTTGTTATGATACCAGCACTGCGCATAGCGTGTGGCACTGGCACTGGAGCGGGTGCTGGCATCATAACAAGTATGGTGACAAAGCGCGTAAGTGTATAAAGCCTTGTGAAGTGTCGGGAAATGTGCGCGGCAGTCGGCAATAGCGACAACCGATTGCCTAAACAATGTAAATACCGGTCGCTTGTTCGTAGCGGACTCTAGGTCTAAGATACAGTTTTTGGTCGACACTGGTAGCGACCTCTGTGTCATTCCACGCACCGCCTTACCAGGACAGCGACAGAAAACCTCATACCAACTTTGTGCAGCAAACGGCACGCCAATTAATACTTACGGTTACGCAAACTTAACTCTCAATATAGGTTTGCGCCGCGATTTCACCTGGCAATTTATTGTTGCGGATGTTACTAAGGCAATAATCGGTGTCGATTTTTTATCGTTTTATAATATTGTTGTTGATTGCAGGAACAAACGCCTCATCGACAATAATACTACGCTTTCGACCCCGGCTTCGCCTGTCAAATCGTCCGATATTGTTTCTTCGGTGAAGGTAATTATTGGTGACACTACATACCACGACATACTACGGGAATTTCCCGACATCACTCGTCCACCCGGTATACACAAGCCACCTGCACATAACACGGTACATCACATTGAAACTACACCAGGCCCGCCCGTCTCTTGCACACCACGTAGGCTGGCTCCAGACAAACTGAAGATTGCCAAGGACGAATTTGAGGCCATGTTGAAGAATGGTACAGCCAGGCCTTCTCAGTCACCATGGTCGTCTCCATTGCACCTTGCTCCTAAAAAGGAAAATGGATGGCGCCCCTGCGGTGACTATCGCATGCTACAGTACCACGATGGCCAAACGGGTTGGCACAGGGTTTCGTATCAAGTTCTCCTTCTCTTGCGTCTAGGTTATCGGCCTTGTTATTTCCTTTTGTCGGCTCTTAGGACACCGTCAGCATGGAATGGGATGGTGACACTATTTATTCTTTATCCGTCACCACATGGACCGATATATTGTTACAATGTTGGTGTAATTTTTTGAGAAACGATGAAGAGAAGGTCTGACTCGTAGGGTGATCTCTAATTGTACTCTAATTAAGGTTTTAAGTATTAGTTGTATTTTTTTGGGGTTTTAGCGGTCAGAAACGCAGTCCTCCTCTCCGATATAGACCAGGCTACGGAGACTACCCTCGGCGCTTGGTCTCCAAATCAGGAAGTGAAAATGTCGCTCTTATATCCAACATCCCGTTCGAGAGGATCCGTCTTTTGAACGACACATTTCATACTTTGGTAAGTTTAAAAGACAATTACTGGCGCGAGATATTTTTGGAAAAGATGAAGATTTTCGTCACCATAAACAATTATATTTTTGGTGTTGATTGTAACGTACAATGCCATGCTGGTTTACAACACATAAATGGCAATCGGTCAGAATATAACACTTCCGCACCGCACGCTGGGAAACACGCGTGTTGTAAACATGTTGTAAAAGTCAACAAAACCCAGCACGCTTTGTGGTAGGATGTAATGGTCCGCCCGGCTAGCTACCACCCTCACATATAAAGGTCTGGGCAAACAGCGGACGGGGCGGGACGGCGACGCGACGCTGGCGGGACGTGAAGAGTTGTAATGTATTAGTTAATGTAGAATATGTCACATAGAGCGACGGTTAGTCGAGCGCCGGGCGCGACGGCCGCCACCGTCGCGTCGCCGTCCCGCCCCGTCCGCTGTTTGCCCAGACCTTTAGTCCGCAGTTTTACTGTGTTTCGACGAGAGTCGGTGCTCGGGAGGGCATTTCTTTGAATTGCCTGCTCCTTCTTAGACCCTGGCGTTGCTTTCCATCAGGCAAGCCTAGAGTCAAAGGCATTCAAGTAACTTTTAAAAACATGCTAAGTCAGTAGCGTAAACACTGAAAGCTGGTGCAACCAAATCATTGTCGGTTGTCCCAATAAGTGGGTATCTGAGGTCAGTTACCCGGTATTTGCCAAGTCGACCAATGATATTGGGACAAAGGAAACTATTTGCCCTTTGCCCCGGGTTAGAATAGTACCATCCCATCTCTCCGCGTGGGTGTTGTAAAATGCGACGAAGGGAACATGGGGTTATAAAAAACAATTAATTTCTGCTTTCTCTAGCACTGGTCTGGAGTCTCGTCCCCTATTACGTGGGACTTAGAAACACATTTGGCGAGATGTGGGCACGTAATACGCCTCTGCCTACCCTTTGAGGCTACAGGCGTGAGACTATGTACGTATGTATGGAAACGATTTGATTTTAGATAAACCTTCGATGGCGTTGGATCGTGATTGGGACAATAGTTGTGCACTTCGCCATCTGGTTGGTCTTCGCCGTTTTCTGGTACATCACCGCGTTGGCCCATTACGACTTCGAACCGGACCCACCTTCGAAGCCCTGCATCACTGGCGGGAAAGACTTCGTTACCATATTCCTGGCATCTGTTGAAGCACAGGTAATACTACTCAGCCCATAAATGAGCCACAGCTGAGTCGGGCCTCCCCCAACTACATGGAGACTAATTAGCCTATAGTACCAGTGCCAGACGAGTTGGCACTGGGTTTCCTGTCAAGTTTTCCTTCTCTTGCGGCTAGGGTATCCGCCTTGACATATCCTTTTGTCGGCTCTTACGACACCCTCAGGATGGAAGGGGGTGGTGACACTATGTATTCTAAATCTATCTTATCGTTACACTATTAATATACCTGTATAGCGGGGGCAGTTAACAAACATGTAATTCACAAGCACAAATGACACTCAGACTCGGATCAAGTGCCTCTGGTTTAGAGAAAGACACTTGCCCGACCCCGGAATCGAACCTGGGACCCGTTGATCTAAAGCACATCCGACCCCTTTTTTTTATCTCCAACTCGCGTCCTGTTGCTGCATTGTGGGATCTGATGCAGAACCACGCCGCACATCCAACCCCTAGACCAACGAGGCAGTTGGTATTTTTTTTTGAGAAGCGATGAAGAGGAGGCCTGTGTCGTAGAGTGACCTCTAATGGACTCTCGGAGTGTAGGGCTCCATTAAGTGAGACGGGCCCCCAGGAGGGACTCAGCAAGCGACGCTGGAGTGGGTGGTCAAGGAACGCTGTGGGTTTTAATGGGTGCAATTTATCATATCTAGTTCATCCGCCTTACTCTCTATGATGATGATAATAAATACACCGACGACTACACCCATGGGTCTCGTAGTAACAGAGTACTCAGACGACGCAATTGTGATGACCGAAGCGTGCCTAACTGACGGACAATCACATTGTTGAGGCAACGGACACGCAGACCCAATGGGTTAAGTCATAAGAGACAAAGTGCAGTGTCTGAAACGTTGGGTTTAAATAAAAGAACACGATCAGAACCGTTATGACGTTTACTGCAATGTGCAAAGATCTTGAAAACCTATGACGTCATACTACTACTCAGCCCATAAAAAAAATATGGAGGGTAAAATTCCCCTACTGTGTCACGCTGGTCAGACTGGGTTTTGTAACAAGTTTTCCTTCTCTTGCGGCAGGGTTTTCGACTTCCTTCGAGCTAGGTGGTCTGCCTCTTGCGTTCTTTTAGTCGCCTCTTACAACACCCACAGCATAGTATGGGTTGGTGACATCATCATCATCAGCCCACATTAGTCCACTGCTGGACATAGGCCTCCCCCAAAGAGCGCCATAGCGCCCTGTCCTCGGCCTGACGCATCCAGCCGCTGCCCGCAGCCTTTCGCAGATCGTCGCTCCATCTAGCAGAGTACGCTACGCTTGCCGATTCGCGGTCTCCACTCAAGAACTCGTCTACCCCATACCGTTGGTGACATAGTGTATTCTAAATCGGTCACCACACGGACATTTGGAATGTATTGGATATTAAAATGTAATGTTATATAATCTTCATAGGACATCTGTTGAGCGGAATGGAATGGGGTGGTGACATTATGTATGTGTATTAATTCAACTGCCTCGTTGGTCTAGTGGTTAGATGTGCCGCCTTTGGATCAACGGGTCCCGGGTTCGATTCCGGGGTCGGGCAAGAGTCTTTGTCTAAACCAGAGGCACTGACTCGGAGTCTGGGTGTCATTTCTATCTATAATATGTATGTATTTACAAAAAAAAAATGTATTTAAGTAGTTTACCATCCATCTCGTTACCATAACACAAGCATTAAGTTGCTTAGCTTGGGACGAGATGGCGTTGTGTGAAATGTCCAAGGATATTTATTTTATTTTATATTTATTAATAATTCCGATAATCCAACGATAACCAAACTTTAGAAGAGGACGCGCTGCAAGCTGTCTTGTAGTTACTTTTTTTTTTGAGTTGGTTCACAAAAATGCAACATGAATATACAATTTTTTATTTTATTTGTAGGTATATGAGTTTATATAGCTAAACATATTTTTAGTGTAGGTAGAGGATTGGATGCGAACAAATGTCTAGATACACAGAGTCAAATCAAAACTTGTATCTTTTTTTACTATACAGTTTATAACCATATTGTAGATACACTTAGAATTTTGATAAAAATATGGGAGCACATCGGAGGCCAAACGCATTAAAAAAATCATCGAAACATCGGTAAACATAAGAAAAATACAAAACACCGATGCTTTTTGAAATTATTAAAAAAATCTCACCCAGACTAGTTACTTCTTGTTAATTGTCCTGGTCATGTACGTCGATCGATTCTTCGACCACGACTCATCATAATATTAGGTTCATAGAAATGCAAACTATCTCAATCGCTGTAGGCCGTAGCTTACCCCACACTAACGGCTGGTGGGCGATAACTACTGTAATGCAATTTACACACAAATAGAATCGTCTTTACTCCCAATAGTCGGCCTTTTAATGCTTGGGTAGGATATCACGCAATTTGACCGTATGGTGACGATTTTACGTGGCATCACCAACACATTCCACTCTGAGGGTGTCTGTCGTAAGAGGCTACAAAAGGCGTGGACAAGGCCGATAACCTAGTCGTAGAGATGGTAAACTTGATACGAAACCCTGTGCCAACCCGTCTGGCCAGCGTGGCACAGTGGGCTGTTAGATTTTGTAGTTAGAAGATTCGTGATTAAAACTTTTGAGGAGCTTGACCTTGAAATGGCTGAAACTATATTGACAAAACTAGCTTTCAAATAAAAACATAACGCCTAGACCATCGGCTTAGGAGCTGTTCTACAGACATTGCTGAATAGATTTTCTTCAAAAAAAGCGATTAACACACAATTTGAACTATAAAGAATGCAGTACATTTTTAAAGCGCCTCGTCCACTATAGATTAAAATTACGGAGAGCGACTCTCATGGCAATCTACGACGTGTACCTACACATTAGCGAGACTACCCTAGCTAATGTGTCACTAGGGATTCTATTGATCTTTACGTGTACGTAGAAATTAGAGTATACATTAAATTAGTCTTAAAGCTGTCTAGCTCTATTCTCTATGCGTGGAGGACGCGCTTAAGAGCAACTAAAACACAGACAGACTCGGCAAAAACAGCACCTCATATTCGTCGTTGGTTAAAAATTACGTTAAACCAGCGCTTAGTTAAGGCGGCATTTCTTTGTCTGCTTAAGGCGGAACTCCGAATGGTCCATGATTAACACAATTTAGAGTTTAGGCGGAAGTCTTAATGAGAACTGTCTGTGGATTGTGGTTATATCTGGTCGGTGCTTTTACGTGCACATCCGACACTATGTCACATTGTACAGAATTGATTTAAGTATGGCTAGATGAAATTAATTATCCTCCATGTGATTGGAGGAGGCCTGACTCAGTAGTGGGTCATTATTGGGCTGAGAAGGAGAAGTAATTTTAGCCTACTCTGCCACCTGTCCAGACGGGCTAGCACAGGGTGTTGTATCAAGTTTTCCTTCTCTTGTAGCTTTTCGACCTTCCTTCGTCATTTCCTTCAGTCGACCCTTACGACACCCCCAGGATCGAATGGGATGGTGACACCATGTAATCTTAATCCGTCACCATTTTGTCTATTGCAGCCAAAATGACGATATCTTCGATGAATTCTGAATACAATAATTTATTAAAGTACCTATAAAAACTTCTGCTATCTTTACCAAAAAACGTAAGCAAAAATTGTCGTACTATGAAATTTAGCGAGTGTCTTCAACCAACCGATCGTGTGAGCTTCGCGTGCCTTCTCCGCCAATGAGACACAAACATTGACTTATCATCATCATTTCAGCCAAAAGACGTCCACTGCTAGACATAAAGCACCCAAGGATCTCCACAAAGGCCTGTCCTGGGCCGCCCGCTTCCATTGCTTTGGACCGGCGACCTTAACCAGGTCGTCGGTCCACCGGGTTGGGAGGCCTACCATCACTGCGCCTTCCGGAACGCGGTCGCCACTCGAAGACGTTTCTGCCCCATCCGGCATCGGTCCTGCGAGCTATGTGCCCTGCCCACTGCCACTTAAGTTTGGCAATCCGTTGGGCTATGTCAGCGACCCTGGTTTTCCTGCGTATCTCCTCATTCCTGATTCGATCTCACAGGGAATCTCCGAGCATAGCCCACTCCAATGCCCTTTGGGTGACTGGGAAACATTGACTAGTCAAGGTCATTGTTCAAGTTAGTTTGCATTACATTTAGGTATTAAAAATAATTGCTGTTCCAGACTACAATAGGCTTTGGAGACCGTGCTATCGACGAAGAATGTCCAGAGTCAATATTCTTATTTGTCATGCAGGTAAGCATAATTTGGATACTACTAGGTATTTCGCAGCCAATCAAAATCAAAGTCATTTAATTAAGTTAACTAATCAAAAAAGACTAATCAAAAAACAAAATAAAATTTAAAATTTACGACATAAAATTGATTATTTACTATCTACCACCGGTTTGGAATGCAGCTCTAGAGAGAAGAGCCGGGAAGAAACTCTATATTTGCTCTTTTTAGATTTACATTTTTAGGTACAAGATTGGATTTAAGACAGATTTGTGTGGGCAAACTCGCACAATAGTCACAAAGGGCTAAACATCAGCCAGATCTAGTCAACAATATAACATTCTAATGCCCGAGGCAACCGACCCCCAGCAACGGCACCTGTTCACAAGCATGACGCATGTTGCAGCCATCGCCCTCCTCAACCATATTGCAGGGAAGAGAACGACCCGCAATGGATGACCCACTGTTGAAACGGGCCTCCTCCAGTTACATTTTGGTGGAAATGATGATGATGATGACCACTGATGGGACCAGCTTGTTACGTTACACAATTTACACGAATAATGTGAATTATTTACATCAATCAAATGCGATAATAACCACAAAGGCCTACATCGCGATAGCGTAATTTGCAGACCAAGATCGCACCGGTAAGAAATCCTGGACCACAGATAACGAGCGATACGCGCCGCAGCCCCCTGATAAACATACCATCTCGTCTTGCTGGATGATCAATTTAATATTATTCCTTGCCATATCTTCTATCTTTCACAATGCTCTAAAGAAAAGCGTTGCAACATTGGCTGATGACTAAAAAACACATTACGACTAACTATGTGATTTACAGTTACATTATCCAAAGTTGAATGGACATAATGAAGGTTGTTCATTGTTACTGCGAAATAATGCAAAACACGTGTACAATACACTCCTTAACATAAAACAAACAATGAAAATCCAAACTAAATACCTAACTAAACATAAATGCATAGATAAAATTTTGCGTACTGCCATCTACCGCCGAATAGACGCACTAATTTAGTTTTAATATTTTTCAATTGATGGCGCTAATATTAATAGAGTTATAGGATACCTTATACCTACTTTGTTATCAAGATATCAAGGCTATCAATAACGTAGGATCATTTATTACAGCTAATTCTTGGTACCGGTCTGTCTGGGGTTTTAACTTGTGTGGTATACGCCAAGTTGACTCGCCCGGAAAAACTGTCACGAGATGGCGTTGGCTTCAGTAAAAAAGCTGTCGTGAGTAAATCGAATTTATTATTGTTTTATAAGAAATCCATCGAATTCAGGTTATAAGTTTCACATATAGTTTATAAACGTTTTGTGACTAAGGATATTATTGCTTTTGGGGGCAATTTCATAAATCCAAATTAGTAATTTAAATGCCATGTTGATCAATTTTCGTTTACTTATATAACTTCCAGAAAGTTGAAGAAGTACTTACTTTAAAGTTCTTTTGTCAATTTGGGAACAGACTATAACAATAAACTTAACAGTAGGTACATGTATACGTGTGCGTGCAAATACATGCTCGTGTGTGTAATGTTCTTTTGTTTCTATAAGGTATTTTTAAGTACAATATTATGTAAAATGCCTTCTTTACTTTCACATTTCATACTGCTCCGTCCGCGCTATTTGCGTATAAAAGGGATACAAAGTTTTTGCTTTCATGTTTTAATTTATAGAAGTAATTCTCAGATATGCCTTCGGGACGGTAACCTGTGTCTGATGATGAGGGCATGGGACTTGAATTATGACCATATCATCAACTCCGAATTCACAGCTCACTTCGTCAATACACATCGGTAAGTACAGTCTGCGACTCGCAGGTCATGTTTGGGGAGGTCATTTTAGGATAGTTTGACAACCCGCTTACTTGAGTTGCCTTACTTAAAAGAACTACTATTACTATCTATTCAGCCCATAAGTGACCCATAGTTGAGTCGGGCCTCCTCTCATTACAAGGAACCTCACTGTGCCACACCAGCCAGGTGGGTTGGTGCAGGGTTTCCTTCCAAGATTTCCTCTCTTGCGGCTAGATTTTTGGCCGTGTCATTTGCGAAACCCTCAGGGTGGAATAAGGTGGTGACCACTTAAAAGAGCACTGCACCTAAGTAACATCACGCACGATTGGTACCGTGCTTCTGGTATAACTTCTGGTTTAGATGGTTTTGGTTATAATAAAGGATTCCTTCTCCTGCGTCCGAATTTTCGATCTCCCTACGTCATCATTTTTGACACCTGCAGGATGTAATGCGTTGGTGACATGATGTTTTCTAAATCACTGGATCAATCGAAACAATTAAAAAAAAATACAAATATGTTGATAGATTTATTATCGAAGTACCAGGCTCGCATAAACTGTGAAGATGTTTCCAGTACGAAAGAGGGCGAAATGATCCGGTACTATGCGAAGAGCTTGGCGTTGCTACAGCGCCAGTTCCTCCTATGGCCTGTTACCCTGGTACACGTGATCGATGAGAACAGCCCATTGTATGGGTATTCTCCAGAATTCATTGCCAATAACAGGTAAACAGAATTCAACTCTTGAACATACGCCTCCCTCATACAAAAAACTGCTCCCTTCGACTGCAAAGAGTGATTTTCTCAGAATTGGCAAGAAGATGGTTAAGTCAAACAAAACGCATTATTATACGCGAGAAAATTACCCATGCCTCTAATGCATGTAGGCGCTCTTCTTGGTACACCCAGTATAATTTATCCTTTATTAAACCCCGGTTGTTTTAAACGATAGCGGTTGTTCAACGGTAACGTCATACGTACGTTTTTCTTGGTGGTAGGATCTTATGGTCCGCCCGTCACATCTAAGTTTGGCGCCAAGCAAATTCACTGTGTTTTGGCGTGCGTATGTGAACGCCGTTGCCCGACAGGGCATTTCCTTGAATTGCCTGCTCCATCTTAGACCCTGTCGTTGCTTTCCATCACGCGTGCCTAGGGTCAAAGGCACTCAAGTCACTGATAAAAAACAACAACGCTGATAGGTTTATTTTTTTAAATTTTGAATTGTAAATTGTAATATTTATTTTATTGTCTGACTTGTCAAAACTGTTGTAATGATGAGTTTTCATTTTGAGGAATTAGAAGATGTTTCTGAAATACACAACGAGATTTATGCAATTACGCGTGCGTAAACATTAATAACTTTTTTTCAGCTTCGAGATCACGCTTAGCTTGAAGGGCGCTTCAGCTTCCATGGGCACCTTCACTCAAAGTCAGACCTCATACCTCCCGAAGGAAGTCGCCTGGGGGTACAGATTCCCTCCTGTTGTTAAGTACGTATCTGACCCCTTGTTATTCAAGTGGTTGCCTTTGAATCAGTGGGTCCCTGGGCCCCAATCGACAAACCCAACCGATATGATGCAATTGCTAACAGCTGTTAAATTCAAAAGTTCTTGCCAATAGATTTTTAACACCTTCGCTGCGGGGCCATTTCTCATGGACTTGCAGCCAGTGCGTATGAGGTCTTTTAGAGGCAAAATTCAACTTCTTTTCGGTGCGTATGAGACCTTTGCGGCCTCACAAAATGTTGTTTCACAAAACACCTTAAATATAGCCCAAATATGACAATAATTGCTTGAAAATCTACCATTATAAACTTTAATAGATGCTTTAGTTGAATCCAGCTTCGCCCCCAATTATGACTTTTTGGAATTACATAAAATACAATAATATATATGACATCTGTTCTGCCTCATAACACACTGTAAGAGAGTATGAATTGTGTCTCGACTAGGGATAAAATAAATATCCTTGGACATTTCACATTAAATTTCACATTTCAATAAAATAGATTTCCAGTTACGATAAAATTAAAATATTTATTTAAGACAGTCTACACAAAATGATTTTCATTAAAACAGGACAGATTTGGAACACTGGATAAAAAAAGGATTTTTTTTTGCATCGTATCTGCTATTACTTTACTAAGCCTTATTTTTTCATTACAACCTATGCAGCGTTTTCGATGACTACCTTTTTGAAGCACATGATCAGCACATCTCATCATCATGATTTCAGACAAAAAAACGTCCAGTGCTGGACCTCGGTCTCCCCCAAGGATTTCCATCGTACAAGGACCATCGTAGTGAGGCCTTCAATGCACTCAGCCATTAAGACTATGTCGTCAGTGAAGGGGCAGGTTATATTCCTCAGTCTTCTGTATAACCAACGGCAGCATGGTTTGCGGTGCTGAAACCTTTTCGAAAGCCGGCTTGTTCGTAAGGCTAGGAATCCTATTGATTCGTAATGACCCTCGAGAATAACTTCTAGATATGACTCAAATGTGAGATGTTTATTATGTAGTTCTTCAAGAAGGTGTTATTTCCCTTCTTGAAGAACAGTACACCACACTTCTGTTCCATTCCTTGGCGTTCGTCCTTTGAGTATGATGGAAATAAGCAACGTCTGGGCCCTAAAGATCGGAAACCCACCCGCCTTCAGAAGTTCTGCGGTAATTCCGTCATCACCCGCCGCCTTCTTGTTCTTAAGTTGCTTGAGCGAAATTATAATAGCCCATTCTAATTTCTCGAGTTCTGTGATCTTCTCATCAGCCCGCAGTGTACGTGTGCTGTATGTTGCCAGGTGCAACCGTCGTTTGTTTTGGTAGCTGGGTCTCTGCCGGGGATTCTTAGATCCCCTTTTTTTTTTGTTGTCGCTGGGGAAATGCTTTATGCATACCACCGCCCCCCGGGGAGAGGTCGGTGATTATGTGGGACTCTGACAAGGGTCGTCTACCCACTAAAACCCCAGCGGTATATCCACACACGGCGCGCTTGGGGCGCCACAAGTTCACGTAAACGCATTCTACTGTGACTGTCAGAGAGGACATCCCAGTGTACTGGGACGTCCTCAGTCATCGAGGCTTTCGTAAGTGGCGGTTCCCCCGACCCACCACCGGCCTCTCAGGCGAGGGCAGAATGGGTTCGCATCGTCACGACCCCCCTCCACTCCTGCCTCCGTCCGCGGTGCGAGTCAGCCGGAGCTCCCTCCTTTGCGACCCGCCCCCTTCCGCGGCATAACGGCCTCGCAGAAGGAGGCCCGTCAGCCCTCGGGTTAGCGACAACCCGAGGGCGTTGGTGCACCGCAGCGGTCCAGGACTCGCAGGGCAACTCTGAGGACAGAGGATTCCCTGGAGCCCCAGTCCACTGCGGCGCTGGGTGCCGCTCTTCGTCTCACCTCTGCCCGTGGGCCCGCCTGGCATGGGAGGCCCTGGCCGGTATGGCCCCACGGATCATTGAGGCACTCAAGCCCCTTCACCACGACAAGGTGGCAGCACAGTGAGGGGGATTCTTAGATCCCCTGCTCTAACGTTACCTTGGCTGCTACCGTAGCCGAAGAAATAGCAGGGCTGCCGGAGACTGGAGGCCGGTTTTTTAATTGCGTCTATCATCGGGGGTAGCTTCATGCAATCTACTCATAATTTTCTTTAGCTTCATCAAATAATTTATATCTCTTTTTGCAGCGTTTACGGTTTAATGTATCCATATTACGAAAATTAATTACTATAAAGGTACACTTATAATTCGAAAAAGCCGAGCACGCCGGCCGGTAACCTACTTCTGTATCGAAACTTATCACAACACTAAGCTGGGACACGTTGCGCCTGCGGCGCCCGCACCCCACTCAGTGCGGCTATGAGGCCTGCAAATTTTGAGGCAGATTAGACCTCCCTACGCACTAGACGGAATTATTTTTTACCCAGTGCGTGTGAGGTCTATTCAACCTCAAATAATATTAATTACACCGTTAGACTAAGCTTCGTAACAGAAACAATTCTATATATTTGTCTCTGTTATACTCAAAAAAATGTTAGCATAACTGTCCCCCGCACAGAGTGAAAGAACGCTATTTTGACTGCCGCACCTGCGAGAAGTCACGCATGTGGCTTGTTCGACCGCACAACGCAGCGAACGTGTTAACATGACTATGATTAGTTTTAATTATCTGTGTGAATAGCACGATATTGATCCGTTTACAGCTAGTGTAAGTTTGGCAAGAAAGTGCTTATGTCATCCACTTGTTTTTTGTGGGTAAAAGTAAAATATGTTTCTTTCTTCGTTTTGTATATTCCAGATACGATGTTCGTAAACAGAAGTATGTGATAGATCACAAAAAATTGGACACCATTGAACCTGTTGACACACCGCACTGCAGTGCAAGGGAATTGCAACGGTAATTGAGTTTAAAGTTAATTCGATGTGCACTTTTAAACAAGGTGTAAAACCCTATACTATACATATACATGGTGTGTCCAAAATTACAGGAAACACAAAGCTACTTTTTTGTCTTGAAGTTTTGGTCACCAGCTCTTGACAAAACGGTCATAATGATTTCTTAGGTTTTCTCATTTACACACATAAAAAGTGTTTAATTTTATTTTTAACAGTTTTTTATTATTTTATTCCCGATGTTGTGTGCACAAGGAACGTTATCAATAAAACAAGCGATAGATTTTAACTGTTTCTTTGTACTTTTGAAGACAACTGTCATCTAGTCTCTCCCGCGACCACGACTGCTACAAAAACGAAACGTCAGGAATTAAATAATTAATACACGCAATAAATCTGAAAGTGTTTTATTTCAAAACTGCCATAACTCAGAAATCTCAAAGAACTAGTTCTGAATACTGTAGTGCCACTATCATAGGTGTATCATACGCAGTGAGCTGTGGAAAGCCAATTATAACTTCTCAGTATTTGGCCTACATTACCCTTTCAACTTTGGTCATGATAATATTTTTCTTTACAGCTCCACTCCGGAGAAGTCCGACCTTCGACCTAGTACTCCAAGCAGCTTCAGTGAGATGGTGTCTGGCTTCCAGCTGGAGAGGTCGTCCTCATTCCGGAACAAATCTAACAAGACTTGACTTGACGCCGTATAAGATTCGCTCTTCTTTATTTATCTCATAGATAAATAGCAGTGTATAATAGTTATTCTATCTGTAGAGTGTCTTGAAAAGTACCCTTTTTCCCAAAAAGTATTCGTGCCTAGTATATTCTTGCTGTCTAGTACCTCTAAGCGTAAGGTATAAATGAGCTCCCAAACAATTAACGCGATTTAATAGGGGTAATAAATAATATATTATGAACCCAACTTTACTGTAACAAGTTTTTTGTTTAAACATAATCATTTATTAAAAGTCCCTTTAATTAAATAACTTATTTTATAAAACAGATATTTTATTTTTATTTATTCGCCATCGTCGCCGAATTGACCCCATTATCATCATAATTGAGAAATATGTGGTCGCTATCAAATAAAATACGGGAATTTACCTCGGGAAACAAACACATATTTTTGTTAACAAAATATACCTCGACAAAGTCAATTGAAAATTATAAAATTGACACAGACCAATCGAAATATAAAATCAGCTGCCAGTCATACATTACAATAATGTCAAATCGGGCCTCTTCAATGGTGAGAAATGATTCTACTAAGTCCACCATGTTGGCATTGGAGGCGGCTTGATTGGAGACAGCATGGTACTGCGCTTGATCTGTTGGTTCTACCAGTTGTTAGGTGGATGTAACTCTTCCATGCTTTGCAGAGCACTAAAGCCCTCCCGGCTGTCATTCGACATCTATGGCAGTCGTTACACGTAGTCAGGAAACTAGCCACACAATTACCAGTTGTCCTATTAAATGCTAATCGCTCCGTGGAAATACTTTACTATCCAGTAACATTGGGAAACGGAAATGCAGATGATGCCATTTTATGCTCATTCGTATCCGTTAACCCCTAAAGAATACTGGCATGATGATGAAGTCAATGCTCCGTCAAGTTTCTGGGCCATCAGATCACAACATACATGAACAAATACATTTTGTTCCTTATCTTCAACGAATAAAGGTGCGCACGCTATCTCGAAGATAAGTTCCATCGGTGACAAGACTAGTACAACACCTTGTATTATTAATATTAGTTGTGTGTTAAAATATTTTTGTAATAAAAACAATTCTGTGTAATATTTTGACGTTGTCAGATATAATTGAAGTTATTGTAAAAGTTAAAACTGTAGATAACTTGAGTACTCATAAATAACTGCCAACTGATCAAGTTAATGAAGAATATGAACAATAATTGGAATGTGTGTATGATTTGATAAACAATAATTACGCGATACAAATCAGTGATAGTTAAAAAATTTGTTCTTTAAACATTTGCATCACGTCGATCAAAGCGATCAAAGCGATATCGAAAATGAAATTACAAATACCTTGACTGCAATAAG
Source organism: Clostera curtula (assembly GCA_905475355.2). Taxonomy (NCBI): domain Eukaryota; kingdom Metazoa; phylum Arthropoda; class Insecta; order Lepidoptera; family Notodontidae; genus Clostera; species Clostera curtula. The sequence continues at coordinate 607,836 of FR997819.1, forward strand.
CTGTAAGTAAAGATGAACTACGAAAACGAAAGACGCGGCAGTCGCAACCGGGCATTAGAAAGATCGCTCAGCTACTCAGAAGCAATAGGAAACCACTCAGGCAGGTCCTCGATAGACATCCCAAGCATAAACCACACAGACGTCTATACCAATGAAGAGCTAAAGAAGCAATACAGAATATCCCAAACATACGTTGAAGGCAAAGAGATTGCGTTTCCTACGATAGTAACCAACTATGATGATAAGAATTATTTGGGAGTACCTGTTTTGGATTACGGCGACTCCTCCAGAGGTTCCAGTGAAGATGATCAGCAAGACCACGGGCTTGTCATGACAATAGACGTAGAACAGGATAGTCCAAAGAGTTCGGAAAGTACTAAACCGATCTCAGATGCTTCTACGCGTCCTCTTGAAAGTTTTGTTGAAGCTAATGATATCTTCGATAGGATTGATTATGACAGTGAGGAAGGTAACGATGCGCTTGTGCGACCGCCGTCGGCTAGAAGGTTCTCGACACCTTATAGCAAGAGGAAGAAGAAAGGTCATCATAGGTAAGAAAACGCCACGCTTATTTTGTCCGAAGCTTTTATAGGTCGGTATGAAGAGTCTGCAGACTGTAATCACTGACGCACCGTTGTTGAGTTTACGGATTCGCCAATCTTCTTGCAAATGGTTAACTGTGCCACGATAGGGTTGGCTCATAGTCTCCTAACAAGTTTGCCCTGTCCTTGTGATTAATTTTTGTATAATATATCTTATTCCTTTAATAGATTGAATTGCCAGATTAACGGCTTCATTAATCTACCTATAACTTGGGCAATAGTTTATACATATTGTAAGTCAAACTCAAAAGGAACTTAATTCATATAGGTTTTAACACATAACCTCCTCCGTTTTTGAAGTCGTTTTGTAAACTACCATTATTATTTTTCGGCCCATAACTACAGTCATGTCTTTCATAAGCATGTTCTTATTCAAACTATCCATCTCTGTGCGTCCATTCCTTGTGTCCATCCACATTCATACTGAAACTACCTGCTCTTTACTTTGAAGAAGGAGATTCTTTCAAATCCATATTCACATCGACGTCCACTAAAGTTATTTATACTTGCGAAACCAACCTTAAAATAAAATGGATTTATGAAATCGATTTCGATTTAGTTCTTCCAATATCTGCCCATTATCTTATCCAAATCTTGACCGGACGGTGCTTACATGAATCAGAGAGATTAAGCTATGACGGATTACAATTTTGACACGGATATTTAGGGACACCAAGGACGAAACATTAACTGCGTAGACGTAGGAAATTATTTGCAGAATTGCTTATACAACAGGAAAATTGTTTATTGACAAGGAAGAAATGTTTGTACATATACTTCGCACATACATTAATACATTCATAATACTCGTAAAAATAAAAGTACAATCCGCGTGGTGACGTATTTGGAATACATAGAGTCACCACCCCATTTCATCCTGAGGGTGTGGTAAGTGTTGTGTAGTGGATTAATCTTCTATATTTAATCAAGCGGAATTTCAGCAGCAGTTCCAGTTAATAAAACCATCTAAGTATGGTAAAAATTAGTTTTGCCAGTATTCGAGGCTTCTAGTTTAAAATGTTTTTAAATCAGTGATAATATTACCCTCATAAATACAGGAACATACTATGGAAAAGATACACGACGTTATGTTCAAAAGCTAAACATACCTACCTAATTGCTTGACCTTACCACAGTTCTCACTTCGTATTGTGGGTAGCTTCAAGATCTTAATTTTATTTTAAGTTGCTAGTGGAGGTTTCAAATACATTCGCCATGATTACTAATTTATTTTGAAACTTATGAAGACTGAAAATTACTTGTTCCATACTAGTACTACTACAACTACTACTATTCAGCCTATAAATGACCCACTGGTGACTCGGGCCTCTTTTCATTACAGGTTAGCCTACTGTGCCACGCTGGCTAGACCGGTTGGCACAAGGTTTCGTATCAAGTTTTCCTTCTCTTACGGCTAGATTTTCAGTTTTGTAATTTCCTTTTGTCGGCACTTATGACACCCGCAGGATGGAATGGGGTGGTGGCCCTATGTATTCAAAATCCATCACCATACGGAATAATGTTTGTTCCATACATCTTATTAACTATGAAGTATTTCTAAATGACCCAAAGGTTAATAATATTACTCGTAAAGCAATGTCTTCTTAAGTTTTGATCATTTATTAACGCAAACCCCTTGAATAATATTTAAATAAAATAATTATTTATTTCATTTTATAAAATAATTAGGTGCGGAACCCAATAGAAACACATTTCAATATTTTTAATACAAATGACTTTAGTACTAGGGTCTCATAATTCATATCCTCCCGGTAGTTGACCTAATGAGGTAAACGACCCTTCACCGCTGCGCCGGCTGATTATGTAATGTACATATTAGTGATGTACAGGTGTCGATAGTGACATTAAAAATGAAAATAGAAAAAGCCATTTTTCTCGTTGATGGGTCAAGATAAAGAAAATCTGTCACCGTAGATCTATTACTCAAGACCCATCCTACACCCCCCTTTCGGCTTGGATAGGGTTTTCAGAATCAGGCTGTATAAAGAAATCGATTAAAATTAGCTAAAGTATTTTGGACAGTAAGAGCCGACAAAAGGAAATAACAAGGACAACTTAGTCGTAAGAGAAAGAAAAACGGGTTGGTACAGACCCGTCTGGCCAGCATGGCACAGCAGGCTAATCACCCTCCACGTGGAGGAGGCCCAACTCAACAGTGGGTCATTTATGGGCTGTGTAGTAAGTGAGTAATGATGGTAAAATAAACTATATGTTTAAGAATATTGCAAATTTAAACGGTAAAATGATGATGGTTATCCTTCGTATCGTGCTTTCTTTGAATAGACATCGGCCACGAAGACCCGTCAGATCCCGGAGAGTAGTCCTCAAGAATGGCGAAGAGAACGTGCCAGTGAGGAGCAAGGTGCCCCTCAAATTCATCAAGTACATGAGGGATATTGTCAATACGATTGTGAGTAAGAGTGGTTCTGTGGGAAGTCGTGATGGATACCTCCTCCTTAAGGGCCTACCCAGGCAATGAGGAACTCCGGGACTAATAAATTGTGTCCCAACCTAGCCACTAAAACCCACGGTGTTCCTAGACTGCTTTGTTGGTCTAGTGGTTAGATGTGCCGCCTTTGGATCAACTGGTCCCGGGTTCGATTCCGTTGTGTCTTTGTCTAAACCAGAGGCACTGGCTCTGAGTCTAGGTGCCATTTGCGCTCGTAAATTACATGTTTGTAAACTGCACCCACGATACAGGTTATGCCTAGTGCAGGGATTTTACAATATAAAAAAAAACCGCTCCTCAGTGGGGAAACATGAAAATGATTTCTGCAACGACCTGTCCAGAGCCGATTTCGAAGTACACCCACACTATCCAGTATTAAAACGTGACTAAAGGAAAGCAAGAGGCAGATTATCTAGCCGCAAGTGAAAGAAAATTTGATACAAAACCTGTGCCAACCCTTCTTGCCGGCGTGGCATAGTCGGCTATTTGGATTAGGAGGAGGCCCGACCCAGTAGTGGGTTATTTATGGGCTGTAACGACGACGACGACATGTCATTATCATTTCAGTTCCATGGAGGGAAATTAACCTACTGTGCCACGCTGGTAAGACATATTGGCACAGAGTTTGTATCAAGTTTTCTCTCTCTTGGGGCTAGGTGATCTGCCTCTTGCGTTCTTTTAGTCGCCTCTTACGACACCCTAAAGATGGTATGGGTTGGTGACATTGTGTATTCTAAATCCGTCACCTTTTCAGATTAACAGCAAATGGCGTTACATTCTGGTCCTAATGGTGCTAGCACACTTTGCGTTCTGGTTCTTCTTCGCCGGCATCTGGTACGCCGTGTCCAACTCCTACCAGGATGACATAGGAGATGGGAAGGACCATTGTGTCAACGGGACTAACTCCTTCGCAGGATTGCTCATGATGTCTGTGGAGACTCAGGTTTGAAGCTTATGACTATTTTTCTTCTGTATGTTCTATAATGAGCAGTATTCCGAACCGGGGTCAAGGCCAACTCTGGAATCCACCCAGTAATTCCTGATCCAAAAGAGGCACTTACAGACCTTAGATCAACAAGACTTCTAAATAAAATTAAGTGTTATTTTTAACAGACTTTTTTTTAATATGCCTGGATAATAAAATGGTGCCTCTTTTTTCAGATGACCATCGGATACGGTACACGATTTCCAAACGAAGAGTGTCCAGAAGCTATCATCATAATGGTTTTGGAAGTAAGTATTTGTTGCCAAGAAAATATCCAGGTCAAATCATACCTATCACGGATAATTACCTCCTAGCCCGCTAATTACTGTGTGGCAGTAGCCTGATCATATCTGCGAAAGAACTGACAACCGCTGGGGTAGACGAGTTCCTGAGTGGCGACCGCAATTCAGCAAGCGTAGTGTGGGACGGCCCTCTGCTAGATGGAGCGACGATCTGCGAAAAGTTCATGCATCAAGCGGAAGGCATGGCGCATTTTAGATGAGGCCTATGTCCAGTAGAAGACCTGAGTGGCCTGATGATGATGAATAACTAACTATACTTTGGCCGCGTTAAGAATGTTGTGAGTCATCATAATCCGCTGGCCTAGGCCACACCTCGTAACCCATAAAATCGTTGCTAATTAGGAAGGCAAGTTCGGAGAGACCTGTTTAAGGCATCATTTTAATAACGCGGTGAAACCACCTTTACTCTGCATTAGCGCTGATGACTCACTGCATTCTTGGGGGAAGTCCATTAATCACGTTAGGTTCAAAATGGGGGGAGGCGTCCATCAAAAATCGCGAAAAAGCACAAGGGGGGAGGGGGTATAGTAAGATATCACGTGTATTTATTTTTAGGTCCAACGCGCGATTTTTAAACCGAAAAGCGGCGTGTAGTGTATGTTACCTTTTAGTGTAAGATTATTTGTAGGTACTATCACCAAGGGGGAGGGAGGGGTTAAAAAATGGTAAAAAATTTTAAGGATGACGTTGAATTCCTGATATTAGTATCCAATATGAAATATGCTTATTGGAGTGCGTCTTTAGATTTGAACAATTGTTTCAGATCGTAGCTGGAACTGCTCTCTCCGGAGGTCTCACCAGCTTGCTGTTCACGAAGCTGATTAGACCAAACAGGCATATTGCGTCTGTAGGCTTCAGTAGGAAAGCTACTGTGAGTTTCTATCCCCCATTTCTTCGAATTACACCCCATTAGTAGTGTGGGACGGCCCTCTGCTAGATGGAGCGACGATCTGCGAAAGGTTGCGGGCAGCAGCAAGATGCGTCAAGCTGAAGACAGGGCGCTATGGCGCTCTTTAGGGGAGGCCTATGTCCAGCAGTGGACTAATGTGGGCTGATGATGATGATGATGATGATGATAATGATGATGATGACACCCCATTCCATCCTGAGAGTGTCGTAATAGCCGACAAAACGAAATTTCAAGCCCGAATGCTGTTCCAACCCGTCTGGCCAGCGTGGTACAGTAGTATCATTACCCTCCATGTAACTGGAGAAGGAAAGACTCAACAGTGGGTCCATAGATGACCCTGTGACCCTATGGCTGACTAGTAGTAGTAGTTTATGATTTACTATGTGAAGTGATCCAGAGCTCGAGTAAGTTTTCTACGCCAAAAAAGTTGAGTGATTAACTGACTACTGAGCTCATAAATTACCCACAACTGTCATCGGACCTCTTCCCATAACAAGGAGGGTAATTAGCCTACTGCGCCACACTGGCCAGATGGGTTGGCACAGGGTTTCGTTTCACGCGGGGCGGGTCGCAAAGGAGGGAGCTCCGGCTGACCCGCGCCGCGGACGGAGGCCGGGGTAGAGGGGGGTTGTGACGATGCGAACCCCTTCTGCCCTCGCCTGAGAGGCCGGTGGTGGGTCGGGGGAACCGCCACCGAGCGACGAAAGCCTCGATGACTGAGGGCATCCCAGTGTACCGGGACGCCCTCTCTGATAGTAGATAGCTAGGTTTTCGGCCTTGTCAGTTCCTTCTGTCACTCTTTGGATAGAATGGGGTAGTGACACTATGTATTCTAAATCCGTAAATTAATGAGTGAAACGGCAATTTAGTGAATTAACTAGCTGACCCAGCAAACTTCGTACCGCCTCAGAATCAATAAATAAAAACCCAGAATGAATATGTGGTAACCTTACCTGGAACATATGCGTATTAAAAAAAAGTGTTTTCTTATTTTCTCACCTTTTAAACCTTCCCTGGACTTCGCGAATATTTCAAGACCAAAATTAGCCAAATCGGTCCACCCGTTCTCGAGTTTTAGCGAGACTAACGAACAGCAATTCATTTTTATTTTGTATAGATTTTGGTACACATTAGACTATTTGACTAAACCATCGCTTGATAACTAATAATAAATAAATAAATATCCTTGGACATTTCACACAACGCCATCTCGTCCCAAGTTAAGCAACTTAATGCTTGTGTTATGGTAACGAGATGGATGATAAACTACTTATATACATTTTTTTTGAAAATACTTACATATTGTAGATAGAAAACACCCAGACCCGGAACAAATACTTGTAGGTCGTACAAATATTTCTTCCGTGCGGGAATCGAACCCGTGACATGCTACGCAGCAGTCGATCGCTCAACCACTGCGCCAACCGTCTATCAACTACTAAAAATAGGTAGGAAAATACGAAATAATTGACATTGTTGCCAGGTCTGCCTTCGGGATGGCGAGCTCTGCCTTCAATTTCGGGTGTGGGATCTTATGAACGTGCACCTCGTTGGTAGTACCATCACCGCCTACATGCTGAAACCTATCAGGTAATATGGCAGGACCTACTTCTCGAGAGAGGAAGCTCTCACATACACACAACGGAACACAGTAAAACTGCTTGGCGCCAGACTTAGATGTGAGGCTGATAGACCATTAGATCCTTCCACCAAGCGTGCTGGGTTTTGCTCACTTTTACAACACGCGTTTTTTCCCCGCCCCCCACAATACAAGTATAATATCCTGCCCCGTCCCCACATTACAAGTACAATATCCTGCCCCGTCCCCACAATATAAGTACAATATCCTGCCCCGTCCCCACAATATAAGTACAATATCCTGCCCTGTCCCCACAATACAAGTACAATATCCTGCCCCGTCCCCACAATACAAGTACAATATCCTGCCCCGTCCCCACAATACAAGTACAATATCCTGCCCCGTCCCCACAATACAAGTACAATATCCTGCCCCGTCCCCACAAGACATATCCACCCGTGTGCTGACGGATTAAGAATACAAGGTATAACTACTACTACTTACTTCTCAGCCATTAATGACCCAATGCTGAGTCGGGCCTCCTCCAACTACGTGGAGGGTTAACCTACTTGTACCATGCTGGCCGGATAGGGTTTCGTATCAAGTTTTCCTTCTCTTGCCGCTAGGTTTTCGGCCTTATCATTTCCTTTTGTCGGCTCTTACGACACCCTTAGGGTGAAATGGGGTGGCGACACTATGTATTCCAAATCCGTCTGCACACTGTGCAGAGTGGAATTAGAGGAGGCTTGACTCAGCAGTGGGTATTTTATGAGCTAAATATTAGTAGTCGTTCGTCGTTTCAGCCCTTAAATGACCCACTACTGAGTCGGGCCTCCTCCAAACTCATGGAGGGAAATTAGCCTAATGTGCCACGCTGGACGGGTTTTCCTTCTCTTTTGGCTAGGTGATCTGCCTCTTGCTTCTGCAATATTAGTAGGATTAGTCACCAATTCTAAATCCCGCAGAGATAGACGATGCTTGAACGGCAGCTCGATTGACCCGCACTGTCCTCTAGGCCGCGATTAAGAAGGAAAATATAAATTACTGATCCCCTTCTTACCCACAGGACCCTAGAAGGTGAACTGGTCCACAACTATATCCATCAGCTGGAGCTGAAGCAGTCACGAGCTTTCCTCCTGTGGCCGATAACAGTCGTTCACGTGATTAATGAAAAGAGTCCCCTGTTTGACTTCTCTGCTCAGGATATGATGGACTATAGGTAAGATTATTTGTGGTGACGAATTTAGAATGCATAGTGTCACCACCCTATTCCATTCCGGGGGTGTCATAGGAGCGGACAAAAAAATGTCACGGCTGAAAACCTAGTTCCATGTAGTTGGAGGAGGCCCGACTCACCAGTGGGTCTGATAGGGGCTGAGTAGTATGTAATAGTGACGGATTTTTGACTGCCTTGTTGGTCTAGAGGTTAGATGTGCCGCCTTTGGATCAACGGGTCCCGGGTTCGATTCCGGGGTCGGGCAAGTGTCTTTGTCTAAATCAGAGGCACTGGCTCAGAGTCTGGGTGTCATTTCTATCTATAATATGTATGTATTTACAACAAAAAAAATGTATATAAGTAGTTTATCATCCATCTCGTTACCATAACACAAGCATTAAATTGCTTAGCTTGGGACGAGATGGCGTTGTGTGAAATGTCCAAGGATATTTATTTATTTAGAATACTATGTCACCACCCCATTCTATCTTATGGGTGTCGTAAGAGCCGATTAAAGGAAATTACACGGCAGTAAAGTAATGTATGTGATGTGTATAATTAAACGTTATTTCTTACTTTTTTCAAGTTTGATATACATATACGAATGTTTGTGGTATCATAGCTTTTTCTATTTTTTTATAAACGAACTAGCGACCCGCCCTCGCTTCGCACGGGTCGCAATTATGCATGTATTAGATTTATAAACCTTCCTCTTGAATCACTCTATGTATTAAAAAAACCGCTTCAAAATCCGTTGCGTAGTTTTAAAGGTTTAAGCATACATAGGGACGGTCAGACGATAACGACTTTGTTTTATACTATGTAGTGATAGTGAAATGGAAGTGGAAGAAATGGAAGCTACTTATTAGCGACCCGCCCCGGCTTCGCACGTGTGCAATGATGAACCTCAAAATTTATCAGTGTTTCTCAACAATATCATGGCTTTATTATACACAAAAACAAAAACCGCATGAAAATCCGTTGCGTAGTTTTAAAGATATAAGCATACATAGGGACGGACAGGCGTCAGCGACTTTGTTTTATAATATGTAGTGAAGTGATTTAGTTTGACAGGTGTGTTATTCGAGAGTTTCTACACATATTAAGCTAATGATTTCTTAGGTTTTCGCGATTATTACATATTGAAATTAAACACTTTATAACGGATTTATCGCGTGTATATTACATCATTTAATTCCCGACGTTTCGAATGCTTTGCAGCAGTCGCGGGAGAGACTAGATGACGGTCGACTTTAAAAGTAGAAAGAGACAGTCACGATAATAATGTAATATATCTAATATCATCATCATTTCAGCCAAAAGACGTCCACTGCTGAACATAGGCCTCCCCCACGGATTTCCACAAATCCGCATCCATTGCTTTCCGGCGACCTTAGCCAGGTCAGCGGTCCACCGTGTGGGTTTAATGCTTAAATATATTTTAATAAAATTTTAGTAAGGAGTTTGGTAGGTTTTTTCGTTGTTAAAGATAAAAAAAAATCCTCTTCCTGGTTGCAGATTTGAAATAGTGGTTTGTTTAACCGGTGCCTCCAAGAACATGGGTACCACTACGCAGAGCAGAACGTCGTACCTGTCCAAAGAGATCATCTGGGGACACCGGTTCACGAATGTTGTTCAGTAAGCATGCTCATTATACATTTTCTTATAGAAAACCGTGAATATTCACAGCTATTATCTGAACTAATTATCATAATAGACTTTTGTCGGCTCCTAATACACCCTCAAGATGGAATGGGGCTATTTTTTATTATTATTTATTAAAGGTTCACCAACAATCGTTTACACTTAAAATAAAAATATCATACACATATGATTCAAGGCTTAATGTAACAGTTACTTAAAGGCTTTCTTTACATATTAGTTTCTCTTACAGTTACAGCAAGAAAGATGGCGGCTACACCATTGACATAGACAACTTAAACACAGTAGAACAAGTAGTAACTCCACTCTGCAGCGCCAGCGCCCTCAAAGTGTTGGAAGTGGACCTCAAAACTCCTACCAATTTCATATCAACTCCTACTGTCTCTCCCACTGAACTCTCTTTAGAAGAGGAGTCGAAATACGACAGTCTTCCGTCTTCTCCGAGCCTGAATAGGACGGGGACACAGAGGAGTTTTGGGTGGAACTTCAGAAGGTTTCAACCGGAGAAATATGTGGGAGAGGTGAAAGAGTAAGAGTTAACAGGAGTTTGAGGATGAGTTTTAATATAACAATGACGTCACGTGAATATGGGAAAAATACTGACAGATAAAACTGAAATAAATGCGAATTATTATCAGACCGAATTAGGCTCACTAGTAAATTATGAATTTATAACTTGTAGAAATAAATAAAAAAGATGATTGACAATGTTGTTTTTATTTATTTTATAGAGTGACATTTTGATATTTATTAATTAACAAACATTTACTACTTACTTGGACAATTACCTACTGTAATTTCATGTATCCATTATTAGAGAAGAGTTCCACAGTCCATGGTAGTGTTATGGTGTTGTTATTTCTTTTAATTACTCAGTTTTATTTAATTTTTAAGTTACTATGAGTTATGACAGACAAGCCGAAGTGTGGCTCGAGCCGCTGAACTTCGGATAAACCGAATGTGAACCAAAGTTCGACCCTAGTGAAAATGATTGCTGAAAATAATAAAAAATAAACGTTCACATTCTTAAACACCAACATTTCATAACTACACTGCCTATTTAGTCCCGAAAACCAACAATATTAACCCATCTTTTAGTCTAACCCAACTTATACTCGTATGTTTTCGGTATTAAATAAAGTTCTAAAAGCTAGAAAGTGAAGCTTTTTACTCCACACAAAACATTTTGTTGCCAAACCTAAGAAAAAATCGGCATGTGTTAATAGTTCTTAGTTCAACGATTTTGGAGGCCTACTCAAGGTTTTAATGTTATTCCTATAAATATTTATTTTATTAATTGTGTGATCGTATAAATAAGTCAAGACAGTTACGCGTCGTTCGTCGTTTCAATCCTCCAAATTAATGGAGGGAAATCAGTCTGCTGTGCCACACTGGCAAGACGGGTTGGCATAGGGTTTGTATCAAGTTTTCCTTGTCTTAGGGCTAGGTGATCTGCCTCTTGTGTTATTTTAGTCACCTCTTACGACACCCTCAAGATGTTATGGGTTGGTGACATTGTGTAATCAGTTCTAAGCAAGTCAGGTCTGATGAAGAGAAATTAATATTTTATCTGAACTTGTCAATCAACTTGCCGACTTCGACGATCCTACTAATTATTAATGCGAAAAGTGATAGAATAACAATTCAATTAATTTGATGCAGAAATTGGGAACCCCAAATTAAAGTCACACAAAATTCAAAATCAATTTAATCATTTGAGTAATGTGGGACCTTTTGTCACGTCAATATACATTTTAAATTTATCATTTAGTTACTATTTACCACCGGTTCAGAAGGCTGCTATACAGAGAAGAGCCGGCGAGAAACGCTGTAGTTTATATAAACTAAGACCTATAAGACAGATTCGTGAGAGCAGTCACAAAGGGCCAAACATCAGCAGTATTTCGGCAGTAGTACAGTACCAACACTGCCTTGTTGGTCTAGGGGTTAGATAATATGCCGCGTTTGGATCAAAAGGTCCCGAATTCGATTCCGGGGTCGGGCAAGTGTCTTTGTCTAAACCAGAGGCACTTGCTCTGAGTCTGGGTGTCATTTGTGTTTGTGAATTACATGTTTGTAAACTGCCCCCGCGACAAAGGTAATACCTATTGCAGGGGATTCGTTAAAAAAAAAGTATATGTAATTGCCTGCCAGAGCCGACCGGCGGCACCGGTTCAAAAAATTCACGCATGTCACAGCCATGGTCTTTCTTATCCATATTGCAGGGAAGAGGGCCACGCGGAAGATGACTGGTAGTTAATAATACAACCATGTCAAACTCACATTA